>CM050514.1:101247424-102447424 GCA_027563665.1 Antrozous pallidus
AGGGCTATGGCTAGGGTTAGGACTAGGGCTAGGGCTAGGGCTACGGTTAGGTTTAGGGTTAGGGTTAGGGGTAGGGTTAGGGTTTATGTTAGGGTTAGGGTTAGGGTTAACGTTAGGGTTATGGTTATATCTAGGGCTACGTTTAGGGCCAGTGTTAGGGTTAGGCTTAGGGCAAGAGCTTGGGCTAGGGCTAGGGTTCTAGTTAGGGTTAGGGCTAGGACCAGGGCTATGGTTAGGGTTAGGATTAGGGTTGGGTTAGGGTTAGGGTTAGGGTTAGGGTTAGGGTTAGGGTTAGAGCTAGGGCTAGGGCTAGATTTGGGTCTAGGGTTAGAGTTAGGGCTAGGGTTAGGCTAGGGATAGGGTTAGGGCTAGGGTTAGGATTATAGTTAAGGTTAGGGTTAGGGATAGGCATAAGGCTAGGACTAGGGTTAGGGCTAGGGCTAGTGCTAGTGTTAAGGCTAGGGCTAGGGTTAGGGCTAGGTGTAGGGCTGTGGTTAGGGCTATGGGTAGGGTTAGGTTTAGGGTTAGAGTAGGGGTTGGGATTAGTGTTAGGGTTAGGGCTAGGGTTAAGGTTAGGGTTAGGGTTAGGGTTAGGGCTAGGTTTAGGGTTAGGATTTAGGTTAGGGTTAGGGTGAGGGTTAGTCTAGGGCTAGGGTTAGGGCTAGGGTTAGGGCCAGGGCTAGGGTTAGGGCTAGGGCTAGATTTGGGGCTAGGGTTAGAGTTAGGGCTAGGGTTAGAGCTAGGGCTAGGGTTAGGCTAGAGCTAGGGTTAGGGCTAGGGTTAGGATTAGAGTTAAGTTTAGGGTTAGGGATAGGGTTAAGGCTAGGGCTAGGGTTAGGGCTAGGGCTAGGACTAGGGCTAGGGTTAAGGCTAGGGCTAGGGTTGGGGCTAGGTGTAGGGCTGGGGTTAGGGCTAGGGGTAGGGTTATGTTTAGGGTTAGGGTAGGGGTTGGGGTTAGGGTTAGATCTAGGGCTACGTTTAGGGCTAGGGTTAGGGTTAGGCTTAGGGCAAGAGCTAGAGCTAGGGCTAGCGTTCTGGTTAGGGCTAGGGTTAAGGTTAGGGATAGGGTTAGGGCTAGGTTTAGGGCTAGGACTAGGGTTAGGGTTAGGGTTAGTGTTTATGTTAGGGTTGGGGCTAGGTTTATGGTTAGGGTTAGGATTAGGGTAAGGGTTAGGGTTAAGGCTAGGCCAAGGGCTAGGGGTAGAGCTAGGGCTATGGCTATTGTTAGGGCTAGGGTTAGGGCTCGGGCTAGGGTTAGGGCTAGGGCCACGGCTATGGTTAAGGTTAGGGTTAGGGTTAGGGCTAGGGCTAGTTTTGGGGCTAGGGTTAGAGTTAGGCTAGGATTAGGGCTAGTGCTAGGTTTAGGGTTACTATTTAGGTTAGGGTTAGGGTGAGGGTTAGTCTAGTGCTCGGGTTAGGGCTGGGGTTAGGGCCAGGGCTAGGGTTAGGGCTAGGGCTAGATTTGGGGCTAGGGTTAGAGTTAGGGCTAGGGTTAGGGCTAGGGCTAGGGTTAGGCCAGGGATAGGGTTAGGGCTAGGGTTAGGATTAGAGTTAAGGTTAGTGTTAGGGATAGGTTTAATGCTAGGACTAGTGTTAGGGCTAGGGCTAGTGCTAGGGTTAAGGCTAGGGATATGGTTAGGGCTAGGTGTAGGGCTGGGATTAGGGCTAGGGGTAGAGTTAGGTTTAGGGTTAGAGTAGGGGTTGGGATTAGTGTTAGGGTTAGGGCTCGGGTTAAGGTTAGGGTTAGGGTTAGGACTAGGGTTAGTGTTAGGGCTGGGGTTAGGGCTAGGGCTAGGGTTAGGATAGGGATAGGATTAGGGCTAGGGTTAGGATTAGAGTTAAGGTTAGGGTTAGGGATAGGGTTAAGTCTAGGGCAAGAGTTAGGGCTAGGGTAGGGCTAGGGCTAGGGTTAAGGCTAGGGCTAAGGTTTGGGCTGGGGTTAGGGCTAGGGGTAGGGGTAGGTTTAGGGTTAGGGTAGGGGTTGGGGTTAGGGTTAGGGTTAGGGTTAGAGTTAGGGTTAGATCTAGGGCTACGTTTAGGACTAGGGTTAGGGTTAGGCTTAGGGCAAGAGCTAGAGCCAGGGCTAGCGTTCTGGTTAGGGCTAGGGTTAAGGTTAGGGATAGGGCTAGGGCTAGGTTTAGGGCTAGGACTAGGGTTAGGGTTAGGGTTAGTGTTTATGTTAGGGTTGGGGCTAGGTTTATGGTTAGGGTTAGGATTAGGGTAAGGGTTAGGGTTAGGGCTAGGGCAAGGGCTAGGGGTAGAGCTAGGGCTATGGCTACTGTTAGGGCTAGGGTTAGGGCTCGGACTAGGGTTAGGGCTAGGGCCACGGCTATGGTTAAGGTTAGGGTTAGGGTTAGGGCTAGGGCTAGATTTGGGGCTAGGGTTAGAGTTAGGGCTAGGGTTAGGGCTAGGGCTAGGGTTAGGCCAGGTATAGGGTTAGGGCTAGGGTTAGGATTAGAGTTAAGGTTAGGGTTAGGGATAGGCTTAATGCTAGGACTAGGGTTAGGGCTAGGGCTAGTGCTAGGGTTAAGGCTAGGGATAGGGTTAGGGCTAGGTTTAGGGCTGGGATTAGGGCTAGGGGTAGGGTTAGGTTTAGGGTTAGAGTAGGGGTTGGGATTAGTGTTAGGGTTAGGGCTCAGGTTAAGTTTAGGTTTAGGGTTAGGGCTAGGGCTAGGTTTAGGGTTAGGATTTAGGTTAGGGTTAGGCTGAGGGTTAGTCTAGGGCTAGGGTTAGGGCTAGGGTTAGGGCCAGGGCTTGGGTTTGGGCTAGGGCTAGATTTGGTGCTAGGGTTAGAGTTAGGCCTAGGGTTAGGGCTAGGGCTAGGTTTAGGCTAGGGATAGGGTTAGGGCTAGGGTTAGGATTAGAGTTAAGGTTAGGGTTAGGGATAGGGTTAAGGCTAGTGCAAGGGTTAGGGCTAGGACTAGGGCTAGGGTTAAGGCTAGGGATAAGGTTAGGGCTAGGTGTAGGGCTGGGGTTAGGGCTAGGGGTATGGTTAGGTTTAGGGTTAGGGTAGGTGTTGCGGTTAGGGTTAGGGTTAGGGTTATGGTTAGATCTAGGGCTACATTTGGGCTAGTGTTAGGGTTAGGCTTAGGGCAAGAGCTAGGCCTAGGGCTAGGGTTCTGGTTAGGGCTAGGGCTAAGGTTAGGGCTAGGGCTAGGGCTAGGTTTAGGGCTAGGACTAGGGTTAGGGTTAGGGTTAGGGTTAGGGTTAGTGTTAGGGTTTATGTTAGGGTTAGGGCTAGGTTTATGGCTAGGGTTAGGATTAGGGTAATGGTTAGGGTTAGGGCTAGGGCAAGGGCTAGGGATAGAGCTAGGGCTATGGCTAGGGTTAGGGTTAGTGTTAGGCCTAGGGCTACGGCTAGGGCTAAGGTAAGGGCTAGGTCTAGAGCTAGGGTTAGGGTTAGGGCTAGGACCAGGGCTATGGTTAGGGTTAGGATTAGGTTTGGGTTAGGGTTAGGCCTAGGGTTAGGGCTAGGGCTAGTGTTATGGTTAAGGCTAGGGATAGGGATAGGGATAGGTCTATGGCTGGAACAGAGCAGAGAACCCAGAAATCAAGCCAAGCCATTATGCTCTATTATTTGACAAAGGAGGCAAGAACATACAATAAACTCAAGACAATATCTTCAATAAATGGTGTTGGGAAAATTGGACAGATACATGCCAAAAAATGAAACTAGATTATCAACTTACACCATACACAAAAATAAACTCAAAATAGTTAAAGAACTTAAATGTAAGATGAGAAGCCATAAAAATCCTAGAAGAAGCCACAGGCAGCAAAGTAGCAAACATTTGCCGTAGCAAAAGGAAGATAAACAATCCAATAAAAAAATGGGCAAAGGACCTAAATAGACACTTTTGAAAAGAAGACATACAGAAGGCCAAGAGACATATGAAAACATGCTCAAAGTCACTAATCATCTGAGAGATACAAATCAAAATGACAATGAGGTACCATCTCACACCTATCAGTATGACTATCATCAACAAATCCACAAACTAAAAGGGCAGGCGAGGATGTGGGGAAAAAGGAATCCCTGTGCACTGTTGGTGGAAATGCAGACTGGTACAGCCACTGTGAAAAACAGTATGGAGTTTTCTCAAAAAGTGAAAAATGGAACTTCCATTTGACCCAGTGAAAACCACTTCTAGGAATATATCCCAAGAAAACAGAAACACGAATCAGAAAGGATATATGCATCCTGTGTTCATAGCAGCACAATTTACAATAGCTACGATTTGGAAACAGCCTAAATGTCCATCAGCAATGAGTGGATTAGAAAACTGGTAAATCTACACAATATAATACTATGCTGTTGTTTAAAAAAAAAGAGAAGAAGAAAATATTATCATTTGCAACAGCATGAATGGACCTGGAGAATATTATGCTAAGCAAAATAAGCCAGTTGGAGAAAGATAAATGTCACTCATTTGTGGAATATAATGAACAGCATAAACTGATGGACAAAAATAAAACCAGAGTCATAGAAGCATTGAGCAAACTGTCCAACCTATGAGGGAAGGCAGAGGGTGAGGGGGTCAGAGATCAATCAAAGGACTTGTATGTATGCATATGAACAAACCAATGGACACAGAAGGGAGATGGAGAGGGAGAGGGCATGTGCTGGGAGGAAGATGGGGACAGCCAGCAGGGTCAATGGGGGAAAAAGGAGACTTAATATAACACTTTAAACAATAAAGAATTTAAATTTTAAATAAAATAAAATAAAATAAAAACCCTGTAGCTAGTCAACAAAATTCAAACAAGTTGGCAGATAAGCATGTGTTTGATTTTGCCTAATTTGCTATCACAGTAATAAAGAATATTGACAAAAGAAAAAAATAATTTGAAGATTGTTTTATCATTTAAACTCTAGCATACATTTTGTTTTATTGTGTATTCTTTTCGACAAGCTATACTTTCATATGATAGAAACTTGATAGCAGTGAGCATCATTGGGAGCACACATGTCCTCCCATACATATAGACCTCAAGTGTATACCAAATGGATAATGTACACAGATAAATGAGGAAAATATATACATATATATGAGGGGCCTGGTTCATAAAACTTATGCACTGGGGGTAGGTGATCCCTCAGCCCAACCTGCCCCCTCACATATACTGGGAGCCCTCAGGGGATGTCCTACTGACCTCTCACTCCTGGCCTGCCCAAGGCCTAAAGCCTCTGGCCTTCAACCATTGCCCGGGTCGGCTCAGCCCTGGCCTTGGCCCTGCCACCAGTGAACACCTGGCCCTGGAGGCCACACGCTGGCCACCTTGGCTCCAGCCCCCCCGACCCCCAGGGGCTATGAGTCTCAGCTTCACCTCCGGGAGCCGCCTCAGGTCTGCCCCCTGCCTAAGCCTTGATTGGTTTTGCCCCAGCTCCTGATTGGCTGGGGACATGACTTGATTGGAGGTATGGTCAATTTGCATATCATTCTTTTATTTTATATACACACACACACACACACACATTGAAATATTGATATATAAAATATAATTTATATAGGAATATAATTATTGTGTTTTGTTTCATATATAACCTAAAATACTGATGGCTTATTCACATTCCATGAAGAAACTGTTTTCAGAAAACCTTGTTTTATTTATTTATTTATTTATTTATTTATTTATTTAAAATCTTTATTGCTGAGATTATTACAGATTTCCCTCTTTCTTCCCCCATTGCTCCCTCCACATAGTTCCCACCTTTCCCCTGGCCTTCACACCCCATTGTCTATGTCCATAGGTACTGCATATATGCATACAAGATATTTGATTAATCTCTTCTATTCCCTCTCCTCCTCCCCAAATCTGGAACAGATTTCTCAATCTGTTCCATGTTTCCATGCTTCTGATTTTATTTTACTAATCAGTTTATTTTGTTCTTTAGATTTGTTTTTCAATTATTTTTATACTAGAGGCCCAGTGCGTGAAATTTGTGCTGGGGGGGGGCGGTATCCCTCAGCCTGGCCTGCACCCTCTCCAATCCAGGACCCCTTGGGGGATGTCTGCCAGTCAGACATCCATCTTGCAATTCAGGACTGCTGGCTCCTAACCACTTGCCTGCCTATTGGCTTGATTGTCACCTAACCACTCCCCTGCCAGCCTGATGGCCCCCAACTGCCCTCCCCTGTTGGCCTCATGGCCCCCAGCTGCTTTCTCCTGTTGGCCTAATCACCCCTAACCACCTCTGCCTTGGCCCTACCACCAAGGCTTTGTCTGGAAGGAAGTCAGACAGTAGGAAGATGTCTGGTCTCCTGGTCTAATTAACATATTGAACTTTTATTAGTATAGATTCAGTTTTTGATATATATATATATATATATATATATATATATATATTTATATTTTGTTCATATTTTTAATCTTATTTTCTTCTTCTTTCTCTTCTTAAAGATTATTGTTCAACATTTCATGTAATTCTGGTGGTTTGGTGGTGATGAACTACTTTAGTTTTTTTTTGTGTGTGTGTCTGGAAGCTCTTTATATGATCTTCAATTCTAAATGATAGCTTTGCTGAATAGAATTATCTAGGTTGTAAGTACTTGATATTCATCACTTTAATATTTCTTGCCACCCCCTTCTGGTCTGCAAAGTTTCTGTTGAGAAATCAGCTGGCAGCTGTGTGGGCATTCCCTTGTAGGTAACTGTTTTTCTCTAACTGTTTTTAAAATTCACTCTGTCTTTAACCCCTGATATTTTTAAAAATATATTTTGTTGATTTTTTACAGAGAGAAAGTGAGAGGGATAGAGAGTTAGAAACATCGATGAGAGAGAAACATGACCAGCTGCTGCCTGCACACCTCCTACTGGGGATGTGCCCAGATCCTAGGTACATGCCCTTGACCATAATTGAACCTGAGACTTTTCAGTCCACAGGCCAACACTCCATACACTAAGTCAAAACCAGCTTAACCCCTGGTATTTTAATTATGATGTGTCTTAGTGTGGGTCTCTTTGGGTTCCTCCTGTTTGGGACTCTCTGTGCCTTTTGGACTTATAAGTTTATTTCTTTCACCAGGTAGGGAAATTTTTCTGTCATTATTTCTTCAAATAGGTTTTCAAAATCTTGCTATCTCTCTTCTCCTTCTGACACCCCAATAATGCAAATGTTGATACACTTGATCTTGTCTCAGAGGCTCCATATATTATCTTCATATTGGATTCTTTTTTCATTTTGTTCTTCTGATTGGGTGTTTTGTTGTTGTTGTTGTTGTTTGTTTTATTTTGTTTTTCTTTCTCATATTCCTAATCTTTAATTGGATTCCCATAATCCTCTACTCTACTCTTGAATCCCTGTAAATTGCTCTTTATTTTAGTTAATATATACTTAATTTCTGACTGGTCCTTTTGCATTTCTTTGAAATTCTCACTAAAACCCTTGAAAGTCTCACTAAGTCCCTTGAATCTCTCATTTAAGTTCCTTAAAACTGTAATTAATATCCTTGAAGAATTCTATAATTGCTCTTTATAACTCTGTATCCATTAGTTTGCTTGTTCCCATTTATTTTATTTGTGACATGTATTTTGTCTCTGCATTTTGACTGTTTCCTTATGTTTGTTTCTGTGTATTATGTAGAGCTGGTATGTCTCCTTTAGGCCCCATTGGCTCGGCCTCCCCAGTCACCCAAGCTGTGCACTCTAGGTGTACCCAGTGTGTGCTGCTTGTACAGTCTTGTGGTTATGCCTTGATTGCTATTGACATCACTGGGAGGATTTGACTTCCATGCCAATTGACTGTGAGGTACAACTGCAAATACAGTGAAACAGCTGATGTGCAGGAGACACTCTATGGAACAGGATTTATTTCAGTGGGGCTTTGGAACTCACTGAGTCTACCCTATAATACATCACTTGTGGATATGCAGAGTTATAATCTGGTATGGTCCAAAGTGGTCTGCCAGGTGCAATGGCTCTGGGGTCTCCTGGGATGTGCAAAGTCAGCCACTGCCTGGGGCCACCTGGAAGTAGCTACAGAGAGATATTCAGATGACTGCTACTTTCATTGGCTTTGGAAGTGCCCAGGAGAGGCCAAGCTGTGAAGCAAGACAGGCTGATGCTAGTGCCTCATCTTCAGCCTTTTATTGATAAGTAAGGGGCATGCTGAGATCAGTTGTTGCTTGCTTAAGTGATTTTAGGAAAATTTGAAGCCTAAACCAGAACAGGCCATTCCTATGGAAAAGCAGCTACAAACAGGTTGGATGGGGCTGAAAATTTGGAGGGGCAGGGTCTCAAGGAATCAGCAAGGCAGAGAAAATAGTATAAGTCAAGCTGATGGAAAGATATGGCTACCAGTTAGCCCTCTCCCAGGCCACTCTGAGCCTATAGGCCCACACATAGGCCTTAAGTGGCTGGGGTCCAAGAATGCCCCCCACCCCCGTCAGGAGTGGCCTATGGTCATGAGACAAGCAGCTGAGGGTGCAAAGCAACTGGGTCCCAGGACAAGTGGCTGGGGTGCAGGCCTTAGCCATCAGTAGGACATCCTCTGAGGGCTCCCAGTTTGTGAGAGGGTACAGGCTAGGCTGAGGGATCCCCTCCCAGTGCACATATTTCATGAACCGGACTCCTAGCATTCTATATAATAAAAAGGTATTATGCAAATTGGCCATCACTCCAACACATAAGAAGCCTGCCCCCATGTAGTCAATGATGATTGCCCCCGTGCCACGTGGACACAAGATGGTGGCCACAAGATGGCCAGCAGAGGAAGGCAGTTGTGAGTGATCAGGCTAACAGAGGAGGGCAGGTGGAAGGGACCAGGCCTGCAGGGGAGGGCAGTTACAAGTGGCCAGGTTGGCAGAGGAGGTCAGTTGTGGGTCTCCAGTCCTGCAGGTGAGGACAGTTAGAGGTGACCAGGCTGGCAGGGGAGGACAGTTAGGTGCAATCAGGTCAGCAGGGGAGCATTTAGGCATCGATCAAGCTGGCAGGGGAGTGGTTAGGGGGTGATCAGGCTGGCTAGCAGAAGTGGTTAGAAGCAATCAGGCAGGCAGGCAAGTGAGCAGTTGGGAGCCAGCAGTCTCAGATTGTGAGAGGAATGTCCGACTGCCTGTTTAGGCCCAATCCTGTAGGTCTGGTGCACAAAATTTGTGCACAAGGGGGATTGTGTGTCCCTCAGCCAGGCCTGCAACCTCTCCAATATGGAACATCTTTCTCACAAGCCAGGCCTGCTGGCTCCTAACTGCTCGCCTGCCTGGATGCCTGATTGCCCCTAACCACTTCTACCTGCCAGCCTGATTACCTCCTAAATGCTCCCCTACCTACCTGATTGACATCTAACTATTCCTGTGCTGGCCTGATCATCCCCCACTGCCCTACCCTGCCAGATCTATCACCTGCAACTGCCCTCCCCTGCAGGGCTGGTCACCCCCAACTGCCCTTCCCTGCCAGATATTTTGTGACAGTGTAGCGGGATGGCAATCTTGTGATGACATGGGGGCAGCCATCTTGTGATGATTTGGGGGAAGCCATCTTGTGATGTAAGGGCATGAGGGTCAAGTTGCATATTACCTATTTATTATATAGGATATATATACACAGATGTATATGTGTGTGTGTGTGTGTATATATATATACATATATATATGCTAACATATACTTCATATACTTAAATATATATATATTTACCACCTTACTAAAAATTCATAAAAAATAAATATTTTTAATAACTATACTATTATATTGAAGAGTTTAACATCTCTCCTTGACTAACTGCTATAACAAGCAGGCAAAATCATGAGGAATCAGAACAGCAGGAAAACTCAGTCAACCAACCTGACCTACCTGTATTCATCGAATATTGTACCCCAATAATTAGAACATTAATGAAGATAGAAAAATGGAGTATATGCAATAAAATAAGTCTCAATATATTTCATAAGATTAAAAAGTATGATGGAATAAATTATAGGATAACAGAACTATTGCTAGTCTCTCGAATTTTTACCATATATTCTTTTTTTAAACTTTCTAAGAATTTATATTTGTAAAGTCTTTATTGTTGCAAGTATTACATATATCCCCTTTTTCTCCCATTGACCATTTCTAATACACCACCCCCCTCCACCCTAGTCCATGGATCATTATTCATACAAGTTCTTTGATTGACCTTTTCCTATCCCCCCCACACTTCCCTGTCCTCCCTCTGAGATTCAATAGTCTTTTCATGCTTTTATGTCTCTGGATCTATTTTGTTCATTAGATACTACATATGAGTGAGATAATATGATACTTATCTTTCTCTGAATGGCTTATTTCACTTACCATAATACTCTCCAAGTCTATTCATGCTGGTGGAAATGTTGAGAGTTCTTTCTTTTTTAGAGCCGCATAGTATTCCAGTGTGCCATGTACAGGATTTTTGTACTGTATATTCCTCTTTTTAATATATTTTTATTGATTTCAGAGAGGAAGGGAAAGGGAAAGAGAGAGAGAGAGAAACATCAATCATGAGAAAGAGTCATTGATCAGCTCCACCTGCATGCCCCTACTGGGGATGGAGCCCATAACCTGGGCATGTGCCCTTGACCAGAACACATCCTGGGACCCTTCAGTCAACAGGCCAATACTCTATCCACTGAGCCAACTTGTTAGGGCATTTCTATATATGCTTAAAGTTTGATCATTTTTGCGATTGTGAGCATAAAGTGCAGTAGTATATTAAAGCAATAAATGAACATATCCTATCTAATAAAAGAGCAATATGCAAGTTAACCATCACTCTGCTACACCCACTACCCACACCCAATAGCCAATCAAGGGCAAGTATGCAAATTAACTGGAA
Organism: Antrozous pallidus; assembly: GCA_027563665.1. Taxonomy (NCBI): domain Eukaryota; kingdom Metazoa; phylum Chordata; class Mammalia; order Chiroptera; family Vespertilionidae; genus Antrozous; species Antrozous pallidus. Next base: position 101,258,211 of record CM050514.1, read on the forward strand.
CCAAGATGGCTACAGCCATGGAGAGAGCAGGAGGGAGGCTTGGGTTTCCCTGGTGATGGAGGAAGCCAAGCTTTCTGCACACCCTGGCTGGTCCAGGCCTCTGATTAAGGCTACAAAGTTTCAATTATAGAAGATAAATAAACCCCAACAGAAATGGCTGCCACCAGGAAGGGAGCAGAGGCTTGGCTCCACTCCCGTCTACAAAGTTTCAATTGTAGAAGATAAATAAATCCCAGATACCAGGGCTTCTACTTGGGTCGTGGGGATCATGGCCTGCCTGCAAACCAACACATGCTCCTCGCCCAGACCACCTCCCACCCCAAGGGAACCCCACCCTGATCTAGGACACCCTTCAAGGCAAACCAGCTGGCCCCCACCCATGCACCAGGCTTCTGTCCTATCTAATAAAAGAGTAATGTGTAGATTGAACATCACTCCAACACACAATATGGCTGCCCCCCTGTGGTCAAAGATCCTGCCCTCATGTGGACACAAAATGGCCAGCAGGGGAGGGAGTTGGGAGGGACCAGGCCTGCAAGGGAGGGCAGTTGGGGGTGATCAAGCCTGCAGGGGAGGCCAGTTAGGGGTGACCAGGCTGGCAGAGGAGGGGAGTTGGGGGCAAACAGGCTGGCAGGGGAGCAATTAGACATCAATCAGGCTGGCAGGAGAGTGGTTAGGAGGTGATCAGCCTGGCAGGCAGAATCAGTTAGTGGCAATCAGGAATGCAGGCAGTTGAGCTATTAGAAATCAGCAGTCTGATCGGGCCTAAGGGGGCAGTCAGACATCACTCGAGGTTATCCCAGATTGGATAGGGTGCAGGCTGCGCTGAGGGACAACCACCCCTGTGCACAAATTTTGTGCACCAGGCATCTAGGTATAAAATAACCATTAAAATATTGAAATATCCAAATTATTTGTATGGGCAAATGCTTTTATTTTACTTACTGATTTTTATTTTTTAATTCTTTATTGTTAAAAGTATTACATACGTATCATTTTCCCCCATTGACTTCTCTCCAGCTTTTTCTACCCCCAACACATGCCCTCACCCAAGCATTTTAAAATGATTACCTATCAAGCAAATCTATATATATAAAACCCTAAGCAACTGGTTGACCAGTTGACTGGTCAACCATTTGATCAGTTGCTGTGATGTTCACTGACTACCAAGGGACAGGCACTCAACACAGAAGCTGCCCCCTGGTGGTCAGTGTGCTCCCACAGTTGGAGCACCGCTTAGTTGACCAATGGGTGCCAGAGGCTGAGCTCACAATTGGTAAGTGCCACTGTGTTGGTATGATCCTCTCCCACCTCCAAGGCAGTGCTACTCAGCAACAGTGGTGGCAGGTGCACTGGGGCCAGGATGAGCAGGAGTGACGCAGCACCTGTCCCAGGCTCGGGCTACTCCCTAAATGCCTGCTGCTCAGGGGAGCAGTCCCTGAGGGGGATGTTGGATTGTGAGAGGGCACAGACCAGGCTGAGGGACCCCACTGGTACACCAATTTGTGCACTAGGCCTCTAGTAAATTAATAGCTTGAAATGGTTCTCTTCACCTTTACAGCCTACTATTCTACTCTCTGTTGATTGGTTTCCTCAGTTACATTTCTCTTTCAGCTACCATGTGTTCAGTGAATCAGATTCTATGGACATGGCTTTGAACTTTATACCTTTAGCATCAACATATTAAATAGTGATTATTAATTCCAAAGTTTAAAATCAGCTTAAACCCTGGATTGTGTGGAGTAATATTTAGAGCTCTGTCCCAAACACTGAAGGTTTGTTGGTTCCATTTCTGGTAGTCAAGAGCACATACCTGAGTTGCAGGTTGATCCTGGGTCTCAGTTGGGGTGCATGGTAGGAGATAACCAATCAATGTTTCTCTCTCCCATTGATGTTTCCCCCTCTTTTTTTCCTCTCTCTTCTTCCCTCTCTCCCTGCCACTTTCTATAAAAAATGGGGAAAAAATATTGTCAGGGAAGATCAACAACAAAATAATCAGCTTAAGATAAACCAATGAAGATTTAATTTTATCTCTGAAATGTATTCTTATTATAAACTATCAATGTAAAAATAACAATAAGGTAGCCAAGAGGAAAGAAGAAGTTTCATATAATGAGTGGAATATATCTTGGTTTGTTTGGGATTATATTTTTTACTATTGCTTTCCCAATGTCTCCTGCAATTTAGCACTTGGTGGGATTTTTTCATTTTAATGAGGCATTATTAATAACTGTTTTATTAGAGTAAGCCAGAATGGGTTTAGTAGACTTCCCACATGTAATGAGCTTACTGAAGGAATAGCATGTACTCAGACACCAGTGCTTGGGATAACTAAAACCTTGAATGTCTGGTGTTAGTGAGAGGAATACTAAGTACTCGATGCTGCTATTCCAGCTGAGTATTTGGTGTGTGAATAGGAAATGCTGTGGACTGCCAAATCTATAATCCATGAGAGATTATAAATTAGGTCTATGTGAAATATATATGGGAAAAAGTGACCAAGTATCCCTGCCTTATAACAGATAGGAAATAGTGATATATATATATATATATATATATATATACACACACACACATACACACACACACACACACACACACACACACACACACACACACACACAAACTAGAGGCCTGGTGCACAAAATTCGTGCATGGGGGGCGGGGCATGTCCCTCAGCCCAGCCTGCACCCTCTCCAATCTGGGACCCCTTGAGGTATGTCCAACTGCCCGTTAAGAACTGATCCCACAATCCAGGACTGTTGGCTCATAAATGCTCACCTGCCTGCCTCCCTGATTGCCCCTAACCACTTCTGCCTGAAAGCCTGATCACCCCATAACCAATACCCTGCCAGCCTAATTGATGTCTAACTGCTCCCCTGACCGCCTATTTGCCCCCAACTTCTCTCCACTGCCAGCCTGGTTACCCCCAACTGCTCTCCCTTGCAGGCCTGGTCCCTCCCAACTGCCCTCTTCTGCTGGCCTGATCACCCACAACTGCCATCCCTTGCAGGCCTGGAGCCTCCCAATGGCCCTCCCCTGCTGGCCATCTTGTGGTGGCCATCTTGTGTCCACATGAGGGCAGGATCTTTGACCACATGGAGGCAGCCTTCTTGTGTGTTGGAGTGATGGTCAATATGCAAATTACTCTTCTATTAGATAGGATAGAGGTTTGGTGCATGGGTGGGGGCCAGCTGGTTTGCCCTGAACAGTTTTTTCGGATCAGAGTGGGGGTTCCCTTGGGGCATGGAGCAGCCTGGGGGAGGGGCCTGTTGTGGTTTGCAGGCCAGCCACACACCCCAGTGACTCAAGTAGAGGCCCAGGGATTTGGGATTAAATTATGTTCTACAATTGAAACTTTGTAGCCTGTAGCAGAGCCAAGCCTTCTGGTCACTCCCTGGCAACAGCCATTTCTGTTTGAGTTTATTTAAATTCTATAATTGAAACTTTGTAGGCTAGAGTGGAGGCCTAGGTGCTAGGGCTGCAGAAGCTTGGCTTCCTCCATCACCCAGGCAGACCTAGCCTCTGCTCTCTCCAGCTCTGTGGCTGCTTCCATTTCTGTTGGGATATATCTTCTATAATTGAAACTTTGTAGCATTGAGTAGAGGTCTAGGCTGAGAAAGGCAGGTGGAAAGCTTGGTTTCCTCCATTGCTGAGGAAACCGAAGCCTCCCTCCTGGTCTCAGTGCCTGCAGCCATCTTGGTTGGAGTTTATTTCCATAATTTGCTCCTGTTTGGCTGATGGGCATGGCTGTGGGTGTGGCTTGCTCAGAGGTATGGCCAATTTGCATATTACTCTTTTATTAGATATTAGATATATATATATTTATATATAAATGCCAAGCTACCAGAACGACAGAAGAACTGGAATGACTACAATGACTAGTTGCTATGACATGCACTGTGGTAGCAACCAGCCTAATCAGGGCCCCAATAGGCCCTCCAACCTCCCACAATCCATCCTCCTGGCCAGCCTGGTCCCAGAATGACACCCTCAATTGGTGGCAGGGCTGGGGGACAACCTCCCATGTTCCCTGCCTCCCCCCAACTCCCATCAGAGCAGGTGGCCAGACCCCACCCATGCACAAATTCTTGCACCCAGCCTCTAGTTTCAATATAATAGTTTTGTAATTTGTTTGATGGGTTGATTCAATGACTATTAATTCCATTCTTTCGTAATATTTTTTAACTTTTTGGTAAAGCTTTTAGAAGAAATGAGCACAATCTATTAACAAAGTTCATACATTAAAAAAAAATCAGGAACTACATTTTATTTTTTCAAAATATTCAAAATAAACTTGTAGCTTCAGTCCTAGCTGGTTTGGCTCAGTGGCTAGAGCTTTGATCTGCAGACTGAAGGGTCCTGGGTTCAATTCCAGTCAAGGGCACATGATGGGGTTGCTGGCTCAATCCCTAGTGGGAGGCATGCAGAAGGCTGCCGATCAATGATTCTCTCTCATCTCTGATATTTCTATTTTTCCCCTTCCTCTCTGAAGTCAATAGAAATATATTTAAAAGAAAAAAAAATCTGTACCTTACACAAAATGTTGCCCATTCACTATCAGGTCTCTATTGATACATAAAATCACATGCAAACTATATGACACAAACCTGCTAAAGAAACCACAGCCTTAGTCAAAAGTTTATAACTATTTAGGAATAAAATTTGCCTGAAGACCAAAGTTTGATGAATACATCTGTGTAATTAAATTTACATATTCCTCTGAAACATGAGTTTTATATTGAACAAATAACTATTTTTAAATTAATTTGGCTCATTTTAGACTTTCTCTAAATTAATTTGGCATATACACAAAATGAAAATTATGACATTTTTAGGTTTATAAGAACTTAGGCAATAATTATATTGTGCCAATGTTCTATTATGTGCTTAAAAAAACAGTAAGAAAATTCCATTACTAGACCTTTTTTTATTTTATTTTACTCAACTCATGAAATCAGTATTTAGATTTTGGAAACTCATTCTGTTGAAAGTGAAACTTCAGATATTCATATGAACTATTTTTTATAAACTAAGTTGAAAGTTCAGTGTTAAAAAAAGAAGAAAATTATTTGTTTTTGTGGTAAAAATATGACCAAAATTTTGATAAGGAACAATATTGTTACAAGGCACAACATCCTTACTAAATTTTGAAAACTATGACGCAGAACTATTTTTATACTTGGTTATGGTACATGTATAATTCATAATTATATCTGAACAGGCTGAGATATTCTACTAGTCCAAAATAAGCAATTGACAGATTTATAAAAAATAAGGCATATCTTTATATACATGTATGTATAGATATGCATTAAAGTAATTAACCTACAAATCATTGGTAGAAACAGTTATAGTGAGTTAAAAAAATAAACATCTGACTAAACTTTCTTGGATTGCCCCCCATCAACCAAATGTTAAGAATATTTAAAACTTTAAAAAATTAACAAAACTAGCTATCTAAGAATAATTTTGATATTTTGGTAACTGTATTTCCTAAATTTTGTATTTTATTCAAAAACTAGAGGCCCATTGCATGAATTTATGCATGGGTAGGTGTCTTGGCTTAGCTGGCAATTGAGGCCTATCAGGGGGCTGGCTGGGTGGGAACACCAGGAGGTTGGCCGGCTGGCAGAGTGGGGGGGGGCATGGGAGGTTGGCTAGCATGGGGCCTTGGGGGAGGGTACACAGGAAGGTGGCCAGCTGGTCACCCATTCAAGGCCAATCGGGGAGGGGTCGGCCAGTGGTGGGGAGGGGTCGTGAGAGGCTGTCCCAGGAGAGGAGGGGCTGCAGAAGGTTGGCTATGGGAGCATACTGACCACCAAGGGGCAGCTTCAGTGTTGTCTGAACCCTGGTGGTCAGTGCATGTCATAGCAACTGGCTGACTGGTTGTTCTGGTAGTTCAGTCATAATGGTCACTTAGGCTTTTATATATATATACTAGAGTCCCGGTGCATGAAATTTGTGCATAGAGAGCGGGGGATATCCGTTAGCCCAGCCTGCACCATCTCCAATCTGGGGCCCCTCAAGGGATGTCCGACTGCCCATTTAGGCCCTGTCCTGGTAGGATCGGGCCTAAATGGGCAGTCGGACATCCCTCTCACAATCCAGGACTACTGGCTAGAAACTGCTCACCTGCCTGCTTCCCTGATTTTCCCTAACCACTTCTGCCTGCCAGCCTGATCACCCCTAACCACTACCTGCCAGCCTAATTGATGTCTAACTGCTCCCCTGCCAGCCTGTTTGCCTCCAACTTCCCTCCTCTGTCAGCCTGGTCACCTGTAACTGCCCTCTCCTACAGGCTTGATTGCCCCGAACTGCCCTCCCTTGGAGGCCTAGTCCCTCCCAACTGCCCTCCCCTGCTGGCCTAATCACCCACAACTGCCCTCCCTTGCAGAGCCTGCAACGTCCCAATGGCCCTCCCTTGATGGCCATCTTGTGGGCCATCTTGTATAATCATAAGGGCAGGATCTTTAATCACATGGGGCAGCCCTCTTGTGTGTTGGAGTGATGGTCAATCTGCAAATTACTCTTTTATTAGATAAGATAGAGGCCTGGTGCATGGGTGGGGGCCAGCTGGTTTGCCTTGAAGAGTGTCCCAGATCAGGGTGGGGGTTCCCTTGGGGTTAGGGGCAGTCTGGCGAGGGACCTGTGGAGTTTTACAGGCTGGCCACACACCGCCAGCGACCCAAACGGAGGCCCTGGTATCTGGGATTAATCTATGTCTACAATTGAAACTTTGTAGCCTAGAGCAGAGCCAAGCCTTCTGCTCACTCCGGGGTGGCAGCCATTTCTGTTTAAAACTTTATAGCCTAGAGTGGAGGTGTAGGCCTGCAACGGTAGGCTGAAAGCTTGGCTTCCTCCATTGCCAGGGAAACCCAAGCCTCTGTTCTCTCCAGCTCAGTGGCCGCCACCATTTCTGTATCTTTTATAATTGAAACTTTGTAACATTGAGTGGAGGCCTAGGCAGGCAATGGCAGGTGGAAAGCTTGGCTTTCTCTGTTGCCAGGAAAACCCAAGCCTTCCTCATGCTTTCAGTGGCAGCAGCCATTTTGGTTGGGGTTTATTTTCATAAACTGCTCCTGTTTGGTTGATGGGCATGGCTGTGGGCATGGCTTGTGGGTGTGACAAAGGTACAGTCATTTTTGCATATTATTCTTTTATTAGTTAGGATAATCATTTGATAGTCTTCAAATGTTTCAATGTCACCCAATAACTAGGAAAGAAATAACACAAATATTTCACAAACTCTGAAATTTAAAAGGAACACTTACAACACATTCTCAGGTGAGTGGTACTCTAATATAACAACCAAAGACATTACCAGAAAGAAAAAAGACCATTATCTACAATAAAATCTATATTTAAATCCTTCTACAATGTATTACCAAATAGAATTAAGCAATATATAATTATATATATATATATAATTTATAATATATAATATATTATATTTTATTAATACATAAAATAGTAATACATAACAAGCAGTGGCATTTATATGGAAAATGTAAGAATTTCTAGATGAATCAATATAATTTTCATATTAACAATCAAGAAAGAAAACAACATGATCATATTAACTGATGATATGGTAAAATCATTTAACAAAATTCAGTATACATTCATTAAAAAAAGTTATCATCATATTAGGAATGAAAAGGACATTTTAAATTCCTAAATTGAAGCTAGAAAAAAAAAACGTGATAACATTACAGTTAGTCAAAGATTTAATTTTGCCCATTAAGTTTGGAGGAAAAGCAGTTTTGTAACCACAGGAATTCTAGAAATATAAGAAGATTATTTTTATATAGTGCAGGAAGGAAACAGCAAAATCATACAGAAGAATTATATTAGACTAGAGGCCTGGTGCACGAAATTCATGAACGAGGGGCAGGAGAAGTCCCTTAGCCCAGCTTGCACCCTTTCCAATCTGGGACCCCTCGAGGGATATCCGATCCGGGCCTAAACGGGCAGACAGAGATTCTACTCACAATCCAGGACTGCTGGCCCCCAACTGCTTACCTGCCTGCCTCCCTGATTGCCCCTAACTGCTTCTGCCTTCCAGCCTGATCAACCCCTAACCAGTCCCCTGCCAGCCTAATTGATGTCTAACTGCTCCCCTGCCAGCCTGTTTGCCCCCAACTTCCCTCCTCTGCCAGCCTGGCCACCCCTAACTTCCCCCCCCCCCTGCAGGCTTGATCAACCCCAACTGCCCTCCCTTGCAAGGCCTGGAACATACCAATGGCCCTCCTCTGCTGGCCAGTTTATGGTGGCCATCTTGTGTCCACATGGGGGTAGGATCTTTGACCACATGGGGGCAGCCCTCTTGTGTGTTGGAGTGATGGTCAATCTGCAAATTAGGTAGGATAATTGACAGTCAGAGTATTCATTTATCCTGTTATATAAGTCTTGTCCTTATGAAATTATGTGTAAGTGTCCTTTTATTATCTTAAAACATTTTGAACATCATAAACATTTGTTTTCTTCTAAAATGCAATTTTTAAACTCTGAATACTTTATATTCTAATTGTTTATCTTTTCTAATTTTATATGAATCCTATATAGTAAAAGCTTAATATGCTAATTGTCGGACCATTTGACTTTTTGACCCTTTGCTATGATGTGCACTAACCACCAGGGGACAGGTGTTGTAATCAGTAGGTTAGCTTGCTGCTGGGGTCCAGTCAATTGGAACTGGGGGAAATGGGCCAGACATGTCCCTCCACCCCGCAATTCCTCCGTGGATCCGATTGTGCACCAATTGGGTCCCGCAGCCTGGTCTGCACCCTCTCACAATTTGGTACTCCTTAGGGGATGTTGGAGAGAAAGTTTTGGCCCGATACCTGCAGATCAGGCCACAAAACCCCACTGGTGCATGAATCTGTGCACTGAGCCTCCAATAGTATAATAAAATCTGAAATATACAATATTTCTGTGCTACAGTAGAAACTAAACAACACAAGAATCTAATTTTTCTTCCCTGAACAAAAGATAAGTTAAATGTCAATAACTCTTGAAATTTTTCTTGAAAATCATATGTGTGAAAGACTGGGTTTGCACCCCACTTTAGAAAGTGTATTATTATTATTATTACTTTTACTGCTTTTGGTTTGTTTTGAAATTTTAGGCATTCAATATAAGATATGAATTGGGGAGACATATGTTGGCATGGACAGCAGTTTTCCTATCTTATTTTATTGAATCTTGTTTTATTGGCTGACTGGGCAGTAGAACTGAAGGTTATACCATCTTTCACATTTCAAGTTTGTTTATTTTATGTTTCCATTAGCAAAGCAGTGAACAGTTATTTATTTTTTCATTACAATTTTATGCTTCTTATTCTTACCATGAATATCTTTTTTTGAATAATATACTGGCTATTGCATACCTACAGTAATATACATAATATACAGTAGAATAAATACATTTTATTATTTCATTAGAATGCCTAAATCTAATAAAATGAAACTACAACCACTTTTATTTAATATATTTGAAAACGACTTTAATCAGAAGAGTTTGAGACTGACAGTAGTAAATCTTGGTATTTTAAAAAGAAAATAATTTTATTGGAATTTAGACATAATTAAACTAACGCATTTTATTTATTTACTAGAGGCCCAGTGCACGACATTCGTGCAGTGGAGAGGGGTGACCCCTAAGCCCAGTCCATGCCTCTCACAATCCAGGACCCTTTGGGGGATGTCTGCCTGCTGGCATAGGCCCCCTCCCTATAGTCAGACATCCCCCAAGGGGTCCTTAGTGTTGCTGCTAGTGTTGTTGCAGAGGCGGGAGAGGCTCCTGCCACTGCCACTGTGCTCACCAGCTTCTGATTGAACAGCAGTTCCTCTGTGGAGGTGCACTGACAACCAGGGGGAAGCTCCTGCATTGAGTGTCTGCCCCCTGGTGGTCAATATGCATCATAGTGACCAGTCATTCTGCCTTTTAGTTGATTTGCATATTAGGGTTTTATTATATAGGATTTTACAGTAGTTAAACAGTACCATATACAATATATATTATAGATATATAAGATATATATATATATATACATATATGCATATATATACACATATATATATCATATAAATAGATAGATATAGATGTATCTTATATATATCTTATATCTCTGGGGATATGTCTAGAACAGAACAACATCCAACCAACTGAGCTACACCAGCTAGGGCACTGATGCACTTTAAAATATTGACCAAAATTAAATTTTCCTAACTGAAAAAAGAATATATTGAAATATATTTCTAAACTAAATTTTTTTCTGCTAAAGGCTAATTTAATTATATCTTTGGTTTAATATATTATTATTGTAACATATTAAATTATAAAAGCCCATTAACAGTATTACAGTTGTGTAAAATATGAAGTATGTGCTAATTTACATTAGCTATATTTTCTCTCACTAATATTGGTCTAGAGAGGCATTAAATTAAAGATTCAAAATACATAATGTAGCTTTTAATGCATGTTATCTCTTCATTATGCATTCTTTTTTAAAAATATATTTTATTGGTTTCTTACAGAGAGGCAGGGAAAGGGATAGAGTTAGAAACATTGATAAGAGAGAAACATCAACTAGCTGCCTCCTGCACACCTCCTACTGGGGATATGCCCGCAACAAAGGTACATTCACTTGACTGGAATTGAACCTAGAACCTCTCAGTCCTCAGGCTGACACCCTATCCACTGAGTCAAACTGGTCAGGGCCATTATGCATTCTTATAGATATCATAAAATTTTACATAAGGAAGGGATTGGTATTTATCATCCTAATCATTCCTATTTCAACACATACACAAACACACACACACACACACACACACACACACACACGCCATTTCATTGATACATGTATTTATAGACTGTCACATATGGTAGGTTAATTAGTTAATTAATTTGGAAAACTGCCACAAACATTATTTACACATATTTACTGTTTAAAAAGTAGTTTATAAACCAGATTTTAAAATAACAATTCACTGGTGATAAATTCAGAAAATTAGAATCCTACATTTATCCACATGAAGTAATATCAAAAAATTCTATAAACAAGATGGCTGTTAATTTTTATCAGATATCTGCCATTAAACAGTATAAATAGAATTTAACTAAAATAAGAAAAATAATCAAAACGTGAAATAAAAATAATTATGTGTCTTGAAGTGAATTGTGCCAGTAGTATAAATTTGAGTTTATCTATTTTTCTCAATTTTCTGCTTCAATTATTCAAGCCATATTTCTAATGTGAGTGAAATAATGTTTTAGTAGTGATAGTGTTTATATTAAACTAGAGGCCTGGTGCATGGGTTTGTGCACTGGTGGGGTCCCTCAGCCTGGCCTGCAAGGATCGGGCCAAAACTGGCTCTCTAATATCCCGAGGGGTCCTGGATTGCATGTGGGTGTAGGCCAGGCAGAGGGACCACACTGGTGTACAATCGGGTTTGGAGGTTACTATGGGAGGGCTCTAGGTCACGTGTGGCCAAACTCGCCCAGTTCCTACTGATGGGATCCCAGCACCAATTGACCCTTCTGGGTGTAGCATCTGTCCCTTGGTGGTCATCAGCATCATAGTGACTGGTCAGACAGTCGAAAGAAAAGTTGGATACTTAGCATATTAGGCTTTTATTATATAAGACAATAAACAGATAGTCTTTGATGGTTTCTCTGTGGTTAGAGTATTGACCCACAAACTGAAGGGTCCTGGTTTGTTTCTGGTCAAGAGCATGTACCTCAGTTGCACTCTCTCTCTTTCTCCCTCCCTTCCACTGTCTAAAATCAATGGAAAAATACTCTCAGGATAAGATTAAAAAATAATAATAAACAGGTAGATAAGATGTTATTGATTAATAAAACATAATATTTTTACTTAGATGAATTAAAATCTTCATATTTTTGTTTTTTCAGATGTATAGAAATTATAATCAGTGTCAGTATAATTACAGGTTGTTAGAACCATGTACATGTTGTGGGAGCCAGAGTATGCTGTATGCTCAAGGTCAATTGGAATATTGAAGCCTTGTTCAGAATACACTGGATGTTCAAGGCCACTCTGAATGTGGGAATCTTAACCAGGGTGTCCAAGGACTATATGCAGGTGCAAGAATGCAACAAATCTCATGGCACACTGTGAACGTGTGCCCTTCTATAACCCAAATGATTGATGTCACTATTTGGCAAAAGACCCTTTTGTCTAAGTAGTATTAAAGAATGTTGCTGAGACTGCTGAGTGAGAGTGAGCTCATATGTGGCTATTATGTGAAGTTGTGGGTCTAGAGGCAGGGTGACTGCTCAGATAATAGCTGTGGGTACAAAGGCTGCTTCTGATACTATGTAGAAAAGATGTATTGTGAACCAGCTGATGTGTGGCTACCTACTTATGGGATTTTGCTTTGAAGAACTGTTTGGTTTAGTGGTTCCTGTTAGAAATGGTTACATGGCCACTGGCTTCTATAATAAAGAATTTCCTATATACCCACAACTTCTAATGGCTTCTCCATCTACTACCTGACGTCCAAGAAGGACTAGTCCCTTGCAGAGGCGCTCGGACCCAACAGTTGGCATAGTGGAGCAGGAGGAATGAACTGAGTTTCCAACAGTTAGGAAAGCAACTAGGGCAGGATCAGGACCTGTGCTCCCACACATTAGATCAGTAGGCAGGATAGAGACATATGTAAAACATAAATTATGCATAAAATAATCTCTTACTCTAAAATGGGCAGTTCAGTTCATTATTACTCATATCACAAATACGACAAAGTAAAGATGTTTGATTCAGGATTCTTACAAAACAAACTCCAATATAATTCAGGAAGAAGAATTTTAATGAAAATATTAGGCAATTCAAGTCTTTTCCTGAGGACAGAAAATCATACTTGAATAATATGCACTTGAGAACATTGCCCAACCCTGTCTTCAAACTGTCTATCACCACCTAGCTAGAGCTCAGCACAACATTTCAGTCACTGCTGCCCCTATATCTTCACCAAATCACAGATTCCATGTGGTCTCTGCTTTCTAACATTGCTCTGCTCTGAATCTAAACTTTCTTTGAGAATATCAGATTGAGTGCCAAAATAACCTACCTACGTGCTATCTTCAAAGAATGTTGGAAAAGGAAAACATTATCTTGTTATCAGGGTAGGGTGATCTTTCATAATGAAGAATGGTGAGGGGACTCCTGTCATGACAAAAGTCCATTAGAGTCCAACATCCCTTTACACACTTTATAAATACTTAATTTCCAAACAAAAATAACCAGAGAAAAAGCAACAAAAGATATTTCCTAATATATTGTAAATAACCTTATGAAAATAAAAATAACATATGTGCTGACTTTCCAGGCCATCATGTTGAATATGACTTGAATAGGGTGCTCTAGTCACATTTTATTCTATACTAGAGGCCTGGTGCATGAAATTTGTGCACAGGAGCAGGGGGTGACCCTCAGCCCAGCCCGTATCCTCTCCAATCTGGGATCTCTCAAGGGATGTCCGACTGCCCATTTAGGACAGATCCACTGCTGGCTCTCAACTGCTTGCCAGCCTGCTTTCCTGAATGTCCCTAACCACTTCTGCCTGCCAGCCTGATAACCCCATAACCACTCCCCTGCCAGCCTGATTGATGTCTAACTGCTTCCCTTCCAGCCTGTTTGCCCCCAACTTCCCTCCTCTGCCAGCCTGGTCACCCCTACCTGCCCTACCCTGGAGTCTTGATTGCCTCCAACTGCCCTCCCTTGCAGGCTTGGTCCCACCAAAACTGTCCTCCCCTGTTGTCCATCATGTGGTGGCCATCTTGTGTCCACATGGGGGCAGGGTCTTTGACCAGATGGGGTTAGCCATCTTGTGTGTTGGAGTGATGGTCAATCTGCATATTGCCCTTTTATTAAATAGGATAGAAGCCTGATGCATGGGTGGGAGCCAGCTGGTTTGACCTGAAGGGTTTCCCAGATCAGGCTGGGGGGTGTCCCTTGGTTTATGGGGAAGCCTGGGTGAGAGGCCTATGGTGGTTTGTAGGCTGGCCACACACACCCCTTGCTAACCCAAGTGGAGGCCCAGGCATCTGAGATTTATTTATTTTCTACAATTGGAACTTTGTAGCCTGGAGCAGAGCCAAGCCTTCTGTTCCCGCCATGGCAGCAGCCATTTCTGTTGGAGTTTATTTATCTTCTATTATTGAAACTTTGTAGCCATAAGCAGAGGTCTGGGCTGGCCAGTGTGTTTGGAAAGCTTGGCTTCCTCCATCACAGGGGAAACCCAAGCCTCCCTCCTGCTCTCTCCATGGCTGCAGCCGTCTTGGTTGGGGTTAATTTGCATAGTCACTCCTGATTGTCTAGTGGGCATGGCTTGTGGGCATGGCTTGTAGGTGTAGCAGAGTGATGGTTAGTTTGCATATTACTCTTTTATTAGATAGGATAGTAACACTTACATTTAATAAAATGTGAAGGATACTATCCAGATTTATGGAATGCAGTCATCTTGATTACTCACTTCTCAAAAGTGGGACAACCCAAAGTTTCATCATTTACTTATTCAAAACCAAGTTTTAGTTTTGATTTCTCAAAATTTCTGAGTGTTACCCATTTTTCTCTCATTCCACTCTAAATTTTATTTTCATATTCTGCAATATACAAATTTTAAAACTTATCACTACTAAAGTATGTAAAATAATTTTAATTAATGAGAAAGAAAATCACTTAAGATTTATACATCAATATGAGGCCATAGGAAACTATTCAAATGACAACAATTGCTATTTATGCCTTTTTTATCCACTATCCTGCCCACATTTCCTTTGTTCATAGCCAGCACTTCAGTTAATTGCTACCTGATGGGCTGATCCAAACCTTCATTCATGAAGGCTATGAATTTATGAGAGTCTTTCTCATAAGTGATTACTTAGTCTTCCAAATACCCATATTATTCCATTCCAAGTATACTTTCTACTCCTTCATTATGTTTTCTTTATAAGTATAATTACCTGCTTCAGCACTGAAATCCCTCAAATAATGGCATAAAAAACTCCAAACTGGAAGATGGTTTCAATGAAGTCATTGTAATGTTCCCTGGAGGGGTACATTCCCACCAGGGATAGTATGAAATCTAAGCCAGGGGTAGGCAACCTATTTCTGTCAAAGATCAGATAGCAAATACTGTATACTTGCTGGGAAATACTGTATACTCTCTGGTCTCTTTTTATAACTACTCAGTCATGTTAGTGTAGGAAAGCATAGGTAACACATAAACAAGCACGTGTAGCTCTGTTACAATTTACAATAACAGATGGTAGGCTAGGTTGGTCTCACTGTCCGTAGATTGCAGACCCCTTTCTCCAAACCTCCAAAATCTGAAGACAAGAAACAAGTAAATGTTAAATGAGATATTAAACTTTATAGTGAAAAATACCACTTCCAATTCCATGTTGTTAATTCCCAAATCTGTATTTTATCTATAAAGTAAGACATGACAGTGCATCAATTTCTGGTTTGAAGGCTGTAACACATCCAATAAAATAGCAAACTAACATTTCACACTGCCATCTAGAATTGTAACTAAGTAATGACTATAAATGGTCCTGTTATCTGATGGATGAGTTAAACAGTGCTACCAATGGTTTAATTAGGTTCATTTGGATTAATTAATTACTTGCCTTATCCTTAGCTGTACATGAACAGAAAGTGATGGTGTATAGGAGTAATGGTGATTAGGATACTTAGTAATCCCACAGAGTTTTATTAGCCAAGACATCTATTCAAGAAAATCCAATAAAATCCTGAATGTAATTTAAATGACATAAAATTGCTGCCCCTGAATGATACAGTGGTATTGCAATGTTTTTAACCTGTCACCAGGTGGCTGGCTGGTCCCCCATGGTTATGGTTACACATAGAACAGGGTGTAGGGCTTTCTTACCGATGGGTACTTAGCATTGGCATGAGCAAGGTCAACCTTGGTAAAGGGACATCTGTGTTATTAATCTTAGGTGTAATTACCAAATCTGAAACCATTGAACATGGACACATTTCTTCATTACACATTTTTTAGTGTGCATTGTGACAATTGGGAGTAAAAAGCTAAACTTATTAATATGATTAGTTAAATGTATGTTTATTACCCTTTCCCCAATATGGTGTCTATGGTAAAAATTACACATTCCTTTGGAAAAAAATATGACAAAACATTACCACACAATGTTTTTATCACAATCTTTCCTCAAAATTTCTTGTCCTAACCTTTAATTAAGGTTTAAGTGTTATAAGATAATTCTTAATGTATATTTTCAGATTTAGTCAAGTCTTTGTTCTGCAGATTTTTTAAAATATATATATCAAGTAAGACTAGTGGAACCTGATATATTTTTCTCCTAAGAACTCTTTTATGTTTTTTGCTCTTATCCAAGTCTGGTCAGATCTGAGGACTTCTATTCCTGATAGCATGACAATAAGCATTCACCTTGTCTCTGGTAGTTAAGTGAAGTTAACTGGTTTCTGCCAGGTAGTATCCATCTACCCAACTGTATTAGTTTTCTATGGCTGGTATAACAAAATACCACAGATTAGATGCCTTGAATAGCAGAAATTTATTTGCTTACAATCTGGAGGCTAGAAGTATAAGATCAAGGTTTCAGCATGTTTGGTTTCCTCTGATTCTTCACTCCTTGTCTTGCAGACGGCCATCTTCTCACTCTGTACTTGTGAGACATTCTTTGATCTATATGTGCCTGTATTCTAGTCTCCCCTTTGTTTATGAGGACACCAGTCATATTGAATAGGGCCACCTATATAACTAATTTTAGCTTAATTACTTCTGAAAGGCCCCATCTTCAAGTGCAATCACATTCTGACATCCTGGAGGTTAGGAATGCAACAAATGGATTTGAGGGGGCACAATTCAGCCCATAACACATCCCATTTGAAATTTGGTAATCTATTCCACTGGCATCATAATCAGCATTTTAGATCATGGAAAAGAACTGGTAGCAACGCTTTTCAGTGTTGCTGGCAATCCTCTCAGTAATGTATGCTTTAAGTCATGATGAAAGGAGTGATTTCTGTACCTCCTAAAGGGGCATTTTTGAGAGGTGGATGAGTTGATGATTTATGATAAGCCCACTCCAATGTTCCTTATAATCTAAATCCTTGGATTACTGGTTCCATATTAGATCAAGAACTTTTTGGCACCTCAATTTTATTTATTGTAAGCTGCCATTAAATTCAGGCTCTAGTCAACCTACCAAGAAATAATTAGAATTATTTAATTTATCATATTATACCCAAAATTTCTGATAATTTCACCTTGCCTAAAAAATTCAATCTCATCTAAAATATGATCTGCCCATCAGTGTGGCTCAGTGGGTTGAATGTGGAACCATGTATCAAGAGGCCCCCAGTTCAATTTTTGGTCAGAGCACATGCCCCAGGTTTGGGCTCCACCCTCAGCAGGAAGCATGCAGGAGGCAGCTGATGGATATTTCTCTCTTATCAATGTTTCTATCTCTTCTTCTCCCTTCCTCTCTCTCTAAAATCAATTAAAACATTTAAATAAATAAATAAGTAAATAAGTAAATACGTTCTCCTCTCTTTATTCTAATACTTCCAGTTTAAATACACTTTTCTGAATTTTGTTTTTTATATTGGTTGGCAAAACTGCCTGGGGGTTCTTGTGTGTCAATACCCTATTTGGAAGACCAGGAGATACCAAAGAAAAAGGCAGGTCACTTCAGTTTGATAAGTAGCAGGTTTAATGGAAGCCAGGTAACTTATTGATGGGGCTTGCCTTGGGGTTGCATGACAAGTAGTTTTCCTCACCCATCCACCAAACTTAAAAGTTTATATAGGGTCCTTACCTGGGTTCAGTCAGGTTCAAAAAAGTCTTAAGTGGTATAGTAAGATACTCATTCAAGATGGTCTCATCACCACACTACTCTCTCAAGCCTTTACCCTTGGGTATCTTCCTGCATAGGAAAGTAAGCGTAGTACAGGTTCCAAACACAGAGGAGGGAAATTGTCCCAATCCAGCTTACGGTAACTGGTGAGTCTTGTCGTATTGATGACTTTCTCCAACAATAAAAATAGCAGTTCTTTGGAACTTGGGCTTTCTGTTTTCAAGATTGAAACCTATATTTCACCTGGAGAAAATTCTGTAATCTAACTCTAACTATATTTAGAAACAGTGGCATTGTTTGTGAAGCATGAGGAAAACTGATTTCTTCTTGACATGATTGTCTCAAGGTTTTTTAGTGTATCAGGAGAAAAAAGTAACTCCTGGAACAGGGGAGGAAAAGAAAGACTGATTATTATGGAAATAAACCTCAGTGGGATATATCTATCTATCTATCTATCTATCTATCTATCTATCTATCTATATATATATATCTTTATTTGCAAATTCAATCTTATAAATTCTTGCACATGTTTCTTTTCCAATTCTCAACTTCCCAAGCTTTTTGACAGTATCCTGTTATATCAGAAATACAATGAAGTTAGGGATTAAATTTATTTTTACTTGGATATTATTTGTGATTTGTAGCAATTTTAGGCCATCACTAAAATAAATGATAGAGTTTAGGGTTTGTTCTGTTTTTTAGAAGATCAGAGAAAGTACCTGAGGAAAGGCTCATTTTATAAGTTCTTCAATATATTTTGAAGAGCCAATTAGCTAATTTTTTATTCATCTTAAATTTTATGATTTTTTTTTGAGAAGAGCCAATTAGATTTTCTAAGAACTTATTCTCAATTTACAATTCATTACAGATGATCTAAAGAAATTATCTATTAACTAGAGGCCAGTGCATGAAATTGATGCACTTGGAGGGGTCCCTCAGCCTGGCCTGTGCCATCTCACTCTGGGAGCCCTCAGGGGATGTCTGACTGATGGTTAAGTGCTGCTGCAGAGGTGAGAGAGGTTCCCATCACTGTTACTGTACTCACCAGCTATGAGCCGAGCTTCTGGCTGAACAGTGCTCCCCTTTTGGGAGCACAATGACTACCAGGGGGAAGCCTGCATTGAGCGACTGCCCCCTGGTGGTCAGTGTGCATCATAACAACCCATTGTTCTGCTGTTTTGTAAATTTGCATAGTCAACTTTTATTATATAGGATCATTTCCTTATAGGTTACTAGAGTCCCATAATCAAAATACTAAAGCAATACTTCATGCTCTTTAGATTCATTGAAAACAATAAGCCTAATCTTTATTCTCATTCCATTGGAGTCTATAAGCTGAAATCACAATAAAGGTCAATTTCTATAATAAGCAGGGTTCTTAGAAGCAAACATTGAAAACTACTTTTACAAGTTTAGCCAGCCATAAATCTTATTTATTGAAAGTCAGTTGCTGGTTTATTAGGTTGATTAAAATTTGGATTGAAGAACTTTGTTCTTAGATTCAACAATATAAACTGCTATGAACTGCTGATTCTGGTCACTGAGTGGCAGAAAGACATCAATTGCGACCAGTCTGAGTCAGAACAAGCTTCCACTGTCCCCTCAACAAAA
The DNA here is from genome assembly GCA_027563665.1 of Antrozous pallidus. Taxonomy (NCBI): domain Eukaryota; kingdom Metazoa; phylum Chordata; class Mammalia; order Chiroptera; family Vespertilionidae; genus Antrozous; species Antrozous pallidus. The sequence continues at coordinate 101,277,720 of CM050514.1, forward strand.
ATGAAATTCACAAAATACTTTCCTTCACACGACTCTCTTTTAGATGGAATTCCCATGAATACATCTAATCGACACCAGCTATATTTATAGTTGTTTATTTGTAGTTAATGGCAATGCAATTTCTGATATCTACTCTGAAGACATTTTTTAAAAATATAGAAAATTATTCAGATATGAATATTATGCAAAATATGTTGAACCAACATAGATATTTCCAATTGCAAGATCCAAAGACAAATTTTGCTCAGCTCACTGTATGGGAATTGTCTAATTTAATAGAAAGCCCATTACACAATATTTGATCTTCTCCTATTCCCATTCACAGCAGCTTTTTGGTTTTTTTTTTTAATATATTTTATTGATTTTTTACAGAGAGAGATAGAAAGTCAGAAACATCAATGAGAGAGAAACATTGATCAGCTGCCTCTTGCACACCCCCTACTGGGGATGTGCCTGCAACCAAGGTACATGCCCTTGACCGGAATCAAACCTGGGACCTTTTAGTCCGCAGGCTGATGCTCTATACACTGAGCCAAACAGGTTTCGGCCACAGCAGCATTTTTTTTTTAAGATCTTTTCTTTGAGTTCTTCCATTTTTGAGATGCATTGAATTTTCAGAATCTAAAATTTGTGATTTTTTTCTTCTTAACAACTCTGAAAGTTTTTATATTTCTCCTTAAACAGTTTTGTTTTGTATTTTATTTCATTTTCTAGATCCTTTGGAAACTCTGATCAGACATCTGTTCAATCAACTTACACTATCCTACATGTTGCTTTACTTCTCTTTCATATTTTTAATTTATTTACTCTACTGATTACATTTTTAATAGTAATTTAATTCAACTTAAATTTCAATAAACTGACCTTTTATTTCAGTTGCATCTAATACACTGCTTACCTAATCCTTTAAATCTGTAATTTGGCTGTTAAATTCTTTCATAGATGTACTTATATATTTCACATATATTACACGTTTTAAATTGTTTTACATGTTTTCCTGTTGAGTCATCATATTATCAATATTCTCTTTTACTTCTTCATGTTCTAAATATATAGTAAGCTCTATTTTATTTCAGATTATCAATATCTTAAATCTTCACATGTTTGTTCTAATGTCTGTTCTTACTGCATACTCACTTCCTTGTTTATTTGAGTGTCATATGAATTTTGCTATGAAGTTCCTTTGGAACTTTATTCATAATAATTATTTATGTTGTGAAGTTCAATGTAAAATTGTTTTCTTTCTAAAATGTATTCAATAGCCTTCGAATGGTTGCATTAAATCAATGTCAACTGGAGACAACTTTAAATAAAATTATCCATGTGGTTAGGAACTATGTAAATGTTGTAAATTTAGGCCAGAATCCACAAAATAGATGATTTAAAGATATTTTTAATATATATTGATTTAATAAGGGGAGGGACAGGAAAAGAGAGATAGAAACATCAATGATGACAGAGAAGTATCAATTGACCGCTTACTGCACGTCCCCCAGGAGGGATGGAGCGAGAAACCTGGGCATATATATGCCATCACTGGGAATCAAATCATGACCTGATTCAGAGGTTGATGCTCAACCACTGAGCAACACTGGCCAGGCAAAATCTGTATTTTTAATTGATATCTCTTTTTTTATTTTCTTCATTTACCCAATATGTAGTTGAAAACAAACAAAAAAGTTTGTTCCCTGCTTATTTCTGCTTCTCAAGGTTTTTTCTTGTATAAGCTTCCACTAGATCAAAAGATCTGAACTTTATTTGGGTTATATTATACTTTCTATATTGGGTGGGCTGTGGGCTTTATTTCTTTTACCTTTAAATCCATGTAACCATTAAAATTAAGGTCAATTCATTAAGTTTTGCAATATATTTTCAAGGTATAACCTGATGTGGAACTTTCTCATCAAACAAGGCTTTGCACTTTTATTTTGTTATTGTCCTCTAGAATCTTTGATTTGTTGCAACTCAAGAATGCATTTTTAATCACTAAAATATTACCCAGCTTTTAAAGATACATTTATCAGAAGAATTATTCATGGAATTTTGTACATCGTAATATGTTATTCCATTTTTATTATTTTATAACATAAGGATATCTAAAAATTATATTTGGTAAAGGTAATGAGAAGTGTATTTGTATTGGATTAATAAATTTTTTCACAGAAGCATTTTTTAAGTTTTTATTTTGAAGCTCATATGTTACTTTTTATCTATTAAAAAGTTAATTCTATTTGCAAGTTTCATGAATTTTAGACCTTAGAGAATATGAACCAAGATGACTTAGCCCTTACAAGACTTGAGAGATATATAAATCTTCTACTTCTAATCAATTCATTACAACTAACAGGGCAATATGAATTATTAATTATATCTATATTTTTTCAAAGTGTAGTAATATTAGTAATATTTTACTAATATTATTAAAATACATTTTTATCACTCTTACAAATCAGGATATCCGATGGCACACTATTTTTTATACATTTATGGCTTTTTGGTAGAAAAATGGTGCCTTTCACCAAAGAAAACATTGATAATAAATAATAATATACTCACTAAAAATGTTACTACAAAAGACATTGATCATGATTTTTAAAATGATAAGTTCAACATTACTCTCTGAATATAGAATTTATTTGGGAATGATTAAATTAACAAAATTTAAATTTTATTTGATCCAGTTCATTAACTAATTTCTTTTTCATAAAAAATAAGAAAATAATTAAGTTAAAATTATAAAAAAGGGTGATTGAGCAAAAGAGTTTTAAAAAGAGAAGTAGAACATGGACATGGGCAATAATGTGGTGATTTTTGGAAGAAGGGGGAGTAATGCAGATGAAGATACAGGGAAAAGGAGACTTGACTTGGAGTAGTGAACACACAATACAGAAAATGTGTTGTAGAATTGTATACCTGAAACCTATATAAGTTTGTTAACCAGTGTTACTTTGACACATTCAATAAAAAAGGAAGGAAAAGCTGCTGTTTGCGGTATTAGATATGGGAAGTATTTGTTTTTGGTAGTCATTAGTGTATAAAAGCCTGTAGCATTGAAGAAAAGTATAGGGAATACTATTAGTATATACAGTAATTTGGGTATGAAGTTTTATATAGTTTTTTCATATTGAAAGATGAGTTGGTAAAATTATCTGAAATATAAATCATCAGATGATGGATAAATAAAAAATGTAATTTTATCTAAATGAGTCATATATATGTATGTTTAAATGGTTCAGTGTATTTGAAAATAATATTATTCTAAGATATATTAATTAATATCCATTTTAGTGGTTATTAAAATTAAAAATCTCCAATTCTATAACTCAGTGAAAATTTCTTATGAATTGAGTATTCAAAGTAGTCTACATTTTCAAATATTTCCATTATGATAATGATTTAAGGTGTTAAGTATGAATTATTGATTAAGGTATTACTTATCTGTCCTTATCCCTCCATTGCCCCCCAACCACTCCCACATGCTCTCACCTCCCTGGTGTCTGTGTCCATTGGTTAGGCTTATAAGCATGCCTTCAAGTCCTTTAGTTAGTCTCTCCCCCTGACTACTCCCCTCCTCTATCTTCCCTCTAAGGTTTGATGGTCTGGTCAATGCTTCTCTGTCTCTGGATCTGCTTTTGTTCATCCCTTTATGTTGTTCATTATATTCCATAAATGAGTGAGATCATGTGATAATTATCTTTCTCTGACTGACTTATTTTACTTAGCATAATGGTCTCCAGTTCCATCCATGCTGTTGCAAATGGTAAGAATTCCTTCTTTTTTTTTTTTTTTACCCCAGCATAGTATTCCATCGTGTAGATGTACCACAGTTTTTTAATCCACTCATCCCCTGATGGGCACTTAGGCTGTTTCCAAATCTTAGTTACATCCTGATTCTTACATCCTGCTATGAATGTAAGGGTACATATATCCTTTCTGATTGGTGCTTCTAGTTTCTTGGGATATATTCCTAAAAGTGGGATTACTGGGTCAAAAGAGAGTTTCATTTCTTGTTTTTTGAGGAAACTCCATACTGTTCTCCACAGTGGCTGTACCAGTCTTCCTTCCCACCAGCAGTGCACAAGGGTTTCTTTTCTCTGCATCCTCACCAGCACTTGTCATTTGTTGATTTGTTGATGATAGCCATTCTGAAGATGATATCACATTGTCATGGCTGTGCACAAAAGTGCAAATGAATAAAACTGTGGTTCCCTTAAAAAGGAAGCCATCTCAAGAATGGGATTTATGTACAGCAAAGCAGAAAAATATACTCAGCCTGGACCCTGAAATTTTGTAACCCACGAAGTCAGCTCTTAGTTGCTCTTCAAAAATTATGTTATTTGTGAAGAATGAACTGTTGAGTGAGCAACCATTATAGTCACTGTTACAGCCCTAAGCAATGCTAATAAGATAATGCAAAAAAAATTATAAATGCCTACAAAATATTGAGTTAATTTACCTGAAAGTTAAAAAGATTTCATAATAAAATGTTAGTTAAAAAAATTCTCATTCATACTTGGTATATAAAGGGACCTCATGCTTTTGTCCTGTATTGATGTTTATTTTTTGCAAAATTTTGAATATGTGTTCATTTTCTGTAATAAAGTATTTCTATATGAATCCACACCTTCCATCATAGCCTTTAAAGAAAAGTTAGTGATAAACTCAAAATTGAATGGAATCATCGAAAGGGATAAGAATCTCCTCTCTGCATTGTATTCAGCATTTCCCCCATTTAAAAAAGCATACCTTTTAGATCACAAGAATCTCACTGAATTACTTAAGTCTATTTAAAGATAAGACATGCTACATAAACTTGATTTAAAGAAAAAATTAAAATCAATAGTAAAGGATAAAGGTAGAATCATTGACTAAATGATTATTCAAAAATAAGCAATAAAAATTCATTAAATTTTCATTAAAGGCATAGAATTTATCTTCTGTGCAAAACTTCTGTCCAGCTTCTTGAGAAGTAATTGGTGGCAGTAGCTGTTTTATGACACACGCAAAATTACCATGAGTCTGTACCACAGAACTGCAAATTATGAATTATCAATTAAAGATAATGAGTTGACAGAGGACACTGAACAAGTGTGTTTATGTCTTGTTATTAGATGACTAATTAAAAAAGGTAAAAATTAAGTCTATGCATAGAAATAAGAGTCACAATGCCTCTAAAGGTGGAATAGAACTAAAGTATGTGAAATAGAGTTTAGTATCATCTAAAAATAAAGGAAAAGAATTTGCTGTGCTTAAAATACTTATATATACAGAATAAACTTACAATAATGATGTCAAATAGCCAAGTGGTGCTTTGTTAAGCACAGGCACTGTACATTCAGATAATTTCGGAGTCATATCTAGTACCTCTTCCACTTACTGATGTATGACTTTGATTAAATTACTTTGCCTCTTTTTTCCTCAGTTTCTTCATCTGTAAAATGCAGATGATAAGATTAGAATCTATAGTGATATTGTCAATTTCATATGAGTTAATATACAAAGTGATTAGAACTGCCTGAACTGTTCTAAGTGTACATTATTCATTTTCTTAAAAAGATCTTTGGGTATTTATTATTTTTAAATAGCATGGTTATGAATTTTACATTAGGTAAAGCCAAGATTCTTCAATGAAGACAGGCAAATTTATTGGTAGTGTTCACTATTCTAAGTTAAACATATTTCATTGTATTGTGCCATACTTGAAGATGAAATAAATGATAAAAATATTTGTGATGTAATATTAATTACACAACCTGGTGCCTGATCTTATTCTTAAACCTACAAAATTAGTGAAAGTACTTTTTTATTATTATAAACTCTAGAATGGTTACTGTTGATTACTATTTTCATAAAACACACAGATTCTGAACTATTTTGGGGGAAATACCTTTATCTGTGAACTGACAATATATCAGAAGAATACTCATAACATTAACTCTACAAAATTGAGAAGTCCTAACAATTGCACAGTATTACTGCTGTTTTGGTATCTGAAGAGTTGCTGAATCCTATAACCTATACAACATAATTGTTTTACAATGACATGACAAACAGTATTTCAAGAGTGTGACATGCACTTTGAAATACTGAAAAACAAAATATAAAGCAAAATATTTCAAATTTCATGGCACATTGAATTTTTTTAAATAACAGAAAATAACTTTCTGTTTGTTTTTAAGACAAAGTCATTAACAGATACACATATATATTCTTAGCAGCATTCTGTGGAGAGTTTACAAATCTCAATATTAAATGAAAACAAAATCATTGATATTAAAATGAGAATGCAATGCAAGTAAATTCAGTGTAGCATATTCAACTTAAAATAAAAAAAAAACGCAAAAAAAACACTAAATTCCTAAGGGACTTCAAAGAGAATGACAGTAGGAAAATTGAACTACCTATATTTTAATATGGATTAATATTTAATGTGTTATATCTCCTTGCTTATATTACAATTTTTAGTTAAACAATGATCCCATTTTGTTTATATTTGGATTCTACTTGATCTCTTCTATAGTGTTAGGAGGTCTTTATATTTAGAATGAGATTTTTTTCTAAATCTAGAAAATATTTTAGTATCAATAACTGTCAGTTTCACCTTCTTTAGACTCCTGAACTCAATACTCACCTAGGATTGTTTGTACAATGACAATTTATGCAAACCACAGAAAATTTTTCCTAAAGATGCTTCTTTGGCATTTCCAGGTTGAAATAAACAGTTTTTATAATCTCAAAATAAAGGTCAATGTCACAAGCAGAAAACAAGCATACCATTTAACCCAGGCAATTCTATGGCAGGTTAAATTGTTATTATTTAAATATATTGTCTTCTGAGGATTTGGTTATATGTAGACTACCTACAGAATGCTATGGTCTTAATTTCCTTTGGGCAATTCTCAATAAATATTCAGATATGTTCAATATAATTTATCAAAAGTTTACACTTTTCTGACAAACATTTGTTGCATCAACATCTATATTATCAATTAAGGACAGAATCATATTGTTATCAGTGGAAGTGTGGTATCATCTTTCCCACTGAGTGCTGGGGTGGAGTCCTTGCAATATCTCAAAAAGAAAATAATTGTTTGAGACTCTATGGGAGAATGAGTGATTTCTGTCTGTGTGGAGTTACATCCCTGGGTTTCCTAAGTCCCATTTCCCTTAGTCTATTCCTGGAAGAAGTGTAATTGGGGCTTTAGTAGAGTAAAAGCAAAGCCAATGTCCAAAATTTCTGTTCCATGTTATAGCTGAGGCCAGTTCAGCATTAGGCTAGTCCTTAGTCCATTCTGTGTGGGATCGATATGGCAGTCAGCCATGGGAAGAATACAGGGAGCAGGACCCAGAGCCCTGCAATCCAGGAGTCAACCACCAGAAGCAAGAGGAAGCAGGAGAACAAACCCCTTTGTTTACGGGATTAAGTATCTCAAAACTAGCCATGCCTATTCTGGCCAGTGACCTGTTTCTCAAATGTGACTGACAGATAATAACTTTCCTATATTACCCCAACTATAATGGGAATGCATTTAATTCCCCTCACCCTGTCTCCATCCAGTATAGAACTGTGGCTCCCTGGAGAGTGTAAAGCGTTAGCTCCCTGGTGAAGCTGCCCAAATGACATGCCTATAATATCTGGTCTTCCCCTTGCTCCTTTCCTCTTATTAATAACAACTGTATCATTGTTGTATAACTTCCAAGAACTGGGGCTGATATCTTCTTGAAAACATTGAATAGGCCATTCAGGATGACTTAATTTAAGGTCATTTTACTTTGCCCTGTACTTTTTCCTTAGGAAACAATTTTAAGTCTGTACTAACACAAGAGTGAGCACATGAATATGACCAAGAGTTATTTTTTAAACATTTTTGTTATTATTATTTCAGAGAGGAATTGAGGAGAGAGAGATAGAAACATCAATAATGAGAGAGAATCATTGATTAGTTGCCTGCTGCATGTCCTGCAACTCTGCCATGTGCTCTTGACTGGAATCAAACCTGGGACCTTTCAGTCCACAGGCCACCGCTCCAGCCACTGAGCCAAACTAGCTAGGTCCCAGGAGTTATTTCTATATGGTTTCATTTATTCATGAGTAAATTAAATTATTCAAGTATGCAACATATATATTTATATATGTATATTTATAATAACTGTTTATAATTATGTGATTAAAACTGTGTGAAATAGCCTTCATAATTTTACCTCAGTGAAAATGTAAAGCTGCTTTTACCTATTTCCTATAATGGGTATCCAAAACCAAGTCACAATACATTACCCACAAAAAATGACAGTAAGCAGGATCATATTATATTATAAGAGACTTCTAAATAAATAAATGCATCGACTTATTCTTATCTGTGGAGAAATCATTTAGATATGTGGGAATATCTATCAAAGATAATTATTTTAATTTTAAAATGGCTCACCTAAGTGTTCCTAAAATCAATTACATCACAGCTCCTATTAGGCACTGTTGATATTAGGAAATTTACCTTTCCATTAGAGAACTAATTATTCTGGGTGATTCAGACAGTCACTTAAACTACTTACTCCAATATTTTGACCTAATATTCATCTTTCTTTCATTTATAACTCTTAAAAACAACAGTAAGAATTAAGTTAGTTAAACAAACAGCTGCTAATTTATAGAGAAGAGAATTACAGGGCATACTGTGAGAGTACTGTATATTTCCTCTAAAGTTGATTCACTTCACTATTAAATTCTCCATTTTCATCCTCAATAATGTAAGATATTTTTATTATCATATGAATGTTTCATCTAACTACAAAATTATGTGCATCTATACTAATTATGTATCATAATTAAAACATGTAATTACTATGCTAGCATATTTAATTACATAGTTGAACATTTACTGCATGTACTCAGAGTAATGTATGCAAAATATTCACAATAAGTAATTTTATTAAGTTCTTATGTCAAACTCTTAAAATCAATAATAAGTAAATATAAGTTCAAAAAGTAAATATAAATATATGTATAGTATTTTAAAAGAATCTCCAATCTATAAACATATATTTGATATGCAGAATTAAAAACTTAGAAATTTTAAATTATTTCTCAGTAGTTTGTGTATTTTAAATTATTGATACTGAAATCAAAGCTTTTTGGCATTCTTTCTCTTAGGAGCAAACCCATGCCTTTCTTCCCTCTCAGACATCCATTTCCTAATCTCTGAGGATCCCCATGAGACTTGCCACCTGCTGGGCAATGGGCAGCAGCAGCTGGTCCTTGGCTAAGCTCCTGAACCTTTGTCCAAGGCCCCCTCTTCTCTGGATCTCCCAGTGGGCCAAAGCAGCCACACTTAGACTCTCTCTTGTTGCTTCCTCTGTCCTAAGCTCTTCCTTGTTTCACTATCCCCAGCTTTAATAAAAGTATTCTCAAAATAAAAATGAAAAATAAAAGAAATGAAAGCTTTCATATGCCTGTTCTCTAAAGCAAAATAGAACATAGCCAAGTATTCATATCCAGACTTGTTTTGATACATGTGAAAATAAATGTAATGTATAATGAGCCATTGGAATATATTATAAATGAGTCGGAGGGAATCAAGATGGCGGCATAGGCAAAACACCTATCTTGCCGTCATACTCAGCAATTTTAATACTACAACTTAACGAAAGAACAAACACCTTCCGGAATCACCAGAACGCTCGCCGAGTGAAAATTCCACAAATAAAAGTGAAGATAAGACACTGTGACTCGGAGGAGCGGTGGTGGACAGCGTTGAAAGATTTGCACTGAGAGAAGTTTGGAGTGCGCGCCGCAGAGAGGGCAGGGGGCTGAAAACCGGCCAGTTTTCTCAATCGGGGAGACAAAGACGTCCCACTGGACTGAATCTCCAGATCTGGCGAAGTCCAGGGAACCCACTATCATACGGGGTGAAAACTGGACAGAGGGAGGGCACGCCGAAGCTCGGGCGCTGCCAAGGTCTCCCAGCTTGTGGAGAAGGCAGCTTGCACGAACAGCTCGGCTGCGTGACGGCGCAGAGAGCGCTCTGCGACTTGCTTTCTCGTTCGGAAAACCGTCAGTCTGCTTTGTTTTACGACCCTGGGTGAGACATTGGGAGTGTAATTCATTTGGGGACAGTCTGAATTCCCCGGCAGCCAGTGGAGCTCCACAGCGGCTCTCTCTCAGATGTGCTGGCAGCCATTGCCCCCAGCACAGAGTCCCTGGGGCCGCAGAGGGCGGAGCTAACACTGTCTGCTTGGCCCAGAGACTCCGCCCATCCAACCTGAGCACAGCTGAACTTCACAGCCAATTGGCCTGGAGGTCAACCCCTCCAAGTGCTAACAACCATTAACTGAGCTTAACTTCAGCAACACTGTGCAACCCATATCCACCTCAGGTAACTGGGGAGGCTGAGCCACTGTCCCTAGTAGGAAGTCTATCACACAAAGCTAATTGACCAACTCAGGGAAGCAGCCACCATGCAGAGACGTGGAAAGAAATCAGATGTGGAAGAAATGGAGGAAAAAAAACGACTGGACATGGAATTCAAAACCACGGTTATAGGGCTTTTCAAGAGGCTCCAACGAAAGGTCGAGGCCTATAAGGAAATAAGCGAGACCACGAAGGAAATGATCAAGACCAACATGGAAATCAATGAGTCCTACAAGGAAATGAACAAGACCCTCAAGGATATGAACGAGACCTGCAAGGAAATGATCAAGACCAACGTGGAAATGAAGGAGACTCTCAAGGATATAAAGGAGACTCTCAAGGATATGAAAAAGGACCAACCAGAAATTAAACATACACGGACTGAAATAAAAAATATTATACAAAGACCTAAAAGTGCCCTGGAGCACCCCAAGAACCAAGTTAAAGATTTGAAATACAAAGAAGCAAAATCCACTCAGCTGAAAAAGCAAGTAACCAAAAGAATCAAAAAAATTGAAGATAGTGTAAGGAGCCTCTGGGACAACCTCAAGTATACCAACATCCAAATTATAGGGGTGCCAGAAAAAGAGAGAGACCAAGACAATGAAAACCTATTTGAAGAAATAGTGACCGAAAACTTCCCACACCTGGTGAAAGAAATTGACTTAGGAGTCCAAGAAGCGCACCGAACCCCAATATATAGGAACCCTAAGAGGACCACACCAGAGCACATCATAATTAAAATGCCAAGAGCAAAAGACAAAGAGAGAATATTAAAACCAGCAAGAGAGAAAGAGTTGGTTACCTATAAGGGAGAATCTACAACCAAGATTACTCTATCCAGCAAAGCTATCATTCAGAATTGAAGGCCAGATAAAGTTCTTCGCAGATAAGAGAAACCTAAAGGAGTTCATCACCACCAAACCAATATTATATGAAATGCTGAAAGATATTCTTTTAGAAGAGGAAGAAGAAAAAGATAAAAGTGCAAACTAGGAACAACAAATACACATCTATCAACAAATGAATCTAAAAATCAAGTGAATTAATAAGCTGCTGAACACGATAAACTGGTGAATGTAACAGAATCACGGACATAGAGAGGGATAGGACTGACAACTCTTGGGAGAAAGGGGGCGTGGGAACGCAAGAGACTGGACAAAAATCATGCAACTATGGGAGAGGACAGTGGAGGGGGGTGAGGGCGGAGGGTGGGATGGGTACCAGGTGGAGGAGAGCTATAGGGGGGAAAAAAAGGGAACAATGTAATTAATAAACTGAACAATAAAGATTTAAAAATATGAGTCAATCATATGTATTTCCCCATGTATGTATTGTGAAATATTGAGGTTTCAACAAATATATGGTAACATAATAACTAAAAAATACTGAACATTTTTTATAACAGGCACCTGTTATAAATTAACTCTGTTATGCCCAGATTTCAAGATCCCTAGAGACCACCAGGGAGCCAGTTCTGATGCAAAAGCAAAAGAGCCTTCATTCAAGCCTGGGCTTCACCCTCTGCCTCTACCGTTGCAGCAGTAGGAAGCAAAGGGGGGCGGGATATCCGACAACATGGCAATTTTATAGAGAGGTGGGGCCAGACGTGAACCACTGAGTTGGCCGATGCCAATTGGTTGGGTGAGGGCTGGGGCTAGTGATGCAAATAATCCCTAATGCACGTGACCTGTCCTGTCCTTTGCTCTTGATTGGAGCTCAAGTGCACAGTCTTTCGTGACTGGCTAACTCAAAATGGAGATAATGATTTATATAAAAGAGACAAATATGTACAAACAAGAAGGATCTCATGGAGTACATTTTAGCCCTAAAGATTTACAAAGTAAATTTACATTTTCTTCCATTGTTCTAAAATCATCTGTTTCTATGTCTGTGTAACATAGAGTGATGTCTGAAAGGTTTTTGCTAACATGTTAACAACTAGAGGCCCGGTGCCCAAAATTCATGCACAGGGGGCAGAGGGTGTCCCTCAGCCCAGCCAGCACACTCTCCAATCTGGGACCCCTTGAGGGATGTCCGACTGCCCATTTAGGCCTGATCCTGGTAGGGCAGTTGGACATCCTTCTCACAATCCAGAACTGCTGGCTCAAAACTGCTCCCCTGCCTGCTTCCCTGATTGTCCCTAACTGCCTCTGCCTGCCAGCCTTATCATCCCCTAACCACTACCCTGCCAGCCTAATTGATGTCTGACTGCTCCCTGCCAGCCTATTTACCCCCAACTTCCATCCTCTGCTGGCCTGGTCACCCCTAACTACCTCCCCCTGCAGGCTTGATCACCCCCAACTGCCCTCCCTTGCAGGCCTGGTACCTCCCAATTGCCCTCTCCTGCTGGCCATTTTGTGATGGCCATCTTGTGTCCACATGGGAGCAGCCCTCTTGTGTGTTGGAGTGATGGTCAATCTGCTTATTACTCTTTTATTAGATAGGATAGAGGCATGGTGCATGGGTCGGGGCCAGCTGGTTTTCCCTGAAGGGTGTCCTGGATCAGGGTTCCCTTGGGGTGTAGGGTGGCCTGGGCAAGGGGCCTGTTGTGGTTTTCAGGCCTGCCATACTCCCCAGTGACCCAAACGAGACCCTAGTATCTGGGATTAATTTATGTTCTACAATTAAAAGTGGAGCCAACCCTTCTGCTTGCTCTGTGGCAACAGCCATTTCTGTTTAAATTCTATAACTGAAACTTTGTAGCCTAGAGTGGAGGCCTAAGTGCTAGGGCTACAGAAGCTTGACTTCTTCCATCTCCCGGGAAACCCTAGCCTCTGCTTTCTCCTGATCCGTGGCTGCCGCCATTTCTGTTGAAATGTATTTTCTATAATTTAAACTTTGTAGCATTGAGTGGAGGCCTAGACCAGCAATGGCAGGTGGAAAGCTTGGCTTCCTCCATTGCCAGGGAAACCCAAGCCTCCCTCCTACTCTCAGTGGTGGCAGCCATTTTGGTTGAGGTTTATTTGCATAATTTGCTCCTGATTGGCTGATGGGCGTGGCTTTCCAGGAGGTACGGTCAATTTGCATATTGCTCTTTTATTAGATAGGCTATTTGATAATTATGATATTTGATAATTTTAAAATGAGGTTGTTTTAGAACAAAAAAATAGAAAGTAATTTGAATTTTGGAGAACTCATAGTGAATGTTTTGAAAGTTGTAATCTGGAGATTCATAGATTAGAATGAGTTCTAAGAATAAATATGTTGATCAATATTTCTAGTTAACATTTTTATGGAACTATATTAAATTGTATTCAATTGCATAAAATTGTCTACTATGCTTGCTTCTTACAGCTTTCAACCTGTATTTCTCTTTTTATTTTTTGCCATGATTCAAATATTCTATGAATTAATGAATATGTATTTTCTTATGTTCTTATTTCTATAAGGGCACTTTACATTCTATTTATTATTCTAAGAGGATATGGCCTTTCTTTTCTCTTATCAACCCTCCTCTATTTTTATTCCCCATGACAGCATCTATTTAATAGGCTTTGCATTAGAGATTACCATTGTAGATGCTTCTATACATCCCCAGAGACCACAATCTGTGTTTTCTCATCATTAATCAAAATCTCTTTTGAAGCAGATTTTAACAAGTTTTTCTTCATGCCCTCATAAAATTTACATACAGAACAGTGTGCTTTTTTTTCTATCTTCTGGCATTAGCACATATTTAGTACACAGGACTTTCTTCCCCCATCCAATTCACACTTGTAGCTTTCTATAGGATTAAAATATTAGTGTGCCTTAGCATAAACTCAGAGAAAACAAGGTGTTGTGGTATGAGTGGACAATAATCAAATAAAATGTTGTTAATCTAATGATTTTACCAGCAATGTATTTTAAAAAACCAAAACAGTGTATTATGCCTTCAAGAAAATAACATTTAAGTGATATTTTTAACAACTGAATTAGAGTAATGACATTGTGATTTTAAATAGGGATGAAAGGAAATTATACTTTGGTACTTACATCAGACCTAATACTTGACACTGGCATACTGTTAGAACATGTGAGGAAGTCCTTTTTTATATGAAGCAGGGAATTTTAGAATTAGGCATGCAAACTCTGAGTTTTGCAATAACCAGCAAATCTTTAATCCCAGTCTCCTTTATCTGAAATTCTAATACATGTGGATTTACTTTTATGTAACTTTTCAGCCTTTTTTGACCTGAGAAAGTATAGTATTTGTAGGTCTAATTGAGAAATGATTGAAGAGGTAACTTCACATATAACCCTTTCAACTGGTATTCTGATCAAAGCAATATTAAAAGTACTACACTTTTGATGAAAAGATGCTTTCAAGAGACGGGGATTTTAATTCTGTCTCTGACAATAATGGTTACTTTAACTTTTCAGAATAGTAATTTGTTTTTATATAAAATGAAGGACCTATACAGGGTAATTTTGAAGGTGCCATAGAGGTCTTATAAGACATTAATCTTTCTATGTTACATAAAATTATATTATGATATATACTGTATTATCAAAAACAATTCCAGATAAAAATTGATAGATTTAAAAATTTATGATTTTATAAAATTTACTTCTGAAGTCATCTCTTTGATGATTCTAGCCAAATTTTTCAAATTAGTCATCATTATATTAGAGAATGGGGATATATAATTTTCATTTGTTAAAATATAACAGTGAAGGTCTCATTCCATGGTATTACATCCTTACTTAATGGCATGGGAATTTAAAAAATACAGTGTAATAATAGAATTTTCTTATGTAGATACATTTTAAAATATATTTCTGTTTCAGAGAGGAATGGAGAGGGAGAGAAACATCAATGATAAGAGAGAATCATTGATTGGATGCCTCCCTTCTGCATGTCCCACACTGGGAATCAAGCCCACAACCTGAGCATGTGCCTTGCCTGGTAATCAAACTGTGACCTTCTGGTTCATAGGTCAGTGCTCAATCATTGAGCCATGCCAGTTGGGCTTTATGTAGATAATTTTATTAGGGGGGAAACATTTTTTAATAAGGTAAGATCAGATAAAAATCTCAAATTAGTAGTTTGTCTGTCAGTTTGAGTCATCTGGGAAGCAGATGTCAATATGGAATTAGAAGAACAAAAAAATGAGTTGGGGGAAAGGGCTGTTAATGCTAAAAAAAAGAAGGGGGTAGGTAGGAAGAGCCTTCAGACCATTTGCATAGCTGACTCTGAGAGGAATGAGGTAAGGGGGAAAATGGATAGGAGGATCCTCCAATGCAGCTCTGAGAAAGTCTTGGCCAAGGAAGATCAATAATTATAGGTTCTCAAGAGACAGAAATTGTCCAGAATCCTGCCCCAGCTCTGCTTAATAGTTAACTAGGAGCAGCCAGGAGAAAGTGTGATATTGGCATGAAAACGTCAGTGAAAACAGAAGACACAATTCTACTTCTCACACAAATTATCTCTCTTATTTTTAACTAGAGGCCAGGTACATAAAATTCATACATGGGTGTGTTTGTCTATCAGCCCAGCCTGCACCTGCTCCAATCTGGGACCCCTTGAGGGAAGTCTAACTGTCCTTTTAAGCCTAATCCTATTGGGCAATTGGACATCCCTCTCACAATCCAGGACTGCTGGCTCCCAACTGCTTGCATCCTTGCCTTCCTGATTGCCCCTAAACGCTTCTTCCTGACAGCCTGATCACCCCCTAACTATCCCCTACCAGCCTGATTGATGCCTAACTGCTCCCCTGCCAGCCTGTTTGCCCCTAACCTTCCTCCCCTGCAGGCCTGGTCATCCCTAACAGCCCTTCCCTGCAGGCCCTGTGACCCCCAATTTCCCTCCTCTACCAGTCTGGTCACCCTCAACTCCCCTCCCCCATAGGCTTGATCACCCCCACTTCCCTCCCTTGCAGCCCTGGGTTCTCTCAACTGCTCTTTCCTGCTGGTCTGAACACCCACAACTGCCCTCCCTTGCAGACCTGGTCCTTCCTAAGTGCCTTCCCCTGCTGGCCATCTTGTGTCTACATGGGGGCAGTCATTTTTGACCACATAGGGGCATCCATCTTGTGTGTTAGGAATGATGGTCAATTTCAATATTATTCTTTTATTAAATAGGATTAGATAGGATGGAGGCCTGGTGCACAGGTGGAAGCCGGCTGGTTTGCCCTGAATGGTGTCCTGGATCAGAGTTGGCTGGCCTGGTCACACCTAACTGCCCTCCCCTGCAGACTTGATTACCCCCAACTGCCCTCCCTTGCAGGTCTGGTCCCTCCCAACTGCCCTCATTTGCTGACCATCTTGTGGGTGCCATCTTGTTTCGATGTGGGGAAGGATCTTTGACCACATGGGGGCAGCCCTCTTGTGTGTTGGAGTGATGGTCAATCTGCTTATTACTCTTTTATTAGATAGGATAGGGGCCTCGTGCATGGGTGGGGGCCAGCTGATTTGCCCTGAAGGGTGTCCCAGATCAGGGTGGGGATTTCTTTGGGGCATGGGGAAGCCTGGTCAAGGGGCCTGTTCTGATTTGTAGGCCAGCCATGGCCCCAGTGACTCAAGCAGGGGCCCTGGGATCTGGGATTAATTTATGTTCTACAATTGAAACTTTGTAGCCTGGAGCAGAGCCAAGCCTTCTGCTCACTCTGTGGTGATGGCCATTTCTGTTTGGGTTTATTTTAATTCTATAATTGAAACTTGATAGCCTAGAGTAAAAGCCTAGGCACTAGGGCTGCAGAAGCTTGGCTTCCTCCATTACCTGAGCAACCGTAGCCTCTGCTCTCTTCAGTTCTGGGACTGCTGCCACAATTTCTGTTGGGATATATCTTCTATAATTGAAACTTTGTAGCATTGAGTGGAGGCCCAGGCTGGCAAGGGCAGGCGGAAAGCTTGGCTTTCTCCATTGCCGAGGAAAGCCAAGCCTCCCTCCTGCTCTCAGTGGCTGTAGCCATCTTGGTTGGGGTTTATTTGCATAATTTGCTCCTGATTGGCTAATGGGCATGGCTGTGGACATGGATAATTGAAGGTACAGTCAATTTGGATATTACTCTTTTATTAGATAGGATTATCACAATTGTTAGGCTTTTAATGAACTCTTCTTAAAAATTCTTTTAATCTTCCATTATTTTTCATCATTGTCATCAGATTTATAAACTTAATGTATAAAGAATTATATTTCTTCCAAACTTCTTCCTTAGTTTGTCAGCAGCATTGTGTTCTTATGTATGGTTGAAAAATGAGAATTTAAAGCATTGAGTATTTTCCTCCCAAGGTCACACTTAAAATATACAGGTAAACAAAGGTTTAGAATATAAATATTTTACCAAATGCATTATTTTACTCCAGGTCTTTTTTGAATTATACAATTCTACTTTTTGATACTTAATTTCAATACCTCTACACAAAATGAGATTTATCATGTAAATTAATCTAATCACCTCTGAGAGATTTTCAGAAATTGTTTACCATCTGTTTCCAAAACACTACTTACCTACATTCTTAAAAGGCAGAGATGAAAAAGAAAAAAAGACGGGAAACATGCTCTTCATTTGAGATAGTTTTTATTTACATTTATGTGTATGATAATATAATGCCATGAGATATATTTCTAACTTCTTTTATAAAAATAGTAATGGACAATAGTATGGTGATCTGGTTGAATGAGGAGGATGAGTGGAGGTGGAAAAGGGCATAGAGGAGATGAAAAAAATAAAATAAATATTTTGGAAGTAATAAAACCATGCAGAAAGATATAATCCAAACCCCCCTTCCTTCAATCCCTTCCAAATAATATAACTTCATATAACACCATGAAAATTTAAAATATACAAGGTCAAAATGTTTAAATAACTTTATGGATAGTAAATTGAGAGCATAGATCCCAGATATCAAGCTTATGAAACAAGAGAAATGGCAGACTTTTAGTTGTAGGGAAAAACAAACTTTTAGGTCTCAAGTACCAAATATTGGACAACTTCTAAAACAAAGAAAAAAGGAACAGAATATTTATGTCAGATGCCTTGAGTAGACTAAAAATATAAACAATAACTATATTTGTTCGAATGTTTTGTCATACCTTAATTTGACTTAATCTTAGTTTCTCATAGTAATGATGATCAAATCCTGATTTTTTTAAAGGAAACTTTCCTATGAGTTTCTACTTTAATAGGTTTATCCTAATGTAATTCTTAGTCTGGATACAATAACATTTAAGTTTTATTGAGTCAACTTGGACTTATAAATTGAATTTGAATTTCCTCACCAACCTTGTAATATTTAATTCAATGACAAAGCTTTAACTGCTCTTAATGCAAATAATAGTGGTAAGGACAGCACATATTTATATGGAGTTAGAAAAAAATGTTTATTTCCTTGTTTCACTTCTGTGTGCAAATAAAATTTGCATATGGGAAAATAATTTAGTGCATAACCAGTCTTTAGCTTTATTGCTATTAACAACTTAAGGCCCAGTGCACAAAATTAGTGCATGGGTAGGCTCCCTAGGCTTGACCAGTTATCAGGGCTGATCAATTTCCCCACCTCCTCTTCTCTCCCCACCTCTTTCTCTCACTACCAATTGAGGCCTGGCAGCTGATGGAGGGTGTCCGGGGACACAGGAAACAGGAGGTTTCAATCCCCAGTTTGGAACATGCAGGAGGCTGTCAATCAACGATTCTTTATCATCATTGATGTTTCTACCTCTAATTCCCTCTCTGATACCAATCAAATCTATATTTTTAAAATGCAAGGTTTTTAGAGGAATAAAGGGCAAGGGAGCTATTAAGAAAAACAAAAAAGGACAGGGGGGCATTTGAGACCTTGCTCACATTTCAAATAGGATAATATAAGGTGATCCTCAGAAGGTGACAAGTGAGGAGTGGCTTTGGGTGGAGCAGAGCACTGCGGGCTGAGGAACTGGCTGTAATGACTGGGAATGTCTGTGATAGTGACATTGAGCATGTATTGGGGCCATTGCTGGGATCATTCATCCCCAACAAGTTTTGATTCTGGATGGGAGGAGAAACACTGAGATCAGCAGGCCTCTCTTAGCCTAGAAGGTGATGCAGACAGCAGGAGTGGGCTGTCCTGCTTCCCTATAAACATAAAGAGTGTAACTGGACATGGTCAGCAGTCACAGCCAAATCAATGCCCAGTCAGCCCTGGTGGCTGTGTCCTGCCACTCTTTGGCTGTACCGTGGTGCTATTGGTCAGGGAGGCTGAAGCCACACTCCCAAAAACACATAGTATAGGAAGGGGCTGGCAGAAAGCCAGAAGCTGGAGCTGACATAGAGTGGCCTGGCAGCACTGTGTCCGCATGGAGTGGGACAGGAAGCAGCTGTCGGAGTGGTCGGCTTTAGAATCAGAGGGGCTGCACTTTTTTATCGTCACCAGTGAGTCACTGCAATCTGCGACACCAAGGGGCAGTGAGGTGCAAGGTATTACCATGGTTGTGCATGGCCCTTTGTGGTACACCAGTTGGGCCAGGTGGGGCTTGGGGAAGTTTTTACCTCCTGGAGTCACTCTTCCCAGGGCAACGACATTTGGCTGCTTTATATATATATTATTGGAAAGCAAGCTCTGAGCATAGTGTCAATCTCTAGGCCTCCATATGCAATGAGCATCAGCCCTGCCTGTGCTACTTCATAATCCGGGACCCCTGGTGGGATGTCTGACTGCAGGTTTAGGTCCTATTCTGGGGATTAGACCTAAACCTGTAGTCAGACATCCCCTGAGGGTGTACCAGTGCACCAAATGGCAGGCAGCCAGAGAGGAGCCTGAACTAGGGCTAGGCACAGCACAGCTCATG
Organism: Antrozous pallidus; assembly: GCA_027563665.1. NCBI lineage: Eukaryota > Metazoa > Chordata > Mammalia > Chiroptera > Vespertilionidae > Antrozous > Antrozous pallidus. Next base: position 101,297,876 of record CM050514.1, read on the forward strand.
CTCATCCCAGCCAATGGACCTGCTACTGCTGCTTGGTAGTGTAGCTGCAGATCATCAGCATGAGCTCAGCTTCTGGTTGAATAGTGCTCCCACTATGGGAGTGCACTGTCCACCAGTGGGCAGCTCCTGCATTGAGCATCGATGGGTTGCTCTGGTCATTCTGGTTATTCTGCTCTAATGGTCGCTGGGATTTATATATATATAGATTTCTTATGCATCCATCCAGAAATGTAATATTTCTATTTTATACAGAAGGAGTTATATATATATATTTTATACAGGCAGTATATTCTCTAATTTTCTTTATGTGCATGAACATACCTTGGCTACTAAATTACAACTAAATGCTGAATTGTTAAACATACTCACATTATTTATATATCTTATCCAATGTGATAGCTACTGATACAGCATCAGTATCTGGGAATCTATCAACCCATCAGGCTTAGAGTTCTCTAAGTCTCCTTTTCACACTTGAAAACATTGGGTTCAGGAATGCCAATCAAGCATTGTGTGAAGTACAAGTTAGTCTAATGGTAAGTGACCTATTTTCAGGACATATATGTGTATCTTACTAAAAGAACTCACTGAATAAAAGCAGAGGGTCCTCACAGCCTCAAATTTACCTCCCAGTTGGGAAATCCTCTCAGTATATACAGAGGAGGAGGCAAGTGAAGTCAAAATTTTCTAAGTCATTCTGGGGTAGGAAGAAGCTTACACACTTGCTTCAACTGAATCTTTCCCGGATATCCTTCCACAGCAGTATCCAGATATTAACCCTTATTAATGCAATGTTGCCTAATATTATACAGGCAATGGAAAGTCAATATTTTATAGCTATACTAGAGGCCTGGTGCATAAAATTCATGCCTGAAAGGGGGTGCCCATCAGCCCAGCCTGGCCCCTCTCCAATCTAGCACATCCCTCTCACAATCCAGGACTGCTGGCTTCCAACTGCTTGTCTGCCTGCCTGCCTGATTGCCCCCAAATGCTTCTGCCTGCCAACCTGAACATGCCTTAACCACTCATATGCCAGCCTGATATATGCCTAACTTCTCCCCTTCTAGCCCAATTGCCCCTAACTGCCCTCCCATGCCATGCTGATGACCCCAAACTGTTCTCTCCTGCAGGCCTGGGCCCCCCCCAACTGTCCTCCCCTGCTGGCATGGTTGCCCCCAACTGCTCTCTCCTGCAAGCCTGGTCCCTCCCAACTGCCCTCCCCTGATGGCCTGATCTCCCCGCCTCATCTGCCCTCCTCTGTCAGCCATCTTGTGGTGGCCATCTTTGATCACATGGTGGTGGCCATCTTGTGTGATGGAGTGATGGTCAATTTGCATATTAATCTTCTATTAGGAGGATTTCTTACAGCTATATGTGCCTTTTGACTAAAGGTCTGGAAAATGATACATAAACAAAGGAGTTGGGAAGACATTCAGAAAGTCTACATTAAAAAAATAAAACATTTAAATTAATAAATGTCTAACTGCTGAGACAAGGTATACATAACTTTAAAATTTTGGTAACTGTCACACAATGATTTTCAAACAGTTTTTATCAATTTACATTCACTATACCATTGACAACATATGAGTGCCTATTTTTTCACACCCTGAAAGAAATAGTTACAATTGTATTTTGCTAAGTTAGTAACTGAAAGCAATATTTTAATTTGTTTTTTATTTATTTGTGAATAAATGTGTACCATATAGTAGAATAAAGTTTGTGCGTATAATACCGTTTCCCCGAAAGTAAGACGTCCCCCGAAAATAAGACCTACTTCCAGTTTTGCCTCTGGCTGTAATATAAGGCACCCCCCCAAAAAAAATAAGACCTCACCAATAATATTTTTATTCTTGAAACTGAAAAAGCCTGGGCCACACAAGCAGTTATAAGGAAGTGAGTCGATTTAATGCTGCCACTTGTTATGCAAGGGAGCCAAAGAGGTCTGCTAGTCTGGGATGCAGCCAGCATTCACCATGCTAAAGACATGAAGAAATTTTTTCACAAAAAAAATAGATCAAATAATGATTCCCAGAGGAATGATGGCCTATCTCCAGACTCTTGAGATTGCAATAAACAAGCCATTCAAGGACAATTTGCACATGGAAATTAATGACAATATTGAAAATAGAATGGAGAGAAATCAGCGTGGAAACTTTGTGAAACCTAAACTGCAAGAGGTTGTGACTTGGGTGAAGAATTCATGGGAGAAAATCACTGACAGCTGCATTGCAAATCCACTACGAGCAGGCTACCTTGACAAGAAGTATTCATTTAAGGACAGTGCTATTGCTAAACATGAGAGATTTGGTCCACTGACTGAAAGAAATGGAGTCACAAGAAATTCACCAGGAAATTCAGAGCTTGGATTGTTCTGATGATGTTCCAGAAGATGATGATATTACTGCCACTGAATAAATCTTACTTTGTGTTCATACCAGTAAATATCAGTATCAGTAAATGTACCATCAATTGTTGTACATGGAAATAATGTTAGTGACAAGAAATTCTTGATACCTTAGGATTCACAGTTTGTCTGGTTATGCTGATTTGTGATGACAACTACTATACCGTATACAGGTAATAAATTTCCTTTTTTGTTGTTGTTCAACAATAAGAGTGTACCATATTCTTCTTCATGGAAAAATAAGACATCCCCTGAAAATAAGACCTCACACATCTTTGGGAGAAAAAATTAATATAAGACACTGTCTTATTTTTGGGGAAACAGGGTAGTAAAAGGAGAAAACACAAAGTAATTGAAGCTTAAATCACATAATGTGATATAAAATAAGCACAGAATTTTCATTCTTGTCCCATATAATAGAGAGCTAATATGTTAACTAGACCAAACAGGAGAACCACTGTCTAGATGACCTTATGGATGAAGCCAGGGTTGCAAGGGCTGGCCAAGGCTGCAAGGAGCTGTGAGAGCCAAACCCCTTGCACGAATTTTGTGCATCGGCACTCTAGTTAAAAATAAAAGAGAAGTTGAGAAATAGGATACTAAGGGCTAATATGGAAGCATTAAAAAGTGGACTGTGGGCAGACTCATGTCTCTAACTTCATTCTTATAGTTCCAAACAGCAACTCGAGCCTCAATTATCATAACTGCATTCAAAAGAGGATTGGAAAAATAGATAGTCAGATGATGGAAGATATGACTCTTCTCTTTAAAGAAGACTTTCCAGATGTCTTTTCAAATCTTGAACACATATTTTGAGACTTCTTGTGAAATTTGCAAAAGAGGAAACAATTAATAAATTTCAAACATTATTTTTTACTGAGAAAAATGGGTGAATGGTTATTGGGAGACAACTCTAAGTCTCTTAGTATGAACACCTTTTCATAGATTTAAATACCACATCTTTTATTCTAGGTAATTCACATTCATATTAATGACAAAATTTATGTTTCTATTATATCATTTTTCAGGTCTCTTTCTATGTTCAATTATTAAAAGTTTTGTCAAATATTTGAGTCATAAATAACTGTTATGTATTTATATCTGAGTGACCAGATTATTATGATCTCTGAACACATAATAATCTGGTTACTCAGTGTATATCTTATATAATAAAAGGCTAATATGCAAATTGTCCCCTCTACCAGGAGTTCGCCCATGTCTCCTCCCTCTAGCCAGGCTAGCCAGATCCCACCCATGCATGAATTCATGCACCGGGCCTCTAATATATATATATATATATATATATATATATATATATATATATACACACACACACACATAGTAAGTGGCCAGATTATTATAATATTCTGACCACTCAATATATATATATATATATACATATATATGTATATATATACACATATATATATATATATATGATGTTTTAGTTTTTCATTTTTATCTTGGTTTAGTTTATTGTTCAGTATGTTTTTAGACTCTATGATTTAACTTGCTTGGTGGTCATTATTTTAAGGTCACAAGGGTAAGAGATTGTTTTATTCTAATAAGGAAATAAATATAAACACTAATCCATATCTATTAGGATAAGTAGTGTTGAAGGAAAAATTATTCTGACACCTATTAAAATGGTAGGGATGATTTTATTAGGACTATCATATTGGCAGAGAGATTAAGCTCAACTCTGACACAAGGCCAAGTGGGAATTTATAGACAATGAACAGGGTGAGAAGTTTAGAGGATGGAAAACAACTATGAGGAGGGACTATTGATAGAGGGATTCTTAATAAATTGACTTAACAATATTCTTGCTGAAGGTAGACCAGAGTGATCCAATATCAAGAGTGGGGAATTTTTTGTTAAACTGACTTAGGATTACTGCTACAACTATATTAAGCAGGTTGAAGACAGGATCCATGTGTTAAATCAATTTGGCATGATATATATTTCCTATTTTAATGAACTGTATAATTTAACTCATCGGGAAATATCTTTTCTTTGTCAAAGGCAGCTCTTTCATTTAACCTTATCACATGGTTGAAAAGAGTGTTTTGTGATTCCTGAATGAATTCAGCTTGCTTTCCTCTGAATGCATCCAAATTTGAGAGGATGGCAGAGACATATATGACAAAGAGAAGAATGCAACCATGAGCTTCTACAAAATAATTATTAATTAAGATAGCTATTCAGTACTAGACATTATTGGAAAAGAGCCTTGTATTGCCACATAAAATGAAAAATGTCACAGATCCTGAAATCAATACATTTTTCAAATTTCAAAAATACCTTGTTAACATAAAATGTGCCAAGTACATTGTATTGGCTGCCTTTGAATATAAAAGTATATGAAAGTACATTTCTATAAAAATGAAAGTATATATATATCTACCTGCTCATTTATTTATACAGCATATTATGTGCTCTCTTTATTTGCCATTAACTCCTTTTTTAAAAAATTTTTCAGTAAATTCACAGGAGGCATTCCTTTATGAAAAAATAAAGTTGTACAAGCATGCACTGTGAGACAAAACAATGATGAGGCCTACTCAGACCAAACTGGAGTAGATACCAGTTGACACCATAGTCCATATGAAGATGTTTTTATTCATTACAGACAGACATCAACAATGGCAACAGGATGAGACCATAAATGCAGGGTAACTTTTGTGACCTTCGATTAGGCTCAGACCAGTGTATCTTTATTTTCTTACCATCCAGGTAAACAAAATGCCTCATCAGCTAAGACTAGAAACTTTAAAGATCTTAATCCAGTTAGAAATAACTATAACGAAGAGGCCCTTTTTTTCTATCTAGCTGTTCCCTCAATTCAGAGTTGTCTAGCTGGTTAATTGCAACACAACAGATGTCTGGGGCACCATGCACTGGTGACAGGGACAAGATTAATGATGTATTTTGTGCTCAGGTCTCTGGGCCTCCTGGCTGGTTGTGTCCTTCTCTACAACATGGTGCTGAGAATTCTGAGACTGATCATCTAAGGATAAAAGGGACCTACCACCCAGTTGAGGGGTGTGTTGTTAACAAGCTAATCCATCACATTACTTAAGGACTCATTTTCTGCAGCTGCCCCTTGCTAGAAGTTAGGAAGCATTTTGGAACACTGAGTAGATGTCACCATCCATCACCCCCAAATGACTGGCCTGATCTGGAATGAGCTGTGGTGACCCTTGGAAGTTGGACAGGAGGGTGGAGCACGTGGTCTGCAGCTGTTGGGCCAAGCTTCCTGAAATAGAGTAGTGACTCAATGTGCTCAGCACAGTGGGATTTATCGGGGCCCTCATAGCTGATGTTTCTCTTCCGCACCACCCAGGAGAGGTAGAACTTATCCTGAGCATCCTGAATTATCTGGTTGGCACTCTTTACATTTTCCCTAGCAAATTCAATCAGGTTAACAGTGGAGTGGAGCTGAGAAATGGTCTCCTGGGTTTTTGCTTCACTTCTTTCACCTTGCAGAGAGCTTGCTGGTAGGCACGTGAGCAGAGCTTGGTCGATAGAGATCCCAGTCTAATATAATAACTTGCCTTCTGAACAGTTTCAAATCCTTCCACCTTTATTGCTTCTTTTTCTTGTTCTCCCTCTGTGAGAGGGATGTACTAGTCTACCAGAAACACTGATGCACTGAGTGCATTTTTCCACTCCATTGCTTACCAGCTGCATCATCCCACTGCCCATGACTGTGTTAATGCTGTCATTGACCACAGACTTGGTCTTCTCCACACTGCCAGTCACAGCTTCTTTGGCCTTGTCCACCACCCCAGAGACCATGCTGGTGACGGAATCCTTGGCCCCAGTCAAGGTAGGTCATTGTCACATTTTTGGACCAGTCACCACACCTCTGGCATTGGCAACAACCTGCTTTGTTGGCTGATTCAGAATAGGCAGTTTCTCCTGAATCCTGTCTAGCCTCATACAGGCATAGTTATTGGCAATAGCAATTTGTGGCTCTAGCTTCTGGATGATGGGCTGAGCACTCAGTCACAGCCACCAACATGATGGTCTTCATGCCCTGCTCTGCCATCTCACACACAGACTTCAAGTAAGGATACTGATTTTTTGTACTGACCTAAGCTGAGGAGACGAGGTCATATGTGGAGCTCACCAAGGTAGGTTGGCTGTCCTCATCACCACACTGGGTTGTGGATCAACTGCAACAAATACTATTTTTGAATTTTTTTTCTTTATTGATTAAGATATTACATGTGTTCTTATTCCCCCATTGCCCCTCTACCCTCCCACTTATGCCACACCCCTGGTGTCTGTGTCCATTGGTTAGGCTTATATGCTTGCATACAAATTCTTTAGTTGATCTCTTCCCCTTACCCCCATCTTCCCCTATCTTTCCTCTGAGGTTTGAGGGTCTGATCTATGCTGCTCTGTCTCTGAATCTGTTTTTACTCATCAGTTTATGTTGTTCATTATATTCCACAAATTAGTGAGATGATGTGATATTTATCTTTCTCTGACTGGCTTATTTCCATTTTCTTTCTGGAGATGGAGAGACAGTAGACAAGAGGCAAAGATCCCACAGGTCACAAACACTAGACTCCAGTGACACCTACAGCGTTGGGCCATTAACCATTCTTAACACTGAGGATTCAAAGGAAAAAAAAAACACAGAAAATTATTTCTATTGTGAATTGCCTCTCAAATTATATTTGCATTGATTTAAAATATTAGATCTAATATTATACTATTATTATATGTTGGAACTATCTTTGACAAATCTTTTGGTCATTTATCTGTTTATTAAGGTGTGCTTTATAGAAAATAAATCATTAGTATTTATGTGATTAAAACAACATATTTCCTTTGCTCTTGCATATTTTCACTTTTAAATAAAAACAACTTTTACCCACCTTAATCTTATGAAAGTATTTGTTTTTCCTTAAAAATAATTATTTTTATTTTTCAGTTACAGTTGACATACAACAACCCAGAGATTAGACATATGTAACTTATTAAGTGCTCACCCAAATAAATATAGTACCCATTTTATAGCACAGATACTTATTACAATATTATTGACTCTATTCTCTCTGCTGTAATTTATATTCTAACGACTATTTTGTAATTACCAATTTGTACTTCTTCGTCCCTTTATTTGTTTCACTCATCACCCCCAACACGCCTTCCATTTAGAACTCATCAAAATGTTCTCTGTATCTATGAGTCTGTTTATGTTCTGCTGATTCATTAATTTTTTTTGTTAGATTCCATATATAAGTGACATCATATGGCATTTGTCTTTCTTGCTTAACTTATTTTACTTGACATAATACTTTCTCAATCCATGTTGTTGCAGTTGGCAATATTTCATTCATTTTTATGGCTGAGTAATATTCTATTGTATATGTGCACCACTTCTTTATTCATTTATCTACAGATGGAACACCTATGTTGCTTACATATTTTGGTTAATGACACAATGAATTTATAGATGGATATGTCTTTTTGATGTAGTGTTTTCTTTGGATAAATAACCAAAAGTGGAATTGTTGTGTTCTTTGTCTCTTGTTATACAGCTTTTGTTATACAAAAGGTTCAAGACAAAGAGAGAATTAAAATATCCTATCTTTTTGCTACATCAGCTTTTTATTTATTTGTTTGTTTATATTTTCTTGAAATATCTTTACATTCAGTCTGTCTGTGCCTTTTGGTCTTTAGTGATACTTTTACAGAGATCATATGCCAGCCTGCTTGCCCCCAACTTCCCCCATTGTGGGCCTGATCACCCCTAACTGCCTCGGCCCCACCACCTGGCTTTGTCCTGAAGGACATCTTGAAGGTCTCTTGGTCTGATTAGCATATTACCCTTTTTATGAGTATAGATAGTTTTTCAATTCCCTACTTTCTCTCTTCTCCTTTCAGCATTTCCATGATGTGAATGTTGGTGTGCTTGACTTTGTCCCAAAGTATCCTTTATCTACCCTCAATTTTTTAAAATTCTTTTTTATTTTTTCTGTTCCATTTTATTATCTTCTAAATCTCTGACTTAATTTTGTTCTTCATCTATTTCACTGTTGATTCCTTGTAATGTTTTCTTCATCTCAGTTAATATGTTCTTTCTTTCTGACATATTAAAAAATCTTTTCTATCGTCATTGTTATGTTTTCTATCTCTATGATAGAAAAAATCTTTTCTATCTTCATTGTTATGTTTTCTATCTCAATAAGTTCATCCACTTTTCCCTAAAGTTCACTAAGCATCCTTATAACCAGTGTTTTGAACTCTGGATCCAGTTGTCTCCATTTCCTTTAGTTCTTTTTCTGGAGTTTTGTTCTGTTCTTTCATTTAGGAGATATTTCTTTGTCTGATCATTTTGTTTGCCTCCTTGTATTTGTTTCTGTATAGTAGTTAGAACTGCTACATCTCTTGGGCTTACTAGATGAGCCTCATAAAATAGGTGTCCTGGAGCATTTGGTGGCACAGCCTCCATGTTCACCTGAGCTGGGCATATCAGGTACAATCCTAGTGTGTCTATGTACACCCTCTTATAGTTGACCTTTGATTACTGTTACCACATTATGGTAGAAATTATTCACATAAAATTGGCTGTGAAGATTGATTGCAATCATTGTGGAAGATCAACTGTGCTAAGACCAACCTCATGGAGCAGGAATTATGTCAGTGGGGCTTGGATGCCCTCTGAGTGCTCCCATTCAATGTTTCACTTGTGCAGGTGGTTGGGTGTTGGATCAACATGGTCTGAAGCTATTCACTAGGTGGGCTGTTATTGGGACCTACCAGGAGTTCTAGCCCAAGGTTAACCATCACCTGTCCCCTCTCTTAGACCACCTGGAATAAGCTACAAAGCAATTTGCAAATAGCTTCTACTTGTTCTGGGCTTGAACATGCCCAGGAGAGGCCAAACTGAAAACCAAGGCTGGATCCAGCTGCCAGTGCCAGTCCCAGGGCCATTTAGCCATAGGTATGGAGCGTGTTGAGACCAGATTGTGTTTGTTTAAGAGATTTTAGAATCCTTGCAGCAGGACAGACCATTTGTATGTAAAGGCCACTAGAAACAGCTTGGGTGGGCCAGCCAGTTGGGTGGGATACAATCTCAGAAATCACCAAGGTAAAGGGGAGGTAAAGGGGAAGTGTAGATAGGAAGTGCAGATATGTTGCCTGCTTTCAAACTCTGTGGGGAAAGGGGACTTCAGAAAAGGAAAAGTGGCCTCTGCTTTCACCCTCTAGCTTTCACCCTCATGTCAGATAATTCATTTCCTCTCTGTATGCCCCTTGTGGCTTTTGAGCTATTGCCTCAGCACAGGGTTCAGGGCAAGTAAGTCAGTGTACATAACCTTTAAAAAAATGGTCTGATATATAGTAGCCCTTTCTTTCACACAGCTATAATCTATGCTAGTTTTTACAGCCAGAAGTTATGGGCACTTCTCTTCCTGAACCTGGACACCTGGGATGAGTGTCCTGGTGTGAAAATGAGAACCCTTGCTTTTCAGGAGTGACCTCTATAGCTGAAATAATCCTCTGGATTCTTATCTGTCACACATGGCTGTGGGACCACCCTGTTCCGTGTCTCCAATGCTCCTGCCACTTTTGATGTGGCTCCTTCTTTATTTTCTTAGTTATAGGAATTCTGTTCAGTTAGATTTTAGGCAGTTCTGAATGACAGTTATTCTATAATTTTGATGTGGTTGTGGGTGAATGTGAGAACAGCATTTACCTATGCCACAATCTTGATGGAAATCCTAGGTATTTTTCTTTTCATAATTCTCTTTTTATAATTCTGTAAGTTTGTTTTCTCACTATAGTTTATTCTTTTGAAATAATTTTATTATTTCTAATAAAAGAGTAATACGCAAACTGAGTATACTTCTGCTACAACCACCAGCCACGCCCACCAGCCAAACAGGAATGAATATGCAAATTAACCCCAACCAAGATGGCTGCAGCTTGAGGAGAGGAGAGAGGCTTGGGTTTCCCTGGCGATGGAGGAAGCCGAGATTTCTGCACACCCTGGCCAGCCCAATGCTACAAAGTTTGAATTATAGAAGATAAATAAATTCCAACAAAAATGGCAGTAGCCACAGAGCTGGAAAGAGCAGGAGGGTAAGGTTGGCCCTGGTGAGGGAGGAAGCCAAGCTTTCCACCTGCCCTGGCCTGCCTTGGCCTCCACTTAAAGCTACAAAGTTTCCATGTGGACACAAGATGGCCACCACAAGATGGCCAGCAGAGGAAGGCAGTTGGGAGGGACCAGGCCTGCAAGGGAGGGCAGTTGTGGGTGATCAGGCCAGCGGGGGCGGGGGGGGGGCAGGCCTATATAGGAGGTCAGTTGTTGAACAAGCCTGAAGGGGAATGCAGTTAGGGGTGACCAAGCTATCAGAGGAAGGAAGTTGGGGGAAACCAGACCTGAAGGGAAGGGCAGTTTGGGGAAACTCAGGCCTGCAGGGTAGGGCAGTTAGGGGTGACCAGGCATTCAGGGTAGGGCTGTTAGGGGCAAACAAGCTGGAAGGGGAGCAGTTAGGCATCAATCAGACTGGCAGGGGAGTGGATAGGGGGTTATCAAGCTGGCAAGAGGAAGTGGTTAGAGGCAATCAGGAAGGCAGGCAGGTGAGCAGTTGGGAGCCAGCAGTCCTGGATTGTGAGAGAGATGTCCGACTGCCCATTAGGATCAGGCCTAAACAGGCAGTCGGAGATCCCTTGAAGAGTAGAATATTGGAGTGGGTTCAGTCTGAGCTAAGGGATACCTCCCATCTTCCATTCATGAATTTTGTGCAACGAGCCTCTAGTCTATCTATAATATACATATATATTTGTGTGTTTGTGTGTGTGATATATATCTTCAGGCCCAGTGCGCACATATATATATATATATATATATATATATATATATATAACTATAGGCTAGTGCACGAAATTTGTGCACAGGAAGGGGGTGTCCCTCAGCCCAGTCTGCACTCTCTCCAATCTGGGACTCCTTGAGAGATGTCTGACTGCCTGGTGTGATGGGGCCTATATGGGCAGTTGGATATCCCTCTCACAATCCAACTGCTCACCTGCCTGCCAGACTGATCACCCACTAGCCACTCCTCTGCCAGTCTGATTGATGTCTAACTGCTCTCCTGCCATCCTGGTCACTCCTTACTGCCCTCCCCTGTAGGCCTGGTACCCCCCAAATGTTCTCCCCTGCAGGCCTAGGTCCCTCCCAATTGCCCTTCCATGCAGGATTGATTGTCCCCAACTGCCCTCCCTTGCTAACCTGGTACCTCCCAACTGCCCGCCCATGCTGGCCAACTTGTGGTTGCCATCTTGTGTCCACATGGGAGCAGAACCTTTGATTACATGGGAGCAGCACTCTTGTGTGTTGGAGTGATGGTCAATCCACATATTACTGTTGTATTAGAAAGGATAGAATCCTGGTGCATGGGTTCTGGCCAGCTGATTTGCCCTGAAGGGTGTCCTGGATCAGAGTGGGGTTTTCCTCGGGGTGTAAGGAGGCCTGGGTGAGAGGCCTGTAGTGGTTTGCAGGCCAATCACCTCTCCCAGCGACCCAAGCAGAGGCCCTGGTATCTGGGACTTATTTTTTACAATTAAAACTTTGTAGCCTGGAGTGGAACCAAGCCTTCTGCTGGCTCCGTGGCAGCTGTCATTTCTGTTGCAATTTATGTATCTTCTATAACTGAAACTTTGTAGCCTGGAGTGGAGGCCTAGGCTGGCTTGGGCTGCAGAAGCTTGGCTTCCTCCATAGCCTTCTGCCTCTCTCCAGCTCCTTGGCCACTGTCATTATTTTGTATAATTGAAACTTTGTAGCATTGAGTGGAGGCCTGGGCTGGCCAAGGTGTGCGGAAAGCTTGGCTTCCTCCATTACTTGGGAAACCCAAGCCTCCCTCATGCTCTCTGGCTATAGCCAGCTTGGTTGGGTTTATTTGCATATTCACTTCTGGTTGGCTGGTGGACATGGCTGGTGGGTGTGTCTTGTGAGTGTGGCAAAAGTATGGTAAATTTGCATATTATTCTTTTATTAGATAGGATAAGCTTTACATAAATAACCTTAATCAGATGCAGAAATAAGCCGTTATTTCTTTTCTTTTTCTAAGACCTTTCATAATAAGTAGTTTTTAAATGCTACCAAATCCTTTGTAACAATATGGTTTTCTGCTTTACTTTGTTTTTGGGGCATCTTACAGGGATTGACTTTTCTGATCCATTTATTCCAGGGATAAATCTTTTTAGTTATTATTTAAATAAAGCATTGGAAACATGTAGTTAATAGTTTAATTTAAAATATGGCTCAGTTCTGGCCAGTGTTTCCTCAGTGATTAGAATAGCAGCACACACACTAAAGTATCATGATTTGACTCCTGGTCAAGTGTACTTATGTGGATTCCAGGTTTGATCCCCTGCCTCAGTTGGGGTGTGTGTGGGAGGCAATCAATCGATGTGTTTCTCTCAATTGATGCCTCTCTCTCTTCCTTTCTCTCCCCCCTCCCTCCCTACTTCCCTCCTTTTCTCCCACTCTCTCTAAAAACCAATTGAAAACATATCCTAGGGTGAGGATTAACAACAAAATGACTCAGCTTTATAGACAAGTTGATCTGTACTTTTTATTTCTACACTGTCCTTATGAGTTTTGAGTCATGAATATATTAATCTCATAAAATCAGTTTTTACTACCACTTATAATTATTATGTATATTAGGCACTTACCACATAGTAGGCATTTTTATTCACTTCACCAATATAAAATCTGAAATTACATTATAAAATATCACAATCAAATTTCTGTTTCTTTCCCATTTTCTTTTACCAATAATCCTGTGATTTGATACAGCTACTATTATTGCCTTTTAATACAGAATATATGCTATCAATTAACATTTACTGAGCACTTGAAGTCTTCCAAATCTTATACATTTATTAATTCATTTATTTACCACAACAATACTATGAGGTAGGAATTATTATTCTAAATTTATGTGAAAGAAAGGATGGGTCTGGGCAGAGTTATGTAAGTGGAACCAGGGTTCTACTAACTGGCAAGGTGAGAAGAGGGTAGCAAGAATTAGTAGAAAAAATAAAGTGATAGATTGTTTCCTTAACTTGTCATGGCAATTGGGAAAAAAAGAACAGGAAGATGATTTCTATGCTGCTTACATAATTTTTAGTATTAAGTTAAACTGATTAAATTTATGATCAGTATATTTTTAATTAAAATACTATTAAACCTCCTGATATCATAAAGACAAATTAAATGCTAAGAAATAGTCCTCTTTCATATGTACAATTCCCAAGAGTGTGTAATGTTTTCTTTGTATTAAATCACTATCAATTTATCTAATCCTTTAAAAAATATATTTTACATATATATTTGTAAAATAGTTAGAAAACTACAATTGTGTAGCCTAAAAATAATTTTCATATAATCCCTATTCCATGGACATTTAATAGATGTTTAATGAATACATGAAAGTTTTAACATTTATATTTTATAAATATTTTTTTAAATCATGTATATAAACATTTTTGGAAAATAAATGCGCAAGTCAATAATTGTATGTGGTAAGCTGAATAACAGCCCCCAAAGATGTTCATGTCCTAATCCTGCACACACACAGGTGTTAAAGATGCTTGTTGGAAATGTGCTCTCCCTCCAAGGAGCACATCTGTGCCTCTCCCTGCCCCCTCTTCTTCCTCCACAGACATGCATCTCCTAACCTCTAAGGGACTCCAGGTGTCTTGCAATCAGGGGAGCAATGGGCAACAGTGGCAGCTCATTTAGGCTAACCCCCTGAATCTGTCTCCAAGGCCCCCATTTTCTCTGACTTCCCAATGAGCCAAATCAGGGCCACCTAGGCTCTCCTGTTATTGCTTCTATCCTAAGCCCTTCCTTGTTTCCCAATTTTAATAAGTGTCTTCTCAAAATAAAATAAAAGAGAGAGAGAGAAAATAAAAATGCTTGCTGGACAAAACTTGTTGGAATGTCAACATCTCCTTGGTTTATTTGAATTTGGGGGGATAAATATTTGACATCCGGGAATATTGCTAATTCTTATCAATAAAACTACTTGAAAAGAGTCCTGGAGTCTTTATGGAGACAGTGGTTTATGGAAAAAAGCCTCTGAGTACTAACCAGCAATAACTGCTGCATTTGGTTCATAGAATTTCCATTTGAGGACAATTATAAGCTTGCTAGCAGATATTTAGTCAAACTGCCCCAATGAATGAATGACATAAAATAATCTTGAAAACTGGAACACCCATAATGTCTTGGATGTGATGTGAAAAAAACACCCCAATGGGAAGGACAGTGCCCAAACATATTCCTTAATAATGTGGAAATCATTTGTTGTGAAACATGCTACACATGGGGAAGCAAAGTTGTACTTCCTCAATGTATTCACAAGTAGGTAGACTCTTTTCCCTAGGACCAATTTTGGAACAATCTGAAGATATGTCTAATCCTACTCCCACTGAGTGGTAAGTTATAAATAACTCTTGATTAACCTACCAACCAAGAGCTGATTCGTTTATGCTATCCAAGGTCAATGGATAGCTTCCTGGTTGGAAGGCTACCACTCTGAAAAAGGTTAAAACAGGTCAGCTATCAAGCTATCAAGGCTAAAATGACAAGCTGCTTGCCTCTAAGCTTAAGTTTTTACTGACTCATAGGCAATGGTCAATGATCTGGCTATTCAGCCAGGCAAGAATGCAATAGAAAATTGGTTTATTAAAGGAATGACTGTATAGGGCAGTGACCCAAGGAAATCCCCATGGGAATCTGAGGGTTATATTAAAGTAAGATTTGTTGATGCCCATAAAAAGAACACTATTCCAGGACTGAAACATGATTGGAACCAGAAAATAGAAATCCTTATTTCTAGGCTCCATGAAAAAAGTGCACCTTGGGAAGCCAGGGCAATGCAGAGAGGGGATGAATCTAAACATACTGCTCTTGAATTCACTGTCAGCTGGTACTCCCGAATGATGGCTTATTTCATGATATAAATTTCAATAACTTCTTGTGTTTATTTGATTTTGTTTTTGTTTCTGTTTCTCGGTGGTAGTCTCATATTTGGTTGGATGAATGCTTCTAGAAAAAGAGTATTTCATTTGCATTTTTAAGGGATGAGAATTGAACCAGTTGAAATTACTTTTTAACTTATCACTCACATAGTCAATTCTTTTTCAGACAGGTGAGATAAATTTGGACTCTGCAAATGCACATTGCAGATTTTTGCCATGCAATATTCTGAAAATTCCCTTGCTCTATCTTGGGGTTGAATTATGTTCTCCTCTCCCTTCATGGATAATATATTTACCCTGGTACTTATGAATATAAATTTTATTTGGAAATAGAGTCTTTATGATGTAAAAAGTTAAGATGAGGTTATATTGGATTACAGAGGGCCCTAATTTCAATGGTTGATGTCTTCATAAACAGAAATATTTGGACATATATAGATATGCATAGGAAAGAAAGCCAGGTAATGATAGATAAAGAAATTGTTTTCATTTATTTTTAATTTTAGGTCACACAAGCGGTCTACATTGGCTCAATCTGATATTGTAAGAAGTGAAAAGCTCTTCTCTCTAACCCCACTTCTACAAATAATGTATGCACACTCTACAAGAAAGCATCTTTTGCCAAAGTGCCATGATGCTATTTTTCCCTTATGTTTATACATGTTGTCATCACCATTAGGATTCTTTTTTTAAATTCTTAATAGTATTCTAGCTCATCTACTTTCCAGCTAAACTCACTCTGAGCATCTGAGGACAAAACAAGTATTTTATTTGCTTGTATTTTTGCATATATCATTATATAATAGTGCAAGGACACTGGGTATAATATTTTTACATCCCAGGTCTTTGAATAAAACATACATTCTTTGTAAAATGGGGGGAAGGTAATAGTTTGATGTGTCATACTTTTTATTAATATTCAATAGAAATTACTGAAGAGAAGTTCATGACCTTCATATATATATATACATATATATATATACACTAATAAAAGAGAAAGATGCAAATTAATCATACCTCCTTGATGCCCACCAGCCAATCAGTAGTGAGTATGTAAATTAACCCAGCAAAGATGATGGGTTACTTTGCATATGCAGGCACCAAGCAGCTGGGGAGAGGGTGCCAAGCCAGCAGCATCCTGGGGTCATCACTGGCCTATGTAGGCAAAAGCAGAGGCATCAATCCCTGCCCACGGGGTCAGGGACCATCACAGGCATTGGGTTGCTGAGACCCAGGCTGGCCCTCTGGCCACAGATCCACAGCTTCATGGAGAGAGACTATCAGGCTGCTCGGAGGCCAGGTGGCTGGGCCACAGGATGCCTGTTCAAGATGTGAAACAGAGAGGAGATGCTGGAGGAAATCCAGAGACTGGATGTGGGGGTTCAAGACTCACTTCCTTTGTACTTTGCCTTTCTTGGTCTTGGTTCTTTTCTTTTGGGCCTGGAGCCCAAGCACTGCAGGAGAGAGGGATGAAAGGAAGTAACCCAGGTGAGGGTGGAGACCTAGCAGAGGTGCGAGTCTTGGCTCCAGGCCAACCACCTCGGCTTTGGCAAAGCAGCCAGCCAAGGGGAGGGCGTTCCAAGGGGCACAGAGCAGCACCGCATCATTCATCTATGAGGACAGCCCATGGAGGTACTGCCTTGGTCAGCAGACTCTGGGTGAGACCTGCAGATACCAATGCAACCTCTAACAATCTCGGCAAAGAATTGTCCCTGTGCCTCTCTGGGTGCCAGGATTGCTAGGAGTGTGCTGTCACCAATGCCATAGATGAAAGGCAAAATCCTGGAGAGGCAGGGTGCACCGGAGGGGACTCAAGCCTGGGCAGGGGGCCGAGGCCAGGAATCTGCCTCGCCTGCAGAGAGAGAGGTTCTGCAGCAGTCCCCAAGACATGGGCGGTCCTGGTCAGAGATCAAGAGGCATGGAAGGACGTCCTGGGGGAGGGGCAAGGACCCACAGCACTGAGGCGGGGGTTGAGG
The DNA here is from genome assembly GCA_027563665.1 of Antrozous pallidus. Lineage (NCBI taxonomy): Eukaryota > Metazoa > Chordata > Mammalia > Chiroptera > Vespertilionidae > Antrozous > Antrozous pallidus. Next base: position 101,315,276 of record CM050514.1, read on the forward strand.
TACAGCACCACCTCAGTGGAGGGGTGCCACACTGCAGGGTACCTGACTGATTGGTATGATTTAGAGAATCATACCACCTTACGGGCTTCAGAGGCAGAGACTTGTGCTCCTGCTCCCGCCTTAGCCCGAAAGGAAGCCCACGCCTGCACAGTGAGTGCAAAGCCTTCCACCTGCTCTGGAGAAGGGAGGTCAGTAAAAAATGGGGGCGGGGGACCAGGAGAGGAAAGAATATGGAGCTTCTGCGATGAAGCAATGCTTAAGAAAGAGGCTCAGAAGCCTGAGGGGAAGGTTTGTTCTGTTTGTTCAGTGGCTGTCCCTTAGGAAGGGCCGAGAGCATGGCTCTGGGGGCTCCCTGTGTGCTGAGTCAAGTTCCACAGCCAACAGGAATTGGCCTCAGTTTCCTGGTCTGTAAAATAGATTAAGTGTGTCCCAGTGCCTTCACTGAGCTTTGATGGCCAATTGATATATTATATAAGGAAAGTGAGGGAAGAAGTGAAAAAGGAAAGGCCAACAACACAAAAGAAAGACTGGAAGGAAGCTGTAAACCCACTGTCAGTTAAATAGGGAGTATAGTCAATAGTGTTGTAATGATGGCATGATGCCAGGTGGGTACTGGAAATATCAGGGAACATTTTGTAAAGTATATGATTGTCTAACCACTATTCTGTAACTAATATAAAACCTGAAACCAATACAAAATAATATTGAATGTAAATACATGAAAATTAGAGTGAAATTTTTATAAATTTCAAAGTTTAAATACAGGCTATAAAGGAAGGAAGGGAGAGAATAAAAATAGTGTTTTTCATTTACAACTTTATTGTCTTTTCAGTACATGAAAAAGACAGTTGTCTTTATATGGTGCTTTCATACTTTTCTTAGTCATTATCTCATTTGAATTTCAGGGCAATGTAAAGATAAGATAATTATTCCCCCTACTATTCAAAGAAAGGAAATCTTGGTGCCTGGTCCCAATGATTCAATCCTCAAGCCCATATTGTAAAGCAGGGTTAGTGGAATTTTCTGTGAAGCGTCATATCTATACTAATAAAAGCCTTGGGGGTGATCAGGTCAACAGGGGAGGATAGTTGGGAAAATCTGGCTGGCAGAGGCGCAGTTAGGTGTTAATCGGCCAGCAAGGGAGCCGTTAGGGGACAATCAGACAGGCAGGCAAGCAGTTAGGAGCCAGTGGTCCTGGATAGTAAGACAGATGTCTGCCTGCCAGTTTAAGCCCAATCCCTGTACCGGCAGTTGGAAATCCACCAACGGGTCCCAGATTGGAGAGAATGTAGATCAGGCTGAGGGACACCCCCCACTTGCCTGAATTTTGTTCACTGGGCCACTAATATATATATATATATATATATATATATATATATATATATATATATATATAAAATAGCAGAACTGTTTGCTCATGAGAATAGTTAGCAGTATTTTCAGTAAGAGAAGTGTTTTGCTACCCAGCTTTTAAACAGTATATATTCAGTTATGCCAGCTTTATTTTATTGTTTGAAATTGAGTTTATATTTGGATATTGTAAACTCATACCTACTACATTCTCCATGACAACCTATAAAAATGCACTAAATAGCTTCTATGGAAAATTTTCTACGTTTTTTTTCTTGAATCCTCAGTGTTATGAAGGGTTAATGGCACAACGCTATAGGTGCCACTGGAGCCTAGTGTTTGTGACCTGTGGGATCTTTGCCTCTTGTCTACGGTCTCTCCATCTCCAGAAAGAAATGGAAATAAGCCAGTCAGAGAAAGATAAATATCACATGATCTCACTAATTTGTGGAATATAATGAACAACATAAACTGATGAGCAAAAACAGATTCAGAGAAAGAGAAGCATAGATCAGAGCCTCAAATCTCATAGGGAAGTTAGGGGAAGGTGAGGGTAATGGGAAGAGATCAACTAAAGAATTTGTATGCATGCATATAAGCCTAACCAATGGACACAGACAGCAGGGGTGTGGCATAAGTGGGAGGGTAGGGGGGCAATGGAGGAAAAATGACACATATGTAATACCTTAATCAATAAAGAAAAAAATTAAAAATTAGTATCTGTTGAGGTTGATCCACAACCTAGTGTGGTGACGAGGGTGGCCAGCTTACCTTGGTGAGCTCCACATATGACCTTGACTCTTTGGCTTACATCAGTACAAAAAATCAGTAGCCTTATTTGAAGTCTGTGCATGAGATCATGGAGAAGGGTATGAAGACCATCATGTTGGTGGCTGTGATTGAGTGCTCAGCCCATCATCCAGAAGCTAGAGCCACAAATTGCTGTTGCCAATAACTATGCCTGTATGGGGCTAGCCAGCATTGATTAAAAGAGCACAAACTTGAAAAAAAAAGCTTAAATATACTTTAAATGAAAAATAGCAATAAATAAAATGTGAAATTGTGGAAAATAATAAAGCATTCAAAAGGAATTTACTAAATCTACATTTATCATTATGAGCAGAACTCAAAACCAGAATATTCAGTGCAGAAAAATAAGAAAGAAGCATGCAAGACAAAGTATCATATATTTTAAAAATTTTAGTGGGTATTTTTGAGGTAAAGATGTGTGGATTTAGACTATTGATGAGTGAAGATGACAAAACTAAATTGAATAAAAAATGAAAAGAAAGAAAATATTTGTGTGTTATACATTGCAAATTTAGATTGATAGCACAATGTGTGACTGCTTGTAAAACAAAAAACAAAGTTATTTCTTATTCTACGTGAAAATGGGCACTGTTGTTCATGGTGTGCAGAAATTGTTGATGAGCTAAATTGGATGCAGACTATGCTTCTATTACAGTAAGTTTATTGTAGGAGTGGCCAGGCCTATTGAGTAAAAACTAGATGTAAAAACAAAAAACAATTAAGGTATAGATTTTATATCATTTGATGTACTTCTTAAAATTCTAGGACCCTAAACTAAATTGCTTAAAGAATAATAGGTAACATTTTAATTTACTCTCTTGAATTCCCTTCTAGACTTAAACTTATCCTTTATAAAACTTCAACATTAATGTCCCTGCATTTATTTATGTAATTATTACAGCAATCCATCCTGATGGTTCATTATCAACAAAATCAGCTTGAGGTTATGTTGATCGGCAAAATGTTCATCTGCTTTGAATGGGATGAATGAAGAAACCTTTCTGATCATCCAAAAACAAAAACAAAAATAAATTTGATAACGTATTTCTCTTCAATTTAACTCCCATTAAAAACTCAGGTTGAACTTATACCTAGAGGTTTTTATAGAGTATTAATCTAACAAACAAGTCAAGGCATAATTTAATTCTAATGGCTAAAAATGGTATTTAAGTATTAATACCTAAAATTTGTAAATTTTTTTATTGTTGTTAATCCTCACCCAACGATATTTTCCCATTGATTTTTAGAAAGCGTGGAAGGGAGGGGGAGAGACACACAGACAGAAACATATATATAAAAGAAAGATCCTTTGGTTGCCTCTAGCATGTGGGGGAGTGAGCCTGCAATCAAGGTCCATGCCCTTGACTGTGTTGACCTGGGACCCTTGAGGCTAGGTTTGATACTCTATCCAAAGAGCCAAACCAGCTGGGGCTGTCAGTATTTTGAAGGGCTAAAATGAGATAGATGTTCCAACATTTTACTTATGACTCAATCCCCAGTTGAGATTTTCAGCTAAATAACCTACCTATATCATAAACATTTATGTTTGTATATAGTTCTCTTTTATTATTGAAAAAATAATACTTGGTAAAGAGAAGATAAAAAATATAGTTAATTAGAAAATATGCCATATACTCATTTAAAATATAATAAATTACATTAAGTAGGAACACAGGGACTTAATCTTATCTAATAAAGAGGGAATATGCTAATTGACCCTCATGTCATTGCAAAGATGGCAGCACCCACAACCAATAAGAGGAAATATGCTAATCAACTGCCCTACCTTAAAAATGGCAGTGTCCACAGCCACAAGATGGTGGTGCCAAGTTCTCTCAGCGCCGCTGGGGTAGCAGGCATGTGGGGGCCCGCACCCAGGTGAGCTAGGTTGCTCTGTGCACCTGCCTCCAGAGTCCCCCAGTCCTCTCAGGCCCCCAGCCACCCAGGGCTGGCTCAAGGCACAAGCAAACCTCGGCCGGTGGCTACCCAACTGCCCAGAGCTGCCCAAGGCTCAGGTACCAGGGCGGGCCGAGGCTTGCACGGCTGGCAGTGGCAGCAGTAGAGGTGTGATGGGGCATCACCTTCCTCTGATCACCAGGTAACCTCCCACCCCTGAGGGCTCCAGGACTGTGAGAGAGGGCAGGCTGATCTGAGGGACCCCCCCTTTAGTGCATGAATTTTCATACACCAGGCCTCTAGTTGTTTTATAAGTGCCATAAAAATTATCATAAGTTTAGTATATTTAATGTTACCGCACAATAAAAAAATTGTGCATTTTTATTCCTTTCTTGCCATTCTTAGAAAGATATTTAAGATCTCTATATTAGACATAAATAGAAAAGTATTTTTGTCTTACAATTGGTTAAAATATCCTACATGTATATGTATTTGTTTATAAAACTATAGTTCTTTTTATAGAATCATTAGAGGCCCAGGGTGTGATTAAAATCACATGAGGTGGTGCCCCGCCTCTGACCATGTCAGGAGGCACCCCATGGGGGGCCAGGACCCACACCTAACCCACGTAGCACCAGCTGCCATGCTGTGTCCATTGCAGTGGAGACTGCTCTGAGCTGTGCGGCAGCCACTCTGAGCACGCCCCCAGCCACCGTGTTGTGTCTGCTTGGCTGGGGCCAGGTGCTCCTGTGTGTTGTGTCTCCACTCTGGCCTGCCCCCAGCCCCAGCCTCCCCATGGCCGCTGGGGCTAGGGGCAGCATGCAGTCCCCTCCCACCCAGCTGTGTGTGCAGCTCTTCCTGAGCGGTTGTGAAGCAGCCTCTTCCTGAGAGGTCATGATGCCCAGCTAATTAGCATATTCCCTGTTTATATATACATATAGAATTACATATATAGAAGTATACTCTCTCTCTCTCTAAATATATATACATATATATGTGTGTGTGTGTGTATATACATATATACACACATACATGTATATCTATATCTATACATATATCTATATCTATACATATATCTATATCTATATCCATATCCATATCCATATCTATCTATATTATATCTATATCTATCTATATAATTTTTTCGTAAAACCATATCTTTTTCTAAAACCGACAAAGCAACTGGTCTTAAAGAATAGAATACTTCATAGTCAAGGGATGAGAATATGAAAGAGGGATTTCTCAGTAGGCCATTGGAAACTTCACTGGGTGGTTTAGTCAGCTGATGGTTTTCAAGGTAACAAAGAGAATATGAGAGTTTTTCTAGAAAACTGGATCTGAGTCATGAAGTACTGTGATTACGAGGCTTAGAAATCAATTCTCCTTGTAGGAAGTCAGTGTATTTTATCCAAAATTTGAGCTACATTAAAAGGTATCTGTGAGCCAGTTAACCCTTTTTACTGACTTTTCTCTTTAGTAGCTGACCTTTTGGTAGCGACTGAAATACCAGATATTTCCCAGTAGCATTCAGTACTAAATAAAAACACTTGAGATTCTGTGATGCAAGTTTTATGAGGTAAGAAAATCTGAAAGCTAACCACAATTTAAACTTGCTCACCTATATTTTAACGAATGTTTTTCAAAAGACCGGAATTAGATGGTATGTTATTGGTGCAACTTAAAATTTCAGAATACTTTTTTATTATCCACTAGAGGCCCGGTGCACGAAATTCATGCATGGGGGGCAGGGGCATATCCCTTAGCCCAGTCTAAAGCCTCTCCAATCTGGGACCCTCGAGGTATGTCCGACTGCCCATCTAGGCCCAATGCTAATAGGATCAGACCTAAACGGCAATCAGACATCATTCTCACAATCCAGGACTGCTGGCTCCAAACTGCTCACCTGTCTGCCTCCCTGATTGCCCCTAACCGCTTCTGCCTGCCAACCTGATCACTGCCTGACCACTACTCTGCCAGCCTAATTGATGTCTAACTGCTCTCCTGCCAACCTGTTTGCCCCCAACTTCCATCCTCTGCTGACCTGGTCACCCCTAACTGCCCTCCTCTGCAGGTTTGATCACCCGCAACTGCCCTCCCTTGCAGGCCTGGTCCCTCCCATTTGCCCTCCCCTGCTGGCCATCTTGTGGTGGCCATCTTGTGTCCACATGGGGGCAGGATCTTTGACCACATGGAGGCAGTCCTCTTGTGTTGGAGTGATGGTCAATCGGCAAATTATTCTTTCATTAGATAGGATAGAGGCCTGGTGCATGGGTGGGAGCAAGCTGGTTTTCCCTGAAGAGTGCCCCAGATCAGGGTGGGGGTTCCCTTGGGGTGAGGGGCAGTGTGGGTGAGGGGCCTGTGGAGGTTTGCAGGCTGGTCATGCCCCCCAGTGACCCAAGGGGAGGCCCTAGGATCTGGGATTAATCTATGTCTACAATTGAAACTTTGTAGCCTGGAGCGGAGCCAAGCCTTCTGCTTGCTCAGGGGCAGCAGCCATTTCTGTTTGAAACATTGTAGCCTAGAGTGGAGGCCTAGGCCAGCAATGGCAGACTGAAAGCTTGGCTTCCTCCATTGCCAGGGAAACCCAAGCCTGTGTTCTCTCCAGCTCAGTGGCTGTCCCCATTTCTGTATCTTTTATAATTGAAACTTTGTAAGATTGAGTGGAGGCCTAGGAAGGCAGAAAGTTTGGCTTTCTCTGTTGCCAGGGAAACCCAAGCCTTCTTCCTGCTCTCAGTGGCAGCAGCCATCTTGGTTGGGGTTTATTTGCATAATTTGCTCATGATTGGCTGGTGGGTGTGCCTTGTGGGTGTGGCAATGGTACACTCAAATTTGCATATTACTCTTATTAGATAGGATATTACTAAAACATACTAGCAAAACATTAAATTTGGCACAGTGCTATGTATAAATTGTTATAGTTAGAGCTAAAATATCAAATAAAACTAAAAAATGTGAATGAGCATTTTTTACTTTAATGCACATAAAATATTTGAAAGGAAGAAAATGAGTTGTAAAAATTTGTATTTAAAAACTTCAATTTACTTTATAATAAATTATCGATAGAAAAACATTAAAAATAAGATTATCTCTCATTTAGAAGAGTGCCTTTTACAGTACAGACTAAAAGGAAATGACTCCTTTGTGTCCATGCATAGATGGCAGTCTATGGATCTCGCTCATGGATCTATGTCAAGTCAACATTGATTATTATTCTAAAACAAACTCTGAGAGCAGCAAGCCTGGCTCAGGCAGAATATGCTCCAGCCAAAAACGGAGGCATAACTTCCATCACTGTCATTCTGCTGGCTTTCAGAAATATGAGGAAAAGTGTGGAAGACCTATTTACAAGCTCTAAAATATGTCCCTGTGGGCACAACTCTGTAAATCATCCAGTCAGCACATCGATGCCAGAAAGTGAGTGTAGATATGCAAAAGGTCTGTCTGTTATTCTGTATCAGTCCTATAAATTGGAGGACAACAGATTGAAATTCAGAAAATCAATACTTTCCACAATAGTTTGGTCAATGTCTTAATTTGGGTTACCAGACTCTAACTCAGTGACTTGCATTCAAGTGGTTTATTTTGAACATGATTCCAGAAAACTTCCATAGAGAGTATAGAAGTGAGGCGAGGCAGGGATGGGAAATGTACTTGTTTTCCTAGGGAGTATTATAACAAATAGTCATAAACTTGGTGTGGTAAAACAATAGAAATGTATTTTCTCACAGTTCAGGGGTTCAGATTCCGAAATTAAGATGTTGGTAGGGCGACACTTGCTCCAGGTTCCATGATGAATCCTTTCTTGCTTTCTCCAGGTTCTATTGGCTCCTGGAATTCCTTGCTTTGTGGCAGCTTACCTTCAGTCCACACCTCCTTCTTCACATGACTTTCTTCCCTGTGTCTCTGACTTTTAGGGCCTCTGTTAAGAATACTCTCATCAATTTAGAGTCTACACTAATCCATTATAATTTCATCTCAAGATATTTAACTAAATATCTCTTAAAAGAACAATTTACAAATAAGTTCTCATTCTGACTTTCCAGGTGATCATGACTTTGGGAGGACACTATTAAAAAGGCAGCCTCTTAAGTATGTGCTATTAAGCAAGATATCCTAGTAGGTAAGTGGAACTCAAATGCAATGGGAAATTCTGAAAACCAATGGAGAACTGGAGCCTCAGAGTTGTATTCCACTCCCCAAAACCAAGAGAATTGATTCCAACTCCTGTCAATAATTGGTTGAGCCTACCATGGGTGAGGGGAAATGGGTTTGCTGGGGATTGGGAGAAGGCAGGTTCTGCTAACCATACTTGATTGGAAATGCTTCTGTACCATATTCCTTCACACACACACACACACACACATAAGAATTAAGATCTAACTAAGCCATTTTTACTGAGGAGAGTAGGCCATACCTAACAAGAGTTTGAGGCAAAGAAAAGATATAGAACTCTTAATCTACAGTGATATTTTCTTATATATAAATCCAGACATTGAAGTAGTTATTAAAATTGATCTTTTTATAACAGAAAAATATCTTATGATCCCAAAGAAGGAACTATGAAAAGGGAGAGAAGCATATTCTTACAGTCCTGAGTTATTGTAACTAGAGAGACTCTTTGCTCATAGATGGTCTATGGTAGATGTTGTTTAGTGCTGATTTAAATTTCTTTATAATGTATACTATAGCACAACATTTAAGTTTATTATGAATTGATACTTCTTATTTATTTATATATGCATGGTCACCAATTACAAACTTCTAATAATCAGCTTTCAATTTGTAAAAAACAACTTGTGTTTTTGCCTGCCATTTCTTCTGGAAAAAGTGTCTGAATTTTCTTTAGAAATATCATCAATTTGGAGTGGCTTTCCTACCAACTGCTCTGAATTCCTAGTCATGAAGTAGAGAGGACCTTGTCAAGAATCAAAATGAGTCATATGAACAAGTGTGATTGACTGAAGGAAAGAAACATAACCCAGCTTTGCCAATAGGTTTATGTACATCCATCTCCTTGTATGTAGTGCTTAGTGGAGGGATGGTGACATAATGTAAGATGATTTAAATGAAGTGAGTCACAGGACATGTTTTAAGTGATCAGTAAATACCCTCTTGGCAGTTGTGATGGTTAATTTTATATATCAACTTGACTAAGCCATGTGCCTAGACATTTGCTAAAACATCATTCTGGGTGTACATGAAGGTGTTTCTGGGTGACATTAACATTGTCTTCATAGACTGAGTACAGTAGATTGCCCTCTCTAAGTCAGTCACAGGGACTGAATAACATAATAGGTTGACTATCTGCAGGGTAAAAGGGAACTCGTCTATTCTTCTTGAGCTGAGAGATTGTTTCATTTCTGCCTTCAAACCCAAATTGAAAACATCAGCCTTTCCTGGGCCCACAGCAGGCCTGCATTTGAGGTGAATTTGTGCCAGAAACTCTCCTGGGTCTCCAGCTTACTATCTGCAGATAGATCTTGGGACCCATGTGACTCTATCATTATGCAAGCCAACTCCTTGCATCTGTATCTGTAGCTATAGGATTCGTGCAATAGGCCTTCCTTCCCCTGGCTGCCAGGACTGGTTTACCTCTGGCACCCAGGCTTTGGCTCTGGCCACAGTGGAGAAATCAAGCTTCTTCTGTCTTCAGTTTTCAGTCTTTGCTTGGGCCAGAGCCTTCAGTCTTTGCTCCACACCTGCATATGCAAATTATCCCACCATCTTTATTGGGTTAATTTGCATGCTCACTCCTGATTAGCTGGTGGGCATTGTGGAGGTAGGGTCAATTTGCTTATTTCTCTTTTATTAGTATAGATCTACATGCACATCTTTTTTTCTCTATATATAAACACACATACACATAGGTTTACACTTTTAAGTATGGAAAACACCATGTATTCTTGAATTATTATTTGTTAATTATTGTACTATTTTTTCATATGTCACCTGTAAACCAAGTTTTGCCCTCTCCTGTATATGTATGTGTGTTTACATGCATACTAGAAGCCTGAAGCATGAAATTCATGAAAGAGTAGGCCTTCCTTCCCCTGGCTGCCTGCACCGGCTTCCCTCACAGACCTGGCTTCATCTGGAAGATCATCCAGAAGGACCTCCAGTCTAATTAGCATATTATACTTTTATGATTATAGATACGTTAAGGCAGAAGTTTTCCACATTTAATGTCTCTCTTGTTAGTTAATCTCCATTTACCAATCCCATGCTGCTTTGCATCCTTATTATCACTGTTGAATTTGGAATAAAGCTCAGTTTTGTACTGGGGTTTCTTTTCCCTTATTGAAATTGTCCTGAATAAAAATTGCCTTCACCACTGTAACTTCTGTTGGGGTCTACTATTGGTGTTGTTTTCTGGAATACCTTGACCAAGACAGATTTTGGTACTGAGAAATTATGTAACAAATATCTTAAAAATTTGAAAGTAGATTTAAAAATGGGTAGTTGGTAGAAGCTGGAAAAGTTTTGAGGTATATGCTTAAAAAAAAAAAAAAAAACACCAAGATTTCTATGAAGGGGACAATTGGTAGAAATGTGGACATTAAGGGATTTTCCGAGGAGGTCTCAGATGGAAATGCGAAACAGTTTTGTGGAAACTGGCAATCCTAGTAATAAAGTAGCAAAGAACTTGACTTAATTGTGTTCTTGTCTTTTGCATAAGGTAAAACTTGTGGGCCATGAAATTGGATATTTAGCTAAGGAGATTTCTAAGAAAAGTATTGAAAGTGTAGTCTGGATCCTCCTGACTGCGAATAGTAAAATGTGAAAGAAGAAACATGAATTAAATAAGAAATTTTTAATCAAAATGGAATGAGAACTGGAATATTTGGAAAATTCTCAATCCATATTGCAAAAACTGCTAAGAAGCCATTCTGAAGAGAACAATAAAAGTTGGCTAAACAAGCTTTTGAGAACAAAATTACTATGGGTCTGAAGGTTGACTTTAACCAGCTACTATGCAGCCAGGAATAAAAATGGGATCATACCAGCAGAAATACTGCCTAATGGAACTAGAAGAAAAAGAGAAAACAAGATGGAATGGAAAAGCAGCTAACCTGCTTTGTTATCTTTCAAGAAAAGGGGAAGAATGACCCCTAAGATAAGTCAGGGATTATAAGTGCTGACACTCCCAGGACTGGCCCAGGGGAATATTAAGATTTTAGATTGTTAAAATGGAATGTTATATTTACTTGTTAGAAAAACATGGATTTATGAAGACCAGGGCCATAATGTTATAAACTGAATGTTTGTGTTATCCCCAATTTATATGTTAAAGCTGTTACCCTCAATGTGACTGAATTTGGAGATAGGGTTTATGAAGAGGTGGTAAGGGTTAATTGAGATAATAAATTTGACACCCTAATCTGATAGGGCTGGTACTCTGATAAGAAGAGAAAGAGACACCAAGGTTCTATTTCTTCAAACTATGTAAGACATAGACAGAAGGCAGTAGTCTGCAAGCCAGGAAAAGAGCGCTTACCCTCTCACCCAAAACTGACCAAAGCACTTTGATCTTGATCTTCCAGTCTCTGCAACTGTGAGAAAATAAATGCCTGTTTTTAAACTACACAGTCTGTGGTATTTTGTTAAGCCACTCAGTTATTGAAATGTGAGCAGACTGTCAATAGCCTTCATGAAAACAATTATAGTCTATTAATGGAGCCAATATTATGAAAAATAGAGTGAAAGTACAAAAGGAATAAAAAAATTTGAAAGTACTGGAGGCTCGGTGCATGAAATTCATGCACAGGGGGTAGGGGTGTGTCCCTCAACCCAGCCTGCACCCTCTCCAATCTGGGATCCCTCTCACAATCCAGGACTGCTGGCTCCCTACTGCTCATCTGCCTGCCTTCCTGATTGCCCCTAACCGCTTCTGCCTGCCAGCCTGATTGATGCCTAACAGTTCCCCTGCCAGCCTGTTTTCCCCTAACTGTCCTCCCCTGCAGGCCTGGGTCCCTCCTCCCAACTGCCCTTCCCTGCAGGCTGGTCTCCAACTTCCCTCTTTTGCTGGCCTGGTCACCCCCAACTGCCCTACCCTGCTTGCTTGATTGCCTACAACTGCCTTCCCTTGCAGACCTGGTCCTAACCAACTGCCTTCTTTCGATAGCCATATTGTGTCCACATGGGGCCAGGATCTTTGACCACATGGGGGCAGCCATCTTGTGTGATGGAGTAATGGTCAATCTGCATATTACTCTTTTATTAGGTAGGATAGAGGCCTGGTACATGGGTGGGGGCCAGCTTGTTTGCCCTGAAGGGTGTCCCCGATCAGGGTGGGGGTTTCCTTGGGGTATGGGGTGGCCTGGACAAGGGGCCTGTGGTGGTTTTTAGGTCAGCCACACCCCTGATGACCCAAGCAGAGGTCCTGGGATCTGAGATTTATTTATCTTCTACAATTGAAACTTTGTAGCCTGGAGTGGAGCTAAGCCTCCTGCTCACTCCATGACCATAGCCATTTCTGTTGGGATTTATTTATCTTCTATAATTGAAACTTTGTAGTCTTAAGCAGAGGCCACAGCAGGCCAGGGCTGGGGAAAGCTTGGCTTCCTTGGGGCAACCCTAGCCTCTTTCTCTCTCCAGCTTTATGGCTGCTGCCATTTTTGTTGGGATTAATTTATCTTCTATAATTGAAACTTTGTAGCATTGAGTGAAGGCATGGGCTTGCCAGGGTGTGCCGAAAGCTTGGCTTCCTCCATCGCTGGGGAAATCCATGCCTCCCCCCTTCTCTCTCTGTGGCTATAGCCATCTTGGTTGGTGTTAATTTGCATACTCACTCCTGATTGGCTGTGGGTGTGGCTTGTGGGTGTAGCAGAGATATGTTCAATTTGCATATTACTCTTTTTTTTATTAGCTAGGATATGTCTCTGAATTAAATAAGCTTTAGGGGAAATTAGTCTTTGATTGTTCAACTATATGACCAATGCATTTCTTTGTTTTTGCTTGAACTATTTTGGGTTACATTTTCTAGAACTTATAAACAAAATACAAGTGACAGATTGAAAATTAGCACTTTTCATAAATGTGAGTAAGCCTATGCACTCTATATTTCTAAAGAACAAATTGTTTTAATGGACAATATGCAATAGTCCCCCTTAACTTAATGTATTAGATGGTTATTTTTAAATCCAATGTTTACTGTGCTGACCTTATTTTCTGCGTGAAGTTTATAAAACAGAATAAAAAATGTGTAAGTGATTTGTAACTATTATAGTCATCTTAGTCAGTTGCTTTGTTATAATAAAAATATCATAATCCAAGTGGTTTAAATAACAATCATTTATTTCTCACCATTAGAGAGTCTGGGAAATCCAAGAACAGAGACTTCTTCCTGGTTTGTGTATAGCAGCCTTTTTTCTGTATCCTCCCATGACTAAGATAGAGGTCATCTCTCTGAAGTCTCTTCTTGTAAGAGCAGTAATTCTATTTATGAGAGCCATACCCTCATATCTAATAATATTCCTAAATTCCCACTCCAAATATAGTCACATTTGGAAGTTAAGTCTTCAACATATAAATTTGTGGGCACACAAACAACAGTTTATAATAATTATCATAAACAAATACTAGTTTTAAAAGCCAAAACTTTTACACTTTAGCATGTTTCTTCTGGAAAAATAAAGAACTTATATGTACATATGCATAGCCCATGAGCACAGACAATAGTGTGGTGAAGGCCTGGGATAGGATGGGAGCTGTTTGAAGGGGGGGATTAGAGGAAAATAGGGGACATCTATAATACTGTCAACAATAAAACATTAACTAAAAATACCCACACCATTATTTCCATACCTGTGTATCTCCATTTCTATTTCTCTTTCTCTATATTGATCATATAAGAGTACATATGAGTATTATTTTGGTAAGGCTGCCATAACAAAATGGTAGATATTGGGTGAAGGACATAAAAATATTTATATTCTCCAATAATCTGTTGGCTAGAAATCCAAGACCAAGGTGTCAGCAGGGTTGCTTTCTTCTGAGGCTTCTCTCTTTGACTTGTAGATGGTTGTCTTCTTGCTGTGTCCTCACATGGCCTTTCTTCTGTCCACACACATCCTTGTTATCTTTATGTCTACAAATTTCCTCTTTTGAGGACAACAGTCATCTTGGATTACGGCACATTCCAATATCCTTTTTTTAAACATACCTCTTTAAAGACTATAACTCCAAATGCAGGCACATTCTAAGGTGCTGGCGGTTGAAAATTCAACCTATGAATTTTGTGGGGACACAATTTAGACCTATGAAACGTGCACATTTTTATACAAATCAAGATGCTTTTGAGAGTAAAAGGGAGACCAATTGACATTACACAGAAGCAATGCTAATTAAAAAGAACCATCCTAGGCTAAGAGTTTGGTCATCTTTGCATTTAGAGACTATAAAATATCCTCACAATACAGAATTCAAGTTATTCAATGTATCTTCTACTGACTTCATTGTAACTTAAGGAGTTTGTTGGCCTAAATAGCCAGCCCCAGGAAATACTGAATAATAAAATCATGATATATGCCATTGCAGTGCCATTGCAGAAGATAACATACTAGTAGTGGAAATACATATTGTTTTGAGGCAAACAGGACTGGGTTTGAATTAGGCTCCAGTGTTTATCAATTCTTACACCTTGACAAGTTACTAAATACTGAGTTCCCCTCCTTTCAAATTGTAATGCCCATCTCTCTCTAGATTGTTATAAAGTTTACATAATTAAGATATGTTAGCAAAAATTATTACATCTTGTATGTATTGTTTTAAATGAGTGGGTTCTAATGGCTACATATCTTAGACACAAACACAATTAGAAAAATATATGTGTATCCTAGAAAAGTATATGGTAAATGATGTGATTACAATAAGTCTTTAGCAAAATTGTGAAGAAAGTGAAATGGTTCTTCATGGCCCTAATTTAGTAATTTTACTTTCCATTACATTCCCTCTGCCCTCAGGGCCTCTCTAGACTGGTCTATCAATCCAAATCACAACCAGTCGTAAAAAATCCATGCTAAGATGTAGCAGTACCATTTGTGAAAGCTTTGCCAAAGATGCTCTGAAAAGAGAATTATGAAACTGAGAATGCAGATATGAAAGAACTTCAGTTTCTAATATGGATGGAACGGGGTTTTATGGAAATTCACCTCACAGATTTAGCTGATCATAAATTCCTAAAGGGGCAGATCATGGTAGGTGATCATACCCCAGTCATACAGCTTCTTTACTCTAAGGTTTATTTTTGTCTTAAGCAAGACATTTCCCTTGCTTTAGAATATGTAGGTTAACATACCTTTGAAATAAGAATAACCACCCTCAAGAGAGCACACTATCTTATAACCATCCTGTAACCCAGTCCCACACTTGTTTGTCCCATCTTCATGTAATCTTTCTTTTGCTCCTTCTTTAATTCCAAATGCATAAAATAAACTGTAAAACTGTCACTCTGGAAAGCACTTGAGAGCTTGCTTCCAGGCAATTGTCTTCAGTGTAGCAAAAATATATTCTCATAAACGTTCTCTGCAGGTTTGGATGTTCTTAAGTCAATATTAATGAAGGGTATGTGGGTGTAAAGTATTTTCAAAGATGGTGACATTCTACAGAAGCTATAATAGGTTACCGCATGTGGATAACTATTCACCTTTAGATGCAGTGTTAATGTACATACAAACTTCTTGGTCTCCAAGAAAACCTAATCCTGCCAGTTTAAGACAAAAATATTTTAAAATATTTGGTGGCTCATTACTGCTCTGGGGGATACAGAGTCAAGCATAGCACTTATATAGCCAGGATCAATGTCCAAACCTCACCCAGAAGGAGCATAACTGAGCCACCAGTAATCATGTTACTTTGCATGAGGACCATGTGCCTTTGTGGACACCTGGACCACTGACACTGTTGTCTCTAAATGTTTAGAAGAAAAACTGCATACATCATCTGCTTCTTACATTGTTCTGAAAACCAGGCTAGTGTGGATGCATGAAGGCCTAACTCATGTACCTATACTTGAGCCACAAAGGTTGACAGAAAAAACATTCCTAAATATAATTGAATGTACTTTAAAATGGGAGTTGTTCTAGGTTTTCTATCTCTAAATATAGCAGGTATTTTGCTCAGTAAAGCTTAAATAAGGCCTGAATTATTGAAAAATTTACTTTCCTATCATTTTTATTAACTAAAATGTAAAATATTTTACACTATGATTAATAGGCTTAAAAAAAAGTAAAACAAAAAATCCTTTACTACCTCTAAAAATCGTATCTATTTTTAACATCCTTTTATTTTAAAAAATGGAATTTTATAGGCTTTGTATTTTTCCCTTAGTAAAAAGGTATGTATTAGAGTGATAAAGGTAAAATGCACATAAAGATGTATTTTAACCTTATGCTATTATGTAAATTATAATCTGTCAATAGTAGCTGCTCAGATAAATAGTTATATTTTAATAATCAATGATCAGGTGCTAAAAAACTTGTTTATATCACCTAATGACTTTACATGTCTCATAGTTACTAATGATTTTGATTACTTACTTTCAGTGGAAGAGCTGTAATCTATTCTGATCACTATAAACAGCTTCTGGGCTTATAAGAGCACTTAAATAGATTATCCATTACACATTAGCTCAAGTAAGTTATCTAATAGGAATAATCAAAGAGTTCTTCAGGGTAAATTGCTTCCAGATTAATCCAAACAGATGCTTTAAAAATTTTTCCTTGAATCATATTAGAATCTGATTTTTATCATGCTTTTATTTCCAATAAAAGCCTTAACAATTGACAATGCCCCAAATCAGAATTAAAACCTATGCTTCTAAGGCATGTGTTTTAAATCTCCAGAAATCCACCAAAAATTTTCCAGCAGCATAATTTAGAACATGTATTTATGTTTAAATCTTGTCTAAAACAGCAAGAAAAAGAAATTAATAGAGCTTACTGGTGAGGAAAATGCAAAGAGCATGATGAATGTTCAGTTTTGTAGTTCAATGTGCTCAAACCATAAATTTTTATGATAGTTTTAAAAGTTTTAAAATTAAATTATATGTCTCTACACAAATAATTAACAGAAAAATATATGAATATAGTTTGGTGCAAGTTTATATTCTTTGGAAATTTTCCAGATACAGTTTTCCATTTGTGCTAATAATCTGCCTGACATTAAAATACATTTTGAGCAGTAAATTTTTACAATCCAGTGGTAATTAAACAGGAATCATTCCTTGTGATATGGGACTCTGAAAGTGTTTAAGATGCAAGGGAAAGCCTTCAATTAGCTCCTTATAAATTTATGATGTGACAAAAAATTGTCTGTTTATATTTTTCAAGAGACCTCCCAGAGCCACGAGGGGCCCAGCTCCAACTATTAGTTACTTTTCAGTGGCAGCAGAGATACTGGAGAGTTCAATGGAACCCGCAGTATCATGCTGCACATAACAGCAACTGCATAAAATATTAATCACTCTAGCTCCACATGTGAAATGTTACAAAAGAGAAAGGCAAAGAGTATAGAGGAAAAAGCACCACGGGGTGTCATACATTAGCATCAACAAACCACTCATAATGGCTAAAGCAAAATGTGGTGGCCCAAGTCGCACATGCTAATAATTTTCCAACTTTTGTCATGGTTAAATAATGACCTAGTCACAGTGGGATTTTCTCCTATAAAAGAAAGAGGCTGTGTCCTAATGGGAAAAAGAAATCAGCCCTAGTGCCAAAGTGCCAATTGAAGCAATTCATCAAAAACAAACCAAAATGCTAAACTGAGCACAGTGCGTTCCTTAGGTGTTTACTATATACTAGAGGCCTGGTACATGAAATTCGTGTATGGGAAGGGAGGGCCCAGCCTGTGCCCTCTCTCAATCCAGGACCCGTTGGGGAATATCCAACTGCTAATTGGCAGTCAGACATCCCTCTCACAATCCAGGATGCTGCATGCACCAGGGACCATACTTTTCATACAGATGAAAGACATCTTGCTGTTGTATGGGCAGCTACATTTTTTTTGCCCTGATTATAAAAAGTAGTACATAACATGATCCTTCTGAGGCTGTAGTACCATCTTCACATCTTATGGGTGGAAAAACTGAAGCAGAGAGAAGTTAAGTAATTGGCTTTGTCACACAATTATAAGTGTCAGAATCAGGGCTGACCACAAAATGTGCAAGCCAGAGTCCATCCATGTCATCGCTGCATCTTCCTGTTTTTTCAGTGTTAGAGTAGCCTTGTCAGGTTTTAATTTTTAAATCTAAGAGACTGTTCCCAATATATAGGCTAAGATTCCTAGGCCTGGCCAGCACTTAAGGCCAATCTGTGGGATAACCGGCTGGGAAATGAGGCCCCCAATGGCACCCTCCTTGGCTGGTGGCTTGGCGCCACCTGCTTGACAGCCCTGCTGCCTCCCAACTGGTCATTCCACAGGTCATTCTACAGTTAAGTTTATTTGCATATTAGGGATTTATATAGGTAGACTAGAGGCCTGGTACACGAAATTTGTGCAAGCGGGGAATATCCTTCAGCCTAGCCTGCACTCTCTCCAATCTGGGACATCCCTCTAACAATTCAGGAATGCTGGCTTGCAACTCCTCACCTGCCTTCCACTTCTGCCTGCCAACCTGATCACCCCCTAACAACTCCCCTGCCAGCCTGATTGCCCCTAACTGCCCTCTCCTGCAGGCCTGTTTCCTCCCCCTCAACTGCTTTCACTTGCAGGCTTCGGTCCTCCCCAACTACCCTTCTCTGCAGCCCCAGTTGCCCCCAACTTTCCTCCTCTGCAGGCCTGGTCACCCCTAACTTCCCTCCTCTGCAGGATTGATCACCCCCAACTGTCCTCCCTGGCAGGCTCACATACTGGGAGCCCTCAGGGGATGTCCTACTGATGGCTTACCCCCGGCCCAAGGCTGAAAGCCTCTGGCCGAGGCTTTCGTCCTTGGGCAGGGGACCTCGGCCACGGGACCCCAGCCAGCGATCGCCCTGTGATGGGGCCCATGGCTAGCTGGCTCTGCCCCAGCCCTGACCTGCCCAAGGGATTGGGGCTGAGTGCTGATGGCTGACTGGTTCTGCCCTGAACCCCAGCCCCACCCCAAGGCCAGAAAAAGCCTCTTGGCAGAGGTTTGCTCTGGCCTTGGGAACCCAGAGATCGCCCTGCCATGGAGCCGATTGTTGATCACTGGCTGGCTCCACCCCAGCCCCAGCCTTGGGCAGCAGCCATCTTGGTTGGGTGTTAATTTGCATATCACTCCTGATTGGCTTGTGTGCGTGGCTTATTAGGTGTAGCAAAGGTATAGTCAATTTGGATATTACTCTTATTAGATGTGATTATTATTTAAACTAGTATATCTCATGAATTCTATATAACAAGCCTAAAAGATTGGTGTTGTTATTCTCAGTTTTCAGTTGAGTAAACTTAGCAAAGGTATGTAAGTAGAAATTTTGGAATTCAAACACAACTTTGTCCAAGTCTAATCCAGAAACTTGTTGCCACAATACAAAATTTAGCTATATGGTACCTCACTTTTTCTTGAAGAAGGTTTAATATTGGTTTTTTTAAATATATTTTACTGATTTTTCACAGAGAGGAAGAGAGAGGGATAGAAAGTCAGAAACATCGATGAGAGAGAAACGTTGATCAGCTACCTCTTGCACACCCCCTACTGGGGATGTGCCCACAGCCATGGTACATGCTCTTGACTGGAATCAAACCCAGGACCTTTCAGTCCGAAGGCCAATGCTCTATCCACTGAGACAAACCGGCTTCGGCAAGAAGGTTTAATATTGTTTTGATGTTATTAAGACAGTGGCTGCTTTGAATGCAACATTCTATAACGAATGTTATTAACAGTCAACAAGCACTTCTCAAGAAATGGAGAATTAATTATATTCAATCACTATTATATACTGGCAATAAAAAAATATAGACTTCAATACAAATTAAACTTAGCTGAAAAACAAATTAGAATCAAATTTATATATTACAATAAATATAATATATAACAAATATATATTATATTGTATATTTTAAGTTCCAACATATTTATATGTATTTTTTCTAATATGAAACAACAATGACTATTTTAACAAAGGAAAACTTTAAAGTTAATAATTAGTCTACAAAATATATTTAAAAATATACCTCTTTAGAATTGTCATAAAAAACTCCACACAGAAAAGTGAATACATCCTATCTAATAAAAGAGTAATATACAAATTGACTGTAACTTTGCTACACCCACAAGCCACACTCACCAGCCATGCCCACCAGCCAATTGGGCCACGGGAGGCGGAGCTGAAGCAGAGCGGGCTCCAGGGAGCAGGAAAGGGGGGCCTTCAGCACCCCTGGCTGGTGCATCCCTCAGAGCCCCTAGCTGGCATGGCTGGAGAGGGCGGGCCATGTACAATGGGAAAGGGCGGGCTGTTCGTGGGAGTGATGGGAGAGGATGGGCCTGTGGCAGGAGAAGGTGGTCCTGCAGCGGAAGAGGGTGGGCCATGCATGGCAGAAGAAAGCGGGCTTTCTGTGCCCTCTGCCTGCCAGGTGCTAGCCTTCTCCCACCACCTGGAGGAAGAGAACAGGCCCAGGGCAGCAAATGCACACCATGCCAGGCAGGGAAGACAGACCTGAAAACCCAAGCCCCCTAGTATCCAACAGGGCTTCATGTGCCGGGGTCCTGAGGAGGCCCCAGGACAAGCATCTCCCCAGTGACTGTGCGGATGAAGGAGAGGAACCTCTGGCTAGAGGCCAGGGTGAAGGATGAGGGATACCCCCATGCACAAATTTTGTGCACCTGGCCTCTAGTTGGTAAATAAAAACATTACAACATATATAAAGTTGCAATTATGGCATCCTATATAATAAAGAGTCATATGCAAATTGACCATCACTCAAACACACAATATGACCATTCCCATTTGGTCAAAGATGGCCACCCCCATGTGGACACAAGATGGCCATCACAAAATGGCCTTCAGGGGAGGGCAGTTGGGAGCAACCAGGCTTGCAGGGGAGGGCAGTTGGGGTATACAGGCCTGCAACAGAGGGCAGTTGGGAGGGACAATGCCTGCAGGGTAGGGAGGATGAGGGGGGACAGACCTTCAGGGGAGGGCAGTTGGGGGCAACCAGGCCTGCATGGGAGGATAGCTAGGGGTGACCAGACCATCAGGGAAGATGAGTTAGAGGTGACCAGTCCAGCAGGAAAGAGCAATTAGGGGCAATCGGGCCATCAGGGGAGCAGGCTTGAAAGGAAATGGTTAGGAGGTGATAAGGCTGGCAGGCAGAAGTGGTTAGGGGTAATCAGGCAGACAGGCAGGCAAGCAGTTGGAAGCCAGCCATCCTAAGTTGTGAGAAGGATGTCCGAGTGCCCAATTAGGCCTGAACCCACCAGGATGGATTCTAAACAGCAGTTGAACATCCCTCAAGGAGTCCCAGATTGTAGAGGGTGAAGGCTGGGCTAAGGAACACCCCCTCCCCATGCATGAATTTTGTGCACTGACCCTCTAGTATTAATATAAAGAAAAGTGAATTAAAGTTCAAAAAATAAGAGAGGATGGGAAGGTAAAGAGGAGGGATGTTACACAGGATGCTTAAGAATCAGGTTAGTGACTGACAGTTGATGAGCTTCTTTAGCAATTTCTTGTCTGTGTACAAATGTATGCATATATGTGTGAGTATTAAGTGTTTAGTTTTTTCTTAATTACTTTTTACATTTAATATTATTTTGTACTAGTACTATTTTGGGTCCCTTGGCCTGGCCTGCACCCTCTTACAATATAGGACCCCTAAATTGTTGGAGAGCTGTTTTGGACTTATTCCCACAGGCCAGGCCAAGGGACCCCACCAGTGCATAAATCCGTGCACCAGGCCTCTAGTATGCATATAAGATCTTTGGTTAATCTCTTCCCATTGTCCCCTCTCCCTTCTTCCCTCTGAGATTCACCCATGTTTCTATACCTGTGGTTTCAGCTCTGGCATTGAGCATCTGCTCCCTGGTGGTCAATTCACATCATAGCTACTGGACAGTCGGCCCATCACTTAGGCATATATACAGCTGTACAGCAGTACAGCAGAGTGGTTAGACAATCCTATACTTTACAAAGTCTTCCCTCTGATATTTTCAGGACATACCTAGCACAATATACACTGAGTAGCCAGATTATTATGACCAACTGACATTTATAGGCAAATTAGCCATACACTGCAAAGTATGGTATATGGAAGCTGAAGGCATTTTCAAGCACCTTTGCTATCTGCAGTTACCAAGATAAAACATCTCTAAGTCACACAGGAACATAAGGATTAGATAGTCAAGCTTTGAAAAAAAAAGTCATATGGTCTGATGAATCACATTTACAGTTGCATCATGCAGTTGGCAGAGTGACAATTTTGTAGAAACAGCATGAAAGGATGCACCCCACATGCATGAGTACAACACTTCAAGCTGGTGAGGGCAGTGTTATGGTTTGGGGTATGTTTTCCTGGCATGATTTGGCCCTTTAATTCATGTGGCACAACATACCTAAAAATTGTTGCTGATCAAGTTCATTCTATCATGTTGATGGTGTATCCAAATAAAGATGGTTTCTTCCAACAAGACAATGCATCATGCCATGGTGATCGTATTGTGCAGAAGTGGTCTCAAGAACATGAGGGAGACTTTACCTTACTTAGGTGGCCCCCACAATCACCAGATATCAATCCAATTGACCATTTGTGATGTGTTTTTTGGCACTGATACTAAATTTATTAACTCTTCTCTCATTGTGAGACCATCAGAATATCAACCAATAATGGCCAACTGAGCATGTGATGTGACATCAGTAGTTTCATCAAGAGAGATTGAAAAATATTTACAATTACTTATGTCTCTCTTTAATTGATATTGTACATTTGTGTTCAGTCTCATTATTCAGTCTTTTATGATATTTCTACTGAGTGGTAACTCAGATAATCTCTTAATAATTGCATCTTTATTTTGCATATCGTTAAATAGAACTGGTGCACATCTTAGGAGAGTTTCTTTAATAAATTCTCCCTCATTGAGTGCTTTTCCATGCTGAGCTATGGAGTGAGCAATGCTCAAACTTGCAGATGTTAAATTTGTGGAGCCTTTTATAAATTTAAGGATGAAATTAAGTTGGCTCTTATAAAATGTAACAGCCTGGAAATGTATTCCTTCCTTTCATCCTCACGATTTTTCAAGAGCTGGAAATGATTAGTTTCAAAATGTCTATATTCCACTTTCTGCTTACTATTGTTTCAGTACATAGAACGCAAAATGATCTGTCATTTTTTTCTCTAATGCCATACATCTCAGTCCATGTCTCTTGAAAGGGTCAGCTACTGTTACTACCACTTCCTTTGCTTAACCTTGTTTTTTTTGGGGTTCTCCATCAGGGGGGCAGTGACAGAAGATAGAATTATAGATAGCCTGTTGGCCCTGCAGGCAATTAGGGGTTAACTAGCCTAACTGACCATAAATGGCACATGTCACTGTCTTTTAGGAAAGGGCAGGGTTAATAAGCAGAAATAGGGGTTAATAAGGATGCACAACAGTAATAGTGATGAAATGGTGTCTGCACTATGCTGCAAAATGATATTCCTAATATAAATTAAGATGGCTGCCGCTACTTCTAATGGCAGGAAACGGCACCCATAGCACAGGCCCTCACTTCTCCCAGCCTCCCCCTCACTTATCTCAGTAATGATGGTCAATTAGAAATCCACGACACCCCAGAACAGTAGATTGTATGATAGTTGCTGTGGTTATGTGGTTGCTGGTAATGGCAATCACAGGGCCCCCAGAGATGCATCCCCAGTGGCATTCCTCTGCTCCCTTCTGGTGGTGCACTACTGGTGGGAACGCAGACTGATGTGATCACTGTGGAGAACAGTATGGAGTTTCCTCAAAAAACTAAAAATGGAGCTCCCATTTGACCCAGTAATCCTACTTCTAGGACTATATCCCAAGAATCTAAAAACACCAATCAGAAAGGATACATGCACCCTTATGTTCATAGAGCACGATTTACCATAGCTAAGATTTGGAAACAGCCTAAGTGCCCATCAGCAGATGAGTGGTTTAAAAAATGTTGGTATGTCTACACAATGGAATACTATGCTGCTATAAAAAGAAGGGACTTTTACCATTTGCAATAGCATGGATGAGCATTATGCTAAGTGAAATAAGCCAGTAGGAGAAAGATTAATATCACATGATCTTATTCATATGTGGGATATAATGCTCAACATAATTTGATGAACAAGAATAGATGCAGAGACAATAGCAGGGGAGGAGGATGTTAGAGCGCAACCAAAGGACTTGTAAGTATGCATGTTAGCATAACCTATGGACACAGATACTGGGGTAGTGGGAGCTTCCCTGGGATGGGAATGATTGTGGGGGGGGGGGTGTCAATTGGGGAAAAAGGAGACTTATATAAAACCTTAGACAGTAAAAAAGTCTACATTATAAAAATCCTTATGCCATAACAACCAAACGACCAGTCACTATGAGGTGTGGCAAGGTGTGTGGCAGGGTCTGGTGTCCCGCTGTGGCCCATGCGTGTGTGGAGCCACGCAATTTTGTGCAGTGGGCCTCTCATAAAAAGTAAAAAAGTGATAATTATGCATAACAGGATATTGTAAAAATTAAGTTAAAAATTTTATTTAAAATGTTTCTTAGATACCATTATATTGGCTTGGGCACAAAAATATTCATTCCTGATCAAGGCACATACCTAAGTTGCAGTTCATTTCCAGTCAGGCACCCATGATAAGTGGTTGATGTATGTTTCTCTCTCACATTGATGTTTCTCTCCCCCTTACCCTCTGTAAAAATCAATAAAAGCCTGTCCTCAGGTGAAGATTAAAATACATAAATAAATACAAGTGATTTTTTTCTGGAATCTGTAATAATAGTATGTTGAAATGATCAGTATTTAGTCAAAATATATAAGACTATGTACACATTACATGCATAGCATGTGTCTGTATGTATATGAGATTATATATGCTTTGTTTTTTATTCATTGATTGATTTGAGAGAGAGAGTGTGTGTGTGTGTGTTAGAGAGAGAAGAGAAGAGAGAAATAGAGGGAGATGGATCTATTGCTCCTGCGATCTGTGCATTCATTGATCACTTCCTGTGAATGCCCTGAACAGAGATTGAACCACAATCTTGGTGCATCAGGACAACCCTCTAACCAACCGAGTGCCTGGCCAGAGCCTGTGTATACTTTAAATACATTCTCAATATTTAACTTATCATTAGCTTTCAAAAAATACTTTTATTGTCCTGGCCAGCATGTCTCAGTAGTTGATTGTTGACCTATAAACCAGCACATCAATTCCCAGTCAGGGCACATGCCCGGTTCGCAGGCTCAGTTCCCAGTATGGGGCATGTAGGAAGCAGAAGATCAATGATTCTCTGTCATCATTAATGTTTATATCTCTCCCTTTTCCTTCCTCTCTGAAGTCAATAAAAATATATTTAAAATAAAAAATATTCTTATTGACTTTAGAGAGAAAGCAAGGGGAAGAGAGAAAGAGAAACACCGACATGAGAGAGAAACATCAAGTGGTTGCCTTCTGTCCTTGCCCTAACATGGGACCAAACCTGAAACGCAGGTATGTGCTGTGTCTGAGAATCAAAGGAGCAGCCCTTTGGTGCACAGGACAAAGCTCAACTGACTGAACAATTCTGTCTTACTATTACTTTTTCACTTTTAAATAAAACTTTTTGAAATGTTTTCAATATTCCAGCTTTCCCTTTCCAAGCTTTTCAAATTAATCTAAATTATCTCACTCATAAATAACAGTCACTTTAAGAAAACAAGTTGCTGCAATATATGTATTATTTTGTAAAATCAATTCATTTCCTTTCCTGAAAACACTTTTTTTTGCTTTGTTTTGTTTAATTTTGCTATTTGTCTTAAAAGAGAGCCTGCTAGTGAAAAGAGTCTTACAATTTTAAAATAAGTAATTTCACTACTGAAATTAAATCTTTTCATTACAAACTGGTTAACTGCCAAAATTCTTTTCAACCAATGAATGGACTATAAGGTACACAATGCATTTATTCTTGCCTCAGCGGACTGGGATTTGCCTTTTTCCCCCTATTTCTCAGTATGAAACATAGATAAGGATGGCTGTAATAGGGCCTGGGCAAAATTTCAAGGTAGTTGCCAAAAACACGTGTCTAACACATGAGGGAGATGATAACTTTTATTTTTAAAATCCAAAAATTACCAGTGTTTTATTACAATTTTATTTCAGCTTTATTCAATTATAATTGCATATTTTTAAATAATGAAACTATATGTGTACTATTTAACAATTATTCTTTTGTTTTTCATGTGAATCTTAGTCCAAATTTAATATACCCAAAGAATGATTGCAATGTTTAATTTGGTTTGGCTTTGTCTTGTATTCTTTTGTAAAATAAATTAAACAATACCCTTTCAAAGCTTGAGTTAATTATTTGCCAAAAACAATATCTCTAGCCAATGATAGTCTTGGTGTTGGAAGGACAGTTACAAATTCTGGCTGCCTTCTTTTTCTACAATTTTTTGAGAAGAATGTTTTTAGTTTTGTAGCATAAATTCATCAAACTGCAGTAGAGCAATTTTGCCACAGGCTTTTCAGCCAGAACCAAAAATCTATAAGTTAAATTTAGAAGAAAATAATCCCAATATTAGTATATCATAGATAGATAGTTAATATTAATTGTGAAATAACAACCAAAATTAAAGTATAAATGTAGGCATGATACAATTATATTTGCCAAATATACTAAGAGAACATTAAATATATAAACTATCTAGAATAATAATAACAAAATAATAGTTTGAAGCAGTTACTACTATGGGTCAGGCACTGTTTTCTGTCCTTACTTAATGTACTTAATCTAAAAAACAACATTTATTATAGTCATGGAGAAAACAGGAACATAATATTTTAACATCACTAAAGCCTTTTTATGAATTTGCACTAGTTTGACTAAGTTTAACTTTAAAAAAAATAGAATTTATCAGGGTGACCATAGAAATTTAACTTCTATTTTAGCTACTTTTCAAGTTTTCACATTGAACCTAGTACTAGTAAACTATGTTCAGACTGTAATCAACTAAAAATATATGTAGACAATGATAGATGATGTTAAATTGATATAGCAAGTTTATGACAGGACTTTGTGGCTGCAATGTGTATCTCAAGCTATCTTTCAGCTAAACATGGAGCTATGGAGAAGAGAAAATGACCAACATTAAGAACAGAGTTAATTCATTAAGAGAAGTTCTGTTGATACACCCATAACTTTTTTATTTAGTTTTCTGTCTGAAGCTCCAAAATTGAAATGGAAATAATATGAGGCTATTAATAGTCACATAACAGTAGAGTCATTTGCTAGAAACTACAGATGGCCTTTCATTTTTGATACGGGGAATTTTCTAGATATTGTATTATAGAGAATTTATACAAACAATATACTGTAGATTTTCAATTTGTGGCACATGCTCAAATGCATTAGGATTATATCAGGAACCTTTTTAGGATTTTCCCAAAATAAATTGGCAATCATGTGAGGCTTTCATACATGTTTATCTTAACTGTGCTATATCAAAGAATATCTACATTGTATCTTAAAACTTTCATTGTTTTCTTGTGAGAATCAGATTTCTTAGTAAGGCAATCTAAGTCCTCCATGGTCCATAATAAATCAATTTTTATATTCATTTCTTTATAAAGTATGCTCTAGCAACTTGGAACTATGAATTAATCATCTTATATGATTACTGGCTACAATTTCTAATGTTTATATAGCTCTTAGTGATTTCCAAACCAAAAATGAATAAAATAGATATACAAATGAAGACTTCACTGATTATTATAAGCAGCTAGTGACCTGGTGCAAAAAATTTGTAAACATTAAAAGGGAATTAATTAGAGGAAATATTTTAATATTGCTATTTTCCCTTTCTTATCATAGAAGTGTCAGAGATGAAAGAAAATTAGTAAATGAAAATCTTCCTCCTATTAGAGTCTGGGGCATGCCATGGGAACCAGAGTCAAGTCCCCACCCACCCATGTGCACTTCAATATTGTGCAAGACCTAGACCCAGCTGGCCTCACTGCCATTGGCCTAGATCCAGACCCATCTGGCCCCATCCCATAAAGCCCTGCCAGGTGGTGGGTGCAGCCTCACATTGCCTGGCCCAGTGCCATGCCAAGGTACATGGCCTGAGGTCCCCCAGCCTAGGCCAGAGCAGGAGGCATGCCTTGAAGTTTCTGTCAAGCCCCATGGGGCAGTGGGCATGGCCTCAGGTCCCCCTGCCCAGCATTAGGGTGGGGGACATGGCCTGAGGTCCCTCATCCTTTCATTAGGTTGGGTGGGCATGGCCTGAGGTTCCCCGTTAAGTCCTGCTGGGTGGGAGGTGTGGCTTGAGGTACCCCATCAAGCTCTGCCAGGCAGGGGATGTGGCCTGATGTCCCCCATCAAGCCCTACTGGGTGGAGGGCACATCCTGAGGTCTCCCAGCCTGACACCAGGGCAAGGGGACATGGCCTGAGGTCCTCTGTCAAACCCTACCAGGTGGGGGGCACAGCCTCAGCTCCCTTGCCCTTGCCTAGTGCCAAACAGTCTCAGATCCCTGATGATTGCTCATTAAGGCTTGTTATGGAAACTCAGCCTCCATTGTGGGCACAGCCATCTTGTGTTACGGAATCCCCGCCTCTGCTGTAAGCCCAGCTATCTAGTTATAGTGTAATATTAAATTTGCATATTCCCTCTTTATTACATAGGACATTATTATTTTAAATCTCAAACAGTCAAATAATAGGTCCAATTAGATAGTGAAAAGTGCTATGAAAACAAGCACTTACATGGGCATAGGTATGTTTGTGTGATCTTGGGAGAGAAGGCTGCATCATGTAGTTTATTCAGGAAGCTCTTTTTCTTTGAGGTCCTTTTCCCAATATGTCAGTTGAGACCTGAATTACAAAAAAGAATCAAACCCTTTAAGATCTATGGGGAAATAAACAGCAAGTGCAAAGTCACTGACTTTGGAAAAGACTTGGAACATCTCAACAAAGTAAGTTCAGATGCCTGGAGCTAGTGAGCAGTGAGGCATGCATTTCTGTCAAAAGCCAGGCCAGGACAAGGCAGTAAAGTTGCATGCATATATCAGGAAAGTGCTTTACTTATATTCTAAACATTTAGGAACAACCAGCGATGTTTACATAGGGGAAAAACATGTTATTATTGACATACTAAAAAGCTGAAGAATTTAGATTACAAAAATGTGTTAACTGTTACTTTATATACAGGCAGAGAGGATATGTCCAGAATTGTTCATTTCTCTTTTGTATGATAAAGTATAATAAAATGTATATTATGAAACTACAGATTTAAGATGTTTGATGTGAATAATATTCATTTACAAGAAAAGAGATTCATAAATAAGTTTCCTAAATCTTCCAAAAATATCCAACCAAGTATAAATAAACACTATTAATTCTAATATGTATGATTTGTATACATATACATATCCTATCTAATAAAAGATTGATCATCACTCTAACACACAAGAGGGCTGTCCCCATGTGGTCAAAGATCCTGCCACCATGTATACACAAGATGGCTAGCAGGGGAGGGCAGTTGGGAGCGAGCAAGCCTGCAGGGGAGGGTAGGTGGGAGCAATCAGGGAAGGGCAGTTAGGGGTGACCAGGCCAGCAGAGAAGGGAAGCTGGGGGTAAACAGGCTGGCAGGGGAGCAGTTAGACATCAATTAGGCTGGCAAAGGAGTGGTTAGAGGGTGATCAGGCTGGCAGGCAGAAGTGGTTAGGAGCAATGAGGAAGGCAGGCAGGTGAGCGGTTTGGAGCCAGCAGTTGTGGATTGTGAGAAGGATGTCCAACTGCCCGTTTAGGTCATATCCTACCAGGATCGGGCCTAAACGGACAGTCGGACATCCCTTGAGGGGTCCCAGATTGGAGAGGGTGCAGGCTGGGCTAAGGGACATCCCCAGCCTGCTGTGTACAAATTTCATGCACCGGACCTCTAGTATCTTATATGACTGAAAATATTTTATACTTATACTAGTGGCCCTGTGCATGAAATTCATGCACAGGAGGCAGGGTGTCCCTCAGCCCAGCCTTCACCTTCTCCAATCTGGGACCCCTTAGGGAATGCCTGACTGCTGGTTTAGGCCCAATGCCTGTAGGATCAGGCTTAAACTGACAGTTGGACATCGCTCTCGCAATCAGAACCTCTGGCTCCTAACCACTCACCTGTCTGCCTGATCACCTCTAACCACTCTGCCTGCTGGCCTGCTTGCCCTCATCTTCTCCCCCACTGGCTTTCTTGCCCCCAATTGCCTCCCCTGACAGCCACCTTGCCCCCAACTGCCTCCTCCACCAACTTTATTGCCCCCAACTGCCCCCCCCCCACCAACTTGATAACCCCCAACTGTCATCCCCTCCTGGCCTGATTGCCCCTAACTGCCTCTGCCTCAGCTCCACCATCATGACTTTGTCTGGAAGAATGTTTGAAAGGTCTCCTGGTCTAATTAGCATATTATCCTTTTATTAGTATAGATATATGAAAATATGAAAAGGTGTGAATAAAGTTGCTTATAGGAAAAACAATTTAGATAAGTTTTCAAAGATATGTATCTTTTCTGTGATATATACCATACATACTTTTAAGGTGCATATAAAGGCAGTTTTTAAAATAATTTTTGTAGTCTCAGATATACAAAAGTTATACTTGAGGATTCTAATAAAATTTCATTTCCAAAAGTCATAGCAATTTAGATGAGAAACATGTTATGTGTGCTGTCATATATGAAGAGACATCACTGGCCTCCACTGAGGCATACTTTTTCATTTCACCTCTCATTAAGGTTCAGCATTTTATCCTTGGACCAAAGCATCTTTCAATTATCAAGAGGAACACATGTGTTAAGGGAGTACATACTCTCATATAAGAGCCCCAAGGTCTAGTTTGCTGTCACTTTCAACATCACACACTTTGGACTTCATTCAAGAACTCTTAGTTGCTTTCATCACTGTTCAAGCACAATCACAAAGTGAAGGTTTTCCATGAGGCAGGCAATTCTAACCTGTGACATCAGACTGTGGACACATTAGCACTAGGGTCTCTACTAGTGGGCTTTCTCTCTCAATTCCCCACCTTTTTCAGGAGAATGTTTTAGATATTTATTTTGTGTTGGTTATGGAAATGTTCTCATTAGAAACTACACTGTTTCTTTTGGTATTGTCTTTTACAGTGCTTAAGGAGAGAAAATAATTAAACTCTTTATATGTCCATCTCTTTGGCTCATTGATTGTAAATCTCTATATTCTTTGGTTAGGCAAAGATGTAATTTTTTTTGTATGGCATCCAAATTTTAGACTCTAACTCAAATACTTTGTCTCTCAACCATCTGGATCTAACATTTTTATTTAAAAACAGTGTCTTGCCTACCAACTTAAAAACACACTTGAAAAAGCTTTAATTGTGAAATTTAATTTAAAAAAATTATATTGTTGGTCCATTTTCCTGGTAAGAGTAAAAGCCAGTTTTCAATAGGTAGTGGGGTTAAGCAACTAGAAATAATCAAGTTACTAAAAATAAAATATGTTCATCAATGTATGAATATCAAAGCATGCATTAACAAGGGGGAAATTTAAATCTAGAATTTGAAATAAAATGTCTAGCCCTGGACAGTATGGCTGTTAGTTCAGCAATCCTCCCATGCACTGAAAGGTTGCAGTTTGATTCCCACTCTGGGTACATGCCTGAGTTGCTGGCTTAAGCCCCAGTGCGGGGTGTGCAGGAGGCAGCCAATTAATTCAGCTGATAGATATCTCCCTCTCACATTGAAGATGTTCTCTCTTACTTTCTCTCTAAAAATCAATTTAAAAATCTTAAAAAAAGAGAAAAAATGTATAAAAATATGCTAATATTACAGAGAACATCCTATATAATAAAAACCTAATACGCTAAGTGTTCAGTCATCTGGTCATCTGTTCAACCAATAAAATCATAATATGCTAATGATATGCTAAAGGTTGCTCAATTGCTCCCTCTGGCATGCACTGACCATCAGGGGGTAGATGCTCTGACCAGTAGGCTACCTTGCTGCTGTGGTCTGGATGATCAGGACTGAGCATAAGAGTGCCATAGATAAAGTCTGGTATCCTGCTTGGTAGCCCTGAGAATAGCTGGTGTTGGAGCATCAGGCCCATACCTTACCATCACTGGCAGTTGGTCAGAGTAGAAGGAGAGCAATAAGGGCACTTCTGCGTCCCTGCAGGACTACCATGCACTCTGAGCCTTGACAAGTAGGAAGGCTAAGATGGGCCTTGAAGCCTAGGGCATGGGCCCAGGGAGAGCCACTGTAAGTGAGGACTTCACCTAACTCAGCAGATACTACGGGCAGGCCTGATGGCAGCTGGATGGCTTGGCTTTCTGGTCCTATGGGACACATTAAAATTCAATCATGAAATTCTGGCAAAGGTAGTTAGTTACCATTCTTGTTATGTTTATGCAAACAATTAGGCCAAATTGAATACAATAGATAAAATTAGTCTTGATTTGGTTCTTTTGATAAATATGGGGGTAATTTTGAGGAAAAAAAATTCTATTTCTATAGAAGTTATTAAAACTGAAAGGTCTTCTTTCTCTTCCACTTGACCATTTGTTACAATTTGTCTCTGCCAGGTCACAGGCCCACTCCTTCTGTGCCCAGGCCTCACTGTCCCTATGACAGAGAGCAAGGATCTCTTGGCTCTGAGAGAAAACTCTGACTCGCCTCTGCAGGAAGTAGCTAGAAGAGCCCACTGACGTCCATTTTACCTAAAAGAATTCAGAGCCAGGATCCTTGAGGTAATATATTAGGCAGTTAGACGGATATGAGCAGAGCAAGGACGATGGGCCAATTAGCACTACCAGATATAATTAAGTCTTTCAGTCTCTACCTATGTGAGACAAGGGGACTCCCCAGAAGCAAGAGGGAATGAGGCTGCAGATGAAGCAGCCGGGGAGGCTTCCCTAAAACCAGTGGGGCCTCTGCAGATTCTAGTGATTCTTCCAAACCCTGACCTACCCATCTCAGCAGCTTACATGGAAACCCAAACTAAAAAAGCTGAAACCCATAATCAATATTTACTCAAGTTCTTATAGGCTTTACAGCCCACCCAGAGAGCAGTCCAGAAGAATGTCTGATCTGGTGCAACCTTCCACCCTGGTGACTCTGTTTAGGTAAAGAAATTTGCCACACAAGGACTGACTCCTACCTGGAAAGGACCACTCCCACAACAGTCAAGGTAGATGAGATCCAACATGGCTTCATCACACCTGGCTTCAGACAGCCCAAGCAAAACAGAGAGTCCAGGGCTCTTTGGAATCTCTAAAGATTAGTCCTGACCCTCATTCTGAGTCCTTATCTTATAAAAAGGCCCACTGAATTTATTCAGCAGTGAATTAATTATATCAAGCTTATAGTCCTCATAGGTCAATATAACTCCCTCGTCAACAATGACCCAAAAGAGTCAATGATTTGACTCATGTATATAAAACCAGTGGGGAATAAAGCATCTATCCTATCTAATAAAAAAAGTAATATGCAAATTGACCTTACCTCTGCTTCACCCAAAAGCCACACCCACTGGCCACAACCATCAGCCAATCAGGAGCAGCCAACCAAGATGGCTGCCAGCCACAGAGAGAAGAGAGGAGGCTTGGGTTTCCCCAGCAATGGAGGAAGCCAAGCTTTCTGCCTGCCCTTGCCGGCCTAAGCCTCTACTCAATACTACAAAGTTTCAATTATCCTATCTAATAAAAGAGTAATCTGCTACAAAAATGGAGGCACCCATAGCCACAAGATGGTGAGGCCCAGTCCTCTTAGCCCTGCTGGAGTCCCCCAGTCTGCCCAATGGTGGCAGCCTGGGATGTTCAGCTGGGAGGCACCAGCACCCAGTGTGATCCCTGGCCAGCAGTGGCAGCCTGGGCTGGGGTCTCAGGCTGGTAGGGCTTTGCACCCCCGCCACATGATCTTCTGGCCAGGGGCAGCAACCTGGGATGGGGCTGCACACCCAGCCTGGGATGGGGCTGCATAATCACCAGGCCAGGGACAGTAGCTTGAGCTGGGGTCTCATGTAGGCAGGGCTGCGCATGATCCTTGACCAGACTGGGGTCACAGCCTGGCAGAGGAGGGCAGCCCCCTGTGGCGCCATCCCCAGCCAGCAATGTCAGCCTGGTCTTGGGGCTTAGCTTGGCTGGGGTGCACACCTCCATGGTGCGATCTCTGGCCAGGCTGAGATGGCAGCCTGGGTTGGGGTCTCAGCCTGGACGGGGCCTGCACCCCCATGGCATGCTCCCTGCCCAGGCTGAGGCTGCAGCCCAGGCTGGGTCTCAGCCTGGCTGAGGTGTGATACCCTTCCAGTGGTAGCAGCCTGGAGTCTCAACCACTGAGTCACACCAGCCAGGCAGATATGGAGGAATATCAAATATTCATTTTTTAAAAAATATATATTATACTGATTTTTTTACAGAGAGGAAGGGAAAAGGATAGAGAGCTAGAAACATCTATGAAAGAGAAACATCGATCAGTTGCCTCCTGCACACTCTCCACTGGTATGTGCCCCCAGCCAAGGTATATGCCCTTGAACCTGGGATCCTTGAGTCTGCAGGCCGACGCTCCATCTACTGAGCCAAACAGTTAGGGCTGTCCAATATGCTAAAGAAAAAACCCTATCTAATAAAGAGGGAATATCCAGGGGAGGACATTTGGGGGCCACCAGGTTATCTGGAGAGGGCAGTTGGGGATGATTGGGCTGGCAGGGGACCAGTGAGGGGTTGATCAGGCTGGCAGGGGAATAGGTAGGGGATGATCAGGCTGGTAGGCAGAAGTGACTAGGGGCAATGAGGCAGGTAGGTGAGCAGTTGGGAGCCAGCAGTCCTAGATTGTGAATGGGACGTTCCAGATTGGAGAGGGTACAGGATGGGCTGAGGGCCCCTCCCTGCAGTGAATGAATTTCATGCACCAGGCCTCTAGTCTTATATAAAAACTGGTGTTTGAAATTTTAACCCTGCTATTTTGGCTTCTGTAAAGGCTTGCTTGCTTAAGTAATAAGGAAAATAAAACTACTCTCATTCTAGAGATGCCATGGACTATGTATGCCCCAGACAGAGTTGTCAGTGCTGACACCAGGGCAGGCCTTGAGATATGGTCTTCCCAGCAAATAAGCCTTCTTTTCCATAAGGCCCTAAGTCTCATGCTAAATTTGGGAGTCAGAAGAGCTAGGAAAAGTATAAATAGGAAAGGTTTCCTTCATGTGGTGGTGGCGGGGGGAGGCTCAGAATTTGAAAAGCACATTTTTCTCTGTATCTGTTCTTAATAAAATGTAACTCCCTTTCTCTAAAAACGGTTTGTTTTTTTCCCCGGGTCTTCTGTAACATGTTAATATTTGAAAATAATTTGGAAATGCAATAAAGAAAAATAGGGAATGTAATGTGAATTTTTACCAAATTAGAAACTTCTCATCTAAATTAAATATAGAAATTTTGTATACTCTAGGAAGATGTTTTAAATCTCAGAAATTTTTGTCAGAAAATATGTTTATATTAAATATTCAGTGAAACTAATATGAATTTATGTTTTGAAATTTGTTTTTTGTTACAGGAAAATTCAATGTTAGTAATTGTAATGCAATTTAAAATATATACCATTACTTGTATATTAGAATAAAAATACAAGGTAAGGAAATATAAGACTAAAATATAATGGGCATTATGGTTTTCTATAATGCAATAAAATGTGATGAATATGTTTATTATCAATATTTTATATATTATGAACTGCTTTATAACAAGTGAGAAATCACCATTATGAGCAGCTATAAAGCTTGTCACTTTTTAATACAACAGTTCATTTTCACTGAAACATCCATCAAACTTTTTATTCTTCATAAAACATTTTCCTTGTCTCATGAATATTTCTTTTTTCATGAACATTTATATACCAATTATAAATGTAAATGCTTTAGAGTGTATTATGTAAAATGGCACACTATTAAAAAATCATATTTCTTTAGAAGGACTTGACGTGCAATATCAATAGCATGAATTGTTCATAATAATCAGTGTCACTAGCATGTCATCTCCCATTTAGAGAATCATTTGTTTGTATACATGATCTTAGATTCTATATATTTTCTCAGTAATTACAGAATTATTTCTCTATTTGAAATCACATGATGTTTTAATAAATATTAATGTATCAACTTTCATACATACACATGCTAAGACATTATATATATTGCCTCAGTATTTAATAGAAATAAATTAATCTATGTTCATTCCTAATTTTTAAGAGACTTATTAGTTGTTCATGCCTAGAGTAGTGATTATTATCAGAAAGCACCTAGAGAACTTGACAAAAACAATAGATTCCTTCTTATTCTAAACTTACTAAATAAGAATTGCTAATGGTAAAATCAGGATCTGAGAACTTGCATTTTCTAGTAACTATTTTATTGTCACATAGAACAAGGTTTGAGTACCACTAGACTTAAAGATAAAATAAAATCCTTGGTGGGTTAGTAGTATACATATTTTTTTTATTCAGCCTCCAGCTTAGCTTTTCAGTAAATCAGTCCCATATCCTCATGAACCAACTACCCAACCATACCCAAGCTGTAGCATTCCTTAATTCTTAACTTTCAACAGATATTCATGTTCTCTCTAAAACTCTCATTTGTTTCTTTGGAAAGGTAAGTGATTAGAACACATTCTTTTTTATGTATTTTATTTTTAATTGTTTAAGGTATATACATGTACATATCTTCCCATTTCTCCCCACAACCCCACTCACATACGTTCCCTCATCCCTCAGTGTCTTGTGTCCATTGGTTATGTTTATATGCATGCATACAAGTCCTTTGGTTGATCTTTTATCTCCCCTTTCCTGCCAACCTTCCCACTGTAATTTGATAGTCTGTTTAATACTTTACTGCCCCTGTATCTATCTTTTTGTTCATCAGTTATAATGCTATTTATTATCCATAAATGAGTGAAACCATGTAGTATTTTTCTTTCATTGACTGGCTTATTTCACTTAGCAAATTGCTTTCCAGGTCCATTCAGGCTGCTGCAAATGATTTCTGATCCAGTCATCTGCTGATGGGCAAATAGGCTGTTTCCACATCTTGGCTATTGTAAATTGTGCTGCTATGAACATAGAGGTCCACATATCCTTTCTGATTGGTGTTTCTAGTTTCTTGTAATAGATTCCTAGAAGTGCGATTACTGAGTGAAATGGAAGTTCCATTTTTAGTTTTTTGAGGAAATTCCATACCACTCTCCACAGTGGCTACACCAGTCTTCATTCCCACCAGCAGTGCACAAGGATTCCTTTTTCTGCGCATGCTCTCCAGCACTTGTCATTTGTTGAATTATTGATGATTGCCATTCTGACAGGTGTGAGATGATACCACATTGTTGTTTCGATTTGCATCTCTCGGATGACATTGAGGATGTTTTCACATGTCTCTTCACATGTCTCTTCACTTTCCTTCTGTCTGCCTTTGAAAAGTGTCTATTTAGGTCCATTGCCCAATTTTTAATCGGATCATTTATCTTCCTTTAATTAAGTTGTATGAGTTCCCTGTAAAAGTTGGAGATTAAACCTTTATCAGTGATAACATTTGCAAATATGCTTTCCCATTTGTTGATGGTTCCTTTTGATGTGCAAAATCTTTTTATTTTGATAGTAGTCACATTTGTTTCTTTTCTCTTTAGTTTCCATTGCCCTAGGAGCAGTATCATTGAAGAAATTGCTTTGGGATATGTCTGAGATTTCTCTGCCTGTGGATTCTTCTTGTATTTTTATGGATTCCTGTCTTATGTTTAAGTCCTTTATCCATTTTGAGTTTATTTTTGTGTATGGTGTAAGTTGGTGGTCTAGTTTCATTTTTTTTGCAAGTATCTGTCCAATTTCCCCAAACCATTTATTGAAGAGACTGTCTAGACTCCATTTTATGTTCATGCCTTCTTTGTCAAATATTAACTGAGCATAGTGGTTTGTGTTGATATCTGGGTTCTCTATTCTATTCCATGGTTATATATATGTCTGTTTTTGTGCCAGTACCAGGCTATTTTGAGAACAGTGGCTAGTGGCTTTTTATTAACAGCTTGAAATCGGGTATTGAGATCCCACCTGCTTTGTTCTTCTTTCTCAGGATTGCTGTGGCCATTCAAATCTTTTTTTTTATTCCAGATGAATTTTTGGAGAGTTCATTATAGGTCTGTGAAATATGCCATTGGTATTTTATTGGGGAGTACATTGAATCTATAGATTGCTTTGGGTAGTATGGACATTTTAATGATGTTAATTCTACCAATCCATGAATACAGTATGTTTTTCCATCTATTTATGTCTTCCTCTATCTCTTTTTTCAATGTCCTGTAGTTTTCTGAGTAGAGGTCTTTTACGTCCTTAGTTAAGTTTATTCCTAGGAATCTTAATATATTTGGTATGATGGTAAATGGGATTGTTTTCTTAGTCTCTTTTTCTGTAAGTTCACAGTTGGTGTATAGAAATGCCATAGATTTTCTTGGCATTAAATTTGTATTCTACTACATTGCTGAATTCATTTATTAAGTCTAATATTTTTTGATGGAGACTTTAGGATTTTCTATGTACACTATCATGTCATCTGAGAATAATGACAGTTTTACTTGTTCTTTTTCAATTTGGATGGCTTTTATTTCTTCTTGTCTAATCGCAATGGCTAGTATTTCCAATGCTATGTTGAACAGGAGTGGTGAAAGTGTGCATCCTTGTCTTGTTCCTGTTCTTAGGGGAAATGGTTTTAATTTTTGGCCATTGAGTATGATTTTTG
This sequence comes from Antrozous pallidus, assembly GCA_027563665.1. Lineage (NCBI taxonomy): Eukaryota > Metazoa > Chordata > Mammalia > Chiroptera > Vespertilionidae > Antrozous > Antrozous pallidus. The sequence goes on from CM050514.1 coordinate 101,354,224, forward strand.
GCTTTGGGTTTGTAATATATGGCTTTTATTATGTTGAGGTATGATCCTTCTATTCCCACCTTGCTGAGAGTTTTTATCAAAAATGGATGTTGGATTTTTGTCACATGCTTATTCTGTATTAATTGATATAACTATGTGGTTTTTATATCTCAATTTGTTTATGTGATGTATCATGCTTATTGACTTACAGATATTGTGTCACCCTTGCATCCCTGGGATAAATCCTACTTGGTTATGATAGAAGTACTGCTGGATCTGATTTGCTAGAATTTTGTTAAGGATTTTGGCATCTATGTTAATGAGGGATATTGGTCTGCAGTTCTCTTTTTTTGTGTTGTCTTTATCTGATTTTGGTATTAAGGTGATGCTGGCTTCATAGAATGACCTTGGGAGTGTTCCTTCCTCTTGAATTTTTGGAATAGTCTGAAGAGAATAGGTTTTAGTTCTTCCTTGAATGTTTGGTAAAACTCTCCTGTGAAGCCATCAGGAAGTTTGCTGGAAGCCCTTTTTAATGACTGTTTCAGTTTCTTCCATAGTTATTGGCCTATTCAGATGTTTAGATTCTTTCTGAGTGAGTTTTAAAATGTTGTATTTTTCTAGGAATATGTCCATTTCCTCCACATTATCCAGTTTGTTAGAATAGAGTTATTCGTAATATTTTTAAACAATCTTTTGTATTTTGGTGGACTCTGTTGTTATTTTTCCTCTTTCACTTCTGATTTTATTTATTTGGATCCTCTCTCTTGGCTTATTGGTGACACTGGCTAGAGGTTCATCAATCTTGTTTATCCTTTCAAAGAACCAACACTTGGTTTTGTTGATCTTTTGTATTATATTTTTGGTCTCTATGTCATTTATCTCCACTCTGATATTTGTTATTTCCTTCCTTCTGCTTACACTGGGCTTTTCTTGTTGCTCTCATTCTAACTCTTTGAGTTGTAAGGTTAGATAATTTATTACCATTGTTTCCTGTAATTTTTTTTTTTTTTTTTTTGCAGTTGGTTTGTAGAGCTATGAACTTCTCTCTTAAGACTGCTTTCATTGTGTCACAGAGATTTTGGATTGTTGTGTTTTCATTGTAATTTGTTGCCATGATGTTTTTTATTTCTTCTTTGATCTCTCTGGTAACCCAATCATTGTTTAATAGCATACTATTTAGTCTCCATGTGTTTTATTTTTTTGAATTGTTTTTATTGTAGTTGATTTCCAGTTATATGCCATTGTGATCTGAGAAGATGCTTGATATGATTTTATCTTCTTGAATTTGAAGACACTTTGCCTGTGTCCAAATATGTGGTCTACCCTTAAAAATGTTCCATGTGCTTTGGAGAATAATCTATATTCTGTAGCTTTGGGCTGAAATGTTCTAAAGATGTCAATTAAGTTCATCTGAGTTAGTGTATCATTTTGGATTGCTGTTTCTTTGCTGATTTTTTGTTCAGTTGATTTATTCAGTGGTGTCATTAGGGTATTAAAGTCTCCTACTATAACTGTATTGCTATCAATCTCTCCCTTTATATCTTCTATAAGTTGTTTGTGGTACTTGGGTGTTCATATATTGGGTGCATATATGTTTACCAGAGTTATATCTTCTTGTTGAATTTCTCCCTTTAGTGATTTGAAGTGATCTTCCTGATCTCTTGTTATGGCCTTTACATTTGAAGTCTATTTTATCAAATATCTCAACCCCAGCTCTTTTTTTTTTTCATTTCCATTTACCTGAAAAAATGTTTTTTCATCTCTTCACTCTCAGTCTGTGTGAATCCTTTTTTCTGAGGTGGGTCTCTTGCAGACAGCACATACATGGGTCATGTTTTCTAATCCATTCAGCTACCCTATGTCTTTTGTTTTGTGCATTTAACCTATTTATGTTTAATGTTATTATTGATAAGTACATGTTTGTTGTCATATTTTTTCTTAATGCTTGTGTTTCTTCTTGCCTTTCTCTTTCTTCTTTTTATAGCAGTCCCTTTAGCATTTCTTACATTGCTGGTATGGTGGTAATAAACTCTCTTAACCCTTTTTTTGTCTGTGAAGTTCCTGATTCCACCTTCAATTTTGAATGATATCCTTGGGTTCAGTCCCCTGCTTTCCATTACTTTGTATATTTCCATTCCCATCTGGCCTGGAGTGTTTCTGTTGAGAAATCCATTGATATTCTAATAGGAGAACCATTGTAGGCAACTTTTTGTCTCTCTCTGGCAGCCTTTAAGATTTTTACTTTGTCTTTGGTGTTTGCCAATTTAATTATGATGTGTCTTGACGTCAGTCTTGTAGGGTTCATCTTGATTGGAACTCTATGTGCTTCTTGGACTTGCATCTTTTTTTCTTGCCAATATCAGGGATGTTTTCTGTCATTATTTCTTCAAACAGGTTTTCTATTCCTTGCTTCTCTTCCTCTCTTTCTGGTACCTCTATTAGGTGAATATTGTTTCGTTTTGTCCCAACATTCCCATATGCTCTCCTCTTGCTTTTTAAGTCTTCTTTCCAGTTGCTGATGTGTTTGTGTATTTTTTCCTACCTTGTCTTCTAATCCGCTGATGTGGTCCTCAGCCTCTTCTAGTCTACTGTTTAAGTCTTCCATTGTATTTTTTATTTTAGCTATATCATTTTTCCTTTCCTCTTGGTTCCTTTTCATGTTGGCTAAATTCTCATATAACTCTTTATAATTTTCATTGACTTGTGCATATTTGTCATCCAGCCATTTGAACATCCTTAGAACCATTACTCTGAATTATTTCTCTGTTGTGTTGCTGGCCTCAATTTCATTTAACTCCCTTTCTGGTGATTCCTCTTTTTTCCTTTCTTTGGGGATTGCTTTTTTGTCTTTCTATGTTTTCCTGTAATGTTTTAATTGTAGATACAATTGATTTGCTACCCAGGTTCTTTGGAGGTGATGCTGCTAGTGTAATCTCTTATTTCTCCTAGGCTTGGTAATCTACTGTAGCTCCCTACTTTAGCTATTTGGGTTCTTTTGATGTAGGCCTGTGAGCTGGAGAGGCACAACTGTGGTGTCTTAAAGTCAGCAGTTGTGGAGAGGCAGTGTCCCAATTTTTGCTATCTTGCACCCCTGATTGAAATCATACGTGCCCAGTGGGGGGGTCACTGTGGCACCCAGAAACCATCTGATGGAGCTCAGAGACCTGCAGTCTGGAAAGGCATGACTGTGGAGTCCAGAGTTCTGTAGTTATGGGGTAGGCAAACTCAGCTTGTGCTGCTGCACATGTGGTAGATAGGCACTCGCTCCAAGTGGTGGTTCACAGGGACACCCGTGATGTATTTGCCAGCGAGGCACACTGAAGCACTCTGACAGGCCCTGGCAGTGTAGCCGCATAATTGAGGCATCTTTGGGCAGGTATCCAGGATGAGTGAATTCAGAATTTCTACTGATGGGGAGTGGGGGAGGAAGTGTGCTCCTGTTTGTCCAAGATAATACCCAGGGAGAGCTCACAGTGGCTCCCACAAGCATCCTGTGGATAGATGGGCTTAGGGGGCCTGCCTATTGGAGGTGCCTTTGCCTGCGCAGAGCTCTGATGCATTCTGAGGGGCCCTGGCACTGAAGTTGTACAGCTGGGGTATCCATGGGCAGTTATTCAGGAAGAGGGAGTTCAGAATTTCTACTGCAGGACTGCACACCCTTGTCTGTTCAAAATCACACCTTCAGGGGCTCCCAGTGGCTCCTAGGCACTGCTTATGGAGTGGTGTGCCCTGGATGCCTGCGTGAGCTGACAACACGTAATGTACAGTCTGGAGTTCTGCCACTGGGGAGAGGAGAGTTGCACTTACTGCTGCTGAGTGGTGTAGCTTTGGAGGTGGAGATCCCAGGGTCCATGGTTCTGCTGGTAGGGCAGCAGGATTTTGGCTGACGTGGCTGCTGGGTCACAGGGCAGTTCCAAGGCCTGTCTAGTTGGTGGTGCTGATTTTAATTATGATGTGTCTTGGTGTGGTCCTCTTTGCGTTCCTCTTGTTTGGGGTTCTCTGTGCTTCCTGGAGTTGTAAGTCTATTTCTTTCACCAGATAGAGGAAGTTTTCTTTCTCTCTCTTTTCTTCTGGCTTCCCCGTAATTTGGATGTTGGTACACTTGAAGTTCTCCCAAAGGCTCCTTACACTATCTTCATTTTTTTGGATTCTTTTTTCTTTTTGCTTTTCTGATTGAGTGTTTTTTGCTTCCTTGTATTTCAGATCTTTGATTTGTTTCTTGGGATCCTCTAGTCTACTGTTGAATCTCTGTATATTACTATTTATTTCAGTCAGTGTATGCTTATTTTCTGACTGGTCCTTTTCCGTCTTTTGGGCATTCTCACTAATATCTTTGAAGGTCTCACTAAGTTTTTTAAAAGAGTCTTGAGTAACCTTACAACTGTGGTTTTAAACTTTCTATCCATCCATTTCTTTCATCTGTGACATGTGTCTTTGTATCTGCATTTTGGCTGCTTCCCTGTGTTTGTTTCTATGAATTGGGTAGCTGCTTACTCTCCTTGAGTTGATAGAGTGACCTGTGTGATAGGTGTCCTATAAGGCCTAATGGTTCAGTTTTTCCAGTCACCTGAGTGAATGCTCTTGATGTACTCCTTTGTGGGTTGTATGCAGATTCTTGTTGTAGTTAAGCCTTGATTGCTGTTGTTATCACTGGGAGGACTTGATCTCCAGGCCAATTGTCTGTGAGGACCAGCTAGGTATATGATGGAAGACCTGCTTTGCAGGTGACATTCTTATGGGGCAGAAATTGCTTCAATAGGGTTGTGGTGCTCACTGAGTCTGCCACTTGACTGTTTATCTTATTTATGGGAATAGTTGTAATTTGGTTTGGTCTCACACTGACTACTAGGTACACTGGCTCTTGGATTTCCAAGGAGGTTCAAAGTAAGCTATTGCCTAAGGCCACCCAGTAGGAGCTACAGAGAGATCTACAGATTCCTCCTCTTTGTATCATGTTTGGAAGTGCCCAGATGATCTCCAGTTGTGTAGCAAGGCAGGCTGCTGCTGCTGGTGCCTGTTTGACAGGTTTTAGGCTGTGAAAGGACAGGCCATTCATATGCAAAAGCCGCTGTGCACAGCTTGGGTGGAGTTGTAAATTGGGTGAGGTGGAGTCTCAGGGAATCACCAGGGCAGAGCAAACAGCTATAGTTGCTACTCAGACCTACACAGGAGTTACCCATGTCCCCACACAGGAACAATGATCACTGTGAGCACCTCTAAAAAAAAGCCGCCCTTTTATTCCTGTCCCAATGCCAGACAGTCCAGTTTCTCCCCGTGTCTGGTTCCCTGAGAATCATACCCAAACCTGGAGTTCAGAGCAAGCAGAAGCTTGTATATTCCTCTCAGTTTAAAAAAGCAGCACATTCAGCTGCCAGCCCATTCAGTGCATGCCTCCACACCTCCTACCAGTCCTACCAATCTCAGTGTGCTTTCTTCTTTACTTCCAGTTGTGGAACTTCTCCTCAGCCAGCTTTTCCTCAGTTCTGGATGATAGTTGTTCTGCCTTTTAGTTGTAATTTTGATGTGGTTGTGAGAAGCAGAATGTATAGGTGTTCATCTATGCTGCCATCTTGGTTCTCAACCTGATAAATCTTGTACCCATCTGATACCTTGCATGGTTATTATAATATTATGTTACCTATGCTGTATTTTACATTCCAATAACTATTTTGTAACTACCAATTTGTATTTATTAATCCCTTAATCATTTTTTACCTTTATCCCAACTCTTGTCCTACCATATATGTAAATGCCCCAAAGGTTTTCTGAATCTATTAGTCCTTTTCTGTTCTGCTTGTTTGTTTATTTTGGTTTTTAGTTATAATTGTTGATAGATATATATTTACAAGAAGCCAGGTGCATGAATTCATGCATAAGTGAGATGCCTCACCTAGCTGCAATCAAGGCCAATTGGGGTGGGGTGGTGGCCAGCCAGGAAGAGATACTGCAGGAGGTTGGCCGATGGGGGGTGGGTGTGGGAGGGACCACAGGAAGTTGCAGCCAGAAGGAGCGACTGGGGGGAGGTTGTCCAACTGGAGGGTGGGACCGTGGAAGGTTGCCTGGCTGCCCCCCATCAGGGCTGATCAGGGGAAGTTGGCTGGCTTGGAGGAGGGACTGCAGGAGATTGGCTGGCCAGGTGGGGGAACCATAGGAAGTTGGCTGGCCCCAGGGCCAATCTGGTGGTCCAGCCGGGAAAAGGGACCATGGGAAGTTGGCTGGCCAGCTGCAAGAGGTTGGCTGGCTGCAGAAGGTTGGCTGTGAGAGCACACTGACCACCAGAAGGCAGCTCCTGTGTTGAGCATCTACTCACTGATGCCCAGTGCATGTCATAACGACTAATAATTTGATCATTTGGTCATTCAGTCATTTGGTTGCTTAAGCTTTTATATATATAAACTAGAGGCATGGTGCATAAAATTTGTGCATGGAGGATGTCTCCTAAGCCAGCCTGCACCATCTTCAATCCATGACCCTTTGGGGGGTGTCTGGCAGTTGAACATCCCTCTCACAATCCTGGACTGCTGGCTCCTGATTGATCAACTGCCTGCCTGTCTGATTGCCCCAAATGGCCTGCCAGGCTTATTGCCCCTCACTGCCTCTGCATGCTGGCCTGTTTGCTCCTAACTGCCTCCAGCTGCCATCCAGGTGACCCCCAACTGCCTCCTCCCTGTCAGCCCGGTGGCTTCTAACTGCCCCTCACAGGTCTGGTCACTCCTTACTTCCCCCTCTGCCAGCCTGTTCACCTTCAACAGCCTCACACTGGCCTACTTGCCCCTCATTGCCCCCCTGCCAGCCTCGTTGCCCCCACCTTCATTCCCCCTCCAGCCTGGTCACTCTTAACTCCCCCTGCCACTGGCCTGGTAGCCTCTTACTACCCTCTGCCGGGCTTGTCACCCCCAACTGGTCCCCTCTGCCAGTTTGGTCACCCCTAACTGTCCCCCCTACCAGCCTGCCTGTCTCCAACTGCCCCTCTGCTGGCCTAGTCACCCCTAAATTCCCCCTATGCCAGCCTGATCACCCCATGCAGCCTGCTTGTTCAGTAGTTTGGTCATCCCTCACTAACCTCCCTGCTGAATCTGGTCTTAGGGAGCCATCTTGTGAAGACAAGAGGGTCAATTTGCATATTACCTCTTTATTATATAGGATTGCTATTTTATTGCTCTTATTTTTTAAATTTTTTCTTCTTTTTAATGAAGACCCTTTAACATTTCATTTAATACTGGTTTGAGTTGATGAATTTCTTTAGTTTTTTCTCATCTGATAATCTGTTCATCTGTTCTTCAATTCTAAATGAAAGCTTGGTTGTAGGTCTTTCTTTTTATCTCTTTGAATATTTCTTGTGAATCCCTTCTGCCCTGCAAAGTTTCTGTTGATAAATAAGCTGACAGTGTTATGGGAGCTCCCTTGTAGGTAACTAACTACTTTTCTATTGCTGCTTTTAAGATTCTCTTTTTGTCTTTCGCTGTTGGCATTTTAATCGTGATGTGTCTTGGTATGAATTTTTCTTGGTTCATCTTGTTTGGAACTCTTTGTGTTTGGACTTGCATGCCTATTTTCTTTGTTATTTTTTACCCTTTGTTATTTTTTCAAAGAGGTTTTCAATTTCTTGCCCTCTCTCTTCACCTTCCAATATCCCCATGATGCCAGTGTAGTTGGTACAGAGTATTCTTATGCTATCCTCAGTTATTTGGATTATTTCCTTTTTACTATTCTGTTTTCTTATTTTCTAAACCTTGAATTTGATCTTCTACTGCATCTTACTTCATTGTTTATTCCTCATTTTTCATTTCAGTCAATGTGTTCTTCCTTTCTGACTGATTCTTTTGTATGTTTCCTATCTCTTTGTTGAAGTTCTCAATAAGCTCATCTACTCTTGCCCTAAGTTTACTGAGCATCCATATAACCAGTGTTTCAAACTCTGTGCCTGGTAGATTGCTTGTCTCAATTTTGTTCAGTTATTTTTCTGAAGTTCAGTTCTGTTTTTTCATTTAGAATGTACTTCTTTGTTTCTTCATTTTGGCTTGTGTTCTTTTGTATTTATTGCTTAATCTCCTGGGTTTGGTGTAGTGGCATTATTGTGTGCCAGGTGTCCTATAGAGTCCAGTAGCATAGCCTCCCTAATGCCCAGAGCTGGCACTCCAGATGTATCCCTCTTATGGGCTCTGCACACTCTCTGTTGTAGTTGATCCTTGATTGCTGCTGCCACCTTAATGGGAAGGATTTATTTCTAAGCCAATCAGCTGTGAGAATTAGCTACAACCATTGTGGATGATCAGCTATGCATGGAATAACCCCACAGAACAGACTTACTTCAGTGGGGCTTAAGTGATCCTTCAGTGCATTGCTTTTGAAAGTAGTTGGGTGGAGCTTCTGTCTGATCTGAAGATATCCACCAGGTACATTGCCTCTTGAGCCTCCAAGGTGATGCAGGCCAAGGTCAACTGCCACTTGTGCCATGTCCTAGGCCTCCTGGCTGCTACTTTGCTGGATTTAGAGGGCCAGGAGAAGTTAGGCTACAAAATGAGGCTGGCTGTCACTAGTGCCAGGCCTGGAGCCAGTTAGGAAGAGGTATGAGGCCTGTAAAGGCCAGTTGCTGCTTGTTTGAGAGATTTTAGGAAAGTCTGTAGCATGAGTCAAGATAGGCCATTCTTAAAACAAAAAACAAAAAAACAAAAAAACACTGGAAACAGCTTGGGTGGACCTTCCAGTTAATTAGAGCAAGGTGTCAAGGAATCACCAGAGCAAGGTGAACAGTAATAACCAGTGAGTAATAACCAGTGTAATGGAGACTGTATATAAAGCCTCCTGCCAGCTCTGTGGTGGAAGGACCAATAAAGGAACAATGGGCTCTGTTAGCACTTCTGTCTGGTAGAAATCTGTCCCTCCAGCTATCACCCTGAAACCAGACAAATAATTTCCTCCGTGTATGTCCCTAGTATCTTTCAGGCTGGTACTCAAAGAACAGGATCTCATAATGAGTAAATCAAAGTAAATCCGTGTGCAGTACCTTTAAGAAGAACTGACTGAGACTCAAGAAGCCCTCCATTTCACTGAGCCACATCCCTGCTGGTTTTATCAGCCAGAAATTATGGGGACTTCTCTTCCCAGCTCTAGACATGTGGGCTGGGGACCCTAGTGTATGGTTTGGACACCTTGCTTTTCAGGGAGATCTCTGAAGCTGAGATATATCTTCCAATTTCTATTTGCCGCAAATGGGCCTACAACCTCCTGTTCTACATCTCCATCCCTCCTGTTAGTCTTAATGGGGCTTCTTTATCATATCCTCAGTTGTAGGACTTATGTTTAGTGATATTTCAGGCAGTTCTTAATGATGGTTGTTCTGTAGTATGGTTGTAATTTTGATGTGGTTGTGGGAGGAGGCAAGTACCGCATATACCTCCCCTCCATCTTGATGAGAAGCCCAACACCTGAACTTTTTGAACTCACTCAGATAAACTTCTACAATTACAAGAATTCATCCTGTATGCCCAGGAATAGTTGGGCTAGGGTTTTAAATTAGTGTTTGGTAGATATGAGTGAGGCATATTCAGTAGATATTTGTAGACACTGTGATATGTTGTGCAGGTCACCCTTTATGCATGGCTTTGCTGTCTCAGCTGTTGGAAGTACTGTTAGTCTCCTCAGAGACAAGAGCTACCTTGTCCAAGACCATGCCCCTTCCAAGGACAGTCACAACCAAAGCATGATTAATGCATGTTTTACTATTTAAAAATATTTTTAAAACTTGGTCATCTGATCCCAAAGGGAAATAACTGTGAGAGGTCATTCTTGCTTCAGAGTTTTAGTGATTATGAGTTTGTCATTGAGCCTTCAGTGCAATTTAATTTCTACTTTTGTCCAATTTTGTTAGCTTCCTCTTTTTCAAGTGTCAATTCTAAGGAAACTCCAATAAACATCCTGCAACCTAAACTCCACCTCCAAATCAGCTTCCTAGGGCAGTGGTTGGCAAACTCATTAGTCAAGAGAACCAAATATCAATAGTACAAAGATTGAAATTTCTTTTGAGAGCCAATTTTTTTAAACTTAAACTTCTTCTAATGCCACTTCTTCAAAATAGACTCACCCAGGCCGTGGTATTTTGTGGAAGAGCCATACTATAGGGGCCAAATTGCCGCATGTGGCTCGTGAGCCTCAGTTTGCCAACCACTGTCCTAGGGAATGTAACCTGAGGCAGTTTGGACAAGGAGTGATCTGGGAAATCAGACAATCATGTATTCTCTTGTAGTCTGGCCAGCAATATGTCAGTTCCTGACATAAATGGTAGACCAATAGTTAAACTGTTAAATTTTACCTGTGGTAAATTGAGAAAAATGAATTATCTGGCACAATGCAGGAGGTATTTGAGAAACTATAAAGTACAAAGGAATTAGGTGGCTTTATTAATGTTATTTAATTCACTTGGCACTTTGAAAAAAATAACAAAATGTCAAGAAAAATTGATCCCTGATTGTAAGCAAGGGTGAAAGCAGGATGGACTCTGGAGTCACACATCCTTCTGTGAAACAGGAGACTAGGCTGATCAGTATAGTCAAGCTCCAAATGAGACAAAACTCTCAACTAACACAGATTTTCTGTGTCAAATTTAGGAGCCTGGTTGGAAAAAAAAGTGACACTGGCATGGATTGAAGACATTGTGTTGATGCCCCAGGAGATGATATTAGCTCGCTTCTAGGATGTTTCCTAGAACCGTGGAAAAGTGATGGTCCATGCTAAATTGAAAGATAAGAATTATCATGATAAAAAGATCAAAGAATCAGGAAGGCTAGAGTAAACGTAATATGTAAGGCTGGAAAGCCATCAGATAATCATGTCCCACAGATGGTCTGGAGGATAGGACATATATGAAGGCTATAAGAATTACACCAGGGAGAAGGGCACCAGTATCACTTCCTAGTGATGGCTTACTATGCACACAAAGGATGATGGTAGGAGAGGTAGTTATAGATCTTAGCTCACTGAACAGACAGATGATAAGACACAGAACAATGAGGCTAACTGGCATCACTTAGAAGCCAGTTGAATATAATTATCCTAATGAGGTGAGAGGCCTAATCACCAGAGTCTTATGAAAATGTTAACTGAAAATATGTCCAGAAGAACAAAATAGATGGGAATCTAGATAAAGTGAATGTCCCCAAAACTGAAAGTTTTCATCCTAGTAAAAAGCCCTCCTCCCCAGTATACGGACCTGAGCTGGTTTTTGACGTGGAACCCAATGAGTGAAGCAGAGGACCAATTTCTGAGGAAAGTCCTAAAATAGATGGTAAGTGTTCATGAAAACAATTATTCTGATTATTCTGTAAAGCAGTGGTTGGAAAACTCATTAGTCAACAGAGCCAAATATCAACAGTACAAAGATTGAAATTTCTTTTGAGAGCCAAATTTTTTAAACTTAAACTTCTTCTAATGCCACTTCTTCAAAATAGACTGGCCCAGAGTGTGGAATTTTGTGGAAGAGCCACACTCAAGGGGCCAAAGAGCTGCATGTGGCTCATGAGCCACGGTTTCCTGACCACTGCTCTAAAGAGAATGCATACCATTTACTAAAGTAATTAAAAACTGAGAAAAGGGCTTTCCAAACATTTTGAGGATTGTTTATCTCAGCTGACACTGATATCCAGACATCTAGAGGTATCAGGATAGCACCCTGTTTGAAGTGGCCAGCATTGATTCTGACAGAATAAACACATACTTCAGGTATGGCCATTCCTTTTCTTCTCACAGGGCCTCAGGAAAAGTAGGTTTGAAGGGCTTATGGAGTGTCTGATTCATCAGCATGGGATTCCACATATAATCCTTCAGCAAAGAAGATTTACTTTATAGAAAAGGAGGTGTATTGTTTCTCAGGAATTACAAAATTATTGAATTCTAATAAACTGCTAATCTTAGATAATGCATACTAAAATTTTCTAAGATATTTAGTAATGCATCAACAAATATTCTATTATAAAAGACATGGAATTATAGGATTTACATAATTTCTCTTTATGCACCATAGAAAGGACCTGAATATATTTTGGAAAGGCCCTAAATGGACTATGGTCACACTTTGAAATGAATTGCTTTACTTTTTTCAAGCTTTAAATAACCTTATTGGCTTTTCTTAATTTTGTGGATTTCCAGATAAACCTCTCATGTCCTCACTATTGAGACCCCCAATCTCAGATGTTGTATAGCACTGGATAAGTCTATGAGGTCTAGTTGAGCACCCACTTGCTAGGCATAGAAAGTAGTCAGTTATGTCTTAGCCCAGTGGTCAGCAAACGGTGGCTTGCAAGCCACATGCGACTCTTTGGCCCCTTGAGTGTGGCTCTTCCACAAAATATCATGGTTTGAGTGAGTCTATTTTGAAGAAGTGGCATTAGAAAAAGTTTAAGTTTAAAAAAATTGGCTCTCAAAAGAAATTTCAATTGTTGTACTGTTGATAGTTGACTCTGCTGACTTATGAGTTTGCCAACCACTGTCTTAACCCAACTTTCCTTTGATTGGCTTCACCACTTGAATTAAGTAAGTCAATGGAACAACATGGATAAAAAAATTGAGAAAGTCATGAAAATGAGACAAAATTTTAATAAAGTTTTAGAATTAATCTAGAATGTTAAAATCTATCTAGTAGGAATTTCAAGGAAAGAGAAAATAAGGAGTTAGAAATATTGAAAGGGAATTTCTTAAAGATGAAGAAAGGCTGAGGAAATAATTAAATAAAGATACATTTCTAGACATAGTCCTATAATATTTAAAATACCAAATAATGGGGTAAAATAAGCCTTCCTTCCTCCAAACAAACCCTTAAAATCTTCCTCAGATAGGAAAAGAAAGGATATTAATTAATTTGGCCATGAATAAGGAAAAGAGTGAAGGCCACCATATATGTCAAAACTTTCATCAATATTAATAGAAAAAGCCTTGACATAGTTAATAAGAACAATTTTAAATCCAGAATTTAATAGCAATCCAAATGAATATTCTACTGAAGCTGAATATAGATAAACAAAATTTAAATATTTCTAAAAAAATCATTTGATAAGAAATATCAGAAAACATAAAATGGATTAAAATAAAAAGAAAGACATGAGGTATGAAATGTAGTAAATAATCTAAGAATGGAAAATAAAATGCCCAGGATAACAACTGTTTGAGAAACAATCAGTGTAATCCAGAACAAGAGTGTCTTCAACAATAAATCAGATTTTATTACCCCTCCCCCAAATAGCATGATTAGTGTGGTAAAGGCAGTGCTTATTTATTAAATAAAGAGACGAGAAAATGACCCAGAAAGCAGAAAAAAGCTATACATAAATTTGTGGTCCAAATATAAAATAAATTAAAATATGAAGTGATTTTGAGTAATAAGTGGAGTAAATAAATGAAAAAATGGATTTTTAAACATTTCAAGTAACCTAAAATTTTTATTGAATTTATTGGCATTACACTCATTGATACAATTATTTAGGTTTCAAGTGTACAATTCTATAATATATCATCTGTACATTGTATTGTATGTTCACAACCCCAAGTCAAAACTTCTTTCATCATCCTTTATCCCTGACATTTTTCTTTCGATGAGTCTGCTTACAATGCTTGTTCCCTTGTGGACAATATTTATATTACATATTTGAAACATTTTATAATTTATATTTATAAAATTAATAAGGGAAATAGCAAAATAAAGCCAGACATTATATTATACTTAAGAGGAAAGTATCATAAGCCTTTTCAACACAGGATCAAAGTTATTGCTCACAGAACAAATATCCTCTGGTTGCTTATAGCAAATAACAAATAATAATTTGTTACAAGCAATCACAGGGGAGTTATAGTTTCTTAAGTAACACGTTTAAAACAAAAGACATGTAGTTTAAAACAGCAAATCTATCATGTAGTTTGAAAATAACAGACATATCTTCTGTGACAATTATGGATCCCAGAAGAAAAAATGTTGACAGGACCATACTCCTTTCAAAGGTTCTAGGTGAGAACACTTTTTAGTTTCCTCTAGTTTTTGGTGCCTGTTGGCATTCCTTGGCTTATAGCTACATCACTCCAATCTTGGCTTCTGTCTTCAAGTAGTCTTCTCTGCTGTGTGTGTCTAATTTCCTTTTTATAATAATACATCAAATCTAATAAAAGAGCAATATGCAAATCAACCATCACTCTGCTACACCCACAAACCATGCCCACCAGCTAATCAGAAGCAAGTATGCAAATTAATCCAATCAAGATGGCTGTGTCCACAGAGCAAGCAAGAGGCTTGGGTTTTCCCATTAATGGAGGAAGTCAAGCTTTCTGCATGCCCGAGCCAGCCTAGACCTCCACTAAAGGCTACAAAGTTTCAATTATAAAAGATGAGAATACTATAAGAGCCTGAATTCCCAATATTTTATAAAGGAAAGGCAATAGGTTTGATTGTATATCTTGATAAAGAGTAAAATACCCAGTGTTTGAATTAGGAAATAAGTACAAAAGGTATAAAAATAAAAAATAAAATAGTACCAAGTTACTTTGGTGGATATTACTGGGAATAGAGTGGAAATTTGGCTGCATGGAAATAGAATACTTATTTTTTAGTTATTTTTCTTTATATTATCAACATTCTAAAAGAGATATTATGTATACATATGAATAGTTCAGACTTTTACATTAATGTTCAAAGGAATTTTATTCTTTAAATATATATATATATATATATATATATATATATATATATATAGTCTAAAGTATTACAAATAGCAGTATATATGTTTCCTTCCCCCCCCCCCATTGACCTCCCTCGGCCTCCCCTATCCCCCAGCACATGCCCTCACCTGCACCCCCCCAGTGTCTTGTATACATTGGTTATGCTTATATGCATGCATACAAGTCCTTTGGTTGATCTCTTACAGCCCCCGCCCCTCACCCTACCCTGCCTTCCCACAGTAGTTTGAGAGTCTGTTCAATGCTTCTTTGTCTCAGTATCTATTCCACCCCCCCCCCATTATTTTCTTTAAAAAATCTTGCATCTGCATACTAGAAATAAACATATAAGAACAAAAAATGTTTTAGTCTCAGTTTCAATGTCAAATAGTTCCTTATGTGTACATGTCAGCGATGGTATCTGGATGGTGGACAAATGGTGGCAATGCAGGTCTCACCCTCTCTGGTTTGGTCCTGGGCAAACTGCAGCAAAGCACAGCTGCTGACTGCTAGCATGGCAAGGTGTCGTCAGCCTCCTCCATTTTTGGACTGTCTTCATGGTTGGAACAAATCTGTCAATTTCTCTCTGTTGCAGGAATCCATATAGTAATGGAGTTGTTTTCTGAAAATATACAAACATATTCTCGACCAAATGTTAATAAAGGAATCTTTCCTGTATATTAGACTTGGGATTCTTTTTATTTTTGCCCAAATAATTTTCCTTTGGCTTATTTTGACACCATGTGTATTTTTCATGGGTGTCCTGCTGTTAGCATTACAACTGGAAATTGATTTTCTGACCTAAGGATTTTCTAGATGTAATTTACTCACAGGATATTTTTCCTTACATGATTTTACCCCGCTATCCCCCCCCCCTTTTTTTGATTAATAGAGGCTCTTTGGAAATAATATGTTGTAGTCTTGGTAACTTTAAATTTTAATTTTTGCACAAAAATATGACTGTCTTAGGTTTTTTGCATGAGAATTTTATTCTTAATAGAAAAGAGGGAGGGGAAAGAGACAGATATAACTCATTCACATTTTTTCCTGTGCCACTGCTAAATTGGCCATCAGCCTCTGCTCATAAGTTTAAATATACAAAACTGTTTCTCTCTTTATTTAAAATATATTTTATTGATTTTTCACAGAGAGGGATAGGAAGTCAGAAACATCAAAGGGAGAGAAACATCGATCAGCTGCTTCTTGCACACCTCCAACTGGGGAGGTGCCCACAGCCAAGGTACATGCCCTTAACCGGAATCAAACCTGGAACCTTTCAGTCCACAAGCTGACGCTCTATCCGCTGAGCCAAACCAGTTCGGCAAAACTATGTTTCTCTTGTAGAAGGAAAAAACGATTTCCTATTTTTCTCTTTCTTATCCCAGAGAAATTAAATAAAATAGAAGTGAAAAAACATATTCACTATATCATGTTTCTGCTGTTTCTTTACCTACAACTATTATTCAAATCCCGCTGGAGAATCCTGTGATTTTAGTTCTCAGAGGAGTGTGAGCTACTCAACATAAAAACCTAACAGAATTGATCAAATTCATAACATCTTTTCCTGTGTGTATGTGGCATCACATTTTATCTGATAAGCTATACATGACTATAAATCAATGAGTGAGAATTTCAGTTTTGAAATATTAGTAGCAATGGCATTGTTCTCATATTCATTATTAAGAAAATACACTTAAAAACTTTGCCTCTCTAAAATTTATCATACAAGTGGAATGAAATGGCATATTATTCATTCTCACAAATGACCATTTTTAATGTTCCATCTCAGCAGCTGGGATTTGAGAAGGCAGTTCAGTGGCTAATCCCAGAAGCTCTGAGAAATAGAATATTTGAATTTTTAAAATTTGTTTATGCAAACAACATCTTAAGTGAACTTGTATCTGATCCCTATCTTTTACTTATTTTAGGTAGATTTAGCTTTACAAAACTTATGTCCTGGCTGAAATGTTGTGCTTTGGCTGATCCAACCCATAAAAATCTTGAAAATATGGCAAATGTCTACGATTGCAAATCATTTGAGTAGATTGAATGCATATGGAGTATTGTGTTAAGTTCTTCAGTCAGAAGGCAAACAGAAGTATGATGCTCAGCAAAAATGTCCATGGTAGCAGTGTGTTTGTGCATGGTGAGTGTGTGTGTATGTGTGCGTGTGTGTGTGTGTGTGTGTGTGTGTGTGTGTGTGTGTATGTTATTTTGAAGGGATAAAGAAATGATGAAGAAGCATTGTCACTAGGAGAACACTAGGGGATTTACTAGAATCAGAATAAAATAAATATCATAAAATGCTGACCAGCTACAAAAATACTCTCAGTTGCGACATTCATATTTGAAAACTTTGCAACTTGGTAACTGAAAATTCTTTAAATACAAAGTACCAATCTCATCATTTAGCTCATGGATAAGATTAAGGAAAGGACAATGGAGAGTATAGTTATAAAAGATAAAATATATATTTAATAAATAAAAATTATGAAATGTTGTGTTCTTGCTGATAGATAATAAGCTAATCTGCTTCTAATTTCCCAAATTGTTATCATTCCGTGTTCTCTTCCAAGCATGTAAAGGTTCATTATCTATGGAAAATTTAACCTACATAACCACACAAATACACATTCATGGTACTGATGGGATACAATTTAAGTTTTAATATGTATTTGGGCCAGATGTCCTGCAATTGTCTTCTCTTAAGACTTAATATATGTATGATATTAAGTGCTCAGGAATAGCAGGCTGGGAAAAGTATGATGAATTTGACCTTATAAATATTTAATTTACAACACATATGGAAATATAACAGAAAGTCAGAAGTGAGTTTGAGACTAAAGATATGTATTGGAGAATCACACAGTTAGACTAGACTGTTAAAATGAGTACATACTCCTCCGTGGAATGAATGAATGACCTAAGGTGGTTCTAAACCATGTAGAAGAGGATAAGGATTAAAATTTGGGAGGATATTTGCATTTAAAAGAAGAACAAACAGAAAAGAGCCAAAAATTAGGGACTGCAAAGGTAGAAGGCAAACATACATATGAGGTAACATAGAAGTCAAAGGAAGAAAGTATGTAGGACGAATTGGAGTTTATAAAGAAAAATAGTGAAGACTGTGAAGAATGAAGAATGAAAAGCTCCCTGGATTCAGCAGTATGACCTTAAAAGTATATTCAATGCAATTATAAGAGAAATAGTCAAGTTCCAAGGTGTTTAAAAGTGTCTCAATGAAGGACAAGAAGTGAAGACAAAGATCTTACACACATTCTATTTTATTTTTCTTTTTTGATTTTTGAGAGATAGTGATGTGTGTGTGTGTGTGTGTGTGTGTGTGTGTGTGTGTGTGTGTGTGTGTGTATGTATGTATGAGAGAGAGAGAGAGAGAGAGAGAGAGAGAGAGAGAGAGAGAGAGAGAGAGAGAGAGAACCACAACCTGGCATGTATCCTGACTGTGAGTCAAACCCACCACCCTTCAGTGTATGGAACGGGAGGACACTCCAACTGAGGCACACTGGCCAGGGCATCTTACACACATTTTAAAATGTTATTGATTAGAGAGTGGTACAATGGTAGATCAAGGATGCAGCAAGAATTATGGTACTATAAGAGAGGTCTGAGTTTGCTTACTGTTAAAAAAGAAGTAGATGATAGAAAGTAAGAATTAAAAAGGAAATGGCAAAAAAATAAAAGCTTATATGGCATTTACATTGAATAAAATATGATTTGACTAATATAACCAATAATAATATTCAGATAATGATAAACAATGCAATCATTGCTATTAAGTTTTAATTAATACATGTTTTAAATGTTAGTGGTTGATCAGGCCACTTAGCTAAACCATCTGCTTAGAAAATCCACATTCCAATAGTAATTTTTTCAGTTATATACACTTGATATAAGAACCATAGCATGATGGTGATCTCCATGGTTAGGCTTCTTCATTTATGAGGTTTTTCACATAAAGAATGGTCATGTTCTAGGGTATTTTAGTTTTATTGCTTATTTTCTTCAAAGGCCATTTGCTATTCTTTTTGTCCAGCCAATATCTGAATCTCCATACTATGTTTGAGGAATCTCCTCAGGGGCCATACCCAATCTCCTTTGGAAGCCAAATGCACCATATCCTTACTTTCCTAGTGACTAAAATTGCGCCAAGCACACACTAACTAAACAAAAGAGATATAAAGAAAATACATTACAAAATGCTGTCTGTTGACAGGAGCTGGAGTGACTGCAGCTAACTCCAGAGGCCAGTCTCATGAGAGGCTGCACTCTGAGAGTCAGCTTCTCTGAATCTGCCTCAGCAGGTTCCACGAAACAAGCATTCTTTGGTTCCTGAGGCAATGCAGTATGTCTTTGATTGACCAGAACAGCAGAATGATTTGGCCATTTTTAGATGTGGAACCTCCATATCTGATTTTCAGATCTCAATCCTATGAGCTATTCAGTATCTTTCTAATGAATTGTTTTCCCAGAATAATAATTTCCTCTTTTTTGCTACTATGAACTCTTTGCAGTCACCTTTATTTAAGTCATTAGTAATATATATATATATATATATATATATATATATATATATATATAATCATATTATATATATAATATGATTTACAAATTCAGTTGATTTATTAATATATAACATAAATGTGTGCTATCTGGATATCTACTGAAACTGAAATGCATTATTGATTTTGCTTATTTTGTGTGACTTCCTCTCCATTCACCGCTGTTCATTCTGTTACACTCCTCAGTTGGGGGGGGAGAGAAGCTATAATTATATGGTATCTTTTCCTTCTTCCTAACTGTATTCACTCCACAAGCATCATTTGCTACTCTCATCCCATCTGGGTTAGTCATCATTATTGACTGAGAGCTCAGAACAGTGATGTGCTGTGTAATATGTTTCCACCACAGAAATCATTCTTCTTTGTTAAATCCTCTTCATTCACAGCTGCCTGCAAGCCTCACTCTCCATCCCAGCTGCAGACACTGCATTTTTTTCTGATTGTATTTGTGGCACATTCATGAATTCTTCTTGGGTAAAAATATAATTTTAAACCATTAAATCAAATCAATAAATATGTCAATAAATCTTTTTTTGCTTTACGAACTCATTAGACTTTACCAGAATAAATGAGTAGTCCTTGCCCCTATCTTTTAGCCCTTTTGAAATTATTTCCTCTACCTTTGAGGCATTTTTGATATTGTATTAATATTCACATTAGATAAGGAGCTTGATCTGTTATAACATACAAAGGCATTTGACCATAGAAGTAAATTTCAATGAACTCTGCTTTTTTACAAGATATTTCCATTACGAATATAACTTGTCAAAGGAAGTAGTTTAAAAAAACACTCAATATAACCCTGGCCAGAACCAAAAAGATTGCTCACTTGATTCTCAGTCAGGGCAAATATCCAGGTTGTAGGTTTGAGCCCAGTCTGGGTGAGTGCATGAGGCAGCCCATCAGTGTTTCTCTCTCACATTGATATTTCTTTCTTTCCATCTCCCTTCCTCTCTCTCTAAAAATAATTAAAAGAATATTTTAAAATTCAATATAGATGTGCATATACATATATAAATATAATACATATAGGCAAATATATACTGACTGGCCAGATTATTATGATCTCTAAATGCATAATAATAGGACCACTCTCTCTCTCTCTCTCTCTCTCTCTCTCTATATATATATATATATATATATATATATATATATATACACACACACACACTAAAGGATTGGTGCACAAAATTTGTGCACAAGTGAGGGGCTTTCCCTAATCCCAGTCTGCACCATCTCCAATCTGGGACCCCTCGAGGGATGTCCAACTGCATGAGGGATCCCTGGGGGATCAAGCCTATATGGGCAGTCAGACATCCCTCTCCCAACTGCTTGCTTGCTTGCCTTCCTGATTGCCCCTAACCACTTCTGCCTGCCAGCCTGATCACCACCTAACCACTACCCTGCCAGCCTGATTGATGCCTGACTGCTCCCCTGCCAGCTTGTTTGCCCCTAACTGCCCTCCCCTGCAGGCTTGATCACCCCCAGCTGCCCTCCCTTGCTGGCCATCTTGTTTCTACATGGGGACAGGATCTTTGACCACATGGGGGAAGCAATCTGGTGTGTTGGAGTGATGGTCAATCTGCATATTACTCTTTTATTAGCTAGGATAGAGGCCTGGTGCATGGGTGGGGGCCAGCTGGTTTGCCTTGAAGGGTATTCTGGATCAGGGTGGGGTTCCCTTGGGGTGTCAGGTCACCTGGGCAAGGGGTCTGAGGTCGTTTGCAGGCTGGCCATGTCCCCTGGAGACTGAAGCAGAGACCCTGGTATCTGGAATTTATTTATCTTCTACAATTGAAACTTTGTAGCCTGGAGCAGAGCCAAGCCTTCTGCTTGCTCCATGGCAGCAGCCATTTCTGTTGCAATTTATGTATCTTCTATAATTAAAACTTTTTAGCTTGTAGTGGAGGCCTAGGTTGTCCAGGGTTACAGAAACCTGGATTCCTCCATTGCTGGGGACAACCCTAGCCTCCAGCCTCACTCCAGCTGCCAGGCTGGGGCTGCCATTCTGTTGAGATTCTATAATTGAAAATTTGTAGCCTGGTATAGGACTGAGCAGCAAGGGCAGGCGGAAAGCTTGGCTTCCTCCATCACTGGGGATACCCAAGCCTCCCTCCTGCTCTTTGTGGCTGCAGCCATCTTAGTTGGGTTTATTTACATATTCACTTCTGACTGGCTGGTGGGCATGGCTGGTGGGTGTGGCTTGTGGATGTAGCAGAGGTATGGTCAATTTCCATAGTACTATTTTATTAGAGAGGATATTAGAGGCCTGGTGCATGAATTTGTGCATGGATGGGGTCTGGCCAGGCTGGCCAGGGGAGGGGTCATGGGCAGTTGGCCATCTTGCTTGCTGGTTGAACTCCTGGTCGAGGGGACAATTTGCATATTAGTCTTTTATTATATAGGATATACACTGAGTGGCCTGATTATTATGCATTCAGAGATAATAATAATCTGGCCACAGAGTACATATATAATGACATTTTATTACTGGAATATTACATTGTGTATGTACCTATGTATGTATATATGTATAAGTATATGCATGTATATATTATATCTAAGAATTGAATTGTGATATTATATACTAGTATATATTTAATTCTTAATATATTATTTTTAATTACATTTTATATTTTATACCTAGGCAAAATATATGGTTAATTCCATTCTTTTTGGAATCTTATTAAATTAATAGAGTGGATGCCAGTATAAAGCTCACTCTCTTATATATTAATCAATAAGTTTAGTGACTCAACAATCTAATAGATCCTAAAAGATTGTTGTAGTTGGACTGAATAGCTTTAACCCCCTCCCCTAAGCCCCCACCCCTGCAAGCTCCCAAAACTCCCAACTCCTATTCTCTCTTATTTTTTAATATATTTTATTGATTTTTTACAGAACGGAAGGGAGAGGGATAGAAAGCCAGAAACATCAATGAGAGAGAAACATCGACCAGCTGCCTCTTGCACACTCCCTACTGGGGATGTGCCCGCAGCCAAGGTACATGCCCTTGACCAGAATCGAACCCGGGACCCTTCAGTCTGCAGTCCGACACTCTATACACTGAGCCAAACTGGTTTCAGCCCAACTCCTATTCTCTACCACCTCTGCCCTGTCTTTGCTTCTAAGAGACTATCTCTTACAAATTACGCCACTTAGTCTCTTAATCTTTGGCTGCTGATTGGATTGGGCCAAAGGGAGGCTCAGACAAAAGATATGAGGGTTTGAGGACAGAGGTTAGGATATTTCATCTTCATTCTCTCCGTTTCCCATCATTTTTGTTCTAACAAGGATTGTAAATCGGGCTATAGTTCCTGCTACTCCAATTCCATGGTCTACCTCTCAAGTAACTTTGGTGATACAGTTTTTCTTCTAGTCCCTTCAGGGCTATGGGTGGCTTTCTGCTGCTGCTAATCCCTAGATGCCTAATATAAACATTTTATAAATAAACATTTAATATATATACACATATATATGCACATATTATACATATGTTTGATATATATTTAAAAATATATAAAAGTGTGTTTAAGATATTCTATATAATAAAAGACTAATATGCAAATTGTCCTCTCAGGCAGTTATTTGACTGAGAGTTTGACCAGGAGTTCGACTGGTTGCTATGATGTGCACTGATCACCAGGGGATGGCATGGAACATGGTGGGTGTCAGCAACACAATGCTGGCATCAGGCAGCAGTGGAAGTGCTGCCAGCCCTGATGAGCCCCAATGAGAGCAGGACCATGGTCGAATGTTGGAGCAGGTGAGCAGGCAATTCCAGGCCAAGCAGGGGCCCGATTGTCCTGCAGACAGAAACCAATGGTGGTGGTGCAGGACAGGTCAGCTGCCTGGCTCCCAGGTGATGAGGGAACCAGGCAGGGGGCCCAACCAGATCAATCACCCCACAGGGCACAGGCAGGATGGTGGAGCAGATGATGGGGTGGCACCAGGCCAAGGTGGGGTGCCGGTGAGGCTGCAAGCTGGGGCTTGATGCCCACAGGCTACCCTGAGAGACCCCACCCATGCACAAATTTGTGTACTGGGCCTCTAGTATACTATAAATATAGAATATTTTATGTATATCTTAAATATATCACATACATATTAAACATAAAGATTTTAAACATATATATATATATGTATTAGAGGCACAGTGCACAAAATTCATGCACAGGAGGGGGTTCCTGAGCTCAGCCTGTACCCTCTCCTTTCTGGGACCTCTTGGGGGATGTCTGGCTGCCGGTTTAGGCCCTATTTCTATGTGATTCAGAACTGCTGGCTCCTAACTGCTCACCCCTCTGCTGGCCTGATGCCCATAACTGCTCCCTACCGGCTTGATTGCCCCCTAACTTCTCTCCTGCTAGCCTGATTGCCCCTAACTACCTCTGCCTTGGCCCCTGCCACCGTGGCTTTGTCCAGAAGGACGTCCAGAAAATGTCTTGTCTACATAGCATATTACCCTGTTATTAGTATAGATATGTATATTTATACTTTATTAAGTTCTCTTCAAAATCCCAACTAAATGTGTCTTTTTTTCTGCCAGGACTTTCACTGATGCAAACTATAATTAATTAAGAACTGAAATAAGAATTAAAAACAGTTGGTCAGTGGTTTACAAATTGGTCATCCTCTCAGGTTGTGAATGACATTAAATTAGCTCCCAGAGATTCCTGGCTGACTGTCACCGGTCGACTATGCATGTGATCTATTAACTATTTCTGAGAATCCTTTCAATTCTCTTTTGCTCTTTATTTTATTTAGTGCCTGTGTGTTCCTTTCCTGCTCTGTTACTTGCTTCTGATTTCCCCTATGTCTATGAATGGCAAATGCACTCAGAATTTCTTCTCTCTGAGAGTTATTGATTGGCCCTGCCTCACAAAATATAATTTCTCTAGCAGAAGCATTTCCCATCTCTCCCCATTAGGTCCAAAAGTTCTATGTACCAAGTGATGACTCTTCTTATTTATAGCTTTTGGCTTTCTCAACCAGGTCATGAGAATTTTAAATTATTAACCTTGTTATACCTTATCATAAAGTTTATCTGCCTTAAACTTTGCTATACTTTTCAAATAACCCTCAGCAATACAAGATTTCTTCATACCATATGACTAGGCACCGCACCAAGAGATAATTTTAGAGAGAAAGTAGTCCCCAAGCTCCTCTCTATAACTAGAAAGGAGAAAAGTGACCACAGTAGTATTCCTGATACCAAAAATATTTTTCTTATTTAAGTTAGGAGGCTTACAGTATTTTAATCAATCAAGAAATGAAGATCCATAGAGCAAATCAGTTTGCTTCTTGGGTAGATAGGAAGTTGAGACTGGGTTTCATTTCTCACAAGTTCTTATTCAAAAAACCCCATTAAAAATACATAACTCACTAAGAAAAAATTAACTAATGTCTATAAGCATTTAAGACTTACAAATTTACTAGCTGCCCAGTGTACGATATCACACAAGACCCAGACCCACTACACGAAACCCAGAATGACTACCCCCATGCTGCAAGACCCAGAGTCAAGTTCTGCCATGTTGCAGAACCCAGAGTCAAGTCCCTCCATGCCCTGGGACCCAGAGTCAAGTCCCCGCCCACCCGTGCATGCCTTGCTGTGCACGCAGTCTCTTGGTGACCAATCTTTGTTTGTTCTGCCATGACGGTGTCACGACCACAGGGTTTTTATAATGGAGATATCTCTCAATGAAGCTTTCTCAATTTCTTTTGTCTGAATATTTTATACCTTAACTAGAGGTCCAGTGCATAAAATTCATGCATAGGAGAAGGGGTGTCCCTTAGCCCAGCCTTCACCCTATCCAATCTGGGACCCCTTGAGGGATGTCCAACTGCCCATTTAGGCTTGACCCCAGAATTGGGCCTAAAAGGGCAATTGGACATCGCTCTCATAATCTAGGACTGCTGGCTCCCAACTGCTCACCTGCCGGCCTGATTGCCCCTAACTGCTTCTGCCTGCCAGCCTGATCACCCTCTAACCACTCCTCTGCTAGCCTGATTGATGTCTAACTGCTCCCCTGCCAGCTTGGCCATCCTTAACTATCCTCCCCTGCTGGCCTGGTCCCTCCAAACTGCCCTCCCCTGCTGGTCATATTGTGGTGGCCATCTTGTATCCACATGGGGGCAGCAATCTTTGACCACTTGGGGGCGGCTATCTTGTGGGTTGGAGTGACAGTCAATTTGCATATTACTCTTTTATTAGATAGAATGGGAGCAAAGTTCATGAAATTTCTCAGTATTACAGGTGTAAAATAATTCTCATATATATATTAAAATGTAACATATCAAATATCATGCATTAAAAAACCATCAGGCTTACTCACATTGTATTTATTGAATATTCTATATTGTAAGTTTTGATGTTGCAATATAAAAAGTATATTTGCCCAATACCCAGAAAAGACATTGATTATAGTTACTTGCATGGCTATTATTTTAATATCTTTATAGTTTTATACATTGCAGTATGAACAAATGATGTTAAAAATAGAAATAAATGAACTGATAAAAATTTTTAAAATATTTCAAATCTTTAATTTTCCATTTTTTGAGTATGAAAGTGATTGGAAGTTTTAGTAATTAAAAGAAAAAGAAGACTCGTGTTCTGGTTTTAGCTCTGGAATAGTTAAATTCTTGGGCAGTTCTGCTTGTGCAAACATTAATGGCATTTTTATTCTGGTATTGTTGCTGTGGGTTTATCAAGTATTCATGAAGTGGCTCAGGTTGTGTTCAGGAACGGAACATAAACCTTTGTGCATGCTAGCAGTAAAGGTGAGCAATTCCCATACATGTTTAATTTCAATTCTCTTTTTATAATGTATTAGTTAATTTTATAGCTGAGTTCTGAAGAAACCATGTTTTAATTAGTTTCATTTTCCCCCCTCTTTTGGTAACATTATGCAGCTATTTGTAGAAAAACTTGTAAAGAAATTCAATAGTGAAAAGAAGAGAGAGATTCATAAAAAGATCAAACACCATATCATGAAAATATTTCCTTTGAATGACACTTGGATTCCGGGACTCCTGCCAGGAAGTAAAAGCATTTTGCTGTTTGGTTTCAAGATCAAAAGATCAAGTGTTTTTCATAATCTATCATGCAAAAGTTATTTGTTTGATTTATAGTCTGTTTCTTTCATTCACAGAGGGGGAAAATGAATGATATACACACCAAAATAATAAGGGAAATGACTTCTTTGCATTATCAGGATGAAAGTATAGGGATTTGATATTCATTTGGGTAACTTTCATCTCTGAAATTATAGAGTATATATTTTGCTTAGTCTTTAATCTACTCTTAGTGCATGCCCATATTTCCAGTATCTAGGTAAGGTAAACAAAAGATCCTCCTTTTCTAAATATATTTTAATGCATTTTACATCCCTTAAAATTAAAACTGAGTTAGTATTACATATTTTCCCATGAATTTTTATTTTGAAAATAGAAATAAAATTTTAGGACATTATTTTTAAATTGTCAGTAGTTATTTTTATTCCTTTCAAGATTATGGAGGAAATGATCAGAATGGCAAACATAAATTGAAGATTAAAGTTTACTAAAATCAACCATTTTCGTTTTACTGTTGTTATATCCAGCTTCCCCTATTTCCAGACCTTGTTAATAAATAAAAGTGCTAACGAAAACCTCACTCTAAATTTGGTATACAGATAACAATGTCATAGTTGTCTATGCAAAAAATGTTTTACATATTTAATAGCATAATATAAACAGCAAATATTATTTTCAACTTTTATGTTTCAGTCATATGACACATTCTTACCTTATGTGACTAAGTAAATGAAAAATTTTAGTGACAAAGTGATAAAATCCATTATGCCTTTCATTCATATAACTGCATAACTTGTCAGATATTAAAACTGTCTGTGTTTAGAATAGCACTAATGTGCACAGAGTATAACTGTGCAGTGACATCATCTAGAACAATATTTTCTCTTGTCCACTTAGTCACAGTCTCATTTTATAGTAAAGACTATGGCTTGACCATGTAGCTGTATCTATTTAATAGTTATCTTTTGGTAAATACTGAATTGATATTCAATGTAGTGAAACAGGTACAAAGTGAAATACTAGGTACTTTTTAGATAAATAAAAGTGCCCTGAGAATTTTACAATGGACTCAGTGTTTAGTAACAAACAGTATGAGGAATCAGCCCCATGCCTTGAATCTAGAATTTATTAAATAATTTAATAACTACAAATTAAAACTTTAAAAGAATATATATTATCAGTGTATTATTGCTGTTCTACTTTTTTATTGTAACTATTCCAAGTCCTAAGAAAATGTTCCCATGTTTTACTTAAGGGATTTTAGACTCAACCTGAATGCTTACTGTGCTTGGCATTGTTAAAAGCCCTGAACATGCCTTAACGCTTTTCACTCTCCTAACAGCTCTGTTAGGTGGGTCCGATTACCATAACTGTACAGATGGAAAAAATTGAGACAATAAGATTTCTAGGGTTATCCAGTTAGTGAGCAACTATTCTCAAAATAATTCGGTTAGAACTCTAGGAAGTGTAGATTGTTATAAAAAGCATTTCATAAGCAAATCTCTGGTGGCAGTGCCATCTTTGAATCCACACCCCTTACTCTTTGGCTTTCAAAACTTCAGTGGTTGAACTCATACATTGTTTACTTGGTTAGCAACCTTTAGTTACCACAGATAGCATTAATCGCAGAAAAGAAAAAAAGAAAAAAGGATGATGTGTCTTAAGGATGTGTTGTTGCCTCAGAGAACACGGTAGCAAGAATACAGTTCAGTCTCACAGACTAAAACCAGGCATTAGGAAGTCATAAGGATCCCAGTGATGTTTCTCTCGGACTGTTGTTTCTTATTCTTTCTGTGTGTCTGCCTTCTTTTGTATCTCTAAACAAGTCACTTTACTTGGCTCAGCCACACAATTAAAAATAGTGGACTTGGGTGTTAACAGCTTGGGCAGAGGTCCCAGGGAACTGCCCACAGTGCCGGCTGCCTGATCTGCCAGCCTTATCTGTCTTTAGCTGCCTCTAGTTAGCAGGAACCTCTCCTCCCACCTGCCTGCCCTGGATCAGGGACCCGGTGGGCTCTAGGCGGGGGTTGGGGGGGGGCAGTACAATGGCCCAGCTGCCGTGGCCTGCAGGCCAGGGTCCCTGGGGGCAGCCAGGCAGTCATCCTCCTCCAACAGTATGTCAGTTACACCAACACGGAATTAATACCAGCTGCCTGTGAGGCAACACTGCCTACTTTGGGACTCTGCAGCTCTGTCCAGGACCCTCTTGAGGCTCTGGAAAGGGCCTTGAGCCCCTTGGAAAAGTGGCTGTGGCAACACACGTACCTGGCTGGGAGGCTCCCACTCTGGCTGACCTGGCAGTTATCACAGCTTTGCTGCTGATGCCCTTCCAATGTCTTGGCCCCTTCTGTGCACAGGATCTGAGGTAATGACACTCGTGGTTCATCACTTGTGTCCAGCAACTAGAATTTCGGGTGTGCTGGGAGAGGTGGTTCTGTATTCAGGAACCACGCCTCTCTTCCAACAGCCAGTGCCTGAGTTTACAGCACCTGCAGAGGCACCTGCTCAACTCAAGAAAGAGGCGAAGAAAGAAATAATCTAGAGAAATTTCAAGAGAAGCAGAAGGTCCAACAGCAGCAACCACTGCCCAGGGAGCAGAAGAAACCAAAACCAGAGGCACGAGAAGCAGGATCCTGGAGTTATTACCTATGATCTCCCAACTGGGGAAAAGGAAGGTATCAGTGGCCCTAAGCCTGACTCCTACAGCTCTGAGTATGTGGATGCAGCCTAGTGCCCTTGGTGGAAACAGCAAGGCTTCTTCAAACCACAGTATGGAATTTCCTGCTGCACCTAATCCACGGGGCATCCTCATGATGTGCATTCCACCCCTAAACGTGACAGGCTCCCTGCATCTGGGCCACACACTCACCAATGCCATTCAGGACTCCCTGACCCAAGAGCACCACATGCGTGAGGAGACCACCATGTGGAAGCCTGGAATTGACCACATGGGCATTGCCACCCAGGTGTTTGGGGAGAAGAAACTCTGGAGCGAGCAGCTGCCAAGTCCCACCAGCTGGGCTTGAGTCCTTCCTGTGGGAAGTCTGGAAGTGGAAGGAGGAGAAAGGGACAGGATTTACCATCAGATGTGGAAGTTCAGTAGCTGCTGGGCTTGGAATCGAGCCTGTTTCATCATGGACCCCCAACTGTCCACAGCTGTGACCGAGGCCTTTGGCTCCACCAGGAAAGAGTCATCTACCTCAGTACCCACCTTGTCAACTGGTTCTGCACCCTCAACTTTGCCATCTGGACATCAAGGTGGACAAGAAGGAGCTGACCGGTTGCACCCTGCATTTCATATCTGGCTACAAGGAAAAGGCGTTTGGGCTCCTCATCTTTTTTGCTTGCAAGGTCCAAGGCTCAGAGAGCCAGGAGAAGGTAGTAGTGGTGACAACTTGGATGGAGACAATGCTGGGAGATGTGGCCATAGTAGCTGTGCACCCCAAAGATCCCAGATACCAATACCACTTGAAGGGGAAGTGCATGATCCTCCCGCCCCTCCCCCATGCCTGTCTTTCAGCCTGCCCATAGTCTTTGATGATTTTAGAGCACCACTGCACATGACTGGAAAGACCATGAGGTCAGGCAGAGGCACAGCCTGGAGCATCAGCATCCTGGACTCTGAAACAACCGTAACTGGTGAAAATTATAAAAATAACCACCATTTAAATCTCTGAAAGTTGTCATAAAGGCACACAGCAAATGAATAAATATTTATTCAAAAAGATGTACTGAGCTGAAACTTGTTTGGCTCAGAGGAGAGAGTGAAGAGTACAGCCGATAAACAAAGGTCTGAATGAGTATATGGGAAGCATATCTTGATTTGGGCATTAGAAGCTTCTAAGAAAAAAAATTATTCTAATAAGTCTTCTAATTAATAAAAATTAGAGACTCTCAGAAATATCCTTAAGTTAATAAAAGTCTACACCCTGTTTTTTACCATAGGAAGTATGCCTCTGATTTAGAGACAAGAAAAGCCCCCAACCCATTATTATTTTTATTATTATTATTATTATTATTATTATATTTATTTGAATAGTTCATTGGGAATTGGAATTGAAATTCTAAAGAGGGGCAGTTCCCAGACTGGGGACAAAAGACACTGCTTTGGTAAATTTAATGCTGGACATTCTCTGGTGTAAACTTTTAGTGTGTTCTGTGCACCTGTATAAGAGTCTTGATGTTTTTGTGTCTCTTTGTTGTTCAATTTGTTGAAAGAATAGTCAAGTCCCGCTCTGGGGAAGCCTAGTTGTGTGTGGTGGGGTTGAGAGTGTGAGAGAGGTTGCAAGAACATCCCAGCAGCTGTCAAGAATTCTTAATCTTGGGGACCCTTCTTGCTCTCCCTCTTGGGGTTCAGCCTCCAGAAATAGTGAGATTTCTGTCTGTTTGTCTGCAATTGTGGCTGTCTAACTTTTAGGGATTTCGGTTTGCTTTTTCCTTGTTTATTGTGAGATAAACGAGTCATCTTTTCTGTTATAAAATAGTTTAGACAGCCTCCATTTTGGACTGTGACTTGGCTGCCTCCTTGTTGGCCCTCCATGTGGCACTTAAACTCACCTGGGGGCCGCCATCTTGAAATCACAAAGGCCAAACCCTCTCTTTGAATTAGCCAATCAGGAAAGGACATGCACCTGTGCTCCAAACAAAAACAAGGACAGGTCATGTGCATTGTTAAGGTCCTTCAGAAAGGAACTTGCAAAGATTCTCAAAGCCAAGTGCAAACAGGAAACTTTGTGGGGTGGGAGGGAGGTTGGGTAGCACGTGTCCAGTCTGGGACACCAGGCAAACAAAGCATCATGATTTCCTGTGAGGGCAGGACGTCTGCCAGTGATACTCTGCGTATTTGCTTTTCACACATTGGGAGTTTATGAATTATTCTCAATGCTAAATACACTGTTTGCAAGAAGCCATGTGCCTCATTTT
This sequence comes from Antrozous pallidus, assembly GCA_027563665.1. Classification (NCBI taxonomy): domain Eukaryota; kingdom Metazoa; phylum Chordata; class Mammalia; order Chiroptera; family Vespertilionidae; genus Antrozous; species Antrozous pallidus. The sequence continues at coordinate 101,385,477 of CM050514.1, forward strand.
AAAATCTTACATATTATTCTTCATATGTTGAAATTGTAATTTAAAGGTATACAAATTTTGTATTCTCTATGTCATTTTACAGGGATTATTACTTACCAAGAAGTTGTTGTCTTGGAATATTATATTTATAGAAAAACAAAATTTTTATCAAATCTATAACCATGCCACTTAAATTTTTTGTCATTTGTGAACAGTTTTATTTTGATGCATTTGTAGGTATATTATATGTCTAGAAAACTCCATGAAAAGGACTCAGACTTATTCTAAAGTGCAGGCTTTTAAGCAGGTCATATTTTTAATTGGATGAAGATTTATAGAACTTCAAAGAATAACTGAATTCAAAACCAATGAAAAAAATTTAAGTTTAAATTTTCCTCATGAGGAAAACTTAAAGAAAATAATTGAAACTATTAATTGATTATGTCTTGTATTATTCTTAGAAATGTAAAGTATTATTGATCTAAGAACTACTAAATGTTCAACTTGTCAGTTTTAAAGGTTCAAAGTACAAATCAAATTGGTTGAAATTATAAATGTGGTAATTAAATGCCTAAAGTATAACTTGTTTTTTTTAATGGTGTGTTTTCTTTAATAATTTTGAATTCAAAATATGTTACTTATTATTGGTCTAGTAAAAAAAGAGGATTAATTCTTTGATCCTAACCAAAATTTTCCTATGCAAAAACTAGTTTAAAATCTAATTGATATCTTAAGATAATTATAAAAAGGTATTATAATCTGAATATATATATAAATATATATATATATATATATATATATATATATTTGATGGGTTTTTCCATGTTGGGATTTCAAGGCTTTAACTGAGAAATGATTCTTGCAAAACTCTGAAAGGCGCCCAGAGTAATGCAAGAAATTTATTTTCTCTTCTTAAAGAAAATCTTTTGAAATTTAACAGATCTAATATACTTGAAGCTGGATGGAGGGTCTTATCAAATAAAAAAATTAATATATTTTAAATGTTATGAAGATTTTGGCCTCCAAGAAGGGCAAAATGAAGTAACTAAAAATTTCTTAAAATCCAACAGCAGAACTTAAATAATAAAAAGCCCTTAGCTTCCTGGCATTCTTAATTAAGCTAAAGGTAGGGCAACATTTGTGGCTTGTGAAATTTGCTGTACTTTTTAAATGAAGATGCCTACTTTAATTTACTTAGGTAAATTACCTTTTTTTAAATTAAAATTAAGGTTTTCAGCTAAATGAACTGAGGATAATTATTCTTATGATTTGGTTAAAAATATTGTTGACTTTTAAATCTTTTATTTCCCAAATATAAGGAAAAGTAAAGAGCAGACATTCTGCATTATAGGAATTAACAAACTGGTAGCAGATTCATTTTCACAGTGCGCTCGTGGGAAACGAAGTTTTCATGGTCATGGCTTTCAACCAGGAGATTTGGTGTGTTGGAAAAGACACCAAATAAAAGACTCTCCACACTTGTTGGAAAGAACCTTACCAGGTATTACTAACTGACCCATGTGTACTAAACTTAAAGGAGTTAACTCATGAATGAACATTTTTCATTAAAGAAAAAAAAGGCACCTGACTGTGAATGGACGTCTACTCTCATCTCTGACTCCATCTCTGTCTGCAGCGGAGATCACAGACTTTTCAAGGATGAGAAGCAGCTGACCACGGAGGCAGACAGCTATCCCAAGATGATGCCAACAAGACCTGTATGCTGATCATGCATTGACACGATATGTCCACCATCTGGATACCATTGCTGACTTATACACATAATGAATTATTTGACACTGAAACTGGGACTCAGAAAAGTTGGACATTGAAACCGAGACTGAAACACTTTTTGTTCTTATACATTTATTTCTAGTATGCAGAGGCAAGATATTTTTGAAGAAAAGAAACAGGGGAGAGTGATTGATATAGAGGCAGGATGGCCTTGAACAGGCTGTCAAGCTACAGGGGGAGGCTTGGGTGGATGGGAGGCAGATGCGGGGGGAGATCAACGGAAGGACTTGTATGCATGCATATGAACATAACCAATGAATGAAAGACACTGGGGCGGGGAGGGGGGAAGCTGGGGATATGTGCTGGGGGGTGGGGGAGGCTGGGGGGAGGATAAGGGGGAGGGGGAAAGGAAAACATGTACTACTATTATACTGCAAAAAATCAATAAAAAATAATTAAAAAAAAAAGACCTGTATGCTCACAAACTGATATTGCTTGAACCTTGTTTTATATCATCTGATTGTTATTGATTGAATATATATACATAAAATGATTTACATATTATTATTATCCTTATGGTTCCCTAATGGAAACAATATCTGCCTCCCCAGACCGCCTCCCTTACTAGATATAAAAAAATTAACTTGGATACCTGCTGATCTTTCCCAGCTACTACACAATGATGTTCTGATTATCAGGTATGATAGCAAAATTAATGCTTTGTTGGCCACACATTGGTCTTCTCTTATTATCAATTTATGCTTTAATTTCGTTTGTTTTTTTCCTGGCTATATCTACTATAAAAGACCCACTTTAGGTAAATACCTTCAAAAATACCTCCCTAATAATTCCACTGGTTATAATTGTATATGGATCTAATCTGGATAAATATTGTATAGCTATAGAAATGGGTGATGAATAGCTAAGAAAAAATCCAAGATATGATGGTAAAAGGCTTGCAGCAACCTGTCCTATCTGTCATAGCATATCTTGTCCTCAGACTTACCAGCCATGCTCTTATGGCTGGATGTCTGTGAAACAAGAAAGAAATCATTGGATCCCATTTCAGAAATTATTCTGATCACTTGGTGGGTAGATATGTCTGTAACTACCCCACCGTCCTTGTGTCCTGGACACTTGTGAGAAGCCCAGGCAAGACACTTGTGAGATTCACATGGTTCCCTAGGAATTTGGAAAATTTTGAATGGGAAATGTGATCTACCACATTGTGTTTTAAAATCCCAGGTACCTGTTAAATCCTAAGCTTAAATTCCCAGTAGTTCAACGGGCTAAAATAGGGACCATCCTCAATATTACTAGAATTCTTCCAATGGGAAGTAGATGGGCCATATTTAAAAATAATAAAAAATAGGAAGCCAACTCACTGTCTGATTGTGAAAGTCAGAAAGGTGAATGGTTATGTCCCCAATCCATATAAAATACTGAATTCACCTAGTCCTGGCCTATTGTATCTACCCCCATGAATAACAATATATGGTATATGGGAAAAGGGCGTTTTTGTTGAGGTTAAAAAACTCTTCTGTTATATTAAGCAATTTTTACTGTAATGACACCAAGTTTGCTTTAAATAATACTGGAATATGGTGTAATACTGAAATTATAGGCAGAATAACTTTGCCTTAGGTTCATAAAACCTATGATAATATTGATACTGAAAAACCATCGTATTGGGAAATTGAACTTAATCCCTCCATAAAGTCATTCCTATGGAAACTAATTGGCCTGAAGAAAAATTAGAGCTTCTAGATAATGAAATAGTAAGAGTCTTGATTCGTCTGACCAAACATATCATAAAGCATAAATAACAATGGAGGAAGGAGAAAAACATATAATTAGCTTAATAAAAATTATGATAATACATGTAAAGGGTTTTTTGGTTGCTGGGATGCTTGTTCCCCTTAGATTTTTTCTTGTCCAGTATTAGACATTTTCTGTTCCTGATTACTGTTATTGGTTTATTATTGTTACTTTTGTCCATGATATGTAAATGTTATATTAGATGCAGAAAAGCAAAATGTAAAACAAACAGTAAAAAGACTTGGATCATGGTGGCTCAAAAATTAGAAATGATCCAAAATATTTTTTAGTCAGGACATATAGGATCTGACTGCCTCCCATTCACCTGTCTTTTTAAAATACATGTAATTCGACCTTAAATGCCATCTAAGGTTATGGTCTTGCCCCATCCCCAGTGGTCCACCTGTTCAGCAAGATGTGCTGTGACAATGAGACATCCTAGGAATAAGCCTTCCTAGCACTGTGGGACTCTGTTATCCAACTAAAAGGTTGGTCATCAATGCATCCTTTGGATTGATTTATGACAGACCAGAAGGGGGATGTGTGGATGAAAGGAGCCACATGCTGGCCTGACAGGCTCAGGGGAGCCCTGCTTGACGGTCTTGCAAACTCAGAGACCTACAACAACCACAAAAGATTGTTTAAAATTAAATATTTAACTACAAACAGGTTGTAGTGGGTAGTCACGTCCTAGGCCAGTATTTTCCCTGACAAAGATCAGCTTAGATCTTTTGCTGAGCCATTAGCCTTTCTCTTGCCTTTCTGCTTCTAAGATAACATATCTGCGAGAAGTCTGATAAATTGTAATTTCTTTTATTTTTTTCTGTAGTCCCCTGGGGCACAGTCAGGTGTGGTGGGCACCAGGATGAATGCCACAAATTTCTTCATTATCATGTTAATTGTTCCTACATTCACCAAAGTGTGTGTCCATCATTTTACTTTATCCAATCCCAAGTGGGATTGCTTATCCCACCTCCTTAATCTATCACCAATGAATTTCTTGTGACTCACCTACGTCCCTTTCCTTTGATTGCCATGGATAAATACAGTTGTAACCCGCCATTCTACAGAGCATTATCTCAACTCCTTGAGTTCTGCTTCCTGGCATATGTCGACAGTTTGGCTCCAAATAAACTCACCAAAATTCTTTACAACAGGTTTCAATGTGGTTTTTTTTTTCATTAACAAAACTTTCAATTTGATGAGAAATATTAATCTATACAACCAAAAATACAATATTCAATATGATAAGCACAATATTCAATATGATAAGCACAATAAGTATATACTCAAATACATAATATACAAATATTAAAATCTAAAGATAAAAATTTTAGAGAACAGTAAGGGAAAAATGATTTGTCATAGAAAAGGAATCCCAATTTTTTTAAAAAAGCCACTATTTCTTAATGGAAACAACAGAAGAAAGGCAGCAAAGAGATTTCCAGCTAAATAATAAGAGCTGAGAGAATTTGTTAGTAGAAGATCCATCTTACAAATACTAAAGAAAATTATTTAGGTTGAACCCTCCACCCTCCTACACACTCACACGCACATGCACACACATACACACACACACACACACACACACACAAATACAATAGCAGTGAAGACAACTGTGTGATTATAAAAAGCAGTACAATGCATGTTTCTACTTTCCTTTTCTGAACTGATTTTTAAGCAATTCTATAAAATAATATGTATATATTTGTAGTGTCAGGCCTAAAACATTTAGAAATTTAATCTATTTGATAAAAATAATATAGCACAGTTGAATGAAATAAAAAATGTATTAAAATAAGGAAATTCCACCAGGTTGTAATTCACATCAAATAATAGTAAAATTAAGAGAACAATATATGGGAAAGAAAAAAAAAGGTTAATATAGCAAACTATAAAAAAACACTTGTCTCTCCCTGCTCCCCCAAAACATAGTAGTTAAAATCTTCTCAGTTGAAATGTTACAGGTACAAGCCACCAAAACAAACAAACCCACTGATTATATTTTTTTTCTGTATCTCCATTCCCTATTCATGGAGAAGGGACTTAATGACTTGGCTAATTTCAGATTCAACTTCATTTCTACCAGCCAAACTGAGAATGACTATAGGGACTGGCTTCGTGTTTTCTAGAAGGAATGTTAATTGAAGTATAGCCACTGAAATCAGGGAAGAAACATCTTACCCATGAGGGAAAATTGTTCTTTTAGGGTTATTCTGAGGAACTGAGATGCCCAGAAGTGTGAAGACAGCTTTGAATGCTATGAATATTTTTTCAAAGTAAGATTGCTTATGGTACACTATTTCCCACCTGCAAGCCCACTGGATGCTTCTGTGCACACAGAGCAAGGGCAGCTAGGTCTGGAGGAGGGCTGAATGACTTCCCAGACACACGACACGTGAGTAGAGTGTTGAGGGTTCACAAGAGCCAAGCGGGATGGAAATGCTTCTGTCAGGCAGGGAGAAAGACAGGCAGAGCGGCAGCCAAATGAACAAACGTGTGCGAGAGGCAGGGCGTGAGACTGGAAAACCAGTTTGTCTGCAAATTTGCTTCTCAGATTTAAGATCCTAACCCCAAAGTAATGGTACTTCAAGCTAGAGACTGACATTATCAGCTTTATTTATTTATTTATTTTAATATATTTTTACTAGTAGCCCTGCACATGAATCCGTGCACCCGCTTCTGCCTCTTTCTCCCTGACCCCCTCACAACTTGCTGTCCTGTCCCCTCCTTTAGCTCTCCCCCACTGCTTGTAGCTCATTGCCCTACCCTCCTGTTGATCCACAATTCAGTTGTTATGCGGTCAGTTGTTAAGTTGTATGGCATAATGACCATTTGCAGATTACATCTTTATTATATAGGATTGATTTCAGAGAGGAAGGGAGAGAAAGAAAGAGATATCAATGATGAGAGAGAATTATTGATTGGCTGCCTCCTGCATGTTCCCTACTAGGGATGGAGGTACCAACCTGAGCATGTGCCCTTGACTGGAATCGAACCCGGGATCCTTCAGTCCACAAACCAAAGCTCTATCCACTGAGCAAAATGAGCTGGGGATGACATTATCAGATTTAAATTGTAGCATATTATAGAAGCAACACCATAAGAAAAAAAATGAAAGATGGCAGAAGAATCATTCAGGAGTCTGTGACCATGACTCCAATGATGTGTTACCATGCTCACAAAACCCCACTCTGTGTGCAACAAACCTGGGCCTGATAATTTGAGAAACGCAAATAAACTTCATTTCGTAAAGTTTGTCTGTCTATATCATATGTTACATATTATGTATAATTCTTGTTGAATATTTAAAACCCTATGAAAAGTTATTACATAATTAATTTAATATTATCTGTACTTTAATTACTGAATTATTATTATTTTAGTTCAGTATTTTAAATTAAGCCTATTAGAAGAAAATAAGAGAGAGTAAGTAGAAAAATATACCTAACACAATTCATCCAAGGAGAACCAAAATTTATTTTTTAAATGTTTTTATTGATTTCAGAGAGAAGGGAGAGGGAGACAGAGATAGAAACATAAATTTTTGAGAGAGTCACTGACTGGATGCTTCTTGCATGCCCCCTACTGGGAATCAAGCCTACAACCTAGGCATGTCCCCTGACCAGGAATCAAACCATGACCTCCTGGTTCATAAGTTGACTTTAAACCGTTGAGCCACACTGACCAAACCAAATTTATCTTAAATAATAATTTTAGTAATCTATATGAGAAATAGCTTCAGGCTTACCAGAAAATTTCCACATGTTTGAATCTTTTATGTGACTCACCTTCCAACTTATCTACTGAGAATAATGTGAACAATTCTAACTAATTGATAGAATGATTTTAGTCAGATCTAAATTCAGATCTAGAAATATGATGGACTTGTAATTTTATCTTCTTTCCTACATGCAAAACAAAAAGACAATGGTTAATAAAGAAACATTCAAGCTTTTGTTAAAAATGTTTATAGTTCTTAGCAGAAATTAATTTCAAATCGTGTTGGAAATAACAATTCTTACATATCACAATCTGTAAAAGAAGTAGCTACACTAGACGATTATGTTTTTAACATTTAAAAGATTTCAACTTATTTCTATTTTGTCCATTTCTTTGTGTAAGTATTTTGAGAATTTGTTTGTATTAATTTTGAAACAATAATATACTTATTGTAAACTATGTCACAACTAAAGAAAGCTGAAAACACTTTAACTTTTATGATTTCTAATGAAAACTCTTATAATTTACGTTATTATGAATTTACTATTGTGTTTCAATAAACTACTATTTACATGCAGACATTCAGATAGTAATAAAATGTTAATATATGTCTAAATTTTAGAGTTCATATTAAATTCTTTGTTGAATCTTATTATGCAAATGCATTAATTTAGGACTTGACTGTTATACAGTTGGTCATAAAATGAGTAGGTTATAAAATTTGATTGTCAGAACAAAGTAGAGAGCTTTGCAAATCACAACTAGAAAGCCAGGTTCAAATTTTCTATTCCATAAAATAATGGAACAAGAATTCAAACTATGTAGATGTCCACCCAAATATTTTTCAAGTGGAAATAAAATGTGTAGGTTTTGAAACATATTATTAAGGATAGTTTAAATATTGCTGTATTTTGTTGGCATTTTCTTAAATTTCAAAAATAGAAAAGAACATCTGTTTTATCAAAAATAGTTAATTGTGTAGGGCCTAAGGAACACTTTCCTAAATAGATTGTATGTGCTTAATAGAGTTGATTGGCCCTTGACATTCATTCCTAAAATTATATTTTCAAACAAATTTAAGATTTTTCTCACCCTTCAATATATATTCACAAAAGATTATTGACTAATAGAAAAATGTTTTTCATATAGAGTATCTTCAGTAAATTACATTGACCAAGTGTTTGACTTAGGTTTATTCTGTGGCCTGAACTAATTAAATCTAGTGCATTCAGTGTGACCCACGAGAATCAAAGTTATTAAGGTTGCTGTGGGAAATGACATTATTCATATCAAAAGTGGCCATAGACAAAGCCTTATTCTCCTGGTATGATCTATTATTCATACAATTATATTTGTTCAAAGATTTACAAGGAGCTAATTTCAAATTGTGATGTGTTCTTAAAAGGAAGAGGCCACGTTAATTGTCACACATTTAAACAGGAATGATTCCCCCCTTTTTTTTGTTTCATTTAGTTAAATGTCCTATTTACTGTTATATTCATTTGTTTAAAAAAAGAGAGAATGCAGACTTTAAATGTTATATTTAGTAAATATGCATCTCTAAATAATAACTGATATTTTATTTTTTAAATTATCTTTTTTTTAATTATTACAGATGTTCTCCTTTTTCATCCATTGACCCCCTCCAATCCGGTCCCCCTTCCTCCAGCCTTCACTGCATTATTGCCTATGTCCATAGGTTATGCGTGTATGTTCTTTTAAATTGAGACATTGTGTTATAAATATATTTTAAAATAGTTCAGAAAATCTGAACCCATAATATGAGATGAATTTTTAAATATTCCTACACAAGTATCATAACTGTTTGCATATCTAGACATTAGGAATTTCTAATTTATTCCAATGTGTAACTGATTTAAAAATCACTCATAATTACTATATTTTTAGATTATTTTTAGTATACTTTTTTATCCTATTGCAAAGGAAAGAAAAGAATAAACTATCATATCTATGAATAAAAAATTGAAGTGAAGTATTTACTTTCTTTAAACTAACAAGTTGTGAATTGTAGAAAAAAATATATATATATATTTATATATGTAACTTTCATTTAATAATTCAGGCCAGCAGGCAGGTGAGATTAGAATGGCTGGACAGTGATTTTGTCCAAATTCTCATTAGAACCTCTTTTATTAATCCTTGTAGCTTTACCCTGTTTTTCTATAACTTCTGCCTTTCACATCAGAACACACTAGATTTGTTATGTTCTTGGATTAATGCCAATGTTGTGATTACAAAGCATATTACATATGAATGTGATGCAAAATATATTTGGCCTAGCAGACACTCAACCTTCACAGGTCTCAACTCAAATCCACTTTGTTCAGGATGCTTCTCCTCCAGGAAGAAAAAATTGGTTGACCTTCATCTGAGTTGCTGTGAGAACCTTTATTTACTCCATCTAAGCCAGGTTACAATTCTAGTGACTATTAACTGTTACTGGAAGATGATATGAGTGGGATTTTTCCATTGCTAGGAGAAGGTAGGGTTCATGGGGCGCCATTAGAATCATCATTTCTGGAGGAGGCTGAGATATGGTAAAAAGCTTTATTTTTGTTGGGGTTAAGTTCCCTGGGCCCAAAGTCCCATGTTCCTTAATCCAGTCCTGAAAAGAGGTATAGCTCGGGCTCCCACAGGGTCAAAAGCAGGGCCAAAAGCAAGGCCATTGTCCAGAGTTTTTGTTCCATGGTGGAGCTGAGTCCAATATAGCATCAGGCTAGATTTAGTCCATTAGTCCATTGTGTGGGTCTCACATGGCCATGAGCCACAAGTTTGAATGCAGGGTAGTGCACCCCCTGCAATGGGAGAGCCAGGAACTTGGGGTGCAAGAGAGCAAGAGAGAGAACTTCTTTGGTTCAGCAGTTTACATATTAAATTTTCCCATGTTTGCATGGCTATGCCTATTCTGACCACTGACTTGTTCCCAGGTGTGACTGACAGGTAATCATCCTCCCACTTCACCCAGATCTTACTGGACATGTGTCTATTGTCCTTCCCTTCTCCCAGTGATTTGTGGGAAATTAACTTGGAGAATGTTAACTGCAGCTTCCTGCCAAAGCTGTACAAATGTCATGCCTACATTATCTAGTCTCCTCTTTACTTCTTTCTTATTAAATAATAACAGGTTATTATAATGATATCATAACCATGCTTTTTTGTTGCATCCTTAATGACAGGGCCTATGTATTTTATCATTACCTGGTTCGTTATTCACAAGTCTGTGGATTGAAGCTGATCAAACAAATGTTTGTAGGTGAATTCACAAATAAAGTAAAATAACACAACCACTAATCTCAAATTGCTTAGTATGCAAAGTTGACAGACAAGAAAACCAATAACAGTGATGAGTGCTAATGGAACTATGAACAGGTGGGAGCATGAAGAACAGGCACCTAACAGTCTGAGGGTCACAGGGGAAGCTTCCCAGAGGAGAGAAAACATGAACTGAATCATGAGAAATGAATAAAACGTATTCAATCTGAGAAAATAGAAAATAGTTTCCAGGTAGAACAAGTAATACCTGTAAAAGCATAGAAGCTGAGAGACCATAGAGAGTAGGTGAATATGAAATATTCAATTATACCTTTTTGTTCCACATTTCAGAGTTTGAATATAGCCCGTTATTGGGGAAGAGAGTTCATGTTAATTTTAATTACAGAATGCTGTTAGCAGATGTTATGTTAATGAATTTTAATTAAATGTATTTAGTCAGCAAGGCAGAAGCCTAGGTTGAAAGAAAGATGAGATGAAGATGGGGAAATCACAGGTGTCTTAGGCAAAGTGAGAAATAATCAGTGTCTTGTAGGAAAGGGTGACATTGGGAATTAATGCTATTGAAATAGAATCAAATGGTGACATTGAATTTCAATATGTTAAAATGGAATTATTTATATTAATCTTTAGTTAGATGTGCAATAACTATAAATATGAAGACTTACTCACCCCTGACAATCATAGAGTCTGGGTCAAGAGTGCAAAAGGAAGGTTGGATGTCCCATGTCCAAATACTTAAAAAGTTTCAATCAAGGTGCAAAACTAGTAAATACAATATATCAAGTATTCTACCTTGAAAATATATCTTATCAATGACCTAGAAGGCTAGGTAAAATATTGAACTCCATCTTATATGGTTAAGAGTCTATCATTCACATATGGACATACAAGCTCTATCCAATCCCCTTACCAATAAAAAGACCCCTTGAGGGTCATTCCTTTGATCTCAAAAGTCTGCTTTATGAAAAAGTGAGTGGCACAAGCCCTCAAAACAGATTTAAGGCTAAATGGGTGGGGGTTTGAGGATTTGAGGTACTAAACACAGGATCTAAAAGAGGACTGTTGTCTCCTTGGGGTCATATCCTTTTATTCCTCAGACCTATTGTCCTGACCCTGCATACCATTGGTACTATGGAGTGATCTTAGAATTGGTACACATTGGTAGAGAGGTTTTTAATAATATTGCATAGATTTCAGCGAGCACATTGCTCTTTCTTTCTGTTCAGTGTCCTATTTTCTGTCCTATTACATGCTGGAGGTGAGGTGAATTGTTCTCTTTGAATGTTTCCTCTGCTAATGCCTTCTAAAAAATTCCTTAAAAAAAAGATTGCATCTCCTGAGAATCCTTACCACTGCCGCAATAAAAAAGGTGAAATATTCACTTGTCTTAAACAGGTAAATATGATCTTGCAGTCTGCTTTTGTCCTTTTAACTTATTCCTGAGATTCACTATTAAATGCCTCAGCTGCATAAACTGAAGTTAAAAGCCTTGTGCTTTCTCATTATGTTTTTCCTTTTTAACTACTGTCTACCCAATTACATGCATGTTACATTAGTCCAAAACTTATTGTTTCCATTCAGTTCTCTATCATTAATTATCTGGATAATTTTGGATAATTTATTTAATTACTCTATTTCTACTTTGTTCTCTTATTATCTGTTTTAGCCATTTCAAAGAGGTACTATACTAGGAGAAAGTTAGTATAAAACCTTAATTTTGTAAGTATTATAAGTGGTGTACAAGTGTTGTGGTAATATAATACATAATGCAAAAAAAAGTTTTTAAAGGAAAGTTCTTTCTCTCTATTGTGAAGAATTTTTATTTGCTAGTCTTTAGGAAGTCCTTTTTGCCTTACTTATTGAAATGGGTGGAGATTCTTACACACTATAAAATTATCTGAGTATCTGGAATGGATTAGTAGACGACTCCAAATCAAATAATGATTATCATTATCAATAATATAAACATGTCTTAATTTGTTAATTTACTAAAATTAAAACAATCCAAAAGTACTTAGGTTTCACATTAATTTCTCTTTTATTTAAGCAGATACAAAGACTAAATTTTATTGAAATAATTTTAAATAATTCAAAAGTATGTTCAATTAATTTAAAATCCTATATAATGAAGATATAATATGCAAATTGATCTTGACTCCACACAAGATGGCCACCTCCATGTGGACACAAGGTGGCCAGCAGGGGAGGGCAGTTGGGAGTGACCAGGCCTGCGGGCGAGGGCAGTTGGTGGGGAGCAGGCCTTCAGAGAAGGGTGATTGGGGGCAATGAGGCCAGCAGTGGAGAAAAGTTAGGGACAACCAGGCCAGCAGGGGATGGAAATTAGGGGTGATCAGGCCTGCAGGGGAGGAAAGTTAGGGGTGACCAGCCTGGCAGGGGAGGGTAGGTAGGGGCAATCAGGCTGACAGGGGAGCAGTTAAGCATCAATTAGGCTATCAGGGGAGTGGCTAGGGGGTAACCAGGCTGGCAGGCAGAAGCAGTAAAAAGCGATCAAGCAGGCAGGTAGACAAGTGGTTGGGAGCCAGTAGTCCTGGATTGCGAGAGGATCTTCCAGATTGGAGAAGGTGCAGGCTGGGCTGAGGGACGCACACCCTTGTACACGAATTTTGTGCACCGGACCTCTAGTTCTAAAATAAAAATACTTTAAAACTTTTGGAGATTATAAAATAAAAATTGGTGTTTAGTACTTTATATTAATTCTATTATAGCTAATTTTATACAGATCTCTTTCAGCATTATTGATTCAAATTATCAAAGAGCTGTTGAAACCAGTTTGGCTCAATGGATAGAGCATCGGCCTGCAGACTGAAGGGTCCCAGGTTTGATTTCGGTCAAGGGAATGTACCTTGGCTGTGGGCACATCCCCAGTCGGGGATGTGCAAGAGGCTGCTGATTGATGTTTCTCTCTCATTGATGTTTCTGATTTTCTATCCCTCTCCCTTCCTCTCTGTAAAGGGAGGAAAAAAAATCAATAAAATATATTTAAAAAAACACAAATTATCAAAGAGCTACTATGGAAAATTATATGTGTCCCAAATGTTCTTAAAATATAAAATCCATCTAAAATATAAATACTTTAGGTACATAAAATTTCTGATATTTAAATTTAACTTATTCAGTCTCTCCCCTCTTTATAAAATATTTTATTTACAGAAAGTTTCTTAAATTCATGCTATTGGAGATTCCATATTTAGTTTGAAATTAAGGAGAAGAGTCATGCAATAGAATTAGATCAATTTGTTTGATATAGGGGTTGTCCAATGTAATTCTGAAAAAGTCCCTTAACCAAGAACACACTTTTTCAAGAAAATAAAAATTGCACTACTTTGATTCAGGATTGTAGTACTTTTACTTTTACTATCTATTGACTAAGCACAGAGCTAAACAAACAAACAAACAAACAAAACCAGAGAAGCAAAAATATACTGTCAGAGCCAGCAAGAGCACTGCTCAGTACTCCTGCTCTGAGTTGCTCTGAGTCCATACATTCTTCTAAATTCTTCCTGACTACACCAGAGCAGGTTCTTTCTCAAACCCTGACCATTGTACTAACTGTTAGGAACTTAGTCCAAGTTTCTCCTTTATCCTCTGCTCACTAACAACAGGAGTTGGGTCTGAGCCCCTCTGCCTGGGACTGGAACTCCTAGTATGCCAGGTCTTAGATGGAGAAGCCATGAGAGGTTGTGCATGTATAAGAATGAGTCTTTATTGCAGAAGCCAGTGGCCCAATAGTCCCATACAGGCAAAACAGTCCTTCACAGCAAAGTCCATACAGGCAGGCAGCTGGATACTGGCTGATAAATACATATCTTTCCCACACAGTAGCAGCAATCTCTGTACTCACAGTTATGTGAGCAGCCACATGCTGCCTCTAAACTCACTGTCTTATACTGTAGCAGTACCTGAACTCTCTGGCTCAGTAGCTTCTCATGTCTCCCCTGCCCAGCACACTGGCTGGTTAACATGGTAGCTATATCTGAGTTCTCTATGAGCTCTTAGCCTTACATCATGGCATAACCAGCTCTCAGCTCTGTCTGAGCTCCCTAGCCTCTCCTGCACACATAGGATCTACATTCTCTGCCTACCGCCTCTGCTTCTCAACTAGCTGATCAGTAACCTGTATATTATTCCAGATACAAAGAAGGCTAGTTGCCAACAGTGACATCAATAATATCGCCTATAGCAAGGCATAGAGATCACTGTGGCCTTGCTGCTGTTTATGGTATCTCAGCCTGATTAGGATTCCTATGTTCAGGGTGGCCTTGGACATCTGTTGTATTCACAACAAGGCTTCTGTGCTTCACTGGACTTGCTTCCCACATATATGTTTATAGGGTTTGACTTTAACACAATGACTCAGATATAACATATAATGGGATAAAAGAATAAAATAATTACAGAAACTATGTTTTTCACCTATAATTAATCTCATCTTTCAGTTTATCTACAATGCCTCTGCTGAGGTAAAACATGTGGGAAAACTTATTCTTACTATTTTTATTTAGATAAATGTTCAGATTTTCATGAGCTCTCTAAAATAGGCACCTTTTTCATTTTTCTTCGTATGGCAACTTGGTAAAGTGAGAAGGTTATGTAAAATCATAGTGGTGTTAGAAGGGTATCTAATTAAATGTTGTCACCTGTATCTCTCTGGATAGTCAGTGGTGATGAAACCATATCTCACCTTACTTCAGGCATTGGTCTCAGTCCTATAAGCATCCACTAGGAAGTGCCTATGTCTAGTGTAGTTGATTGTTCTCCTGGAAGGAGAAACACATTATAATTATTCACAGGAGTTGGCCATTACCCACTGCTGACTCTGCTTATTTAACGAGCACACATATAGTGCTGTGGACCAGATGCTATTCTAAATATGTTATAATTATAGTTGATTTAGTTTAATAACAGCCGTGAAAAGAAGGCACTATGAATAATCTTATATAGATGACGGAATGGTGGTCCAGTGTAGATTAAATAACTTGCCCCAAATCACAGATCCATTAAGAGGCACGGCTAGGTTTAAGCAATCACTCTTGAGTCCCTGCAGTTAACACTTTGCTATAATGCCTCTAGGCTCCTGTCACAACCTCTAGTGCTGCTAAAACCAGAGACTCCACTGCATCCCCTTGTGTGGCCTAAATCTGCCCAGATAGGTGCCTCTGTTACAAGGACACTTCTCTTCATCCTGAACCCCAGGCAGACCCATCCACTCACTCCTCACTACTTAGAGGTGACATGAGAATCTGAGTGCTTATTCAATGCCATGCTCAGTCTATTTGTACATAGGACCCTTGTCTCAGATTTTCTTTCTACCTAAACGTGCCTTATTACTGCTGTTTTAGTACAACTAATGTATGAGCACCAAAGAGGAATTAAGACAAGATCTCTATCCACTTTAGGTTTCCAGTTCAATTTATCCGGTTCAATTTATGTGGAAGGGCACGGGTGGGAAAGGAGGCAGTTGGCTGGTGCTGTTACTTTATTAACTAGCTAGCTAATCTTAATAACAGGAAAGTAACAAAGGGGAGGCCAGACATTGTAAGCATGGTCATCTGGGCAGTTTCACCAGAAAGCTGCAACTTTACACTCCCCAGGGAACCACCAGTCCTTTCCCTGCAAACCACTAGAGGAAGGGGCCTCCCAAAAAAGGGAAGATAGGCTTATATGTAATAAAGCTGGGTGACTTAGGGAATATGCTGGCCTTTCAGTCTAGTCTGGGGAATAAAATTAGTCAGATAGAAAGTTGGACCCCAATGCAAGCCCGTGAAAATTTGGGAATACATTATCCCCAGACAAAGGAATCTTGCTCTTTTTATCCTCTTGTTTGGTCCTACTTCCTTGGACTTGACTGTGTGCTCGCCTGCCATGTGATCCTAGAAGTCACATGGCCCATGGCCATGCAGACCCCACATCGGTGCAGAACCTATACACAATGAAGTACAACGGGGGACTGGGCTGTGCAAATATGGAGAGGAAACTCTGGGCATTGGCTTTTTTCCTTCATATTTTATGTCTCTACAAATAGCCTATTTTGGGGACTGATTATTTTTCTATTGACTGAAAAAAAATGGAATTAAAATTCAAAGTTGAGCAATTATCTGCTTATAGCGCTAGGCAATTCTTGACAACATTCTTCCCATTCAGTTGGGGAAAGGTAGGGTTATGAGAGTAAAAATATGTTAGCTATATATCTCAAATATCTCTATAACTCCACTGTATATGAGATATGTCTTTTAAATGTATTTCTATATTATTTTTATAAAAGTATCTTCTCATTATTGATAATGTGTGATACTTAATGAAGCTTAATGCTTCTTTTAGTCTACAATTCATATTGATGGACACAAATATTGGAAGACTCCTTATAATTATCCTTGGCCACCTCCTTTGCTCAGAGAATCTATCTTTGTGGTATGCGACACTGGTAATATGTGGACCTGGGTAGTATGAAGCAATTTTACACTGTGGGGAATTTGGCCTCCTGTGACAGACAAAGGATGAAATGAGGGCAAATAATTACATCCTTAAAGAAAAGGTAGAAGGATAATGGACTGAAGTTTCCTTTTTCCCCACTATTTGGAAACTATACTTTTAAAATGGGAGTTCTAAACCTGGCCAATATATACTTTAGAAAAATAATTTATTGGGTAAAAAAAATGTAGAAATCATAATTTTATATTGTCAAAGTGGCCCTGGTAAAGTGACAGCAGAGACAATGGTAGCAATAATTTGATAGCAGTTCTCCAAAGATCTTGTTCCTGTTTAGAGCTCTCAGAAGGTTCCAAATGGTAAGAATGCATTATTAAAATTTATGCCTCACAAGGTGGCTTCTTTCTGTGGATTTAAAACAAAAGCTCTCATGGATTCCAGTTCCACTCACATCTGTAGCTTCTGCTTAAATCTGTCTAAATTTGATATTTTTGACAATAGCCCTTCAGCAGAAAGCTTTAACAGCTTGTGTAATTATTAACATGAGTGCTGCAAACCTTTTGTACTGTACATAAGAGTTGCCAACCTGCACTGTCAGGAAAATCATGGAAAATTAAATTAGGACAATAGATGGAATAATGGATGTGAGGAGTGAAATCTCTAAGTGGTTTGGTCATACTGCTAATAAAGAAAGACTTCTCCCCCCTTTTTTCTCAGTTGTGAATGTCAGATTTCAGCCATAAAACTGTTCCTTATATGCTATTTTCCTTTTTATATAAGCTGCTAATGATTTATTGGGTGGCTCCTTTAAAATAGTTTCTTAATACAGTGTTTCAAAACCACTATTGCATTAACACAACTGCTTTAAATAAGCTTACTTTCCAATTACCAAAAAAGAAGAGCTCAAGAGAAATAAAGGGAAAGAGAAAGATTAAAAGGAAGCTATTAGATCTAGCCTATTTTTAGAATATATGTCTAAAAGCATTTTTATATAGCCTTCTATTAAAATGATGAAAAATGTGCAACATAACTATGGTCCTATAGAACCTATTGCATGAAATAAAATGTACTGAATCAATCAGGAATAAAAACAGCTTTCTACAGAAACACTGAAAGAAATAATTCATGTAATAATAAACATGATGATCAAAAATTACTGTACCCATTCTAGAGCCTGTTTCACTTAATTTCTAACTTATGTGAGCCTTTATATCAATTTTATCAATCTCTAATTAATTGTGAGTTGTCAGTGAAAGACAAACAAATTTAGTTGGTTATCAATATTCAGAAAAAATACCTAGAAATATAACTGGAAAATTCAAAGAAAAAGATATAGAAAAATCATTGAGGAAAGGGATAATATTCAGGCTTCAGAAAAACAGACACATCCTGCTCATCACAAGCATGGCCTGAGTTAACATAGCAAACTACTAAGTCAGTGTCCTAGACGCAGCTTCTAGAGGGGGCTTAAAAGTGCAAGCCTGGCGCCTAGCAACATGCTTTGTTTTGTGGGTGGCACAGCGACAAGGGAGAGCGTTAAGGATAGTAGCAGAGTTGATTGGATCACATTGCTCCACCAGACACATGCATAATCTCTAAGGAAATAGTTCTCAAGTATCTCATAAGAAAAGCCCTCTTTTTAAATAACAAACACATTGTAACACTTCACTTATTGCACACATATTAAAAAATATAACCACTTTAATGTAAAGGAGAAAAAATAATGTAAGTTATAACAAAATAGTTTGAATTATAAATGCTTTGGTGTGACTACTAGTATACTAGAAGATCTAATGAATGATGTCTATACACACAAGCACACGCATGCACGCGCATGCACGTACACACACACACACACACACACACACACACACACACATATTCAGTCAGCGTGAACCCAGCCAGCTACAAATGCATAGGCACAGGAATGTTGTACTGTGTCTCAAGTACCATTATTGTTGACATCAAAGTTACAATTTTTTTAAATGAATACCAATTCTTCATAGTGCTAAAAAATAACAAGCAAAATATATTATTTGTTTAAACTTAGAGTATCCAACATTAAAAATTACATTCCATATTTAAAACTGAAAAATATACTTTAACTACAAAATATGTACTGTATCAAGTAAGCATTAAATTTCAGAATGTACAACACACTTGCACTCCTCCAGTTGGGGGAGTTGGGGCAGTCACTTCCACCCAGGAGCTTCCTTTTGCTTTTCCTTCCTTCCTCAACCTGATTGTTAGAAATCAATGAAGTGAATGTCATCTATACTTAGATGCATGTCAGCTGCAACAAACCAGATCCACCTCTCTTGTCGTCCTAGCTTCTATTTCATACATAAACACATAAAAGAGAATCAGGGTTAAACAATACTCCCCAGGCAATAGGTGAAGAAGCAAAATCAAAACTGAAAAATAATTCCAGTTGTTTCCCTGAGGCTGACCACAAGGTCATCATAAGTACACAAGTAAAAGGGTAACGTATATAACCATTATTTCTGACTACATCATAAATTTCACTGTATATTTCAGGGTTACCGTAAATATCTTATATAATATCAGCATAATACGAAATCAATTGAACTGTGGAATGACCAGTTGGTGGGGGACAAGGCTGGTGAGCAGGCGGTGCCAGGCCACCCAAGGTGCATGCCTGCAGGCAGATCTAGGGGATGGCGATGGTGGGGGAGGAAGGCGGCAGAAACCATGGGCAGTGAAGGGAAGAGACAGCGATGAGGGGCGGTGTTGTGCTGGCTGGTGCCTAAGCCATCAGTAAGCCACCCCCTGGGGGCTCTCAGACTGTGAGAAGGGGCAGGCCAGATTAAGGGACCCCCAGAGTGCGTGGATTTTTGCGCACTGGGCCTTCTAGTACAAGTGTAACACCACTTAGGTTACCTGAATCAAAAAATGTTTTCCATAAAATCACTGAATAAGAGCAGTTGTGTGTGGTCTCAATATTCACCAGGGATGTGGGAGAGCAGGGGCAAAAATACCCCTGCTCTCCATGTACTCCAATGATAAAGCTTTATTCCTCCATGTATCCCAAAGATAAAGCTTTACATTTCAAATCCTTTTTGGCTTTTTCAGAATGATCTGCTTTCTGAGACTATTTCTTCTATCTTAAAAGGGTTCTAATTGGTTTCCTGTCCTAGTTTTTTTCTACATCTTTTGATGTTTAGGTAGATTTTGCTTATTTTTTAATAAAATTACTTATATCAATAAAAAAACTAATAAATTATAAATCAGTCTGACACAAGGGATAATGAAGTCTTGAATTCCAACCCATTACCACTTCAAAGTCAAGTTCATTCAAATTTTAGGTCAACATTATGTTTCTCCATGTCTAAAACATTCCTTTCTTGTTACTTCAACTTTACTTAATGAAATCTCAAACCCACCTTCTCTCATCACTGGTATGTACTCTCCACAATTATACTAGTTACCACTATCCAGAAAGGATTGTGTCATTTATCATATTACTTGAAATTTTGGTGAAGAGGTGGTTGTCAAATTTAAAACTGCTTAGGCCATCTTACCAGCTTCCCTCCTTTGCTCAGTTGCCTGCCTTCAATTTCTACAGATAATAACTGCCTATCAAACCCATCAGCTATCTTATCAGGATATTTTCAGTGGGAAGTCACCTGTAGAACTTGTGTTTTAATGGTAGGTCTTTGGTTAAAATCCATATTTCTAAATGTTAGATAATTTATATTATCTGGAGGAACTTTGACTTAGTTCCATTGCCCCATTTGTTTTATTCACAGTCAGTATGATCAGTAGTTTAATATTACTAGATCAGAATGCCCACTTCCCTCCTTAAACTAACACAGAAATATGCTCTGGCCCCTAGCCCCACTGCACGTGGAAGCAGCAGGGTGGGGGCAGTGGTGGGGAGTGCCCCAGCCCCCCACCGCGCTGCATGCAGAAGCAGTTGGGTGGGGGCGGCAGTGGCGGTGGGAAGTGCCCTGGCCCCTAGGCACTGTGACCAGGAGTGGCGGTGAGCGCCAGCCCCTGGGGTCGGGTGGTCACAGGCAGCTGGGGCTAGGCTGAGCAGGGAGATGGCTGGGTTCCCAAGGCCTAAAGCTTCTGGTGAGGCTTTAAGCCTTGGTCAGGCTGGGGGTGAACCATCAGTTGGACATCCAATGAGGGCTCCCAGTATGTGAGAGGAGCCAGGTTGCACTGAGGGACCACTCACCCCCAGTGCACAAATTTCATGCACCGGGCCACTAGTATATTATAATATGTGACTGAACTGTATTCAATATATAACAATAATGCAAGGAAGAAATGGTACATGTAGAAAACATTATTTAAGGTCAAAGCAGAGATAATTTGATCCATTTGGAAGAATTTACCATAATAACCTTCCCAAAATAATAGAAAATTTAAATACTATAAACTCCATCCACCAACCTCTATCTGCATTCAATAAGTTCTAAAAGGTGATATTTTCAGAAAATATAGAATGATGTTCTGAAATCCTGCCTAGGCCCTGATAGTACAGAATGAAGAAAGAGACATGTGCTATTAAGAGATAGAGAAGAAAGGGAGACAAAGAAAAACAATGAATTATAATCAAGTGAGCTTTATTACCTTTCCATGATAAAAACTAAAAAACTAGAAAGAAAACTTCCTTAATCAAAAATTATTTACAAAAACTTTTACTACAGCTAATATCATGTGTAAGAGTGAAATATTACAATAAGTTAAGGACATTTTCTCTCACTAATCTAATAAAAATGCCACTAAAGGTACTAACCAGTGCAGTAATGAAAGAACTAAAATAAATTACATAAAGATTTGAAAGAAAAAAATAAAAATTTATTCACAGATGCAATGATTGTCTACTTAGAAAAGTCTAAGGAATCTACCAAGAAATCTATTGTAATAAGCTTATTTTTTAGTAAGGTTACAAAGGCAATATACAATTATTTCTGTAATTCTAAATACTAACATAGAAGATTTACTCAAGACCTCTTGCATATACTAACTTTGCTCAAGACAAGTTAAAACATAGATTCATAAAGGCCAACATTTTAAAACAATCCAAATGTCAACAAACAGGAAATGGAAAAAAAAGTATTTTATTCATAACAGTGGAAAAACAAATGAATTAGAGACACATAGACACATGGAAGAATCTCAAGGATATTACGTTAAACCAAAGAAGACAAGCATAAAATTTCCACTCTAAGTGAATCCAATTATATGAATTCAAAGTCAAGCAAAATCAATCCTATCTAATAAAAGAGTAATATACAAATTGACTGTACCTCTGATCAAGCAATACCCACAGCCATGCCCATGAGCCATTCAGGAGCAAATTATGCAAATAAACCCCAAACAAGATGGCTGCAGTCACTGAGAGTAGGAGGGAGGCTTGGGTTTCCCTGGAAACAGAGGAAGCCAAGCTTTCCACCTGTCCTTGCTGGCCTAGGCCTTCACTCAATGCTACAAAGTTTCAATTATAGAAGACACACTGCCAGCAGAAATGGCTACAGCCACGGAGCTGAAGAGAGGAGGAGGCTAGGGTTGTCTGGGTGATGGAGGAAGCCAAGCTTTTTGCAGCTGTGGCCGGCCTAGGCCTCTATTCCAGGCTACATGTTTCAATTATAGAAGGTAAGAGAAATGGCTGGCAGGCAGTTTGGAGCCAGAAGTCCTGGATTGTGAGAAGGATTTCTGTAGGATGGGGCCTAAATAGGCAGTTGGACATCCCTAGAGGCGTCCCAGATTGGAGAGTGTGAAGGCTGGGCTGAGGGACAGCCCCTGCTCCCCATGCATGAATTTCATGCCCTGGGTCTCTAGTCTATCATAATAGAAATCATAGAACGGTTGATCTAGATAGGAGGATGCTGGTTGGCATTGGTAGCAAAGAGAAATGAGTGAACAGCCATGTGCGATGGAAAAGTTTGAGTGATGGTTCCAGAAGTGTATAAAATTTCCAAAACTCATTGAAGTGAACACAATATTCATGCATTTTATTAAAGTAAATAATGGCTTACTTTAAAAAGAGGCTATATCTCTCAGTGAGAGAGACTAAGTTACTCATTCAGTGGCAGAATTTTAAACTACAAATTTGTTATGCTCATTACTGTGGGATTTAAAATATGAAATATCAATACATGTTAAATGGCAATATCATACTTCAAAAGATGTAAAGTGTCTGCATTTGATTACCTGTCAGTAAGGGGATAAGTACTGTAATTTTGAAACTGGCAGGAGTCACTGTAGGATGAAAAACAAGTAAAGTATACATACCACTGGCAACAACTAAATTCTGGAATAGCTTCATGCTGGAAAGGGACATTAAGTTGAGCTTTGAAATTTGGGTATGCTATCTATACTTTACTTGTTATAAGCAAATGTTTGCCATTTAAATTGGTCAAAAATAAACAGATTTGGCTCACCTTAGATTAAAGGAGTTTATGTCATAAAATTCAATAAACAATAATTCATATTGCTGGGAAAGTATGAAATAAATTCTTAGTTCTCAATACTTGATATCACCTATATGTGATGCCAACATAATGCCTACTAGTACCAGTGACAGTAATTATGATAAAAAATGTAGAGCAAACCTGCAGATGCCCTGAAATAACTTGACTCACTCAATAACTGAATAAAATAAATATAACATATAAGGCAAATTACACAAATATGAATACCTTCAGTTTGTTCAGATACAAAAAACTGTATGAGATTTCAGTATTTCTCTTTTTCTGATACCTGAATGTTATTATAGTATTAGATTTAACAACTAATTAAACATAACAGTCACAAGTTAATGGATGATGGGTAGCGATGTTTGAAGCCAAGCTTTAGAATAACATGCTTTACAAGGTACTGTGTCCAATTTCCTGAAGTGACACTTGTAAGTATCTTAATAGCTAAAGGATAGTAAATTGCTCACCTCAGGACCATTTTTGGCACAGATTTTCAGAAGCAATTTTCAAGAGAGTCATCTAGGATGAATGATATAGTACTTAGTGTATCACTGGAGCACAACATTGAACAATTGCTGTGTGCAGTATATGACATGATATGACCTTAATTGCAAATTGTGTGTAAGAAGAGCAAGAGGAGCTCATGTTACATCACATGTTTTATCCCTGTGACAAGAGATATACTTCAACTACTGAATCCTTCTAAATAATAAAGCACATTGACTTAAAAGTTTAAATTCCTATAATGGAGATTTTGAAATTACTTCATATCATTATCCAAACCAAATTCTGTATTATGAAAATGGGTGGGTGAATATGTTGCTATTGAGATGAGTATACATCTGCTCATATGCCTTAAATTCACTCAGTAGTGGGGCTGCAGTGCTGAAGGAGTCATTTCTCGTGTTCTCTCTGGGAAGTTCTTCCATTTTACAGTTTCAGCCTCCAAGGAACATTTGTTTAAAAAAGTACAAATTGTGGAGCATAAATTATTCTCATCTACTAAGATATTTAATTCAGTGAGAAGGGGCTCCGTTTTTTCTTTGAACTAAAAAAGACAGTATATTAATACTTTCTCAAACACTTTCTCTTTTACTGAACTTCCAGCTCATCTGTAAAACAAAAATAATTCCACTGCAACATTACTTTCTAAGCAACCTGAAATATTTTGAGAAATATAAGCATTTGGTAGTCTTTAGAAGGAAATGATATGGATGGTTAAGAATTGGGGATCTGGAGTCATACATCTAATGTTGAATTCTAGGACTCCCATATGTTATGTTTGTGAATTTAAGTAAGGTTATTTAACTTTTCTGTGCCTCCATTTCCTTCTTTAAATTAAAATACTATTCACATATCTGCCATGTACAAAGAGCCTAAGCTATCTTAATGTAGTTTTAATTAAGTGAGAATATCCCCTTTGCCCTCTCCAGTACTCTAAACCTAGAGGGTCAGTCATTCCACCAAGTACATGGATAAATATGGGGTAAAGTAAGCCAAACATCTTGTTAAAAGGCACATAGCCACAAGTGACCAAAATTTAGATGAGGGGTGATTGCAAGATGGCAGTTGGCAGGATGGCAGTGAGGTAGAGAGTGTGAGTGAGGGAGTGCGGGAGTGAGGGAGTGAAAGGAGAGTATGTGGATTTGTGGGGTGTGTGTGTGTGTGTGTGTGTGTGTGTGTGTGTGTGTGTGTGTGACAGCTAGATCTCACAGGACCTTCAGGGGCTGGCAGATTGGGCTCATACAGCTGGGCAGCCTCTGCTAGTGCTGTAATCTCTCCTGGAGTGCCAGCTCTGCTGTAGAGGCTGTGCCATCTTGAAGGGGAGAGCAGCTGTGACTGGGATCCCAGCCTCATCTCTACCCAGGGTGTTCTCAGACACCACCTGGGATCCGACATCCACTTTGGCCAGGGTCCTGCTGCCTCAGCTGCCGACCCATGGACACCAGGACTCCAGCCCCCAAGCTGAGGGCTCCTGTGAGTTCTGGAGGGCACTCCCCTCCCCAAAGCCAATTGCCTTAGCCCTGGTCACCATGACCACTCGCACGTGTGTTAACAGCTAAGCCTGACGAAGCAAAAGAAAACAATACAAAAGGTCAACAAAACCAAGAGCTGGTTCTTTGAAAGGATAAACAAGACCGATGAACTTCTAGCCAGGATCACTAAGAAGAAAAGAGAGAGGATCCAAATAAACAAAATCAGAAATGAAAGTGGTGAAGTTACAACTGATCCCACATAAATACAAAGGATTATGAAAAAATACTAAGAATAACTCTATTCTAACAAAATGGACAACCTAGATGAAATGGACATATTCTTATAAAAATATAAGTTCCCAAAACTCAATCAGGAAGCATCAAAAAAACAGAATAGCCTAATAACTACCAAATAAATTGAAGTGGTGATCAAAAATCTTCTAGTAAACAAAAGTCCTGGTGTGGACAGTTTTACAGGGGAGTTCTACCAAGTATTCAAAGAAAAATTAAAACCAATTTTCCTCAGACTATTTCAAAAAATTCAAGAGGAAGTAACAGTTACAAGTTTGTTTGTTTTTTTTGAAACCAGAATTACCCTAATTCCAAAACCAGATAAAGATACCACAAAAAAGATAACTGCAGGTCAATATCCTTAATGAACATAGATGAAAAAATCCTCAATAAAATTCAAGCAAATCAAATTCAGCATTACATTAGAAAATGCATACACTATGATTAAGTAGGATATATTCCAGGGATGCAAGGATGGTATAATATCTGCAAATCAATAAATATGATACATCACATAAATAAATTAAGAGACAAAAATCACATAATCATATCAATCAATGCAGAAAAAGCATTTGACAAAATCCAACACTCTTTCTTTTTAAAAACTTTCAGCAAAGTGGGAAAAAGGGATCATACCTCAACATAATAAATACTATATGTGATAAGCCCACAGCCCACATCATACTCAATGGGCAAAAACTAAACACATATCCCCTAAGAACAGGGATAAGACAGGGATGCCCATTTTCACTACTCCTGTTCTATATAGTACTGAAAGTGCTAGCCATAGTGATAAGACAAGAAGAGGAAATAAAAGGCATCCAAATTGGAAAAAAAATTAAAACTGTTCTTATTCACAGATGACATGATGCTATACATAGACAACACCAAAGACCCACCCAATCAAAAAACAACTAGACCTAATAAATGAATTCAGCAATGTAGCAGGATACAAAATTAACACCCAGAAATCTATGGCTTTTTTATATACCAATAATAAACTCACAAAAAGATAAACTAAAAAAAAACCAATCCCATTTACTGTTGCACCAAAAAATTAAGATATTTATGAATAAATTTAACTAAGGAGGTAAAAGGCCTGTACTCAGAAAATTACAGGACATTGAAAAAAAGATAGAGGAAGACATAAGCAAATGGGAAGAACATATCATGTTCATGAATTGGAAGGATCAACATCATTAAAATGCCCATACTACCCAAAGCAATCTATAGATTCAATGCAATCCCCACTAAAATAACAATGACATATTTCAAATATCTAGAACAAAGTCTCCAAAATTCATCTGGAATAAAAAAGAGACCATGAATAGCCACAGAAATCCTGATAAAGAAGAACAAATTTGAAGGGATCACAATACCAGATATCATGCTATATTACAAAGCCATGGTTCTCAAAACTGACTGGTACTGGCACATGAACAGACATATAGACCAAAGTAATAAAACAGAGAACCCAGACATTGACCCAAGCCATTTTGCTCAATTAATATTTGACAAAGGAGGCAAGAGTGTACAATGGAGTTAAGACAGTCTCTTCAATAAATGGTACTGGGACAATTTGGTCAGATACATGCAAAAAAAAAAAATTTAAACGAGATCACAAACTTACTCCATACAAAAAAAAAAACAACTCAAAATGACTAAAGGACTTAAATGTAAGTTGGCAAACCACAAAAATCCTACAAGGCTCTATGGGCAACAAAACAGCAGACTTATGTTGTAGCAATATCTTTACTGACAAAACTCCTAGAGCAATGGAGATGAAGGAGAAAATAAACAAATTGTACTACATCAAAATAAAAAGCTTCTGCACAGCAAAAGAAACTATCAACAAAACAACAAGAAACCCCACTGCATGGGAGAACTATTTGCCAACGATATTTCAGATAAGAGTTTAATATCCAAAATTTACAGAGAACTCATACAACTTAACAAAAGAAAGATAAATTATGCAGTAACAAATGGGCAAAGGACCTAAATAGATTGTTTTCTAAAGAGGACATAAATAATGCTAAAAGACATATGAAAACATGTTCAAAGTAACCACTCATCTAAGAGATGCAAATCAAAACGACAATGAGATACCATCTCACACCTGTCAGAATGGCTATCATCAACAAATCAACAAATGACAAGTACTGGCAAGGAAGAAGAAAAAAAGGAACCCTAGTGCACTGCTGGTGGGAATGCAGACTGGTGCAACCACTGTGAAAGGCAGTATGGAGTTTCCTCAAAAAATTAAAAATGAAACTCCCATTTTACCCAGTAATCCCACTTCTAAAACTATATCCCAGAAACAAGCAATACCAATCGGACAGGATATATTTACCCCTATGTTCATAGCAGCACAATTTACAATAGCTAAGATTTGAAAACTACCTAAGTGCCCATCAACAGATGAGTGAATTAAAAAACTGTGTTACATCTAGACAATGGAATACTAAGCTGCTGTAAAAAAGAAGGAACTTTTACCATTTCCAACAGCATGGATGAAACTAGGGAGCATTGTGCTAAGCAAAATAAGCCAGTTGGAAAAAGATAAATATCACATGGACTCATTCATATGAGATGTAATGATCAACATAACTCGATGAATAAGAACACATCCAGAAACAAATAGCAGAGGAGATGGGGAGTTAGAGAGCAATCAAAGGACTTGTATGCTTGCATGTTAGTATAACCAATGGACACAGACACTGGAGCAGTGGGGCTTGCCCGGGTTTGGAGTGGCTAGGCAGCTGGATAGGGGAAGTAGAGTGTCAATTGGGGGAAAAGGAGACATATGTAAAACTTTAGACAAAATATAAATTAAAAAAATTTTAAATGTCATTGCTATTTTTTATATTATTAAAAACTTAAAGGACAATTATGTCCTATTAGAAATAAGAATCTTTTATTTCATTTATGTACACATAATGCAGTCAAGTTGTTTTGGCAGAAAAACCAACGCATTAGTGGTAAAATAATACAGTTTGTCATATATTCATATTTAATGAGGTTTGTCATTTAGTGTATTTCATAATATTGTCCTAATATGTTCAAACAATTACAATTGTATTGAGAATAACTTCAGAGGAGGAACTAAGATGGCGGCAAAGGTAAAACACCTATCTTGCCTTCATAATCAGCAATTTTAATACTACAACTTAACGAAAGAACAAACACCTTCCAGAATCACCAGAACACTCGCCGAGTGAAAATTCCACAAATAAAAGTGAAGGTAAGACACTGTGACTCGGAGGTGCGGCGGCGAACAGCGTTGAAAGATTCGCGCGGAGAGAGGTTTGGAGCGTGCGCCGCGGAGAGGGCGGGCGGCTGAAAACTGGCCAGTTTTCTCGATCGGGGAGACAAAGGCATCCCACTGGACTGATTCTCCAGCTCTGGGCGAAGTCCAGGGAACCCACTATCATACGGGGTGAAAACTGGACAGTGGGAGGGCACGCTGAAGCTCGGGTGCTGCCGGCTTGTGGAGGCGGCAGCTTGTGCAAACAGCTCGGCTGCATGACAGCGCAGGGAGCTCTCTGAGACTTGTCTCTCATTCGGAAAACCGTCAGTCTGCTTTGTTTTACAACCCTGGGTGAGACATTGCGCATGCAGAGTCATTTGGGGACAGTCTGAATTCCCAGGCAGCCGGTGGAGCTCCACAGTGGCTCTCTCTCAGAGGTGCTGGCAGCCATTGCCCCCGGCACAGAGCCCCTGGGGCCGCATAGGGCAGAGCTAACGCTGTCTGCTTGGCCCGGAGACTCCGCCCATCCAACCTGAGCACAGCTGAGCTTCACAGACAATTGGCCGGAGGTCAAACCCTCCTAGGGCTAACAACAACAAGCTGGGTTTAAATTCAAAAACACTGAATACAACCCATAAAGGATTGCAGTAAGAGTACCCACCTCAGGTAACCGGGGAGACTGAGCCACTGTCCATTTGAGGATAGCCACCACATAAAGCAGCCACCATGCAGAGACATGGAAAGAAATCAGGTGTGAAAGAAATGGAGGAGAAAAGACGACAAGACATAGAGTTCAAAACCACGGTTATAAGGCTTTTCAAGAGGCTCCTACAAAAGGCCGATCAACTTAACGAGAATTACCAGGAAATAAACAAGACCAACCAGCAAATGAATGAGAATTACAAGGAGATGAAAGATACTTACAAGGGAATGAATGAGAGCCTCAGGGAAATGAACAAGACCTCTGAGGATACGAACCAGACCCTCACAGATTAAAAAAAAAAAGGACCAACTAGAAATCAAGCATACACAGACTGAAATAAAAAATATTACACAAAGTCCTAAAAGCAGTCCAGAGGGCCACAAGAACCAAGTCAAAGATTTGAAATACAAAGAACCAAAATCCACTCAGCTGGAAAAGCAAGAAACAAAAAGAATTCAGATAATTGAAGATAGCATAAGGGGCCTCTGGGACAACCTCAAGCAAGCCAACATCTGAATTATTGGGGTGCCAGAAAAAGAGAGAGAGCAAGTTAATGAAAACCTACTGGAAGAAATAGTGACTGAAAACTTTCCCCACCTGGTGAAAGAAACTGACTTAAAAGCCCAAGAAGTACACAGAACCCCAAAATATAGGAATCTAAAGAGGACCACACCAAGACATATCATAATTAAAATGCCAAGAGCAAAAGATAAAGAGAAAATATTAAAAGCAGCAAGAGAAAAACAGTTGGTTGCCTACAGGGGAGCACCCATACGATTGTCAGCGGATTTCTCAACAGAAACGATGCAGGCCAGACGCGAGTGGCAAGAAATATTCAAAATAATGAAGAGCAAGAATCTACAACCAAGAATACTCTATCCAGCAAAGCTATCATTCAGAATTGAGGATCAGATAAAGTGCTTCGCAGATAAGAAAAAGCTAAAGGAGTTCATCACCACCAAACCAGTATTATATGAAATGCTGAAAGATATTCTTTAAGAAGAGGAAGAAGAAAAAGGTAAAAATATAAATTATGAACAACAAATACACATCTACCAACAAATGAACATAAAAATCAAGTGAACTGATAGTCTGATGAACAGGATAAACTGGTGACTATAACAGAAACATGGACATAGAGAGGGAATGGACTGACAATTCTTGGGGAGAAAAGTGTTGTTGGAAGTACAGCAAGAGATTGGACAAAAATCTTGCAACAATGGGAGAGGACATTGTGGAGGGGGAGGTGAGGGCGGAGGGTGGTATAGGTACAGGGTGGAGGGAAGATATAGGGGGATAAAAAAGGGGAAACAATGTAATTAATAAACTGAACAATAAAAATAAATTAAAAAAAGAGAATAACTTCAAATAAAAATAAAGAGAAAAACAACTAATAAAATATAGTAACTATTAAATGTGTGTGACAGAATTACAAAATATTTCCTAAATGGTTATAAATTTTTAACATTTCAACAAGAAACATTAGTTTGTTTCTTTGATATTCAAAAGACAAAAAATTACATAAAACTACCAGGGATACATCTAATGAATTAATTACCTTCTTACAGACTCCAAAACTGAAAAGTTGAGGGATATAAGAAACGCCCTCTTATTTTACTTTGTGATTATTTAATGAAGTTTTTATTTTGATTCCATTTAAAAGGTTAGCTTTTCTGTTATGTCATTTGTAACAAAAGATTTTCAAGGTACAAATGATGAGCTAAGATTGGAGTTAAGTTAAGGAACTTCATATAACTTGATAAATATGTTAAAAATTGTTATAATAGAATTATCAAGTACTTTAGGAATTCAGAGTAATTATTACTTAGCACAGATTGAGTGAGAAGGCTTGTGAGTTTTTAATAGAACCTGGTAGAATGTGAAGTGTAGAAGTGAAGAGGGGGAACCAAGATGGCGGCATAGGTAAAACACCTATCTTGCCGTCATACTCAGCAATTTTAATGCTACAACTGCATGAAAGAACAAACACCTTCCAGAATCACCAGAAAGCTGGCCGAGTGAAAATTCCACAAATAAAATGAAGATAAGACACTGTGACTCAGAGGAGCGGCGGCGGAGAGTGTTGAAAGACTCGCGCGCAGAGAGGTTTGGAGCGCGCTCACCGCAGATAGGGCGGGCGGCTGAAAACTGGCCAGTTTTCTCGAACAGAGAGACAAAGACGTCCCACTGGACTGATTCTCCAGCTCTGGGCGAAGTCCAGGGAACTCACTACCATATGGGGTGAAAACTGGACAGAGGGAGGGCACGCCAAAGCTCAGGTGCTGCAGGGATGTCCCAGCTTGTCTAGAAGGCAGCTTGTACAAAAAGCTCAGCTGTGTGACTGCGCAGAGAGCACTCTGCGACTTGCCCTCTCATTCGGGAAACCGTCAGACTGCTTTGTTTTACGACCCTGGGTGAGACGTTGGGTGTGCAGACTCATTTGGGGAGAGTCTGAATTCCCCGGCAGCCGGGGGAGCTTGGCAGCGGCTCTCCCTCAGAGGTGCTGGTGGCCGTTGCCCCTGGAACAGAGTCCCTCGGGCCACATAGGGCAGAGCTAACGCTGTCTGCTTGGCCCGGAGACTCCGCCCATCCAACCTGAGCACAGCTGAGCTTCACAGACAATTGGGCTGGAGGTCAACCCCTCCAAGTGCTAACAACTATTAACCTGAGCTTAACTTCAGCAAGACTGCGCAACCCATATCCACCTCAGGTAACTGGGGAGGCTGAGCCACTCTCCCTTGTAGGACATCTACCACACAAAGCTACCACACAAAGCTAATTGACCAACTCAGGGAAGCAGCCACCAATCAGAGACATAGAAAGAAATCAGATTAGAAAGAAATGGAGGGAAAAAAATGACTGGACATTGAATTCAAAATGACGGTTATAGGGCTTATCAAGAGGCTTCTAGAAAAGGTGGAGACCTATAAGGAAATAAGCAAGACCAGCAAGGAAATGAACGAAACCCTCAAGGATATGAACGAGACCTGCAAGGAAATGATCAAGACCAACGTGGAAATGAATGAGTCCTACAAGGAAATGAAGGAGACCCTCAAGGATATAAAGGAGACTCTCAAGGACCAACCAGAAATTAAGCATACACTGACTGAAATAAAAAATATTATACAAAGACCTAAAAGTGCCCTGGAGCACCCCAAGAACCAAGTTAAAGATTTGAAATAAAAAGAGGTAAAATCCACTCAGCTGAAAAAGCAAGAAACCAAAAGAATCCAAAAAATTGAAGATAGTGTAAGGGGCCTCTGGGACAACCTCAAGCATACCAACATCCGAATTATAGGGGTGCCAGAAAAAGCGAGAGAGCAAGACAATGAAAACCTATTTGAAGAAATAGTGACTGAAAACTTCCCACACCTGGTGAAAGAAATTGACTTAGGAGTCCAAGAAGTGCACCGAACCCCAATATATAGGAACCCTAAGAGGACCACACCAAGGCACATCATAATTAAAATGCCAAGAGCAAAAGACAAAGAGAGAATATTAAAAGCAGCAAGAGAGAAACAGTTGGTTACCTATAAGGGAGCACCCATACGACTGTCAGCGGATTTCTCAACAGAAATGATGCAGGCCAGACGGGAGTGGCAAGAAATATTCAAAGTGATGAACAGCAAGAATCTACAACCAAGAATACTCTATCCAGCAAAGCTATCATGCAGAATTGAAGGTCAGATAAAGTGCTTCACAGACAAGAAAAACTAAAGGAGTTCATCACCACCAAACCAATATTATATGAAATGCTGAAAGATATTCTTTAAGAAGAGGAAGAAGAAAAAGATAAAAGTGTAAATTAGGAACAACAAATACACATCTATCAACAAATGAATCTAAAAATCAAGTGAATTAATAAGCTGATGAACAGGATAAACTGGTGAATGTAACAGAATCCCGGACATAGAGAGGGAATGGACTGTCAACTCTTGGGGAGAAAGGGGGTGTGGGAAATGCAGCAAGAGACTGGACAAAAATCATGCAACTATGGGAGAGGACAGTGGAGGGGGATGAGGGGGAATGGTGGGATGGGTACCAGGTGGAGGGGAACTATAGGGGGAAAAAGGAAAGGGAACAATGTAATTAATAAACTGAACAGTAAAGATTAAAAAAAAAGAATGTGAAGTGTACAATTATAATCTTAGTTGAACACTTTAGGAAAATGAAGTTGAAAGAAAAATCCAAGTAAAGGCAAGAACATGAAATTACACACGTTATGAAATCATATATATAAATATAATTAAATGTAATGTCATTTGTAGTGAACTGTGGGGTCAATTTGACTGGACCATAAAGCATGTACTTGGAAAAGATGAAGGACAGATGGATTTAAACCAAATACTTAGAAATTAGAAGGTAAATATTTTTGCATGACATGCTTAGAAGTCTAGATATTACTCTGTATGCAGACATTATCCAATATTACAGCATATGCTTTTTTTGAAGAAGGAAAAGAATTAAGAAATTAGGGTGATGATGAAAAATTAGAAACTGATATGGAGATGAGAAGCATCACATTAGGAAGGCATCTATGATAGCTATAAGTATGTATGATGTCCTGAGCTAAATTATTTTGAAAGGTATAGAATGAAGAGGTTATTTCCAAGGTAAGAGGGTTCATTCTTGGGCTTTTTTCTTAATTACAGTTGACTTTGTTTTTTTCTTTTTTTAATTTACATACATATATATATATATATATATATATATATATATATATATATATATATAGTTTAAAGTATTACAAATAGTAGTGCATGTGTTTTCTTTTTCCCTCCCATTGACCCCAACCCCGGCCTCCCATATCCCACAGCCCATGCCCTCACCTAACCCCCCCAGTGTCTTGTATCCATTGGTTATGCTTATATGCATGCATACTAATCCTTCGGTTGATCTCGTACAGCCCCCGCCCCGCACCCTCCCCTGCCTTCCCACTGTAGTTTGACAGTCTGTTCAATGGTTTTTTGCGTCTGTATCTATTTTCCCCCATTCTTGGGCTTTATGTAGGTATTAGAGGAGGTAGAAAAAATAATAATGCTTCTGAGGGTATCTGAACCTAATATAGGTGATTAGGTGGATAATTTTGTCTGCAATTCAGAAATGAAATATTTGATAAAGGTTATATCACTTCTGGTCCACTAACAACTAAGTAGATGATAGATGATAGATTCATTGACAGATAGTTGATAGGTTGGTAGATAGATAAATGGGAGATAGATGATAGATAGATAGATGATAGATAGATAGATAGATAGATAGATAGATAGATAGATAGATGATAGATAGATGATTTATAAATATAATTAGGTAGAAAGATAAACAACCAATTTTTCTTTCTTATAGGTACATTTGTAAGTGGAATATAACCAAAGTTCAGACTTAAAATGATTATTATATTATCCTAGACATGAATTGTTTACAAGTACTATGTAAAAAAAATAGCTAATATTCAAAATTGATAATTAAAGAAGAGAAATAATGAATAAATTATATTACTCAAAAGTAGTATTGATATTTACACTTAAAAATAGAATAATCATTTCCCACTCGCCCTACCTCAGTGGAGGTTTATTATGTGAGACTGGCTGGCATGTAAGAATATAAAAAATGAAAAATTCTAATATTTTGCACTAGATCAGAATTATAATATTTTAAGGCATACTTTGATACTTAGTACTCTGTGAAGCAGACTAATTTCTTTAATTTTAAGATTTAGTTTTTGACCAATACATCAAGCATTCAAATGAAAACAAAAAAACAACCAAAAATTATAGTAATAAATATTTAGTTATAGAGCTACCTCTTATTTTGGAAACTATTATTTTTTCAACAATGTCTGTGCACTAGCAATAAACAATTGAAGCAAATTATCTTTCTGACTTGTATAACAGGAGCAATAAAATATTAATTAATTAATGTTTGGGTTCAGGACAAAAGATACATGTATGTGTGAAACAGATTTTGAGAATGCATTGGCATAACTTTTTAGAAACTGAAAAGGCTTTAAAAAAAAACTTACCAAAGTTCTAAAAAGAAATATGACTTAGCTCTGGCAGATGTGGTTCAGTTTGTTGAGTATCATCTCAGGCGCAGAAAAGTTGACAGCTCAGTTCCTGGTCAGGGCACATGCCAAGAATGTGGATTCATTCCCTGGTCAGGGTGAGTAAGGAAAGCCACTGATGGATGTTACATCAATATGATGTTCTTTTCTCTTTTATTCCCTCTCAATTCCTATCACCTTAAAAATCAATAACAAAATATATTTTAAAAAAGAAAAATATATATATGGTTTAAATTGTGACTAGAAAATAAATTTTGGTCAAACTTGACTACTTTTAAAGAATTGAGTGAGTACATATGACAATAAAATAAAAATTATTAATAATAAAAAATAAGTTCACACTTAAGAACAGGAAGAGTATAGGCAGAGTGAAGGAGGGAAAGAGATTTTGATCTTGAAATTAAGGGTCAAACTTTATTTTTAGAGGGCACATTGGATTTTATTTCTACATGCATAATTTAATGAAAAGAGCAAAGTGATATGTTTTTAATTCCCATGAAAGAATAACATTCATCTAGCCTCAATATGTGAATCTTTGTCATTTTAACATAATTCAAATTCTCAGCACAATAAGAAATAAATTTGAAGTACCATTAAAAAACCTTATTTACTTGAAATTGAGACAATATAGGGGTAACATTTGAACTCCATCTTGATCCAAAGAACTTCATCTTAGAAGTTTTACTAAAACTTGTTGCTTTCAATAAAATTTCATATTTGAAATTAACCTAACTACATCTTTAAAGGAAAGACTATATAATGATAACATCCTTTTAAAAATCATGTTTTGGAAAATAATTGTTTTGTCAATTAAATATTAACTAGAATATCTGTGCAACTATTACTTTACAGGTGTTTTGGGGGGTCCACTGAGTATTGAAATATCTGTGACTATCGAGGGATCAACTGCAGTCAGATGACCATGGTGGAACAACTGACCTCATCCTTATTCCCAAGCCCTTCACCCACCCCAAGGCCCCTGTATAAGTCATTTATAAGAGCTCTCAGGAAGCTCGACTTCTCTTTTCTGGTTGACTAGCTGGTGTACAAGCTCTTTAAAGAAACTCTGTTTAATCTTATACTCGGTTCAGTGTTCATTTCTATGATATTGAGACTCAAGGACCTGGCATGCAAAGTCTGGTAACAAAACAATTAGTAAGTCTCTTTCCTTTAAATTTTTAGCAATCTCTAACTATTTTTCATGGAACTGTCTTCACTTTTCCAAAGATAGTACCACTATCTATATGGACAAATCCACTTGAAAACATTGTTAGAAAATGTGGAAAGCATTGATATAATTTTTATTTAATTAAAAATCCTAATAAATGTGTGAAAACATTTGGAAATGCTTTTCTATATTGCATTTTTAGCAATATTTGAGACTATGTACTGAAACCTTGAGACTAGAACAGAAACGGTATGTCAGAGGAGGAAAACAAGTTTTCTATTTAAACAAGTTTCCAGAATTTTTTTAAAGGTATGTAATACATACGTTTTAAAACACCAAAATATTTACATGGGAAAAAAAAATACAACTAAACAAAAAAATTCCAATTGAGTAGAAACTAACGCACTGAAATATCCCAATAG
The DNA here is from genome assembly GCA_027563665.1 of Antrozous pallidus. Lineage (NCBI taxonomy): Eukaryota > Metazoa > Chordata > Mammalia > Chiroptera > Vespertilionidae > Antrozous > Antrozous pallidus. The sequence continues at coordinate 101,422,792 of CM050514.1, forward strand.
GAAACAATTTGAATTACACGTTCTCAATATTAATGAAATGTTTAAATAAAAGATTGCTGAAAAGAACACAGCCATGTTTTTTCTAGTTATTTATGTTCTAGGCTATTAATTAAACATATAAAATTGTCTAATAAATTTGTTTAAATTACATTTATGAACTAATATTGTGTCTAATTAGCATGCATTCATTTTCAAACTGATTCTATAACATTTAAAGGTATTTGAAACCTATTGTCTTTTATGAGTCAAATATCACTGCCACAAAATAATCTTACTCAGACTCTTAATTTATTTAACAAACTCTTTCTTAATATATAAAATATTATGTAGTGACCTTCTTTATCTCTTGTTACATCCTTCACTTTGAGATCTAATTTGTCGGATATAAGTATTGCTACCCCAGCTTTTTTTCCATTTCCATTCTCCTGAAGAACCTTTTTCCATCCTTTCACCCTCAGTCTGTGTGCATCTTTTTTTTGGAGGTGGGTTTCTTGTAGTCAGCAGATATATGGGTCGTGTTTTCTTATCCAGTCTATTACCCTATGTCTTTTGATTGGAGCATTTAAACCATTTACATTTAAAGTAATTATTGATAGATAGTTATTTGTAGCCATTTTTGTTCTTTGCCCCTATGTTCTTTCATGGCTTCCTATTGCTTTTCACAGCAGACCCTTTAGCATTTCTTGCATTGCTGGTTTGGTGGTAATGTATTCCCTTAGACCTTTTTTGTCTGTGAAGCTCCTGACTTGACCTTCAATTTTTATTGATAGCCTTGCTGGGTACAGTATTCTAGGATTCAGACCCTTTCTTTGCATAACTTTGTATATTTTATTCCAATCCCTTCTGGCCTGATAAGTTTCTGTTGAGAAATCACTTGCTAATCTGATGAGGATTCCTTTGTAGGTGACTTTCTGTCTGTCTCTGGCAGCTTTTAGGATTCTCACTTTGTCGTTGATGTTTGCCAATTTAATTATAACATGCCTTGGTGTAGGTCTTTTGGGGTTTAATTTGCTTGGAACTCTGTGAGGTTCTTGGATTTGTGTGGGTTTTTTCTTTCCTATATCAGGGAAGTTTTCTGTCATTATTTCTTCCAACAGGTTTTCTATTCCTTGCTCAGTTTCCTGTCCCTCTGGAAGCCCTATTGTACGTATGTTGTTTTGTTTCATGTTGTCCCAAAGTTCCCTTACGCTCTCCTCCTGCTTTTTTTTTTCTAGAAGCTGCTCTACTTGGGTGTTTTTTCCTACCTTGTCTTCCAGCTCACTGATGCAGTCCTCTGCTTCATCTAGTCTACTCCTGATACTTTCTATGGAGTTCTTTACCTCAGCAATGTCACTTTTCATTTCTTCTTGGGTCTTCTTCATTTCTTCATAATTCTTCATTTCTTCATAATTCTTCTTCATTTCTTCATATTTCTTATTCCTTTCTTCCTGGCTCTTCTTCATTTCCTCTTGATTCCTCTTCAATTCCTCATGGTTCTTACTTGTATTGGCTTCTGTTCTCTTCATCCTCCCTATGACCATTTCTCTGAACTCTCTCTCTGACAGGTTGTTTGCTTCCATTTCGGTTACCTCTTTTTCTGGTGAGGCTCGTTTTTCTTTCATTGGTGGGCTATTTCTTTGTCTCCCCATAGTCTTTCTTCTCTGTGTGTCTTGTTATGTAGTTCTCACTCTCCTGTGTTGATTTAAAGGCTCAGACTACAACACAACCAGGTGCAGCACACCAGGCACTGAAGAAGAATGTATTCACAGTATTGGTAACTCCAAATTAAAAGTTATTGCCAGAGGAAGGTAAATTAGGTGATAGGTGGGGTAAGAGAGAGTAAGAGAAAACACACTCGCACACACAAAATAAAGGAAGAGAAAAAGAAAGAAAGAAAGAAAGAAAGAAAGAAAGAAAGAAAGAAGGAAGGAAGGAAGGAAGGAAGGAAGGAAGGAAGGAAGGAAGGAAGGAAGGAAGGAAGGAGAGAAAGGAAGGAAGAAAGAAAGAAAAAGAAAGAAAGAAAGAAAGAAAGAAAGAAAGAAAGAAAGAAAGAAAGAAAGAATAAAAAAAGGGAATGCCAAAATAAAGTTGGGAAAAGGGGAAGGAGTAAAAAGAAAGGAAAATGGAGTAAACTATAAATATGGGTTGGAAACTCCCAGAGGACCGCCACTAATCCCAGCAAAAGCCAGCAACGAGTACCTGGAGACTGATAGAAACTACCTACAACTAATATCAAGGGAGGTTAGGGAACACAGAAGCTTAAATCTATCAAAAAACAATGTAAACATCACCAATACACAAAACAATTCCAACCCCCACCCCACAAAACAAATTAAAAGAAAAGAATAACCAAACCAATCTCACAAATATGCATAAAATATAAACAACATCAGCAGGACCGAGAGAAAAACATTTTAGGATAGTGAAGTCGGAGAAGCATTAGATGTGTATGGACTTGGAGCAGGTGGTTGGAGATTGGATATAAAAGTGGGGTGAAATTTTAACAGGGGCTAAAAAGAGAGAATAAGGAAAATCTAAACCAGAAAAAGTGTAAGGGGAATAAGACACTAACTAAGGAAAGGTTAGCAAGAGAGTGCTGGCATAAGGGGGAAGTTGAAGTAGATTAAAGAGATACTAAAGGGTAGATGAAAAAATACTGTATAACACTAATCTCTGAGTAGAATAAAGATGGAATAAAATGGCACTTAAAAAATTTTAAATAGTAGTAGAAATAAAATTGATTTCTTAATTTGTGTTACACAAGAGACAATTTATGATTCAGCCCCTAGGTGGCAGTGTTTCTGAACTGACCTCCAGGTCTATTGGTCCTCTCTCGCCTGATCTAAAATCCCGCTATGTCTATGGTATTTACTACTGATTTGTGGAAATAGGCTACCCCAGAGCTGCCTCTCTAATGGTGAGGACCTGTTCTGATCCCCAACGTCAGAAAAACAGCTCGCCCCTGTGGTCTCCCAGGCTATCCCCCACCAGGGGATCCCCCGTTCCTCGTTCAGTGCTGAGAAATCCGGATTTAGAGAGGACAAACTCAGGCGCGCGAACTCACATCCTACTCGTATGTTTGCGCAAAACCCTTTCTCCCCTTGGGTTTGGCAGCCCGCTCCCTCCAAAACTGCCAGGCTGGCCCTCTCCTTCAGGTCCAAATGGGTCGCCCTCTATGTATCCCCCCCCCTCCTGTCACCAGCTCCGAGGACCCTCTTCCACGTTTGCCGGCTCCAACAGCCGCGGGTTTTTCCTCTTTTTTCGCCAGACGCGAATCTCCCTGTGTTACCAGCTCCCTTAACCCCCGGAGAAACCTGACCTTTCCGTGGCTGAGCACAGGTTTCCTCGGAGTCCGCTTCCTCACCAACTAGGAACCGATGTTGGGGGGGGGGGGGGTTTCAGACACCCAGTGGGTACCGCAACTGTAAAATCTTCAGGCTCTTCCCCTTTAAGATGGCGCAGCCGCCTCTGAGCCAGGCTCCGGGAGAGAACCCAGCCGCACGGAGCCGCTCCGTTGAGGGCGGCTAATCTGGCAGTCCCCCTCCTTCTCCCAAAGCCCTGCTGTCCCCCCACTCGCCAACAAACACTGCCCCCGTGACCCTCGGCTGCTCACCCCGTCTACCCCGGGACACAAATGATTACTCGTCCTTCTGACCCGCCGCCATCTTTTCCTCTCCTTAATATATAAAATAAAGTAAACATCATTCTAACCTTTACCAAAATTAGCAAAACTCAAATTTTAGAGTTTAAATATATGATATTTTGTTGTAAGGTGTTAACATAATTACTAATGCAATGCAGCAAAAAGAAGCACTTACTCAGTCAAATTTATTCAGAGAAAGCAGCTGCATGGAATGAATTTAGATAATAAGGTTTCTTAGAAAATTGCAGCAGTAAATAAATATACTTCCCATGCTTTTGGAAAGGATACAAAAATAAAAGGAAGCCAGAATTGTAGAGTTTGAGCTTTGTAGATCAGTATCTCATAGCCCTCTTAAAATAATAGATCTTGAATCTATTACAGCAGATGTGGCAAATGTTCCAGTCCTTGTTTGGAGAATCCTTGGAAAGCATGGTCAAAAAACCATTTATATTCATTTTAATTTTAGTGTAAATGTGCTCTCTACCAATTAAAGAAGAAAAACATTATAAAATGACACATCTAAAGATAGATTTATAATAATGAAAAATTTTGGGTCACTGGAGACATATTTCAAAAGGGAAGGGCGAGAGAGTAGTCATTCAATGAGTACCTACTATGTGCCAGGCACTATGCAGTACTTCATGTATACTGTGATATTCACCCTTTTTAACAACTTGTGATGTTGATATGATTAAAATCATGGCACAGAAGATACTGAAGTTTAAAGATTAAATAACCTTCCAAACTAACCAAAAGAAACAGACCTGGAATCTCTCTCTTGTTGCAATTTCCATTTGTATACTGTCATTGCTCATTTAATTTTAATGTACATTTCTACATAATATTGATAGCCATCATATTGATAACATTGATGTGTAGTGATTCATAGTATAACATGTAATTTTTATTACAAGTATTATTTGGGGTTTCTATTTAAAACACCAAGAATATTTTAGCTGGCAAAATTTCTTAGGATAGTATTGCTGTAAATAGGGGTGACAAGATACGTTATTATCAAGAAACAATTTGCTATCCACTTCACACCTTTTAATTCCCATATCTTAAACAATTCTTTACCCCCAGTTACTTTATGCTCAGCATGAAATTATTCAATCATTTTGAAACATCAAAGAAATAGAAAATTGTTCTCAATCTACTACTTACAACTGTGTCCCCTGATCAGTAAGAGAAGGTCAAAGGGGCTGCTGCATTTACAAAGGAAAGGAAAGGGCATACTGAAGGAGATATACTTAATCCTCAAAGCCTCAAATCATAAGCAGTGGTGATGAATTAAGTCCAATATGCAGTAGCTACAGGGTCAGTACTACACTTATTCAAATTCATAAATGAAAGTAAATTTTTTTGTTTAGTTGTTACCAGGCTGTGAGCTGGTAACTCAAATAAAGGATTAAATATCTAATCCCATAAAATCTGACAATAATGGTGAAATCACATACTGCCTTTCTGTTCCATAATGCTAATTTTAGTGCTTCAATGCTATTACTTAGTATTGATATTTCATCTGAAAATATTTTAGTTAGCAATCATGTATGTATACATTTATTCAATAAATATTTATTGAGTACATTCTATGGAATGTAAAATTTAAAATAACATTTGTACTAAATTAACTTAAAATGTACTATGTAATGCTTTCAAAATCTAGTTTCGCTATTTCTGACCACAGTGTACAAATACAATACCCATAAAGTATGTTGATCTATTAAAACTATGTCATCGACATTAAAACTTAAAGTTGTTTTTAAACTGCAGTTAAAAAATAGCATTGTGATAAGTTTTCTCTGAAGTTCTGTGAAGGATAGTATGCATTTTATGTTCCTTTTCAATATAAAAATTATATTAGTTAATACATTATTCAATAATACACTTCTAAATAAAGTGAATTTCAAACTGTCATTGCATAGTAAAATAGTAAAAATATATATTTTCTTCTATTTCTAAGTTTTTTTAGGATCAAATATTGTATAATTAAATTATCTTTTTTTGATTTGTATAAATAGTCAGTAAATCTTCCCCTTCAGACAATGTATAAATTTTTAATAACATAAAGATGGTCAATAATTTAAATTCAAAGAGATTTGTACGTTGATCTTTCAGATAAAATTCTATTAAGCTAAAAGATTTCCCACAGGTTCAGTTTTTCTATGACCATAAGTGTTAAACATTCAACTATTCTATTTACAATGATAAGTAAGGAACCAGTCTTATTAAGCAGGTAAAGCAAATTACCTGGCTGTTATAGATTACTTCTAGTACAACAAAGATGGGAACATGCTTATTGCTACCTGAGGTCGAATCCTGTCTTAGGCAAATCATGAAACAAGTAGAGGTAATCCCTGTCCTCTTCTATGCTACTCCAGCTCTCCTGACCCACCTCGTGACCCTTGTTTTAATCCTGCTTGGGTGGGTGAATCTTCCTTGTTACATTCATATGCGTAGTGCCTACCCAGGGCAACCCTCTTCGGTCAATGTTTCATGCTTCCAGATTACAGTCATAATGTGCCATGCACTAGATACCAGTCCTCAGCTGGAATGCAAATTGATAGTCAAATAACAGTTAAGTTATTAATGAGTATAAAATGATAAGTTTCCTCCTCTGAGGATATTTATGGTCTGGGTGCAAACACTCTTTAAAATGCAAGAAATATTCCTTGAATAGTGAAATTTCAAGTAACAGTATGAAAATATATCCTGAAAGGTGAACTTTTACCTGTGCCTCCTGATCATAAGATCTATAACTAGTCCATTCAAAATTATCTCAATTCATATTCCCCCAAATTCACTATTAAACTTAATTCTTAGGTGTCTTGATATTGAAACAATTAAAAACAATTACATAATATAATGAGATTCAACACCTGTACTATAAATATGTATTTACATAATCTCATAGATTTTTAAAATTGGGCTTCTAAGAAATAAAAATGTTAAGGTCTTAATTATTTATTGTAAATTGAGATAAAATTGACATATAACATTATATTAGTTTAGTGAGTACAACATAATGATTTTATACATGTATCTACTAGAGGCCCAGTGCATGAATTCATGCACAGGTAGGGTTCCTTGAGGTAGCCTGTGGGTGGCCTGGCGCTGGCCCCTAACCTGCTTTCTCCAACGAAGCAATCCATTGGAGCCGGGGCCCCTGCTCCCTGCTGCCACTGCTGGTCATCATCTCCAGGGTGATCAGCAGGGTGATCAAGCCCCTGCTCACACCTTCCTTGGCCTGGCACCACCTGCTCACCTGCTCCACCATCCCACCGCAGTCCCACTCTCACGGGGGCCCATTGGGGCCCATTGGGGCTGCCAGCATCTCCACTGCCACCCACTGCCAGTGCCGTGTCGCTAACACCAGCCATGTTCCGCCCCACCCCCTGGTTGTCAGTGCACATCATAGTGAGCAGGCAAACTCCCTGTCAAACACCCAGTTGAGAAGACAATTTGCATATTAGGCTTTTGTTATGTAGGATTGTGAAATTATTGTTGTTACTTCAATAAGTTTAGTTAATGTATATCACCTTATGTAGTTGTTTTTTGATGAGAACTTTTAAGATATGCTCTCTTATAAACTTTCAAATATACAGTATAGTATTGTTATTTATAGTCACCATGCTGAACATTACATACTCAGAGCTTATTTTATGACTGAGTCTTGAATGTTTTTAACCTTTTTTTTAAGTCATTGGCATTAAGCCAATGAACGTAATACAGAGAAACATGTAGTTCAATATGTACACTGATGGTTTTATAGATATGACTAAATTTATATTTAATAAAAATTATATTGTTGAGTAACATTTTATATTATTAAAATGTGTTCTTTAATTTTTAGGAGCATGGCATAAGGGTGAGAGCTGAGAAATATATTTTACAGAAACCAGTATCATTTTAAATTCCTTAGTACTTTACTATATCTGAGTCAGAAACATATATGGTTAAGTTTCTCATAATAACTACAATTTAATTTCAACCCATATTTGTCCTAATTCTTTCCTTTTTTATTTAATTTATTTTTAATTGAATTTATTGGATGACATTGCTTAATAAGATTTTGCAGATTCCAAGCATACAATTCTATAATATATCATCTGTATATTGTATTGTGTGTTTACCACCCCAAGTTAGGTCTCCTTCCATCACCTTTTATTGCCTCTTTACCCTCTTCTAGTCCCTGCTTCCCTCTGGCAATCACTATACTGTTGTCTGTATCCATGAGTCTTCCTTTTTAGAGTCCAAACCAGATTTCGTTTCAATCAATAAAGAGGGAGTTTTTTTTTTCTTTAGGAAAACACATCGGTAAAAGTATAATGACTTCCTTTATAGGTCTTAAATAAGGTTATTTTTAAAATTAGAAGTGTTTTAATCAAATACACCCTCTCTATAATCCTAGTCTTAAAAACCTAGTAACTTAGGTGTTAAATATTCCCCCTTTGCTTTTGTGACTGTTCACTATTCCATAGTATATGCCCTCAATCTTCACTTGTCAAGATAAGGGTAATCAATCTCAATTCCCCATAAAATGTAATTTCCATTAGAGACAAGCAATAAACACTACCAATTTCTTGGTAGCATTGGACTTCTACAAAATAATCTCCTTTACAAGAGAACAGGGAGAGAAATACTTTACCACTGAGATACTGTTTTGTAGAAGCAGAAAACTCAATTCATCTTCTTATCTTACTGAGATGACTATAACTAATGTTTGTTTAGTCTAGTTTTTTTTAAGGTTAAAACAGAAGTCAGTGAAACTGAGTGTTGTTGAAGGGAAAGAGCAACAATGTGCACATGAAGATAATTTCCTATTAAGACTGCATTCCACATAATCTGGCAGGCATCCTAACATCCCCAAACTAGGTTGAAGCTCTCAATTCAAAGTCTGGTCCTTCATATCTTATTATGTAAAATACTCTGTGTGGAATCAAATTATGGCCTCCATCCTCAGGAAGTTTATATTTTACTAGGGTATAGAAAACACTACAATTCAAGGCAATATATTTTTTTCAAATCATCCAACATGCAACATGTACTTTCAACAATGAATCTAAATACTGTGAGCAGTCATGATGTATATGAATGCTCACTGTTTATTACAGGTGACTTTTCCAAGACAGAAGCCTGGTCCTTACTTTCTTCTTGCACTCTTTCAGAGGTTCTACATTGTTTTCAAGACAGACTTCCAAGGATGTTGTCAAATAACCCTTATTTAATCATACACCTTTTTTTTTTTGAGAATTTTGAGAAAATTTACTTAAATTAACTGATAACATATACCAGGAAGCAAGATCTCAAGTGATCCCAATATTCAATTACTTTTAACATAATTCCAATCCAGTGTCCTTTCAATGATTCCTTTCTCTTTACTCTGGATCTGCAAGAATATTACTTCCCTCATCACCTTGTCTCTTCTTCCCAACACTGTTTTTTCATTTTGTTAACTTCTATATCCCCATAAAGTACTGAGTCTGCCTTCACTTGAAAAATGTTCTCTTTCTCAAACCTCTACTGAGGATGGATTTGTCTCTTCCAACATTCTTCCATTGTATGTTTTATATTGCATAATTTAGTATTGTAATAGCCTGCTGGTTGACAGTCTCTCATACTATCTTTTTAAATATATATATATTATTGATTTCAAAGATGAAGGGAGAAAGAGAGAGAGATAGGAAACAATGTTGAGAGAATCATTGATTGGCTGCCTCCTGAATGCCCCACATGGGGGATCAAGCCCATAATTCGGGCATGTGCCCTGACTGGGAATCTAACCGTGACCTGTTGGTTCATAGGTCCATGCTCAACCACTGAGCCATGTGGCTAGGCTCTAGACTATCTTTTGAATTCCCTATTGACAAGTTTTTATTTATCATCATATTACCCCATGGCTAGCACGATACTTTGCATATTTGCCAGCAATAAATGTGTGCTTATTGAATAAAACTTGTATATACTTTATAGAAATACCAAAAAGACACCAAAAGTAGAATTAAAACATTGTGCCAGACATTGACATTTATATTGCTAAATAAAATTCTTGAAATAATAATTTATTCCCTAGATTTCACAGTTTTTATTTCCACCCATTGTTGTGATGTTCTCATTTAAAATAAATTCCGTTGTTATCAAAATAGCAACATTTTTCTTGAAAGATTTAGTTCTGTAATTTTAAAATAAATTGATACAAACACATTCATAAAAATGTTTCCCTTAATAGAATAAGTATATACAATGTAAGTTTTATATATTGCTGAAAGTTCTTTAATTGCTTTTATATTAATCCAACACTCACTACTAAGATTATAAAGAGCCATCAAAAAGTGAGATTCTTTATGAAATTAGTATTGAATATTATAGAAATAGTGAAAAGCAAAATGGGCTGATATAAAGGAGAATATATAACAAAATGTTGAGAAAATATTAATTATAATTTCTGAATGCCCATAGAACATTTAGTTTAATTATTAAATCTTACAATGTTCTATTAAAATTTATTCATTTAAATATGTCTTTTATCCATACATCTTTTAATATCTAAAACCTTGTATTTGTTTCATTCTTTTTATTTCTAGGAAAATACATTTCACACAATGGGCTCTCAAATAGTATTAATAATATTAATAAACATTCTATATATATATATTCTTGTAGTAGCATTATATCAAAAAAGTAATAAAGAAACTAAATTGAATTGCAGCAAAAATATATTCATAAGATAAAACTCAGACATTAAAAACCTAAATAATTTTTTAATAAATAAAACAAAAAATAATCATATTTGCATGGAACCACAAAATATACTAATAGTCAAAACAATTCTGAGAAAAAAGAACAAAGTCAGAAGTATCTAATTATACTACAAAGTGAAAGGCAAAACAGCATGGTATTGGCAGAAAAACAGACACACAGAGCAATAGAACAGAATTGGCAGCCCAGAAATAAACCTACATTTACAGAGGCAAATAGTTTTTGACAAGGGAGTCAAGAAATACAATTGTGAAAAGAAAGCCTCTTCAATAAATGGTGCTGAGAAAATTAGGAAGCCACATGCAAAAGAGTGAAACTAGACTATTTTTCACCATATACAATAAGTAACTCCAAATGGATCAAGACCTAAATATATGGCAATAAATTACATAGAAGAAAATGTAGGCCCCTCCTGTATGGACCTTTGTCTCAGAGAAGATTTTATGAGTTTGACATCAAACACAATGGAAGTAAAAGCAAAAATAAATGAATGGAACTATATCAAACTAAAAACCTTCTTCACAGCAAAGGAAACCACCACCACCACCACAAAAAGGCAACCAAGCAAATAAGAGAAGATATTTGCAAACATCTCCAATAACAGTAATTATCCAAAATAGTAAAGAACTCATACAACTCAACAACAATATAGGACAACAACAATCAAACTAAAAAAATTGGGAGAGGACCTGAATAGATACTTCTCCCAAGAAAACATGCTATTAGCCAACAGAGATGCTCTGTTTCACTATTAGGGAAATGACAATTGAAACTACAATTAGATACCATCTCACACCTATTAGAATGGCTATTATCAACAAGACAAGTAATAACAAGTGTTTGAGAGGTTAGGTAGAAAAGGTAACCCTTATACACTGTGGGTGGAAATGTAAATTGGCATAGTCACTATGGAAAACAGTATTGACATTCCTCAAAAAATTAAGAATAGAGTTACCATATAACCCAGCAACCCCTCTTCTTGGTATCTACCCCCAAAATATTTAAATGTTTATTTGTAAAGAGATATGTACTCCTGTGTACAATCACGGCCTCATTGTGCATGGTGGCCAAGACATGGAAACAACCAAAGTTCTCTTGCATAGATGTTTGAATAAAGAAGATGTGGTGCATATATACAAAACTATTCAACCATAAGACAAGATTAAATATTCCAATTTGTGACAACATAGATGAATCTTGAACATATGCTAAGCTAAACAAGCAATATGGTCCACATTCAGAATATAAAACTGAAAGCAACAAACAAAAGCTTATAGACACATATAATGTATAATGGTTATCATATGGAAAGGATGTAGGGGAGAGGGGAAAAGAGGGCTAAATGGTGATGAAAGGAGACTTAACTTTGGATGGTGAACATACAATACAATATACAGATGATGTCATATAGAATTGTACATCTGAAACTATGTAATTTTATTAACTAGTGTCATACCAATAGATTTAATAAAGTTAAAGACTAAAGAATAAGTTCACTCCAATAACTTGCATCATTTAATATTCATAAATAATTTTCAAATGTGTTAAGTATACCAAATGTTTATTGAAGAAAATGTACATTTTTGAGAATAGAAAAAAATAATCAAAGCATTAAATTGTACAAATTACAAATCTGTTCCAAAATTTACTTACACTAAATAAAATACACATTTCAGTAAGAGATCTACAGTGAATGACTGCACCTGGGAAGCCTCAGGCACTGAGGCAAGGCTTACATTCCTGGGAGGAGATAAGAGTCTGTGCCTCCAATCACAGTTTGCAGGGGGCTCGGGGCTGCCCATCTGCCGGCCCGGGAATGTCATTGGCATTGGTGTGCAGGGAAGTGATTTGGGGGAAGGTAAGAAGCAAGCTGTGATTCTGATTTCATTACAACTTCTCAAGCATTTCCTCAGCCTACAGAATAGGTTCACAAAGTAAACATATTAAGGTAAGCAGACAACTCTTTCGAGCCCAAACGCATTTTCTTGCTGCATTTATTAGTATGTGGAACTCTGTCTAAATGGACAGTCATGAAGAGGTTCCTCCCCAGGACATGTAACAGGACCCAGCAGAGCCAGTAGGTCTGCGGGACTGGGATGGAAGCCCCCAAAAGCTGGAGACTACCCTCTAGTGCACCTCCCATCATCTGGGTACCACTTATGGTAGCCTTCCACTTTGTTCCAGAAGTCCTCCTTGTCCCTCAGGTGATGCTCTGCAGCCTCGATATTCTATGGGTCATTGAAGTTCAGAAGATCAGTAAACAGAGTTTAATCCCCAAACTTGTGGGAGTCCAGCCAGTGCTGTCCATGGCATAGTCTCTCAGTAAATTCAGACATATCCCGCCCGTTTCTGTGGTGTTGGGGCTCCAGATCCTGGTAAAGCATCTCACTTTGGGCGGCACCAGGTTGTATGTATCAGCAACTTCCGTTTCAAACTGAAATTGTCCCTTTTGGTTGTAATCTGCATCTGGGTTTGCAGCTAGCTGAAAGCAATGAAGCTTGCTGGAGTTAGGAAAATGCACTTTGCATGCACAAGGTATATTTACTTCAAGTTCTGCAACCTCTTTAAGGAGCAGTCTGTGCCTCACTCACACCTTCAGAGCGGAGTCAGAGAGGTGGCTGACATCCAGGACCCTTTGAAACCATCATTCAGCTTTAGTTCGCTCACTAACATCAACATTACTGCTACCTTTACCCTGGGCGCCTTGAGAGGGGTGAGGCCCACGACCTGCACCATGCCAGCCGGCCAGGGGCTGCAAGAAGTGGCCCCTCACAGCCATACAGACTCCATGCAGCGGGATGGGAAGGTAAGAAAATGCATCTTGATGCCCAAACCTGTTTGGCTCAGTGGATAGAGGGTCAGCCTGCAGATTGAAAGGTCCCAGGTTTGATTCCAGGCAACTGATCAATGATTCTAACTTTCTATCCTTCCCCCTTCCTCTCTGTAAAAAAATCAATAAAATATATTTTTTTTTAAATAAGAAAGAAAATGCATCTTGAAAAAAATCTATACATTTGACCTTAGGTTATTTTTCAGGTTTTCAAACATAAATAACTTTTGAGTCCTTTTGGTAATCCTATGTAATAAAAGAGCAATATGCAAATATGACTGTGCCTTCACCACACCAAAAAGCCATGCCCTGGCCAATCAGGAGCAAATTATGCAAATAAACCCCAACTAAGATGGTTGCTGCCACTGAGAGCAGGAGGAAGGCTTGGATTTCCCCTGCAACAGGAAGCCAAGCTTTCCACCTACCTAGGCCTCCATTCAATGTTATAAAGTTTCAGTTATAAAAGATACAGAAATGGCAGCAGCCACTGAGCTGGAGAGAACAGAGGCTTGGGTTTTCCTGGCAAAGGAGGAAGCCAAGCTTTCAGGCTGCCATTGTATGCCTAGGCCTCCACTCTAGGCTACAATATTTCAAACAGAAATGGCTGCCTTCCCAGAGCAAGCATGAGGCTTGGCTCCGCTCCAGGCTACAAAGTTTCAATTGTAGACAAAGATTAATCCCAGATACCAGGGCCTCCACTTGGGTCGCTGGTGGGCGTGGCCGGCCTGCAAACCTTCACAGGCCCCTCACCTAGGCCACCCCTCACTCCAAGGGAACGCCCACCCTGATCTGGGACACTCTTCACGGCAAACCAGCTGGCCCCCACCCATGCACCAGGCCTCTATCCTATCTAATAAAAGAGTAATACACAGATTGACTATCACTCCAACACACAAGAGGGCTGCCTTCATGTGGTCAAATATCCTGCCCCCATATGGACACAAGATGGCCACCACAAGATGGCCAGCAGGTGAGGGCCTTTGGAGGTTCCAGGCCCTGCAAGGGAGGGCAGTTGTGGGCCATCAGCCCAGCAGGGGAGGGCAGTTTGGAGGGACCATCCTGCAAGGGAGGACAGTTGGGGCAATCAAGCCTGTAGGGTAGGGCAATTAGGGGTGACCAGGCCAGCAGAGGAGGGAAATTGGGAGCAAATAGGCTGGCAGGGGAGCAGTTAGACATCAAATAGGCTGGCAGGGTAGTGATTAGGGGGTGATCGGGCCAGCAGGCAGAAGCAGTTAGGGGCAATCAGGGATGCAGGCAGGTGAGCAGTTTGGAGCCAGTAGTCCTGGATTGTGAGAAGGATGTCTGACTGCCCGTCTAGGCCTGATCCTGTTAGACGGGCCTAGAAAGGCAGTCAGACATCCCTCAAGGGGTCCCAAATTGGAGAGGTTGCAGGCTGGGCTAAGGGACATCCCTTGCCCCCCATGCACAAGTTTTGTGCACCGGGCCTGTAGTTATCTTAATAATAAGAGATGTTATTTTCCAATCTGTAGTATCAAATTATTATACAAAATTTTTTTAGAAGGAATTCAATAACATTTTAAAAATAACATCAAGATTAAGTTTGATTATCTCAAATCTAAAACAATATCATTTGGATACAGTATAAATTATTTTATAATAATTTATTATTTTTATAACATAACTATTGAATAATCTTTAGGATATTTGAGATGTTTCAGTAATATAAGAATCCTACATATCTATAAAAATTCTACTAAAAATATAAAAATGAAAATAATTAAAGTAGCCTTTCTGTCTTATTTTCAAAGTCTGAAAAAGATCTGACTTATTTGCTACATTATACATTAGAGAAAATTCCTCCTCAATTTTTTAAAAGGGAGGCACTAATTGCTTTTATATTCTTGTCAGCCTTTCGGAAAGTAAGCTTTTCAAAAACAAGGCATGTGATCTATAGTGTTTCCTCAGGGAAGCTTATTCTTACAATACAACAAACTTGGCTTCTGGATAACTTTATGCATTAGAACTAACATTTCTTCAAAGACATAAAGATTAAAAGGTGAGAGAAAAATGAAGATCTTCTTTGAAGGTATTATTGAGTATTTATGTCAAGTGGTTTAAGTATATCTTGAAAATCATTAAATGTTACCAAGTTTGTTCAAGGACAGTTTAATTATATATTACCAAATTATCATTATAAATTTCTGTATTTTTCTATATAATCACATGATTACTGATATTTTAAGATTTCACAGGACAAATTTCTGGTTCATTAGAAAGGTACTAAGTGAAAAGTAAAATATTTTCAGAATTAGTTAAGTCAACTTATCAACTGTTCTTTATATTGTTGCCTACTTTATTTACCTTTTTTCCTATTTACCAATTTGAGTCTCTTCTTTCTTCCCTATCCATGACACCACAACTTGGATGGAATTTATTTCCAATAAAATTGAAAGATTATGACATAATTTCTCTCCCATAATATTATTTCATTGTGTAAATTTAAAATCTTCTTTCTACACTTCTGAATGGACCACTTCTGCATAGTTGTTCTTGTAACACTTTATAACTTTTATTAAGTAAAATATGATATTTTCTAAAGAAAGCATACTAATATCTGTTCAATATCTTCAGTGCCAGTCTTTGTCATTTTTATTTTATCTTTCTCTTCTTCATTGTCATTGATCATCAGCAGCAGCAGCAGCAATCAACCACCATTCTTTACTACCTACTGAGCAGCAAGCCCTGCACTGTTTCATAAGTGCTATAAACATTACCTATTCAATTCACAAAGCAATGCTAAGAAGAAAATATGACTTACATTTTGCTGATGAAAAAAAATAAAGATTAAAGATATTAATCTAACTAATGAATCCCCAAATTAGGTGACATTTAATATTTGAATCTATATTTGTATTTATTCAAATTTCAGTTTTTTCCCACTTTTCATTCTGAAGGCATTTGAAAAGGCTTTTAAAATAGTATTCAAATATTTTTGTTAATATGTTTACTAATCCAAACATTAAATTTCTAATAACAATTAATTTATAACCCAATGATACCACAAAAAGAAAATAAAAACAACTTTTTTTTTTCTGGATTCCCAAAGCAATATCATCCATACATATGTTCTAAAATTTGATAAATATCAACTTTTAATATTTTTTCTAGTATCCTGGATGACTCATCAAGACTAGAACATCAGGTATATAAATTTTGTTCAACAGAGAATTGCCTAACATGTTAATATCCTGGTAGGTAAACTCAACTTCTGGTGTAACTCTACCCCCATAGAAGAGGGTCTAGTTCTGGGTCCCTAGGTACTTTCTCAGCTGGGCTCTTAATCACTCGCTTTGGTCAAGATGCTAGAGCATTGTAGATCTTCAACACACATTTAATTGTATGGCTCAACACTTGCCTAGTCCATCCTTAGGGTAATTGACAAATATTTTAAACTAGAGACCTGGTGCACGAAAGTTGTGCATGGGGGGGGGTGGTGTTGTCCCTCAGCACAGCCTGCACCCTCTCCAATCTGGGACCCCTTGAGTGATGTCCGACTGCCCATTTAGGTCCGATATCCAAGACTGCTGGTCCCCAACTACTTGCCTGCTTTCCTTCCTGATTGTGCCTAACCCCTTCTGCCTACCAGCCTGATCACCCCCTATCCACTCCCCTGCCAGCTTTATTGATGCCTAACTGCTCCCCTGCCAGCCTGTTTGCCCCCAACTTCCCTCCTTTGCTGGCCTGGTCACCCCTAACTGCCCTCCCCTGCAAATTTGATTGCCCCCAACTCCCCTCCCCTGCTGGCCATCTTGTGGTGGCCATCTTGTGTCCACATCGGGGCAGGCTCTTTGACCACATGGGGACAGCTGCCTTGTGTGTTGGAGTAATGGTCAATCTGCATATTACTCTTTTATTAGATAAGATAGAGGCCTGTGCTTGGGGGGGTGGGCCACTGGTTTGCCCTGAAGGGTGTCCTGGATCAGGGTGCGTGTTCCCTTGGGGCATGGGGTGGCCTGGGCGAAGGGCCTGTGGTGGTTTGCAGGCCAGCCATGCCCCCTGGTGACCCAAGTGGAGGCCTTGGTATCTGGGACTTATTTATCTTCTACAATTGAAACTTTGTAGCCTAGAGTGGAGCCAAGCCTTCTGCTTTCTCCATGGTGGCAGCCATTTCTGTTAGGGTTTATTTACCTTCAATAATTGAAACTTTGTAGCCTTAAGTGGAGATCTAGGCCTGCTAGAAGCTTGGCTTCCTTCATTGCCTGGGCAACCCTAGCCTCTGCTCTCTCCAGCTCTGTGGCTGCTGCCATTTCTGTTGGGATTATGTATCTTCTATAATTGAATCTTTGTGGCATTGAGTGGAGGCCTAGGACAGCATGGGCAGGTGGAAAGCATAGCTTCCTCCATTGCCAGGGAAACCCAAGCCTCCCTCCTGCTCTCAGTGGCCACAGCCATCTTGGTTGGGATTTATTTCCATATTTGCTTCTGATTGGCTGATGGGCATGGCTTGTGGAAATAGTGGAGGTGTGGTCAATTTGCATATTACTCTTTTATTAGATAGGATATAGGAGAGTGTGGTTTAGATGATTTCCTTCCTTCCTTCCTTTCATTCTTGTTTTCTGTATTTCTGTATTTCTTCCTTTTATTCCTCTCTTTATTTCTCCCCTTTTTTGTTCTTTCCACTTATTTTTTAACACCACTTTCTTTATGTAATCCATCTGTCTTTTCCTATAACCAAGCTCAATATAAACACAAATTATAAAACAACAAATAACAGCAGTTATTTCTTGATAGGTTAATTAAATTTAACATCACTCACAGTAAAGATGAGCTAAAGTTTATATGTTGAGTCCACATAATATTGATGATATAAAATGAAAGACATGCATGAATCCAAAGCTCATATAGCAGCATTGTCAAACTTAGTTTGTTTTTACTCCTTTCTTCATATTTGTTCTTTTTTATCTTTGTTTCTATATAGGAGAATTGCAAGAAAAATGAATAATATATTACTTTTCATAGAACATATACACTCAAAGGCTGTGTTTACATATGGTATCTTTTATAAATTATTTAGAGAATAATTTTTATCTCATTATATATGATTTAAATTCTTGTGGTAAAATGGTGTGTTTAAGAAAAAGTATTTATTATTGTACTATATTTCAAATAACTACTACACTATAGAAATTCAATCTTCTCTATTTCCTAAGGGTTTTGATCATATGATGGATAACGACTATTTTTAGGAAGTTTTATCAATGTATAAAGTGCTTGTGATGAAAATTTCCTATTGCTGAAGAGGTAGCAACAAAACTGTCAACCACCTACAATACAAAGAAATAATAGTGATGGCAAAGATTAGTACAAAATGACTGCTATAATAATAAAATCCATCACTTATTGAGCCACAGGATATATGGATTAGTGATGAACACTGCTGATCATACAAAAATGGACATAGTTTTACTGAAGAATATTATTGGTATTTGCAAATGACAAAAATCTTATGTCTGAAAGAGTGTGTTTGAAACAGCCAAGAACTTACAAGGCTGAGTGGTTTAGTATGTAGGATAGTGTTGCAATCATGTCTCCTACCTTACCTGGTCTACCTTCACCTGGCTTACCTTAGCACTATCTTTTAACATTGATTCCATAGATTGTGTTAGTGTTACCAACACTGCCACATCATTTCATTCAAAGAGAGGACTGAGTTATTGATTAACATAGATTATTTATAAAATTGTTGAATATATAAGGGTCTGTTTTCTGAGAATCAAAATGAAATGAATCAAAAGGGCAATCATTTACATTTATTTAGAGTTTTATCCAACTCTAACACTGCCTTGCCTTGGTAAGCAATATAGCAGACAATACAATATATATTATGTGATCTTAGAAAAAAACATATAATAAGATACTATGGTAAAAAGATATATCTGTGTATCTGTGAGTAACAAGAGAGTCAAAGCTCCACATTTTAGTGATACATGGCCCATTGACTTGCCTTGTCACCTTTCTTTCCTATTGAGTCCACCTATCACCTTTGCACTATTCTCCTCTCCCCCTCAATAGGTAGCTAGGTACTAGTAGATAAGTAGAGATGAGTTGGTAGATGCTGATAGACAGATAATAGGTAGGTAGATGGATTATAGATAAATGATAGAGATAGATAGATAGATAGATAGATAGATAGATAGATAGATGATACATAGATAGGCAGACACACAGGTAGATAGGTAAAGCATATCTATGAATATAATGGAGATGGAACAAGAGAAAATATTTCTTTTTCCTGTTTATACATGGACACAAACAAAACAGTTGTTTCACTGAATCTCACGTAAAAGAGAGATTCCATAGCTCAGAGCTAACAATGCATCTTTGATATGGAAAAGAAAATGAGGTCTTCAGAGTTTACTCAGGGAAGAACAAACTCATGGCAGCATTTTGAAATTCCCTATTTCATGGTTTTTGCCTTGAACAAATTTTGCTGCTTAGAAGCTAACTAAACTGACACCACACTGATGTCATAGTGATTAAATTTAGGGTTTGATAGATATGAAGATCATGCCTATGTAATCAGAAGTCTAGTTATTTTACTGTTATGGCTAATAACATGTGACTCATGGAAGATCTTACAAGTGGCAGCTTAAATATTTGCTCCACTGAATGATTTTTCCTGATTCCTAGATTATATTTCCCTCACTTTTTTAAAATAAGGAATAAAATTTTAAACTTATCTTTATTGTTTAAAGTATTACAGATGCCCGGTCTTTTTTGACCCCTTCCAACCTGCACTCACCCCTCCCAAGCCTTCACCACTCTTTTATCTGTTGTCATAGGCTATGCATATATGCATACAAGTTTACTGATTAATCTCATCTTCCTCTGTCCTCTCACCCCCTCTTTACCCTCCCCCCCCACACACACACCTTCCCTCTGAGATTCCTCAATCTGTTCCATGCTTCTATGTCTCTGGATCTAATTTGTTCACCGGTTTATTTTGTTCATTGGATTCCACATGTGAGTGAGATGATGTAATACTTATCTTTCTCTGACTGGAATAATACTCTCCAGGTCCCTCCATGCTATCTCAGAGGGTTAGAGATCCTTGTTTTTTATAGCTGCACACTATTCCATACAGTAAATGTACTGATCAAGAAGGTGTCAACCAAAAACATGGTAGACCTACTAGTGCCTCAAATTCATCTTAAGATAGTACATAGGTCAGGCTTCTTTTATGTTAAGGGAATGGGAAAGTAGAGGGTCAAGAGGTTATTAAGGATGATAGACATTTAGGTGCCATCAGGAGTACAAGGAAAATTGCACTTAGTTAACCCTAGTTGATGTGAGTCCAGTCCCTGGCTTCTTTGAAAAACAGTGCATGCTTCTCTTATCTCATTGGTAGAGGAACTTTCTGGTAAGGGACTGTTTTTGAAAAACTCAAGCCACGCCGAGACTGGTTTGGCTCAGTGGATAGAGCGTCAGACTGCGCACTGAAGGGTCCCAGGTTCGATTCAGGTCAAGGGCATGTACCGTGGCTGTGGGCACAACCCCAGTAGGGGGCATGCAGGAGGCAGCTGATCGATGTCTCTCTCTCATAGATGTTTCTGTCTTTCTATCCCTCTCCCTTCTGCTCTATAAAAAAATCAGTAAAATATATTTTTTAAAAAAAAGAAAAACTCAAGCCACAAGCAGAATCCTTTTAATGATTAGCATGTATGTATGTAAAACTAAGCAGAAGCTATTAAACAAAGCAGGCTTGGAATCAAAGAGGCCAAGCACTTTGCTCTATTATAACCTTCCCACCCCCAATCCCATTTTTTGTTGCTCATCCCTCAATCCAGAATGAAATAGGGCAACTGCATCCAGGTTCAATTAAGAAGAAGAAGGATTAGCTTTAAGAAGGAGACACATGTGTGTCTGCCTAGTGTACCTTTTTTACCTAGCTCCTATAATATCACATACCCATCTTTTCCAGGATGGTCCCTGAAACTTTAAATGGACCTTCTGGGTATCCAATTTAGACAAAGAATAAAGAGTAACTTTTGGAACCAAGATGGCGGCATAGGTAAAACACCTATCTTGCCGTCATGCTTAGCAATTTTAATACTACAACTTAACGAAAGAACAAACACCTTCCAGAATCACCAGAAAGCTGGCCGAGTGAAAATTCCACAAATAAAAGTGAAAATAAGACACTGTGATTTGGAGGAGCGGCAGCGGACAGTGTTGAAAGATTTGCACGCAGAGAGGTTTGGAGCACACGACAGTGGAGAGGGTGGGCAGCTGAAAACCGGCCAGTTTTCCCGAACAGGGAGACAAAGACGTCCCACTGGACTGATTCTCCAGCTTTGGGCAAAGTCCAGGGAACCCACTATCATACGAGGTGAAAACTGGACAGTGGGAGGGCACGCCGAAACTCGGGTGCTGCAGGGGTCTCCCGGCTTGTGGAGAAGGCAGCTTGCTCGAACAGCTCAGCTACGTGACCTCTCAGAGAGCGCTCTGCGACTTTCCCTCTCATTCGGGCAACCATCAGTATGCTTTGTTTTACAACCCTGGTTGAGACATTGGGCGTGCAGACTCATTTGTGGAGAGTCTGAATTCCCCTGCAGCCGGTGGAGCTTGGCAGCGGCTCTCTCTCAGAGGTGCTGGCAGCCATTGCCACCAACACAGAGTCCCTGGGGCCACATAGGGTGGAGCTAATGCTGTCTGCTTGGCCCGGAGACTCCACCCATACAACCTGAGCACAGCTGAACTTCACAGACAATTGGCCTAGAGGTCAACCCCTCCAAGTACTAACAACAATTAACCTGAGCTTAACTTCAGAAAGACTGTGCAGCCCATATCCACCTCAGGTAACTGGGGAGGCTGAGCCACTGTCCCTAGTAGGAAGTCTACCACACAAAACTAATTGACAAACTCAGGGAAGCAGCCACCATGCAGAGACATGGAAAGAAATCAGATGTGAAAGAAATGGAGGAAAAAAAACGACTGGACATGGAATTCAGAACCACGGTTATAGGGTTTTTCAAGAGGCTCCAACAAAAGGTCGAGGCCTATAAGGAATTAAGCAAGACCACAAAGGAAATGAATGAGTCCTACAAGGAAATGAACAAGACCCTCAAGGATATAAAGGAGACTCTCAAGGATATGAAAAAGGA
Organism: Antrozous pallidus; assembly: GCA_027563665.1. Taxonomy (NCBI): domain Eukaryota; kingdom Metazoa; phylum Chordata; class Mammalia; order Chiroptera; family Vespertilionidae; genus Antrozous; species Antrozous pallidus. The sequence goes on from CM050514.1 coordinate 101,445,128, forward strand.
CCAACCAGAAATTAAGCATACACTGACTGAAATAAAAAATATTATACAAAGACCTAAAAGTGCTCTGGAGTACCCCAAGAACCATGTTAAAGATTTGAAATACAAAGAGGTAAAATCCACTCAGCTGAAAAAGCAAGAAACCAAAAGAATCCAAAAAATTGAAGATAGTGTAAGGGGCCTCTGGGACAACCTCAAGCATACCAACATCCGAATTATAGGGGTGCCAGAAAAAGAGAGAGGCCAAGACAATGAAAACCTATTTGAAGAAATAGTGACTGAAAACTTCCCACACCTGGTGAAAGAAATTGACTTAGGAGTCCAAGAAGCGCACCGAACCCCAATATATAGGAACCCTAAGAGGATCACACCAAGGCACATCATAATTAAAATGCCAAGAGCAAAAGACAAAGAGAGAATATTAAAAGCAGCAAGAGAGAAACAGTTGGTTACCTATAAGGGAGCACCCATACGATTGTCAGAGGATTTCTCAACAGAAAAGATGCAGGCCAGACAGGAGTGGCAAGAAATATTCAAAGTGATGAACAGCAAGAATCTACAACCGAGATTACTCTATCCAGCAAAGCTATCATGCAGAATTGAAGGTCAGATAAAGTGCTTCGCAGATAAGAAAAAGCTAAAGGAGTTCATCACCACCAAACCAATATTATATGAAATGCTGAAAGATATTCTTTAAGAAGAGGAAGAAGAAAAAGATAAAAGTGTAAATTAGGAACAACAAATACACATCTATCAACAAATGAATCTAAAAATCAAGTGAATTAATAAGCTGATGAACAGGATAAACTGGTGAATGTAACAGAATCCCGGACATAGAGATGGAATGGACTGACAACTCTTGGGGAAAAAGGGGGTGTGGGAAGTGCAGCAAGAGACTGGACAAAAATCATGCAACTATGGGAGAGGACAGTGGAGGGGGGTGATGGCGGAGGGTGGGATGGGTACCAGGTGGAAGGGAACTATAGGGTGAAAAAAAAGGGGGAGAACAATGTAATTAATAAACTGAACAATAAAGATTTTAAAAAAAGAGTAACTTTTGTCATCATGTTGCCCCCAGATACTAATTTATTTTATTTTCCACAATGCTATATATATTTCCTGTGTATATGTCCATATTAGAATAGTCAATACAAGCTTGTGCAGTCACTTATTAAATAAAAAACTCTAATAATAAAGTCTAAAATCTCTTAGGATAAAGACATTTATTTTTAACTCACTGCTATATTCCAGTACATAGTAAAGATCCTGGTACATAGTAATAGTGTATGGTTCAAAACAGTGATACAACTCAGTTCATCCTTAATCGAAAATAAATTTCAGATAGCACTTGGATACAAAAAAAAGTATTGAATGTCTTTCTGCTCCCCAATAGCTATTACAATGTTCTTGACTCAGAATTTTCCTCATAAACATTAATGATGTCTTTAGCATCTCAGTTGTCTTTATGATTTCTTTTTTGTCTCTGTGAAGAAATTATTATTTTAAGATTTGTGAAACCCAAAATGGGTTCTATAGAAACTAACCTCACAAGGTGATCTGATTATACATTCCTAACTGAACAGGACATGGTGGGCATGCCCCAGGTCTAAAGCTTCTTTAGGGAGAGTTGGTAAGCCATCCCTATGCAAGCCATCCCTTGTTCTTGTGCATCTAGGTAAACACACCTTTGAAAGACCCGAAGTAACACCCTTTGAAAGGGGTATTAACTAGCAAGGAAACACATATATCTTCTGTAATTCAATCTCTGCTTTGCTTTCTCCAATCTCCCTTAGTCCCCTCCTTAATTTCCAATGCATAAAAGAAGTTGTAAAATTCCTACCCTAAGGAACATTTGAGGTCTTACTCTCTGGCATGTGACATCAATTTGGCTTAAAGAAACTCATGAAAATTCTTTACAGGTTTGGACATTTTCATGTTGACAAATTGCTTTTCATTCTAAACTATATACACATTTCTTTATACTAAAATTATTTTTAGACTTCAAATGTCTTGAAAGTTAGGATTCCCTCTGCTTTTTTTTTACATATAGATTCTATGTTTGTTTTAAATTTATCATATTCACAACACCTACACCATTTTTACTTTATTTTTATTGCTCACACTATTTACAAATGCTCCTATATACCCCCCTTTTGCCCACCTCAATTGAGACCCTGTATCCCCTTCTCTCTGTCCAACACCTCACTGCTGTCTGTGTCTATTAATTATACAGAATATTTTTATGACACTAGTATTCAAAGTATTGTTTTTTGATCTCCTCAAATAAAATTATTAATGATAGGGTCTGAAGAGAGTTTATTTTATCATTACATCCTATTACTGGAGAATATAAAACTTTCTGTACTCAATCATCTATATATATAAAACCCTAATATGCAAATAGACCAAACAAGACAACAACCAATCAACTGGTTGCTATGACATACACTGACCACCAGGGGTAGAGGGAGGAAATGGCGATGGGGGATACAGAAGCAACCAGTGGGATGGAGGCCAGACTGTAATTTAGGCCCACTCCCCGTGGAGCCATCAGTTGGACATCCTGTGAGAATTCCTGGACTGCAAGAGGGTACAAACCAGGCTGAGGGACCCCCTGCCCCAAGTGCTGAACTTTTCATGCACTGAGCTTCTAGTATATTAATAATATGGAAAACTGGGAGCAGAGTAAGAAAGTATATGGAATCTCTTTACCTTCTGATAATTTTTCTCATAAACCAAAAGGAAAATTATTACTTAAAAATTGTTTTCAGTCATCATAAAAAGATGTTTTAACTGTTTAAGTTGGTTTAAAAGTTTACTGAAAATATAAAATTCATGACTTTAAAAATACATTAACATCATCTATTCAAAAATTATGCTAAGAAACATGATGCTTTATGGGAATACTAAGCAGCCATTATTAAACAAATGAAAAATGGTTTCAGGCATTCAAAATAAACCCTTATATAAAACTAGAATTTGTGCACTTGGTGCGGAGGGGAGGGTCGGAGGGGGGATCCCCCTAGCCCAGCCTAACCCTCTAACCGATGGCCATCAGTAAGACATCCATAGCACTGCTGCATTGGCAGGAGAGGGTCCTACAACCACTGCTGTGCTCACCAGCTGTGAGCTTGGCTTCGGGCTGAGCAGCACTCCCCTGTGGGAATGCACTGACCACCAGAGGGCAGCTTCTGCATTGAGTGTTTGCCCTCTGGTGGTCAGTGCATGTCATAGTGACTGGTCATTCTGCCATTGGTCAATTTGCATATTACCCTTTTATCATATAGGATCACTGTTCTGTCTTTTAGCCTCTTTGTGATAAAATAGTGAACATGATTAAAACTTCCTGAGGCAAAAAAAAAAATAGAAGAAGCTATGTCTTTGTGATTATTTCTCACATGTCCAGTGATTGATTTTTTTTAATATTATATGTCCACACAGGGAAAACATAACAGATTAAATATAGAATATAGAATATAGAATATAGAATCAAGATTCAGATTTACAAAAATAATTCATTCATTTTCTTACGTGTAATTAGGTCCTGCCAAAATGCTAAGTGTGTGACATAAGAAGACTGAGGAAGCTCACAGTTCACTAGGGGATGGTTACAATTAAACACACGTGGAAATACAGAATGCTGAAACATTTTTTGATAAGTATTAAGCAATAAATATGTTCAGATTTGAGTACTTGAATGATCTTCTGACATGAAGATAAGTAGGTAAAGTAATATTAAAATAAAACAAAACAAATGAAAAACAAAGATGTAGGAATATAACACTAAGCACTAAAAGGAAAACACAAAGAAGCTAGAGGCTACAGATCAAGTGAACCATTGCCAGGCTTCCTTTTCCTGAGGCAGCAAGATAGAGACTAAGGACCATCAAGAACTGATTTCCTGCAGGAGTCTGAATATTGGGATTCAGGGCAGAGTGTAGGAAGAGTTAATGAAGCTACTTGGGTTCTCTTTTTGTATACTTAGTATGAGGAGGGGGAAAAGAGAATGCATGACAAGGAGATCAGTGAAGAACCCCAGACCATATAAGTTATTAATCAATATCCTAAATGTTTACTAGCTATGAAACACTGTTCCTTTCCCCTTGGTATTCACATTCTCACCTCATCTTTCTTCATGGCTGGATTTATTATTTGTCAGAAAAGTTAAACTCTTTAAAAACCATAGTTGTCGACTTTTTCCAATCTCAAAGAATGAACAAGTGCTCAGGCTAAAAAGGTGTTATTTTAAGGATACAAAGAAAATAGTCTCAGCAACAACAATGTCAAATATTCTAGAGATCCAGAAACCCATCCTTTAAGAATAAAACAATAAATGTTATATCTATTCCCAGGCATCTCTAAGACAGCATAATTTGGGGTTTCTGTAACCCTTAGTCCAAAGCTCTATCCATATCTGTCCATTTTGGGATCCAATAGATGGTAGGTGCTTTCTGCATGACAACTTCCAGCCTGGAATGGGACAGCGACAGGACAATTTCTTATTTTTCTGTTTCCCCTACCCCATGCCCATCCTTTTGTAAACAGTTCTTTTTAACAAGTTTTTCTCAAATGACTCAAAGGCTTGTGCCAGAAGCTTAATCCTAATATATAAAAACCCTGGGTCATAATGACCAATAATGACAGAGGCTTGACCAACCGGAAGTCAGTCCTGCAATCATGGTGCCCCAGCACTGACTGCTGAGGGGGCTGTGAATCAGGGCCAGAGAGAGGCCTGAAGAGAAAGGCAGGACTGATCTGTTGCCTCTGTGGCAGCTTTTAATCAGCACTTGCCTCTCTCTCTCCCAGTCTGGCCAGTAGTCACATCTCCATTTCTCTCCAGGCCTCCACCAAGGCTGCTGATCAGCCCCACCTTTCTGATCAGGCCCTGTTGATAGGCCCAGAGATGCTGACTAGCACAGGAACTGACCAATCAGAAACAAATGTGGGTGAAGTGTGAGGAACCAATGGCTGCCTAGGAGGTAGAGCTTCTGACGCTGACTGGCATAGACACTGACCAATCAGAAACAAATCTCGGTGCTGTGGGGAGCCAATAGATGCCTAGGAGGTGGAGCTTTTGATGCTGACTGCCATAAAAACCAACCAAACAGAACCAAATTGTCCAGTAGAGTTGGGCAGTTGGGGAGGAGATCAGACCTGCAGGGGAGGGGTATTGAGGGCAACCAGGCCAGGAAGGGAGGACATTCAGGCAGGCAGGGAGAGGCAGTTAGGGGCTTTCAGGCAGGCAGACAGGTGAGTAGTTAGGAGCCAGTGGTCCCACATTGCAAGAGAAATGTCTGGCTGCCAGTTTAGGCCCAATCCCATCAGTAACTGGACATTCCCCAAGGGCTCCCCAATTGGAAAGGGTGCATGTTGGGCTGAGGGAACCCTCCCCATGTGAATGACTTCATACACTGGGTCTCTAGTGAAAATATAAAGGTAGAGGGATGTGATTCCAGGACCCTCATCTAAGCTTAACAAAAGTAATTCCATTAATATCTGTTTTAATGAGTTTGTGAGGAGTTCTAAGAATTATTTTAATAAGTAAGTGGTATTCCTATAACAAGCATTTTATTAGCATATAACTCCTAAAACACTTTAAAAAATATTTATTGATGAAAATATTATATCTGTTCTGTTTTTCTCCCTATTGACTTCTTCTAGCATGTCCCTACCCCAGGCCTTCACTACCCTATTGTCTGTGTCTATGGGTTATACATACATGCATACAAATTTTTTTGGTTGATAACTTCCCACCCACCCAACATCTCCTGCTTTCTATCTGAGATTCCACAGTCTGTCCCATGCTTCTTTATGTATGGATCCATTTTGTTCATCAATTTATTTAGTTCTTTAAATCTAACATATGAGTGAGATCATGTGATAATTGTCTTTCTCTGACTGATTTATTTCACTTAGCATAAGACTCTTCAGGTCCATCCATGCTGCTACAAATGGTAAGGCTCCCTTCTTTTTTACAGCCACATAGTATTCCACTGTGTATATGTACCACAGCTTTTTCATCCACTCATCTGCTGATGGGCAATTAGGTTGTTTCCAGATCTTAGATATTGTAAATTGTGCTGCTATGAACACAGGGGTGCATATATTCTTTCTAATTGGTGTTTCAAGTTTCTTAGGATGTATTCCAAAAAGTGGGATCACTGAGTCCAATGGGAATTCCATTTTTAATTTTTGGGGGGAACTCCATACCATTTCCCACAGTGGCTGTACCAGTCTGCATTCCCACCAGCAGTGTACTTTTCTCCACATCCTCACCAGCAGCCAGCATTTGTCATTTGTTAATTTGTTGATGATAGCCATCCTGACAGGTGTGAGGTAATAGCTCATTGTTTTAATTTGCATCTCTCAGATGAGTAGTGACTTTGAGCATTTTTTTCAAATCTATCTTGGCCTTCTATATGTTCACTTTGGACAAGGGTCTGTTAGGTTATTTTCCCATTTAAAAAAATCTTTATTGCTTAAAGTACTATATATGTCTCCCTTTTCTCCCATTAACCTCTCCCTGGCCACTCCCCCCCCCCCCCCAGCACATACCCTCACCCCACTACCATCTGTGTCCATTATATATTCATGCATACAAGTCCTTTGGTTGATCTCTTACCACCCCTTTTCCCACCCCCGCACACACACACAGAGACTCTCCTGCCTTCCTTCTGAGGTTTGATGGTATGTTTCATGCTACTATGTCTCTGGATCTATTTTTGTTCATCTGTTCATGTTGTTCATTATTTCTACAAATGAGTGAGATCATGTGATATTTATCTTTCTCTGACTGGCTTAATTCGCTTAGCATAATGCTCTCCAAATCTATGCATGTTGTTGCAAATGATAAGAGTTCTTTCTTTTTTACAGCAGCTTAGTATCCCAGAATATAGATGGACCACAGTTTTTTATTCCATTCATCTGCTGATAGGCTTTGCCCATTTTTTAATTGGATTGTTTGTCTTCCTTTCGTAAAGTTGTATGAGTTCCTTATATATTTTGGATATTACCCTTTATCAAATATATCATTGCCAAATATGTTCCCCCATACAGTGAGCTCCCTTTGCATGTTGATGATTGTTTCTTTTGCTGTGCAAAACCTTTTAATTTTGATGTAGTCCCATTTGTTTATTTTCTCCTTAGTTTCCTTTGCCTTCGGAGATGTATCCATAAACATACTGCTATGAGAGATGTCTGAGATTTTGCTGCCTATGGTTTCTTCTAAGATTTTTATGGTTTCATGACTTATATTTAAGTCTTTTATCCATTTTGAGTTTATTCTTTTTTAATATATTTTTATTGATTTCAGAGAGGGAGGGAGTGGATGAGAAAGATAAAAACATCAATAATGAGAGATAATCATTAATAGGCTGCCTCCTGCTTGCCACACACTGGGATGGAATGCACAATGCAGGCATGTGCCCTGATCAGGAATCTAACCAAGACCTCTGGGTTCATAAGTCAGCGCTCAAGCATTTACCCATGCCAGCCACCCATTGTGAGTTTATCCTTAATGCATCTACATGTAAGTCTAGTTTCCCTAACTATGATGTAAAGCTACTTCAGAATAAGTACCAATATGGCTCAAGTATTTATTGAATGAGTGAAAGAATGAGCGATTCAATAGACAGATTGAGTAAAAATTAATTTTTCTAAAGAAAAATATTTAAAAAACAGAAACAAAAGATCTGGTTTTTAGGGTTAACAGAATATAAAAAAGAGTTTGCTAATTATTCATGTTAACTAAAACTTTTAAGTTTGCATTCTTGTGGGCTTTGTTTAAACAAATATCTGCCTTTCAACATCTAGGGGAAACCATTAATTGCCTTTAAAAAATTTTAATTTAATTTATTTTTCCATCACCGTTTATCCTTCTATGCTCTCTACCATCTCCACCCACTCCCCTTCACTCCACAATCACCACACTGTCCATGTCCATGAGTTCTCTCTCTCTTTTCATTTACATTTTCCTTTGCCCTAGCTTAGTTATTAAACCAAGACCACACCTCTGCAAGAGTAGAGGGAGTAAACAATTTTGGAATTAATTTGCATTGACTGTTTTAATGAATATCCCAGTCAAGACTCAAATTAAGGTCTGAGCAAGGGCACCATTCTGAGGCTTCTCTATTCCATTCCTAGATTGCATTGCTACTGATACCCCTTGTATAACATGAAATATCAACTCTGATTAAAGAACACTTGCATCAAAATAATGTTTCATTAAAAAGGAAAAAAGTACACTACTACAAAAATATCTTAAAACATTCAGAATGAAGTACATTATTTGGTGTCTGTGGACAAAATCTCCTTAATTAATTTTAATTTTTAAAAATTAAGTCTGTGCTTAATTACTTTTTACTTTTCTATCCTTACTAAATTATGTTTGAATCTCTTTTTACTAAAATTCATGTTTATATTCTCTTTTCCTAGACTCTTAGCCCCTTGAGGAGACTGACAAAGGACTTTATATCTAGCAAAACACCAGGCAGAGTTAACTTTAAAAAATCTTGAAATAAATTGTGGGTTGCCCTGGTGAGTCCAAAGAAATTAGAGAAAACTGTTTTTGTTAAATAACTTGCTGCCGGTGGAATTAAGATTCTCAGAAAGAGGTAGAAACTAGGAAAAGGGACCTGTTTGTGGTAAGAGAAAATTATTCTCATAGGATGGAAATCTATCTCAAGCGCTTTTTCTGTTCTCCGTTTTGGTTTTGGCCAAAAGAAAGTGGTAGCAGAAGGCTCAGACACAGGAAATTGAGGAATCAATGTTATAATAATCTATTTGATTGGGGGTGATAGAAGTACAGAATAGTAGGACTGTGAGCACTCAAGCTTAGGGTTACTTGAATAAATGCCCACTGCCAGAGTAAAGAGTTTGTACCAGAATTACTTGGTAAAAAAAAAAACATATCTATTGAAGTTATAAATAAAATCAAGATTGAATCAAGTTGGTTATGATATTACTATAATAACAATGGTACTAATTAATGTTATTTCAGGCTTTTAGGATCATTTTATGATCTGTTAACCAATATTTATTTTTAGGGGTATGAAACATAAATTTTTTAGACTGACAAATTTCATAGAAAAGGCAGGGATTAGGGGTTGAGGAGTGATTAATCTGGGAATTTATATGCATATATGCATAGCCAACGGACACAGACAGTAGAGTGGTGAAGGCTTGGGATGGGTGGGTGCATGATGGAGGGGGTCAATGAGAAAAACAACAACTGAGCAAAGGGGACATCTGTAATACTTTCAACAATAAGGATAAATTTAAAAATAAAATAAAACAAAAAAATTAAGCATTGTCTAATACCTAATTAAGAAAAACAGTTGGGTTAAACCTGTAATTCTAGTTTATATACATTAAATGCATTGCCTTAACTATCCTTTGGTTTAAGAATACTTTAAGAAGTTACTACATATTAATTTATAATAATTTTCTTCCAAGTTTTACCTCTTCAACTTAAACCATTAAAGTGATAGCAGTGATTTCATATGTATGAAGTATCTTTTAAGTTAATTGAAATAATTCACTATATATAACTAAACATACTACATAAAATATAACTATTTTATAATCTTTGAAGAATATCATTCAGTACATTATATTTGGGGGGGATTTAAAAGCTTAAAAGATATACAATGATTTTAAATGAATATATAAATTTTCACACATAGTAGGGTTGGTTCAAAAATGTACTACAACTTTATTTCAAACTATTTAAATCAACATATTGTGCTCTTGTACATACAAAATAGAGGAATTCTTTGTAATGAATAATAATTAAAGAAGTCTTGAATCAGTATGAATGAAAAATTTAATTGCAAATGGTTAGTGATACAACCTAACTGCTAGTTCTATAGGGCTTGAATTTTGTAAAGGGGTTTTATTTTAATTTGCTCTTATGATCTATGCAGAATTTTTCCTTCCTTTACATAACTTCGTTATTCCTCCAACATATAAGCAATGTGTCATTTCTTTCACTGAGCTCTTGAGTGGCTGTGAGGCACAAGCATGTTTAAAGCAAATGCTATGAAGTCTCCTGGTAGACATCTGAGCCTCAGTGAGCAGTGCTGGAATGAGAGCTTACCTCACAGAGGGCTCGAGGCCATGAATTACTCATACAGAACTAAAAAGACACTGCTCTTTTCTTTAAAAACAAGATTCATATTAAAAGTCTAAATAGCCCAAAACTACTTGAAAAGCATTATTCCCTAGTCACTGCCAAGTATTTATCACTGCAAGCAGTAACTGAGCACACATTTTAAATATATTGTCTGTGATTAAATCCACAGAGATTCATCTCCAGGAATAATTTTTAGTACCTGTTCTAGAAAAGCTCTTTTCAAAAGACAGATCTCAGAGGCCAGTGGTATTTCAATAGTAACAGCACCAGAAATGGGAAGCACCCAAAAGATGACAGCTATCTTACTTACCAATATTATTTTATTTTATTTGTCTAAATAAAGACCATTGAAAAACTTTTTTTCCTCCATCAATTACATTTTCTCAAAAAATAAAAGAAAGAACAATAATATATAATAAAGAGGTAATATGCAAAATTGATCCTTATTGCCCTCACGCCACAAGATGGTCACTCCCACATCATCACAAGATGGCGGGCAGTTGGGGATGATTGGGCCATCAGGGGAGCAGTTAGGTATTAATCATGCACCAGCAGGGGAGTGGTTAGGTGTCAATCAGGCTGGCAGGGAAGTGGTTAGGGGGCTATCAGGCTAGCAGGCAGAATGGTTAGGTGCAATCAGGCATGCAGGTAAATGAGTGGTTAGCAGCCAGCAGTCCCACAGAGATCGGGCCATACCAGCAGCTGGACATCCCCCAAGGTGTCCCAGGTTGGAGAGGGTGCAGACTGGGCTGAGGGATACCCCTCCAGTGCATGAATTTCATGCAGCAGGCCTCTAGTACTAATATATACATTCAAGGAGGAAATAATATTAATCATTTTTGCAGGCTGTTTCACTGTGTTTATATTTAACAATTTACCTCTGTCAGGAACAATTTTCAGCTTAAATCTAATTGATTATAGGAACTAAAGACTAGGAAAAACACTAGGGCTTTTCTGAAATTGTAGAGTTTTATGTTCCTGTTGCAAGGTCTTGAAATCTTTGATAGAACTGAAAAATCAAGTGATAGAATAAACTCAGTTAAAGATACATTTATGTAACATTTTTGTAATAAATAAAGTAAGATGCATATATATTTAGTATGTTATATTTGGGAAGAAAGTTAAAAATATAGAAGATACACAATGATTAAAGAATGAATATATGAACAATGCATGACACAGTGATGCAGTGGAAAGATGAAGTGCTGCCATCATGACAAATAAACCAAGAGAACAGCGATGTATAGGATGGTTTGGTGTTGGAGCTGGTAGAGCAGGAGAAATGGATTTATTATAGGATTATAGAAGTATTTCTTTCTTAAGTCTCAAAGGAAGAGTAGCTTTAGGCTACTCTTTACTTCTCAAATGTGAAGTAAGTAAATTTCAAAAATAAAGAACACGAGTAAACACTTGAAGCTAAAAAAAAAACAATGTATGCTTGAGAAAAGCAGATATAGCATTTAATGGTCTCTTCTAGGAATTAAAAATTCCTACACCTGGAACTTGGCAGATTAAATTGAAAGTCCAAGACTTTAGGTGGTCTACTCAAGTCAGTGGCAGGGTAGGTCAGCATACCTATATACTAGATTGCTGGTTAATTTTTCTTTTTTTTTGGAGGGGGGAAGGGGGTGTGAGTGTTGGGGTGGGGATGGTGGTTGTGTTTCATTTTTGTTACAACAAACAAACTATGAGAAAAATAATTAAAATAATTTATTAACTATGATGTTGAGAAAAAATGCTAGCAAGCTTTAATAGGTAATAAAAATAGCTTGCAGAAACCTAGGGGTTCTTTCCAGGCATCCATGTAAGCCACAATCTTATCAGTAAAGTGCACTGAATTCTGTATTCCAACATGGAAAAAAAAAGAAAAAGAAAGAAAGAAAATTCAGATAAAGGAATAAGTGATAAATGAGTAATTAAGAACTGAAAGTATATGTTTTTCAAGAAAGACTTTAAAAATAAAAAGTGATTATAAATATTTCTCTCTCACTTATCAATGATCATATTTACTCTCAGTTGACAAAACCTAAGAGCAGAGTAAGATATCACTGAGATGCATGACCACAGCACCACAGCAAGAAGGAGGATTAGTATTCTCCTTGAGGAACCCTCTAACCATGACTTTGTGCATATATGACAGTACATCTTAACCTTTCTGGCCCTTTGCTGTGCCTACATGTTCCAGGATGCACTTTCATAAGGAAGCAGGATGTGAGTAAAAGTCAATATGGACTTATTCACTACATGGGAATGATATAGAAGGAATAATATGGTATTGCTATAAATGCAACAAAAAGTGATCTTATAAAATAATTAGATATTTTCCCTCCATTAGTGATAGGAAAAACATTAAACAACCTACAAAGTTAGATACTCTGGTTATCTTAATTTATGCTTGACCATGACTAATATGAAAATAAGAAAAGTTGCTCCAAAACACGAAGTATTCTCTCCAATTTGTAAATGTTGTGCCAGCTCCAAAATTTAAATTAAAAAAATAAACTAAATACCTTCAAAGATTCACATTAACTAAATTAAATACACATTTGATAGCCCTTTTAAGAAACATATGAACATATCATTTTGCTGTTAGAGTTTTATAGTTATACTAGAGGCCCAGTGCACAAAATGCGTGCACGGGGTGGTTGGGGGAAGGGGATGTCCCTTAGCCCAGTCTGCACCCTCTCCAATCTGAGACCCCTCGAGGTATGTCCGACTGCAGTTGGACATCCTTCTCACAATCCAGGACTGCGGGCTCCAAACTGCTCGCCTGCCTGCCTCCCTGATTGCCCCTAAATGCTTCTGCCTGCCAGTCGAATCACCCACTAACCACTACCCTGCTAGCCTAATTGATTTTTAACTGCTACCCTGCCAGCCTATTTGCCTCCAACTTCCCTCCTCTGCCAGCCTGGTCACCCCTAACTGTCCTCCCCTGCAGGCTTGATCACCCCCAACTGCCCTCCATTGCAGGCCTGGTCCCTCCCAACTGCCCTTTCATGATGGCCTGATCGCCCACAACTGCCCTCCCTTGCAGGGCTTGGAACCTCCAATGGCCCTCCACTTCTGGCCATCTTGTGGTAGCCATCTTGTGTCCACATGGGGGCAGGATATTTGATCACATGGAGGCAGCTTCCTTGTGTGTTGGAGTGATGGTCAATCTGCAAATTACTCTTTTATTAGATAGGATAGAGGTGCATGGGTGGGGGCCAGCTGGTTTGCCCTAAGAGTGTCCCAGATCAGGGTGGGGGTTCCCTTGGGGTAAGGGGCAGCCTGGGCAAGGGGCCTGTGGAGGTTTCCAGGTAGGCTACACCCCCCAGCGACCCAAGTGGAGGCCCTGGGATCTGGGATTAATCTATGTCTACAATTGAAACTTTGTATCCTGGAGTGGAGCCAAGTCTTCTGCTCGTTCCCTGGCAGCAGCCCTTTCTGTTTGAAACATTGTAGCCTAGAGTGGAGGCCTAGGCCAGCAACGTGGCAGACTGAAAGCTTGGCTTCCTCTGTTGCCAGGGAAACCCAAGCCTCTGTTCTGTTCAGCTCAGTGGCTGCCGCCATTTCTGTATATTTTATAATTGAAACTTTGTAAGAGTGAGTGGAGGCCTAGGGAGGCAGAAAGCTTGGCTTCCTTTGTTGCTGGGGAAACCTAAGCCTTTCTCCCATTCTCAGTGGTGGCAGCCATCTTGGTTGGGGTATAGTTGCATAATTTGCTCCTGATTGGCTGGTGGGCATGGCTGTGGGTATGGCTTGTGGGTGTGGCAAAGGTACAGTCAAATTTGCATATCACTCTTTTATTAGAATAGGATATATATATGTGTATATATAGATGTGTATATATATATCCATGAATAAGTAGACTTGCTTTGAGCTTGTGAATATTTATGTCTACCAATTGACTACTTATTAATATAAAATAATCCTATTATAATTATGAATTGATGTTACCAAAAAATTATTGTATATAATGCAAAATATAGATTCTTTTCTGTATCCCTCTTTTTCCTTTCATTGACTCCTTTTATTGTAAAATCCTAAAAAGAGCAATGTATGACAACTAAAGAGATTTTTAGTTTTAAAACTATTGAATAAAACATCTGGCACCATGTGCACATGCTAATATTTTGGGAAATTTCTACTGTTTTAGAGGTCATTGTAAGTATGAGGGAAAATATTAAACCAACTATCGTTATGGAGAATTTTTACATAGAATTTTATGTTGAATACTACAGGCCCTGTGCACGAGATTCGTGCACGGGAGGCAGGGGACGTCTCACAGCTCAGCCTGCACCCTCTCCAATTGGGGACTCCTCAAGGGATCCCTCAAGGGATCGACTTAGGCTCGATCCCAGATCAGAGTGGGGGCGCCCTTGGGACGTAGGGTGGCCTGAGTGAGGGGTCTGTGGTGGTTTGCAGGCCAGCCACACCACCCAGAAACCCAAGGAGAGGCCCTGGGATCTGGGATTAATTTATGTTCTACAATTGAAAGTTTGTAGCCTGAAGCAGAGCCAACCCTTCTGCTCACTCCATGGAAATAGCCATTTCTGTTTGGGTTTATTTACATTTTATAATTGAAACTTTGTAGCCTGGAGTGGAGGCCTAGGCTACACAAGCTTGGCTTCCTCTATCACCCTGGCAACCCTAGCCTCTATTCTCCGCAGCTCTGTGGCTGCTGCCATTTCTGTTGGGATATATCTGGTATAATTGAAACTTTGTAACATTGAGTGGAGGCCTAGGCCAGCTAGGGCAGGTGGAAAGCTTGGCTTCCTCCATTGCCAGAGAAACCCAAGCCTCCCTCCTGTTCTCAGTGGTCACAGCTATCTTTGTTGGGGCTTATTTCCTCCTGATTGGATGGTGGGTATGGCTTGTAGGCGTGGCTTGATAGAAGGTACAGTCAATTTGCATATTACTCTTTTATTAGATAGGATAGCTCACTGTATGTCTTATTTGCTTACCTTCTTCTCCCACACCTCCAAATATCTTGTGTTTCAATCAGATTACTCAAGCTCTATCCTTAACCTTTTTCCTTAGCTATTTGCAGGGACTTAGCAAATCATAACAACAATTAAAGAAAGTGACTAAAATATGGGAAAAATTATTGCTGATTTGTGATGTATCTGTCACTTTATTATATGAGACTATTAAGATCTGATAACAGGATTCATAACCTCATTATCTGTAGTCACATTATATCTGTAATAGTATAGAATTTAACATAATTAAGGTACATAATAATGATTCCAAGTCATAAAGAAAACTTTAAATTCTATTGTTTTCTCTGTTAATAAAACAAGGGAGCATTGAGAGCAAGTTGTACTATTTTACCTAAAGCTAGTGTTTTATTGCTTAACTATATGCCATAAGATATAAATATTTTCTATTATTATGGATTGTTAAGATCATATATTATTAAGCCTCCATGTTTAAAAATTCTTGAAAAAGTATTTGGTGAAATTTTTTAGTGATGGGTATTTTGAAGGATATTTGTAATTTATGTGTAATTTGGAAAATTACTAACATATCAAACTTTTTAAAAATATTAATTTCCCTAGTTTTTGTCTTAAAATGTTTCCTTTATAGATGACAGTAGATAGAGCTGAATTTGCTCTTGCATTTAGAAAACATTTGGACCAGGCACTAAAAATAATAGATTTTAAAGATTAATAAATCACAAATTTTGTCTTACCCAAATAAATCTTGAATCCTTGGATTTGTGGTAGGAAAGATGCAAACAAGGAAACACATATTTAAAATAAAAATGAGAATTTAATGAGTTTTCATTTGTAAAGCCTTTAAATGGGCACATAATGTGTGCTATATTTAGATAGTAAACAAAATAAATAAACTTACTTTTATAAGACAACAATAAAATAAATTGCAGAAAGGATTCAAATAACCTATAGGCAAAAAATGTAAATTATTAAACTGCTACATAAAAATATTTTAATAATGTTTACCTTTTTCTTTGTCTTCCTCTTCTTAAAGAATACCCTTCAGTATTTCATATAATCCTGGTTGGGTGGTGATGAACTCCTTTAGCTTTTTCTTGTCTGTGAAGATCTTTATCTGACCTTCAATTCTGAATGATAGCCTGGCTAGATAGAATAATCTTGGTTGTAGGTTCTTGCTGTTCATCACTTTGAATATTTCTTGCCACTTCCATCTGGTCTGCATAGTTTCTGTTGAGAAATCAGCTGACAGTCATATGAGTACGCCCTTGTAGGTAGCCAACTGTTTTTCTCTTGCTGCTTTCAAGATTCTCTCTCTGTCTTTAGCCCTTGGCATTTTAATTATGATGTGTCATGGTGTGGCCCTCTTTGGATTCCTCTTTTTTTTTTTTTCTTTTTTCTTTTTTTTTTTTTTTTTTTTTTTTTTGTAGTCCTGTCTTTATGGGATGAAAACAGTCCCTTTACAATAAGTTTTCTGAAAAGGAGAACAAATAGATAATAATTCTTCTGGTAACATATTATGGAACACTGGTCAGTGTGTTTTTTGGTGATTAAACATAATCCTGTGAATCAGATTAATTCACTTGCTGAGTGTTCATTTGCAGCATCCCTCTGTTGGGTCTTAGGGGCCCTCCACGACCTCATGGGGCTCCCCGTGGTCCATTCTGCCCAGAGCCTCACTTGAAATTCTGCTGATATCCATCCTGCTGATAGCCAGAGTAGTCCTGGGGAGCACTGAACTGAGACTGTGTGTAACCACTATTTGGAGTGTTAGAGAATGAAGGGTGGTAACAATTGTATCCTCCTCTGAGTCCATTTGCAGGGCCCCTGTACCCATTCATCAAGCCTCTAGCACCACAAGAGCCTCCACGAGTCATGCCACAACTATTGTGATAGGGCTGACTGCTATGAGGAAATCCAGTGTTCTGCTGGGGAGGCTGCTGGTGGTTACCAGTCACTTGATGGGGCTGGTCCTGGGAACCATGGTAAGTGCCAACCACTGTTTGAAACTGTTCTTGCTTAAGCTCTGTTTGCTCTACTTGGGGAGGCTGACTGGAAAAGCTCTGGTTATAACTGGTCTGGTACTGATTCTGCCGTTTTAAGGTTAATGGTTTATTAACAGGAGGAACTGAGGCATTTATACTGAACACCTGAATCAGATCAATTGGTTCCTTTTGTGGTCGGTGCTCTGTAGCATGAGAAGGCTGGTACAAGTGTTGAGATGCTGCATATCCTTCACTTGTGGATGAAACCAAAGAAACCTGTGTAGCTTCTGGTTGTATGGGATCTTGATTACGCTGAGCAAGTCTAGATTCAGAATGAACTGGAGGACAAACAAGCTAGGGCATGTCCATATTTTGTGTTGGATTCATAGTCTGTGCTAATACAATGGCAGGATCAAGTGTCTGGTTTTCAAAATCCAGCATTGAATCCTGTATGAAATTATAAGACCCCTGCATTTGTGCCATAAGGTCCTATGCTCACTGTCTTCTCACATGGGGATCTGCCTGAGCCACCGGTGTCAAAGAGTGGGGCTTTGGTACTGAAGGAGATGCAGCCTGAGTTTGCTGCTGGAGTGAATTTACCACCTCAACTGTTTCAACTGCCCAATCATCTACCTGCTTCTTTTCACCACTGCTGAACTGTGTTTCGGCCATAAATTGTCTATTTACATACTCTGTGGATTCAACTTCACTTGGTTCAGTGTATTCCTATGCTGGCTCAGATTCAGCTTCAGCTACCTGGTCTTCAACAGAGGGTGCTGAAGCTGCCTCCTCTTCCTCACACAGCCCATTCTGGTGGTTGTGGGTGCTATCAAAGTAGTTTGACTGGAAAACACGCTCAACAGTATCCTTCAGAGCTTTATAGCTTGTTCCACACAGAGATTTTTCTTTGCCTTCCAGCAAGTCCCATAGGTGAATAGATGCATGTTCCTACTGCTCATTCAACCTCAAGCTCATGCCCCGCTCAGGGTCTGCTAACTTGTAGAATTGCAAACCCTGTTTCAGGTCAGTTCTCACTTCATCTCCCAATTTGTCCCAAACATACTGCAGCTCAAGTACAGTTTTTAAACTTTTTTTGTTCAGCTTCTTCTCTCATAAGCTGCTCCCATCGTGCTATTTTCTTTATTGTTCTCTGAATATCTTTACTTAATGCCATGAAACTCCTCTGTAATTCTCTTGCAAACTCCAAGTTATTTGTGACTTCTTGGTCCTTAGATACAGTATCCAGCTGATCTTGATTAAGCCTTTCCCCTTTGTTCATTCACTCCTGGTAATCATCATGCTTGCCCTTTTTATTCTCCAGGTTCCAAAGTTTCTTATCACCGAAACCTGTTTGGCTCAGTGGATAGAGCGTTGGACTGCAGACTGAAGGGTCTTGGGTTCGAATCCGGCAAGGGCATGTACCTTGGCTGGGGGCACATCCCCAGTAGGGGGCGTGCAAGAGGCAGCTGATCGATGTCTCTCTCTCATCAGTGTTTCTGACCTTCTATCCCTCTCCCTTTCTCTCTGTAAAAAATCAATAAAATATATATTTTTTAAAAAGTTTCTTGTCGATCACCCCAAGAATCTGTTTCATGGCCTCGGTCTGGACGGCGCCAGGGCCCGTTGGGGGGAGCTGAGCAGCCGGTGTGGTGGCCCTGGCCCCCGCTGCAGCCTCACTCCCGGAGGACCCGACAGGGTGGCGGTCTGGATGACTTGGACAACTTGCTGCCACTTCCGGTGTGGCTGGTGGCAGAGGGCATCTTTACAGTAAGAGGAGAGAAGAAAAAGCGGGAGGAAGGACAGAGCCAGCAGTCAGGCGGAGGGCGGGGTGAGACACGGCTGGATTCCTCTTGACTGGGGTTCTCTGCGCTTCTTAGACTTGTAAGTTTATTTCTTTCACCAGGTAGGGAAACTTTTCTGTTATTATTTCTTCTAATAGGTTTTCAATATTTTGTTCTCTTCTTCTGGCACCCAAATAATTCTGATGCTGGTATGCTTAAAGTTGAACTAACTCTTATTGAACAGATATTAGATCATCTTTAGACCTGTAAATGCTTCTGCATTTCTCAATTGACTATTATTTTCCTTTTGTGGATTTTGCCATACTTTTTAATTGAGAGTTACCAAAAATGACATTAAAATATACTATATACTCCTAAAGCTGAAATATTGCATGTTCTTTTGAATGTTCAAATATTATTTGAATTTAAATGTTATGTAAATTTTATGGTTAAAATGCCAAATAACAAGGTCGTTTAAAGAAATTATTTTAATATTTTGCATTTGTTAATTTATTTTATCAATACTAAAAATTTTACATATTAACAGATGACAATATGACAAATAATAGATGTTTCCCAGTTGTGTAAAAGAAAATATGTGATTCAGAAATAATATAAAACTTTAAGAATCAGCACTAATTTAGCTGATGTTTTCATAGAACTTTTTTCTGTTTCCATTTATTAGAATTTGATCTTATCTAATAAAAGAGTAATATGCAAATTGACTGTATCTTCGCTATACCCACAAGCCAATCAGAGCGAGTATGCAAATTAATACAACCAAGATGGCAGTTAATTTGCATATTCATGCGCAGAAGACCACGTAGAAAGAAGCCAAGCACTGCAGAAAGGAGCAAAGCTGTGGAGAAGTAATCAAGCTGGGCAGGGGAGAAGGGAGGGAGCGAGGCAGTGGAGACCAGAGGGAGCTTTGCTCAGGCCACAGGAAGCTCTATTCTTTCAAGAATCTTCCTGCAACAGGTCTATAGTTTATATATAAAAATAGTCATAACTGTACCACATCCACTATTTAGCTTAAATGTATACATTTTTCAGTAATACTCATTATTAAAAGGATATGTGGTAGTATTTTTTTGGGAGACATTTTTATGTAAAATAGCATCTGTAAAACTATTTTACATCTATAATAATAAAAGCATAATATGCAAATTGACTGAACTCCTGAACAGTAGAATGACCATCCTGATGAACTTCTGGATGACTATGCTATGGTACCCACTGGCTCCAGGCCACCCAAGATGTGTGTGATACGATTGGTCAGGGGAATGGCCATTGCCCCATGATCACCCTGTAGAGGGAGGCCCCAGCCATTGGCCAGCAGGGCAATTGATCAATGGAGGGACTCCATAATTGCCCCAAAGGGGGAGACCTATGGCACCAACTAGCAAGCTGCAGCAGTTGGGCGGGGCCTCCCTCTGCGGAGCATGATCAATCACATGACTGCCTTGCAGAGGGAGGCCCAGGCCACCAGTTGGTGGGACCACAGATGAATCAGGCCACTCCATGTTCATTCCAAAGTGGGAGGGCCCAGGCCACCAATTGGTGGGCTGCAGTGTGTGGCGGGTCTTTTCTCTACAGGGCTGATTCATTGCAGAGTTTCATCTGAGGGGCAGGGCCTACCTCTTTGGGATGACAGATTCAATCATGGAGTTCCTGGATTATCAGATGCATAGGCTGGCTGAGGGATTTCCCGCCCCCCACAACAAGGGCACAATTTTCATGCACCAGGCCTCTAGCATTTATATAAAAACTAGTGATCCAGTACACAGAATCATGCACATTGAAAGGAAATTAATTAGAAGGTGCCTGGCAGGACGGGACTGGGCAAGAGCCAAACTCCCATGGTCCCTCCCTGGCTAACACACCTGGGGTGGTGCCATGGCTCAAAAGGAGTCTACAGAATGAGCGAGGTCCATCCAGCATGTGGGGTCCCTTAGCCTAGCCTGTGGAGATCAGGTCAAAACTGGCTATCTGACATTCCAGAGGGGTCTCTGAGTGTGAGAGGGTGTGAAATGCAAATACAAGTATTCAGTAAACCAGATTCAGGGACAACAGTGCCCCAGCAACAACATAACTCACAGCTGAAGGTGGTATCACTCAGCCCTGTGAGGAATTGGGTTCCCTCCTCTCTGGTTTCAGGGTGTGTCACCCAAGAACCACAGCTTCCAAGTCACAGCATGTCAGCACCTCCTGCTTTGAGCATCTTCTCTCTGGTGGTCAGTGCATATCATAGCAACTGGGAGGACGGGCAGAGGGACACTTATCATATTAACATCTTATCTTATATAATAAAGAGGTAATATTCAAATTGACCAACACACCCTCGCACAAGATGACCAACACCCTATGGTCATAAGATGGCCACTCCCACATAGTCACAAGATGGCTGCCACTAGATGGCTGACAGGGAGGGCAGTTAGGGGCAAACAAGTCAGCAGGAGAGGGCAGTAAGGGGTGACCAGGCTTGCAAGGGAGATAGGTTGGGGGTAACCAGGTCTAGAGGAGAGGGAAGTTGGGGTGCGGGGAGGCAGGACTCCAGGGGAGGGCAGTTGGGGGCAAGCAGACTAGCAGGGGAGTGGTTAGAGGATGATTAGGCTGGCAGGCAGAAGTGGTTAGGAACAATCAGGCATGCGGGCAGAAGAGTGGTTGGGAGCCAGCAGTCCCAGATTGTGAGAGGGATGTCAAGCTGCCGATTTAGGCCCAATCCACAGGAACATCTGCTGAGGATTCCAAAATTGAAGAGGGTGCAGTCTGGGCTGAGAGGCACCCCCCGCAGTGCACAAATTCCATATACAATATATATATATATATATATATATATATATATATATATATATATATAATTGTTTCATTGTGTTCTTATAACATATATATATATCCTATCTAATAAGTATAATATGCAAATTGACCATGCCTTTGAACAAGCCACGCCCACCAGCCAATCAGGAGCAAATAAAGCCCAACCAAGATGCCTGCTGCCACTGAGAACAGGAGGGAGGCTTGGGTTTCCCTGGCCAGGGAGGAAGCTAAGCTTTCCACCTGCCCTTGCCAGCCTAGGCCTCCACTTAATGCTACAAAATTTCAATTATAGAAGATACATAAATCCAACAGAAATGGTGGCAGCCACAGAGCTGGAGAGAGCAGAGGCTAGGGTTGCCTGGATGATGAAGGAAGCCAAGCTTCTGCAACCCTAGCACCTAGGCTTCCACTCTAGGCTACAAAGTTTCAATTATAGAATTTAAATAAACCCAAACAGAAATGGCTCTCACCATGGAACCACCAGAAGGGTTGGCGCTGCTCCAGGCAACAAAGTTTCAATTCTAGAACATAAAGTAATCCCAGATCCCAGGGCCTCTGCTTGGGTTGCTGGAGGTTGTGGCCAGCTGCAAACCACCATAGGCCCCTCACCCAGGCTGTCTCACACCCCAAGGGAACCCCAATCCTGTTCCAGGACACTCTTCAAGGCAAACCAGTCGGTCCCCACCCATGCACCAGGCCTCTATTCTATCTAATAAAAGAGTAATTTGCAGATTGACCATCATTCCAACACCCAAGCGGGCTACCCAGATGTGGTCAAAGATCCTGTCCCCATATGGACATAAGATGGCCTCCACAAGATGGCCAACAGGGGAGGGACATTGGAAGGTTCCAGGCCTGTATTGGAAGGCAATTGGGGGCAATCAGGCTGGCTTAGGAAGGAAGTTGTGGGCAACTGGGCCTGCAGGGAAGGACAGTTGGGAGGGACTCAGGTCTGCAGGGGAGAGCAGTTGGGGGGGACCAGGCCAGCAGAGGAGGGAAGTTGGGAGCAAACAGGCTGGCAGGGGAGCAGTTATATATCAACTAGGCTAGCAAGGTAATGGTTAGGGGGTCATCAAGCTGGCAGGCAGAAGCAGTTGGGGCATTCAAGGAGGCAGGCAGGCAAGCAGTTTGGAGCCAGCAGTCCTGGATTGTGTGAAGGATGTCCGACTGTCCGTTTAGGCTTGATCCTACCGGGATCGGTCCTAAACAGGCAGTCAGACATTCCTCGAGGGATCCCATATTGGAGATGGTGCAGAGGGACATCTCCAGCACCTTGTGCACAAATTTTGGGCCCCTAAAATATTAGAAAAACACAATGAAACTTAATTGTGTTCTTATAATGCGCACGCACACACACAAACACACACACACACACACACACACATATATGTGTGTGTACATATATATATATATATATATATTATAAGAACAAAATGAAATTTAATCTTTAATTCAGTAACTTTCTTTTAATTGCTAATTAAAACTTGGAATGGAAACTTCAAAGCTTCATTTTATGCTGCTTTCTACTAATTACCATTAATGTGATTAAACTCTTGTTTGAAGCTTAACTAAATTAGCTCATTAGGCAGCATAGTTACTTATAAGCCTCAAAGAATTTTAAAAAAATTCATCACATTTTTATACTGATCTTACGAACCACGGCTAGTTTATTCATTACCATCTGTGTCCATAGTCCTGTACAGTAAGGCATATGTGTGAAACTGATTACTATGCAAATCCCAAGATCACCCCTGCATTTTTTCCCCAGTGATACTGAAACCTTGTCTGGCTAAAATAATCACAAAGAAAAATGTTATTCTTGAAATTAATAATAAAGATTTATTCTGGTTGAAATTTTTATGCTGCTAATATTTATCTTTAAATAGATAAATTTTAGATATGACATTTACTTTTAACTTTCTCAAAGTCAAACAATATTAAAATCTGCTAGGGGACCTACTATAATAAATATGCAAAATAGTTGAAAAATATTAAATTATAGTGATAGTTATGACAGTAATTAAGGAAATGCTACTATAAATTTATTTTGTCAGTATTCTTTCAAAGTAGGCTGGAACATAAGAGAAATCATATTCAGTTTAATTTACTATTGATAAATATATTAGTAAAAATAACTTCAAAGTGAATTTTATATTCTCTTTTTGTAATGGTAAGTAAAAGTACATTTTCCCAATTACCCAATTTCTTGGACTCTCTTTTTTGACACTCTTAATGCTTTTTTGACATCTATCATTTAATTTTCCAATTTTTAAACTTCAACTTATTTCTTCAGCCTATTTTTTTCAATTTCATTTTTCCTTAAAGCAGGATTATTTTTGAAATGAATTAAAAATGTTTCAAATTGAGTTGTGGCATTTTTGTGCTAACTCATTTTTCTTTAGATTATCTGTAGCAGGTGGCTTTGTTTTTGAAGTGCTGTACCCAGTTATTTTATATAAATCAGACATAAACCAGTCCATCCTTCAGAACCTGTAATCTTATTGTGAAAATAGACAAATAGTCTACTAAACTAGAGCCTCATTTTTACTACAACATTCTTCTCATTGTCATACAAATTTGATTTAAACTGATAAATTTTATTGATTCGGCCATTCAACATTTAATGAGCACTAGTCTCGCCATTTCGAATGCAATGTAGAGGAAGAAAGAGAAAATTCCTTTCCCCATGAAGCTTACATTTTAATGGTAAAACAAATAAACTAAATAATAAAGAAATAAATGTATGGATTGCAAGATGCCCTTTTGTGGGGTGACAGTAAATGCAACAAAGAAAAGTTATGCAGGTTTTGTGGGAGAAGCTGTTTTAGATCCATCAGATAATATGAAGCCTCATTTAGCACATGCAAATATATGGTTACATACCAAGGAGAAATTTTGTGGACGATTTTTTTTCTTTTTCTCTTTAATTTCTTCCTTGTTAATAAAAATCAGGATCTTTTCATCAATTTCAGATTCTCTAGTTTTCTTTGCAAATTCTCTAGTGTTTTGGATTAAAGTGTATGTTCAAATTAAACTAACATAGCACAACCTTTGGAATGAATTGCCAAGTCTTTATCATGGGCCAACATGATGCCCATGCTTTCCAATCCTTATTTACCCTCCCACCACACCTACACTACATACACTCTTGTTCATAACAACTCCTAAATGGTTACACCGATAGGCCAGGTATGCTTTTTTTGGTCTTAAGACTTTTGAATTTTTCCAGAATGCTTTACTTCAATTTGTATGCTTCTCTTACAACATTCACTCCCATTTCTTTAGAGTTTCTGTGACTGCTATTCCTTTGTGTCTAAAACAGCAGTCTTGTTATACTCAATGCCATACACTGCTTTTATTAAACACTACATTAAGCCCAGCTGGTGTGGCTCAGTGATTGACTGTTGACCCATGCACCAGGAGGTCACTGGTTTGATTCCAGTCAGGGCACATGACTGGATTGCAGACTCAGTTCACCAGGGACAGCCAATCGATGCTGCTCTCTCATTGACATAACTAACTCTCTCTCCCTCTTTCTTTTCCTCTCTCTGAAACCAATAAAAACATATTTAAAAAATAAATAAATAATACACTAAAAAACATTTTCTGCTGAGCCAGGAATAGTCTTATTTATGCTTTTATTTCACTATCTGGCACATAGTAGAAATAGAATCAGTATTTGATTAATAAAGGAATTCATGAATAAAGATTAATGACTTTTGTAGCTATGCTCATTATTATTAGTAGTAAGAGTAGTATTAATTTTGTCTTCTGCAGTCATAGTTGTTCATTTTAAATCTCATTTTTTTATTTGTCAGCTCAGACAGTCATAACAAATTACCGTAAACTGAATGGCTTAAACACTAGAACTTTATTTTCTCACAGTTTTGGAGGTTGTAGATCTCAGATCAGAATGCCAAAATGGTGGTTTCTGGCTGTGTTTTCACATGGGAGAGAGGAGAAATCTAGTGTCTATAATTATTTCCTTATAGACTCTCTCTCCAAATGCAGTCACTTTCGGGGAAAAGATTCAAATTGTGAATTCAGAGGTGGGGAGAACACAATTCAGTCCATAGCACCTTTCAATGTTTTTCCTTAGGCTGCAAATACCTATGATTTTAATATGACCAACTAATTCACCTCCTATAAAAGAATTACTTACACCATATTATCATTCTTAGTAATTTAAGGAATTTCCTTCCAAACAATAATTGAAAAATACTATATTAAACAGTAGAGTCCCAGTGGATGAAATTTGTGCACGAGAGGGGAGGTCCTTCAGCCGGGTTTGCACCCTCTCACAATCTGGGACCACAGGCTCCTAACTGCTTGCCTGCCTTCCTGATCTCCCCTAACCATTTGCCTGCCTGCCTGATTACCACTAATCACCTCTGCCTTCCTGCTCAGTTTCCCCCAACCACTGGCCTGCCTGCCTGCCTGAATGCCCCTAACCATCTCTGCCTTGACCCCCGCCACTGTGGCTTCATATGGAAGATGTCCAGAAAGTCATTTGGTTGTCTGGTCCAATTAGCCTATCATGCTTTTATTATTCTAGATGATATTTTTTAAAAAATCAAAATGCTTTTTTAAAAATCAATAGCAAACTAATAATTTCTTGCCTAAATAAATAACTTAACAACATTATATGAGGAAAAAATGAGAAAGGATCTCATTTCTTAATATAAATATAAGCTAAAAATTTCAGATAATTGTTCTTTTGTAAATTGTAGATTTTCAACCCTACTATTGTACATTCTATTAAATTGTGATAATGAGGAAATGCATTCTTTATAAATCATGCTTTCCACAAAATAAAGTTTATAAAATACTTTTCTCTTAAATAATTTCAATTTAAGAAGGAAAATATTTTGCATATTTTATTTTGAAATATATTTAAAATTTAAACAAACAGAATAGATAGCCAATCATATTTAACCAATAATAGTTAACAAAAATATTGACTAAGGCAAAGCTAACTGGAAATGCCTGACTCATGATTATTTATTTAGCATTGATTTAGTATAAAAAATGTTTATTTTCAGCAAAATACATACACAATAATATTAAAATGAAAATGGGTTATAATATGTTTCCAACACAATATTACAGCTCTTTGAAATAGACTTTGTTTTCCAATTTAGTAGTCATTTCTCTTCCTATTAAAATTATCAAATTCTGTTAAACTATTAATCATTTGCAACTACAAGTGCTATGCAATACTCCTTTAAGCTTGGGCAATAGAAACCTGTATTTTTAGCCAGTGTAATTCAACCTTGTATTACCTCATAAATGTCACTCCCTTAATACTTAATCATGTCAAAACAGTGGAATGTATGTCACATATTCTGTGTAGCAAAGGTTCCTACAGGAACAACATGGAACCATTGTGACATTTTTCTAATTATTGATAATTTCATGTCTGTGTAATTGAAGAGTACTTGTTAAACATGTACATTCAATTCATTTTTGTTATTCTAATTTGATTGTACTACTAGAAAAATGAATATTATGTGTTTTTATATTTATTTCCTACTAATTTCTAAATTGCTTTATTATTCTATCTGCATTTAGTGTCATTAAAGACCATGTATATGTTGGAAGAAAATTAGACTCTTTAAACTCAGTGAACACAGGGGTTTTGTTTATGTGTTCATATTTTCATCTCATGGGCAGACACTCAGTAAATGCTTAGTGAATATTATTAAATAAACTAGAAGCCTGGTGGATGAAATTCATGCACTGGGGTGGGGGTACCTCAGCCCGGCCTGCACCTTCTCTCAATTCAGGACCCCTCAGGGGATGACCAAAACAAGAAATAGGACATCCCTCTTGCAGTCTGGGACCCCTTGAGGGATGTAGCAGTCCACCAAGTGGCAAGGGCTAGGGAGGAGCCCAAATCGGGGTGGGCACCATGCTGCTTGTGCTCCTCCCAGCCCACTGCACCTGCTGCCAGGGAGTCAGGAGAGACTCCCACTGTGGCACCTGTGCTTACCATCCATGAGCCCAGCTTCTCACTGAGCCACCTGTGGTAGCATACTGACCACCAGGGTGCTGTTACTGCATTGAGTGTCCACCATCTGGTGGTCATTGGGCATAATAGTGACTGGTCATTCTGCCATTTGGTCAATTTGTATATTAGCTTTTTATTATATACTAGTGGCCCAGTGCACAAAATTTGTGCACATTAAAAGGGAATTAATTAGAAGAAATATTTTAATATTGCTATTTGCCCTTTCTCTGTAATATAAGTGTCAGAGATGAAAGAAAATTAGTAAAATGTATGTAAAATCTCCCTCCTGTCCGGGTCTGGGGCATACCATAGGACCTAGAGTTAAGTCCCTGCCTACCACCCACATGTACTTTGAAAATGCAGGAGACACAGACCTGACTGGCATTATCCCTATTGGGTAAGACCCAGACCAAGCCCCTCCAGGCAGGTGACACTGCCTCAGGTCCCCTGGCCCAGCTTTGGGGGGGGGGGCAGTCTCAAGTCCCTCATCAACCCCTGCCAGGCAGGGGGCACAGCCTCAGGTTCACCAGCTCAGCACCGGGGCAGGGAATGTGGCCTGAGGTTCCCTTTTCAATCCCTTCCAGGCAGGGGACACAGCCTGAGATCCCTGAGCCTGGTGCTGGGGCATGTGGTACAGCATGAGGTCCCCCATCAAGCCCAGTCCCCCCACCTCCATTCATCCCTGAATGGGGATGCACACAGGCAGTGTCATGTCCCTACCAGGGATGCAGGCAGACAGCTTCACTTCAGCTCTGGGCAGAGATGCACACATGAGTGCTTGGGGTGTAAGTCCCTGTCCCCATCCCCGCCCATAGACTGGTCATGACTGGGCCACCATAATGGACAAATTAGCATATCACCTCCTTATATGTATGAACAAGGGGCCCAGTGTATGAATTCGTGCACCTTGAAAGAAACTGTGGGCTGCGAGGCTGCAGTGGGCACAGGGATAGGTCTTGGCCTATCCTCCACGCCCCTGCTGGGCCCCTACTGCTGCAGCCCCTGGTCCCCTATCTGCCGGCAGCCCTGCTCCCGCAGCCACTGTTTCCACACGCTTACAGTACTGGCTCCACTTGCTCCCGCTGACAGCATGGAACAATTGTGGCCAGTGCCATCAGCAGGTGTGAGCAGTAACTGCTGCCCTGATTGCCCCTGAAGAGCAGGGGGAGGTGAGAAGCAGGCCCTCAGTGATGATCAAGGCTGGCAGCTGCCACTTCTACCCACTGATGGCGCTGAGTGATCAGGGCTGGTACCGGGCTCCAGCAGTGGGTGTGAGTGGGGCTGGCTCCGGGAGTAGGTGCGAGTGCCCGGTGGGACTGTGGCATGCAGGAGCAAAGAATTTTTAGTAATCACCAGAGGCTCACCCCAATGACAGTGACTGGCACCCTCCCTTGGTCTGAAGCCCCCACTCACCTGCTCCACCATCCTGCCATGGCTATAGCCTGCCATGTTCCATACTCTGCCACCTGCTGTCAATGCCCAACATGTTCTATGCACACCTCCTGGTGGTTAGCTCATGTCATAGTGACTGGTCACTTGGTTGTTTAGTTGTTTGGTTGTTATGCTGTTTGGTCCATTTGCATATTAGGGTTTTATATAGAGAGATGATATATAAATGGTATAACCAATCTCATCCTAATCCTTAAACTTTCCTGCATGTTTCATAACATGAGTCTTTTAAGGAATATTCATTTGCTGTTGTGTTTTAATAACACAAAGTTAAATATTAATATTACTTTTGGGAGAGAAAAGGCAGAGTTCTGTGTCAAGGTAATGTGAAGAAATAAGATAGTGTTGGAGAAGATTTGGAGGATCAATAAGAAAAATAGTTTTATCTATAGTCTGTAGTTGCCTTTCATGCGAAGTTAATAAAGCATACTTTATTTATTGAACTGTATCGGGTTGGAAATGTTTGCTTTCCAACAATAGGAACCCAAAACAAACAATAGAAACCTAATCCAAATAGTTTGGAGTAGTAAAATGTTTTGGCATAGATTTCTGCATAGCTCAAATAAGGAATAATTCTATAGTTCAGTTTACCAAAATGTGTTTATGTTTTGCTTCTAGGATATATAACCTAGATTCTCTCCATGATGACAAGGTGGCTTCCAACAGCTTCAAAATTTATACAAGAAACAAAATAACTGCAAAATAACATTAAAGGCTGTATTCTTTCTTGTTTATTTGTAGGATAATTTTAGGTAACTTTTGCAGAAGCATAAGGATTTTTTTCTTACTCAGAAATCCTCATTCAATATCTCCTTGGCTGGCTGTTGGTGTCAAGATAATCTGCAAGCCACTCACACATGCATAGCAAAATGGAGCTGCTGATTGCTTTAAGGTCCATAACCAGAGCTGTGAGTAATGAAGCCAGTCCCACTTCTCAGGGTGCATACCTGAATGAAAAGCCAAGGTGCTGTGGCCGAAGAAAAGGGGAAAATGAATGTGGGGAGGCCAAAAGTAGAACATGTTAAAATGCAATTTAGGTGATATTTATGTCATTTCAAGCACTGTGAAAGTGCAGCCTCAGAAATCAAATTATGTTAGCTCTAATAAAGAATTACCAGGCAAGCCAACTAATATGTCTTTGCCTCATCTTTTCACACATAAAAATTAGGATAATAATAGCACATACAGCAAAGTTTTATTGTGGAATTTAAATTAGGTAATAAATGTAAACTGCTTAGTGCATTGTCTTGTCATAAAGCAAATGAGTAATAAACATTCAACATACTAATAATATTATTAATTTTTATTATCATTACATGTATGTATTTTTAAATGGGCATGTATTACCTCTATAATTTGTGAAATAAACATGATACTTATATATTGAGTATTATTATCATGATTGATTATAGTAAGAATACACGTATTTAATTTCCATTACGTTAGTTTTTTTATAGGATTATACTAATTTGTTTAGTTGAAATTAGAAAGTTTGCTAAAGTTCTTTGAAGACAATTTCTTTATTACATTTGCCTTTCTAACAACAGTAACAAGTACAATGTTTGGTGTATAGTAGATCCTAATTAATTGCTTAGTGAAATTATGAAAAGAAGGAATGAAGAATAAATGAAAGGACAGTGAGAAAGAGAGAAGATGAGTGTTGAAAGAGAAAAATGGTTAAAAGTCATAAGGATGAAAATGATTAGCCTGGAAAAACCAATTGTGAAAGGTCATGAGAAGTATGTGTATTCATTTCTGTGCTGTCATATAATTACATGTCTTTTCTGTCTATTCAGAAGGCAGGACTTATCACTAAGCAGAAGTAGCAGGTAGCCCATATGTCTTAACATGAAAACAAACAAACAAAAATCAATAACAACCAGAAAAAGCAAAATAACAAAGTAAGGGCTATGCAGTAGTAGAATGGGCAGCTATTGTCAAACACTTGGATATCTGAGGGCTGCTTGAAAAAACGTATAAAGGAGTTTGGTTCATTAGAAAACTTTTTGTTTTGATGCGAATCAATGTGCTCTTTAACTCAGCTTATGTCGGATCTATCACTTTTCATATTTGGGAATTAAAAATTGAACAGGATTACTCTTTAAGTGTGATATGCTTCAACATAAAGCACAAGTTCTTATTATCCTGTATTTATACTCTGCTACTTCGCAACTCATTGTGCCATCCGATCTCAAGTAAAGGGAATTTAAAGCAGGTATATGAAGGTCAACATACGAATGTTATAAAATTGATCTTTTAATTTTTATTTAGTCAAAATCTTTTTTAATAAGAAAAACGGATCAATATAATACTTAAATATCAAAACCAAATTCATTTTAAGGACAAATAATTGTCATTAGAACTTTCTTAAATGCCCAAAAATAAAATGCAAAAGTGTTGAATGTTTGCCTTGTCATTAAAAACCAAAAAAAAAACAAACAGAAAAACAGAAAAAAGCTGCTGATCCAATGATTCTGCACTCTCTGCATTTGAAGAACAAAAACTACATTTCACATTTTCTCTACATGAGGCAATGAATAAAAGATCATAGATAAAAAGAAAACCAGTAAATCATCATTTGCATTGTATTGATGTTTACTGAGGTATAAAATCCCTTACAATTTAGATGTGCTCTCGCATTGTTATGGGGAAGTTGCTCTCTTCAAATAACAGGGGATTCAAAACACACATTTGTTTGTGAGGATTGATCTGAGATGAGTATTATGACAAACTCCTAAAAAAATGAAAATTGCTGTGTTCTATTTTACCATGAGAGATGTAGAATTTTCTATATTGTAAGGCTTCTATTTCATTCTAATTTTACTATTTACTAATAACAATTTAATGATTTTAAGAACATTATCTAAATAATACTATGTGAAAATAAAATATGTAAATAATCTTGATTTATTAATAAATAAAATATATGAATGTAATTCTTTTTATTTTAATGAATTGCAATTTAGAGGGGAAAAAACACTATTCTCCAATAATAGTTTTTACAGATGTTAATGTTGAAAATTCAACAATAGAACATTATAAAAATTGGGTTGGAGTCAATAAATGTGACAGTCACTTAAAAGTGTACCTACTGCCCGATCAGTTTGCTCAGTAGTTGAGTATCAACCTATGAACCAGTAGATCATAGTTCAAATCCCCTGTGTTGCGGGAGGATCCCCAGTGGGGGCATGCAGGAGTCAGCCAATTAATGATTCTCTTTCATCATTGATATTTCTCTTTCTCTCTCCCTATCCCTTCCTCTCTGAAGTCAATAAAAAATATTTTTTTAAAAAATAAGTTTACCTGTTAACATATTATCACTATCTTCTGAAGCTTTACTCGCAATCCAGTGTAGAAAGGCAACTTACAATTGATGCATGACATTGCTACCTTGGTTTGTTTAATACAAAATATAAAGGTTAATTGGGAGGAAAAGAGATAGTTAAGATACAGTTGAAAATGGGGCAGTGGAACTTGTAAAACCTATATAATAATAGGGTAATATGCAAATTAACCCTAATGATGGAATGACTAGAACAACTGCTCTACCAGTCACTATGAGGCGCACTGACCACCTTTTGATTCCTCCCTTTGGCCAGCAGGCTCCCATCGCCCAACGGCAAACAAGGAATCGGGAGTGGGTGGCAGGAGACACGGGTGGTGCCAGGCCAAAGCCTCCATCCCACTGGTCACTCCACAAACAAAGGGCAACCCGCGGAGAGGCTGGAGCTGGCAAGCAGGCAGAAACAGCCAACCTCTAACTCCCGCCCCTCTCCCCAACTGGCAGGCTCTGATTGCTCGATGGCGAATGGGAAACCGGGGGTGGGTGGTGGTGGAGAGTGGGGACACCTGCCAACAGCCTGGGAAGATGGCCCTGACCACAGACCAGGCCTAGGGACCATATCTGTGCATGAATTTTGTCTGCTAGGCCTCTAGTGTAAGAATAAAGTTAATACACAAATATATCTTGAAAAAGCAATCCATATGCTACAGGTATTCTAAATATTTTTTTTTCTAATAATTTGACCTCAATTTAAAGAAGAAAATATAATTAGTTATATGACTTATGGATCCCATAAGATACAAATAAGATGGTTAAGTTGAATTCTCTCAAATAGAAACCTGAAATTACTCTATTTCTTACGTATCC
The DNA here is from genome assembly GCA_027563665.1 of Antrozous pallidus. Classification (NCBI taxonomy): domain Eukaryota; kingdom Metazoa; phylum Chordata; class Mammalia; order Chiroptera; family Vespertilionidae; genus Antrozous; species Antrozous pallidus. Next base: position 101,478,389 of record CM050514.1, read on the forward strand.
TCACAGAAAGAACACTATAGTTCAGCAAATAATATTTGGAAAATATAACTAGTAAAAGTCATGTACAACAATTTTGGAGACATTTCTTTTAGCCAATATTATAATACTAGAGGCCTGGTGCATGGATTCATGCACTGATCGGGGGCATGGCCTTCAGGGATTGGCCAACTGTGGGAGCACTGGTCATCCCAATCAGCTGAGCAGCACTCCCACTGTGGGAGCACATTGACCACCAGGGGGCAGTTCCTGTATTGAGCATCTGACCCCTGGTGGTCAGTGTGCATCATAGTGACTGGTTGACTGGTTTTCTGGTTGTTTGGCCATTCAGGCTTTTATATATACAGATAATTCTGAAATTCAGGGGGACAATTTTTTTAAGAAGGAACCAAAACAAAACAGTTCTGTCAAGAAGCTCCAAAATCTAGTGTAATGTAGAGGTAGATGATAGTATCCAGGTGTGGGATGGAAAATCCATGACATCTACATCTTTCACTGATCACATTTCTCTCCCTGGTAATAAATACCTTTAACTGGTAGTTTAAATCCTTTTAGCCTGGGTCCATATGTGGCCTCATGCAGCCCTAGAATCAATTGGGTATGGAATTAGAGAAGAAGCCTGAATGCCATCAATTTACTCAAAGCATTATGTTGTGCATATTCTTCAGGCAGTACTCCATAAATGCAATTTTTCTTCACTAACCTTATATATGTAATGAGAGGCTGTGACAAATGTCTATAATGTAGTTATTATAAATTGTTATTTAGTAAGCATTTGAAACTCTTACCAGTCTTATTTATGCATGAAAATAGCTTTCTGTTTTTAAAATGTGGATGAAAAGAGCCACATGTTAACCTGACAAGCTCAGGGGAGGCCTGCGTGGCAGTCTTGCAAACTCAGAGACCTAAAATAACCACAAAAGATGTGTTGAAAATTAAATATTTAACTACAAACAGGTTATAGTGGGTAGTCATGTCTTAGGCTTATATTTTCCCTGACAAAGATCAACTTAGATCTCTACTGAGTCCATTTGCCTTTTTACCTCTAAGTTAACATATCTGTGAGATCTCTGGATAACTTGTAACTTCCTTTTTACCCTGGACCTCTCAGGGCACAACAAATGGCACCAGGACATTCCCTCATTGTTATTGTTATCAAGTTAATTGTCAACTGTTAATTACCTTAAAGTATCCTGTGTCCATCTCTGTAAAAGAAACACATGTCCATCATTTCACTTTTCACCGTATTCCAAAGGTTTCCCCGCTTTGCTTTATCCCACCTCCTTAATCTATCACCAATGAATTTCATGTAACTCACCTATGTCCTTTTCCTTTGATTGCAATGTATAAATATAGATATAACCCTCCATTCTCCGGAGCATTATCTCAATTCATTGAGGTTCTGCTTCCCAGAATATGTCCACAGTTTGGCTCAAATAAACTCACAAAAATTCTTTACAGATTTCAATGTTGTTGTTTTTTCTTGTTGTTGTTAACAAAAATGTGGTATCCAAATTGACAAGATATGCATATATCTTTGTATAAAACTACTTCAGTATTGCTCCCAGATGTGATAAAGTATTTTCAATACAATAACAAATTTCATAAAATATATTGTTGGTGGTAGTGATGAAAGACATTGGCTGACAAATTCTAAAAGTCATTTTAAAATGTCAAATGCCAAAATCAATCAAGAAGAGCCAAGATAATTTTAAATAAGAAATACCAGAAAGCTGTCAGAATTATATTCTAGATATGAAGACCTATGATAAAGCAATATGAATTAGGTCAGTATGATATTAATAAAATAATTTAAACATTGACAAATAGAACAGTATGGACACTCTAATGTTCCTGTGTTTATGGTTATTGAATTTCTGATAAAGTTGATGCTGAAGAGTAGTGAGAAAAGATGGTATTTTTAAGAAATAAAGCTAGGTTAACGGTTACCTGGTACTGTCACATATTTCAAAATGTACCCCAAAATCATTTCCTGATGGATTATAGACCTCAATTAGAAAAAGTAAAATATAAACCTTTCAGTAAATATATAGAATCAGATTTGGAGTGGCAAATACAGACACTAGTCACAGAAGAAAATAATGATAAATCAGACTGCATTTAAATTAAGAACTGCTCTACTCATTAGGGCATTATTAAGGAAGTGAAAGATAAGTTAGGAGAAGGAGCAAACATTTATCATAGATATATCTGACAAAAGACACATCCAGAATTCATAAAATTCAATAATAAAAAGACAGACAATTCAATTAACAATATGCAAGTGTTGAATATGCACCTTACAAAAAGGATAAACAAATAACCAATAAGTTTATTTTTCAACAATAATCTTCTTTATTCATTAATAAAATGAAAGGCCAGATCTAGGCTGTGGAAGGATAAGTGCCTAGAGCACAAAATTTATGGAGGCACTCTCTTCTATAGTCAAGCAAATGACAAGTACAAATTGACACAACCACTTTTGAGAGTATTTTTTTGTATCAACCAATGCATATCCTTTGAGTCAGTAATATTCCTAGGCATAATTTAAATTATTTAAATTTAAAAAGGAAGAAATATTGCCTTTACTGGGTGGCTCAGTTAGTTGGAGTGTCGTCACATACACCAAACAGTTCCAAGTTTGATCCCAGGTTGGGGTAACTGATTGATGTTTTTCTCTTCTCTTCCTCTTCCTCTTCCTCTGTTTCTTTCTCTTTCTCTTTCTCTCTCCCTAAAATTAATAAAAACATATCCTTGGGTGAGGATGAAAAAATAAGTATTATATTCTCCACTGATAAGTACATGAATGTTTATGGGGGCATTATTTACAAAAACAAGGATATCCCAAATTCTATCACAGAAAATGGATAAAGAAATTATGGTACATTAATAAAATGGGATACTGTACAAAAATGAGAATTTTGAACTACAACTAAACATGGGTACATCTTATGGTGATGGAAACCTAGACACAAATAAATATATATTGAAATACTGTACAAATCTCAGAAACCAGTAAAATTAATCCCTAGTCAGAATACTGGTCATACTTGAAATGAAATATTCCTGAAAGTGGCTAGAGTGGGTTCTGAGATTCTGCTAATATTCTATTTATTAATATGAGTGCTCATTTCACAGATTTGTTAACAATTGCGGAAATTCATTGATTTATAGACCATTCTTTAGTGTACTTTTTAATTACATATATGCACTTAAAAGTGTATACAACATAAATAATCAAATCATATTAGAAGCAAATAAATAGGAACTAAATTCAGGGAGTCTCCAAAAATAATGAGTATCTAGAATATATCTACACAAGGCTCAGTATAAGCAGAGGCATTCATGTGGCACCAAATAATGTCATACTTTCTAAACTTGAGTTTCAGCTATGCATCTCTTTCACAGATATCTTTGTCATCAAATTCAAATTTGGTCCTTCAAAGACCATAACCATGCAAAATTGACAATAAACAAGCAAATCAATAATTTAATAAATCTGGGTCATAGTCATTTTTCTTTAACTATCTACTTTAAAATGTCCAATTTTAAAAACCACAGTAAGATGTTTCAAATGAAAAGGAGTAAAAACAATTCATGTTAATTTTGCTCTAAAACATATTAAGAACAGTTTTGTACCAAAAACACAAAGACTAAGAAAACAATAACATTTCGGTGTAAAATAGCTGTTTTTATACAATATAAGAGAAAACAAGAATCTGATACTTTACCTTATAGTCAGTGAAGAGGCATCCTATGATCATTCATATTTAAATAAAATTCATTTAGAATTAGAATTATCATGGGGGAAATACCCTAAATAAATAAATAAATAATAATAAGACAGGTCCCAAAGCACTGTCTTTATTATTGACACAATAATTTGCAGTAGATAAATACAAAAAAATTGGGCAAAATAAAGGGGGAGTCACTAAGGGCTTCTCTACATATTACAATTAAAATCAACAGAGATGGGTTCAGCCATTCAGAGAACAAATATTGAAAGACTTCATTTGTGTAACCAATGCATGTGTATTTTAGAAAACCAAGTCATTTCTTCTTTTAACCTAATTTTTCTGCACCATTAAGAAATCTGACCGGTTTGGTTCAGTGGCTAGAGAGTTGGCCTGCAGACTGAAAGGTCCCAGATTTGATTCCGGTCAAGGACATGCACCTTGGTTGCAGGCACATTCCCAGTAGGGGGTATGCAAGAGGCAGCTGATCAATGTTTCTCTCTCATCGATGTTTCCAACTTTCTATCCCTCTCCCTTCCTCTCTGTAAAAAATCAATAAAATATTTTTTTAAAGAAATCTGTAAATAAACTCAGTGTTAAGGAGATTAAGTTGTTTTATTTATCTTACCTATTGGAATCACTTGAATTAATCCTGAAATGAGAACACACGCTAGTTTAGTTCCTTTGCAAGGCTTTTGAGTTGAATTGAGATTGCTGCATTATATCCGCCTGCCAGTACAACTCTTCTTTATGTCTTCTTTACGAAAATAAAGGCGATTGAATCCATTCAGTATAAAGGGTAAAGAAAGACATTGTTAAAACAGATACCTGGGCTTGTGTAAGTCAAATAAATCATGAAGTCTTGACCTTGATGCCAAAATAAAAGCCCCCTAGGAGTTAGGTTACTTGAACAAAAATAGTGCTCTAAAAGTGACTCTCCATAATTAGAGAATTATCATGCAACCCAGATTTATATACAGGTAAATGTTTTATGCAATATTTTATGGACTTCATCTTCCAGAAGAAAGAATTCTTTTATTATGCAAATATCATTTTTCTTTTGCTTTCTAAAGGTTTATACTATATTGCAATTAGATACAGCGAAATTCTATCTGTTGTACTCTTTATATAACCTACTAGAAGACTGGTGCAAGGAATTCATGCACTTGGTGGTGGGGGGGGGGAGGCTCAGCCCAGCCTGTACCCTCTTTCTGTCCAGGAGCCCTCAGGGGATGTCCCAATGATGGCTTAGACCCACTCCCCACAGGAGCCTAAGCCATCACTGGGACATCCTTAGAGCTTTCACAGAGGTAGGAGAGGCTCCCATCGCTACCACTATGTTCAACAGCCTTGAGTCCAGCCTCTGGCTGAGCTATGCTTCCCTGTGGGAGCCCAGTGACCACCAGGGGGGCAGCTCCTGCCTTGAGCGTCTGCCCGGTGGTGGTCAATGCACATTATAGTGACCAGTTATTCTGTTTGGTCATTTTGCATATTACCCTTTTATTATATAGGATAACCCAGCACATAGTAGATGGCAATTAAATGTGTTTAATTAATAATTTTAAGAATTTAAAAATATTTTAATTTTATAGTGTTACTTCCTCTTTTCCAATCTGGATGCCTTTTATTTTTTTACTAGAGGCCTGGTGCATTAAATTCATGCACTGGGGAGAGGTTCCTCAGCCGCTTGTATCCTCTCCAATCTGGGACCCCATAGGGGATGTCTTACTGATTGGGCCTAAACCAGCACTCAGACATTTCTCTCTCAATCCAGGACTGCTGGTCCCAACTGCTCATCTATCTGCCTGATTGGTTGTCCCTAACCACTTCTGCCTGCCAGCTTGATCACCCCTAACCACTCCCCTGCCAGTCTGATTGATGCCTAACTGCTCCCCTGCTGGCCCAATTGCCCTCAACTGACCCCCCCCCCCCCACAGGCCTGCTTGCTCAACTCCCCAACCCTCAGGCCCGGTCTCCTCCCCCAACTGCCCTACCTCCCCCTATAGGCCCAGTAACTCCTAACTGCCCTCCCCTGCTTGCCTGTTTCCCCACAATTGTCCTTCCCTATCAGCCATCTTGTGGTGGCCATCTTGTGACCACATGGGGGTGGCCATCTTGTGCTATGGTGTGATGGTCAATTTGCATATTACCTCTTTATTATTCAGGATTCTTGTCTGATCCCTATGGCTAAGACTACCAGTACTACATGGAATAAGAGAAGTAAAAGTGGAAATCCCTGTCTTGTTCCTTTTCCTAAAGGAAGTGATTTTAGTTTTTGCCCATGAGGTATGATATTGGCTGTAAGTTTGTTATATATGGCCTTTATTATGTTGAGGTGTGATCCATTTATTCCCACTTTTCTGGGAGTTTTTATCAAAAAAAAAAGGATGTTAGATTTTGTTGAATGCCTTTTCTGTATCAATTAATATGATCATGTGATTCTTATCTTCCAATTTGTTTATGTGATGTATTACATATTCTGATTTGTGAATGTTTTACCAGACTTGCATCCATGGAATAAATTCTATTTGGTCATGGTAAATGTTCTTTTTAATATATTGCTGGATCCGATTTGGTAATATTTTGTTGAGGATTTTAACATCCATGTTCATCAGGGATATTGACCTATATATCATTTTTTGTAGTGTCTTTATCTGGTTTTGGAATTAGGATAATGCTGGCCTGATAAAAAGAGCTTGAAAGTGTTCCATCCTCTTGAATTTTTGGGAATAGTTTGAGGAATATAGTATTACTTGTTAGTTGAATGTTTGGTAAAACTACACTGTGAAGCTGTCCAGAACAGAGCTTTAGTTTGCTGAGTTTTTTATTACTGTTTCACTTTCAACATAGTTATTGGCCTATTCAGGTTTTCTGATTCTTCTTAATTCGGTTTTGGAAGATTGCATTTTTCTAGGAATTTATCCATTTCATCCAGGTTGTTCAGTTTGTTGGAATATAGTTATTCATAGTATTTTCTTACAATCCTTTGTAATTCTGTGGGGTAAATTCACCTCTTTCCTTTCTGACTTAATTTATTTGGATCCTCTCTGTTTCTTGATGAGTTTGGGTAATGGTTCATCAATCTTCTTTTTCGTTATTGGTTAAGGTCTTACATATGTGTTCTTATCCCCCCATTGCCACCCCACCCCACTCCTGTTTATGCCATTGCCTCCCTGGTGACTGTCTCCATTGGTTAGGCTAATATACATGCATACAGGTCCTTTGGTTGAACTCTTCTCCTTACCCCCTCCCTCCATTACCTTCTCTCTAAGGTTTAAGCATCTGATAAATATTTCTCTGTCTCTGGATCTGTTTTTGTTCATCTTGTTTATCTTTTCAAATAACCAGCTCTTTTCTTTATTAATCTTTTTAATGTTTTTTTTTCTATTTCAATTTTTATGTCATTTATTTCTGATTTGATTTTTATTGTTTCCTTCCTTCTACTTACTTTGGGCTTTTCTTGTTCTCTTTATAATTCTTTCTGTTGCAGGGTTAGGGATGTTGTACATAAAAAACTCTAAAGATTCCAACAAAAAATTACTAGATTTAATAATTGAATTCAGAAATGTAGCTGGATTTAAAATCAACACCTAGAAATATATGACATTTTTATATACTGATAATGAACTCTCAGAAAAGGAAACTAAATAATCCCATTTACAATTGCAATAAAAAAAATTAAGATACCTAAGAATAAAGTTAACCAAGTAGTTAAAAGACCTGTAATCAAAATACTATAGGACATTGAATAAAGATATAGAGGAAGATAAAAACAAGTGGAATAATATATCATGTTCATGGTTAGGTAGAATCAACATCAAATGTGCACACTATCCAAAGGGATCTATAGATTCAATGCAATCCCTATTAAAATAATAACTGCATATTTCACAGATTTTAGAACAAACACTCCAAAAATTTATATGGAACCAAATGGACCCCAAATAATCACATAAATCTTTAGAAAGAAAAACAAAGTTGAAGGATTCACAAGCCCTGATATCAAGTACAAAGCCACTGTACTCAGAACAGCCTGGTGCTGGCTGTTATGTCAAGCATATAGATCAATGGAAAAGAACAGAAAACCCCAAAATTATGCTCAATTGATACTTGACAAAGGAGGCAAGAGCATACAATGGAGTTAAAACAGTCTCTTCAATAATTGGTGTAGGGAAAATTGGACAGGTACGTGCAAAAAAAAAAAAAAAATGAGATCAGACCACCAACTGACACCATACAAAAGAGTAAACTCAAAATAAATAGAAGACTTAAATGTAAGTTAGGAAATCATAAAAATTTTAGAAGAAGCTATAGATAACAAAATATCAGACATGTTTCCTAGCAATATGTTTGTGGTTAAGAAAACTAAGGAAAAAGTAAACAAATGATACTACATCGTGGAAATCCTTTTCACGTCCCGTGTGTCCAGGTTTCCAATGTCAGGGTTCAGCGTCTGGAGGAGGCCAAACACAATGAATAAAGACTTAGAAAAGCATAAATTTGGGAAATGGGGGCCAGGCAGTAGCCAATCTCTAGTGGAAAGACTGCACAGTGCTCTGGCCTGGCCATCCCTTTTATTAAGGCTATGGGATCCACCCATAGTCCCCAGGCAGGAAATTCCAACCACAGAAATACACAAAGAACAAACAGAGGTGTTTCAGTTAACAATGTTTTTAGCTCTGACCTTTCAGAGCAATTAAGATTGTTGACCAGCCTCCTGGACTTCCTGTCCACATCTTTCTATTAGTGAGACAGGATTGGTTTCCTACATCTCCCCTCTTTCTTTCTTAAAAAAAAATTTGCATTTTCAGACTAGAAATAAACAGATAAGAACAAAAAATGAGACAAGCAACAATGGCCATACTGAGAGGCAAATCAATCAGTCTTCAGTAAGTTTCTTTCTGGGCCAACAGTCTTCTGAGTCCCAGTTTCAATGTCAACACAGTTCCTTATATGTACATGTCAGCCATAATATTTCAGTTCTGGATGGTGGACAAATGGTGGCAATGCAGGTCCAACCCTCTCTGGTTTGGTCTTGGGCAACCTGCAGCGACGCACAGCTGCTGACTGCCAGCATGGCAAGGCACTGTCAGCGTCCTCCATCTCTGGACTGTTTTCCTCCTGTCTTCATGGTTGAAGCACACATGTCAATTCCTCTGTTTCAGGAATCCACATGGTTTTGAAGTTGTTTTCTGAAAATACACAAGCATAGTCTCGACCAAAAGTTAATAAAGAAATCTTTTGACTTGAGATCCTATTTATTTTTTTCCCAAACGATTTTCCTTTGGGTTACTTTGATATCTTGTGTGTTTTTTATGGGTGTCTTACTGTTGATTTTTAAAGTAAAAGAAATTTTAATGTACTTATAGAAATAATTTTTTCTTACATGATATTGCTCCACTATCCCCCTTTTTGTGTGTGTGTGAATTAAATGGAGGCACTTGGAAACTTTATAATGCAGTTTTGATAACTTTAAATTTATAAATTTTTTGCATAATAGGGTCATCACATGTTAAGCAATCTTACCGTGAAATGAACTAACAATAGAAATTTTAGTTAGAGTGGAGTCATTCGGCCCCGCGCGAGGAGCAGAGCTGGTCAGGTCTTTTCATGCAGCGTGGCCTCAGCCAGGAACAAAAGGAGTGTAGAGCTCCCTGAGCCAACTGCGCAAGGAGGTGCGGGGACCGCGACATCTTGAAGGGGAAGGATCTGAAGATATACAACTGCGGTGCCGGCTGGACGGCTGAGACTCCCGGAACACCGGCGCCCAGTAGGCGCAGATGCGCGCAGACTCCAGGGAGCTCTAAACTCCAGCACAGACAGGTAAGATTTCCCTGGGGGTACTTTGGGCGCAAAACTGAGGGGGCTGGCAGACTGGGATATCTGCACCTTGGAACTCAAAGCCTGGAAATCTGCACCTGAAATAAAATCTGCAGCTGTTGGAGCTGGTAGGCATGGGAGAGGGCCCTTGGAGCTGGTTGCAGAGTTAATCCCTAGAGCGCAATCAATTTGTACCTGACAGAGGAGGGAGACCCAGAAGAATATGGGAGGGAACTAGCTGCTAAAACAGCAGTCACCATTAGAGAGGCAGTATTGAATACCACAGGGACAGCAAAATTTTAGTTCAGGATAGAGAGGAACAATAGACCCGGAGGTCAATCTAGAAACACTGCCACCCAAGGGCCAAATCACAGATTGACTCTTGTGTGACACAGGGAATTGATTATATTTTCTCTTAGACTTGGGAATACAGTCTATTTTCATCTACTCTGTAGTATCTTTTACTCTACCTCAACTTCACCTTTATACCACCACTTCCTTGCTGACCTTTCCCTATTTGGTGCCTTGTTTCCCTTACACTTTTCCTGCTTTAGATTTACCTTAATTCTTTCTTTTTACTTGTTAAAATTCCACCCCACTTATCTATCTAATTTCCAACCACCTACTCCAAGTCTATATATACCTCTAGCTTCTCTGACTTCACTATCTTAAACTGTTTTTATCCCTGTCCTGTTGTTGTTGTTTAGTTGACTGTTGATTATATTGATTTTTTTAAGCAGGTTTATGAGATTGATTTGCTTATTCTTTTATTTTGGTTTGTCTTATAAGGGGGGTTATTTTTATTTTTGGTGTTGTTTCTTGTTTTGTTATGCTCATCTGCATGGTTTTTTAGATAGATCTTTGCTTCTGTGCTCCCTCACCTCCCTTGATATTAGTAGTTGTATGTAATTTGTATCAGTCTCCAGGTACTTGTTGCAGGTTTTGGTTCGGATTAGGGGCTGTCCTATGGGAGTTTTCACTCAACATTTATAATTTACTCCTTTTTTTCCTTCTCCTTCTCCTTCTCCTTCTCCTTCTCCTTCTCCTTCTTCTTCTTCTTCCCCTTTTCCCATTATCATTTTGGCATTCCTGTCTTTCTTTTTTGTGAGTGTGTGCATGTGTGTGGGGGGTCTCTTTCTTTTTGTGTGAGTGGGGGTGTGTGAGTGTCTGTGTGTGTCTGGGGGAGGTTCTCTTTCTTTTTTCTCACCTATCACCGAATTTGCCTTTCTCTGGCAATCACCTTTATTTGGAATTACCATTACTGTGACTACATTCCGGATCAGTGCCTGGTGCATTGCACCTGCTTGTGTTGTATTTTGTGCCTTTTAATCAACGCAGGAGAGTGAGAACTACATAACCAGATACAAAGAGAAGAGAGACCATGGGAAGACAAAGAAATAGCCCACATATGAAAGAAAAGCAAGGCTCACCAGAAAAGGAGGTAAATGAAATGGAAGTTAACAACCTGTCAGAGAAAGAATTCAGAGAAATGGTCATAAGGTGGCTGAAAAGAATGGAAGACAAATTTGATAATATGAGTAAGAACCAAGAGGAAATGAGGAAGACCCAGGAAGAAATGATGAAGAGCCATGAAGAAATGAAGAGGAGCCAAGAAGAAATGAAAAGTGACATTGCTGAAGTATTAAGAACTCAATAGAAAGTATTAAGAGTAGACTAGAAGAAGCAGAGGATCGCATCAGTGAGCTAGAAGACCAGGTAGGAAAAAATAACCAAGTAGAGCAGCTTCTAGAAAAAAAAATAAAAAAGCAGGAGGAGAGCCTAAGGGAACTTTGGGACAACATGAAACAAAACAACATCCGTATAATTGGGCTTCCAGAAGGACAGCAAACTGAGCAAGGAATAGAAAACCTGTTGGAAGAAATAATGACAGAAAACTTCCCTGATATAGGAAAGGAAAAACCCACACAAATCCAAGAAGCTCATAGAGTCCCAAGCAAAATAAACCCCAAAAGACCTACGCCAAGGCACATTATATTTAAGTTGACAAACACCAATGACAAAGTAAGAATCTTAAAAGCTGCCAGAGAGAGGCAGAAAGTCACCTACAAAGGAACCCCCATCAGACTAACAAGTGATCTCTCAACAGAAACCTATCAGGCCCGAAGGCAGTGGAATGAAATTTACAAAGTCATGCAAAGAAAGGGTCTAAATCCTAGAACACTATACCCAGCAAGGCTCTCAATCAAAATTGAAGGTCAAATCAGGAGCTTCACAGATAAAAAAGGACTAAGGGAATTCGTAACCACCAAACCAGCAATGGAAGAAATGCTAAAGGATCTGCTGTAAAAAGAAATAGGAAGCGAAGAAGGAACACAGGGGTAAAGAACACAAATGGCAAGTACCTATCAATAATAACTTTAAATGTAAATCGTTTAAATGCCCCAATCAAAAGACATAGAGTAATAGACTGGATAAGAAAACACAACCCATGTATCTGCTGTCTACAAGAAACCCACCTCCGAAAAAAAGATGCACACAGACTGAGGATGAAAGGTTGGAAAAAAGTTATACAGGTAAATGGAAATGAAAAAAAAGCTGGGGTAGCCATACTTATATCCGACAAATTAGATCTCAAAGTGAAGGACATAACAAGAGATAAAGAAGGCCACTTCATAATACTAAAGGGAACAACCCAACAAGAAGAAATAACTCTGGTAAACATATACGCACCCGATATAGGAGCACCCAAATATATACAAAAACTCCTAGAGGACATCAAGGGAGAGATAGACAGCAATACAATCATAGTAGGAGACTTTAATACCCCACTATCACCGTTGGACAGATCCTCTAAACAAAAAATCAGTAAAAAAACATCAATCCTCAATGACTCTTTAGACCAGATGGAATTAATTGACATCTTCAGATCATTTCACCCCAAAGCCACAGAATATACATTCTTTTCAAGTGCCCATGGGTCATAGGCAAAATCTCTCCAAATTCAAGAAGATTGAAATCATATCAAGCATATTCTCAGATCACAGCAGCATAAAGCTGGAAATCAACTACAATAGAAACAATCCAAAGAAATCGAACACATGGAGACTAAACAGCATGCTATTAAACTATGACTGGGTTGCTAGAGAGATTAAGGAAGAGATAGAAAACATCATGGAAACAAATGACAATGATAGCACAACAATCCAAAATCTATGGGACACAGTGAAAGCAGTTGTGAGAGGAAAGTTCATAGCTCTACAATCCTACCGCAAAAAACTAGAATCAGTGGCAATAAATTATCTAACCCAACAACTCAAAGAGTTAGAAATAAAGCAACAAGAAAAGCCCAGTGTAAGCAGAAGGAATGAAATAGTAAAGATCAGAGCAGAAATAAATGACATAGAGACCAAAGAAACAATACAGAAGAGCAACAAAACCAAGAGCTGGTTCTTTGAAAGGATAAACAAGATTGATGAACCTCTAGCCAGACTCACCAAGAAGCAAAGAGAGAGGACCCTAATAAATAAAATCAGAAATGAAAGAGGTGAAATAACAACAGACCCCACTGAAATACAAAGGATTGTTAAAAAATACTATGAACAACTCTACTCCAACAAACTGGACAACCTGGAGGAAATGGATATATTTCTAGAAAAATATAACCTCCCAAAACTCAATCAAGAAGAATCTAAACAACTCAATAGACCAATAACTGTGGAAGAAATTGAAGCAATCATCATAAAGCTTCCAGCAAAGAAAAGCCCAGGGCCAGACAGCTTCACAGGGGAGTTTTACCAAACATTCAAGGAAGAACTAAAACCTATACTCCTCAGACTATTCCAGAAAATTCAAGAGGATGGAACACTTCCAAACTCCTTCTATGAAGCTAGCATCACCCTAATACCAATACCAGATAAAGATGACACAATGAAAGAGAATTACAGGCCAATATCCCTCATGAATATAGATGCCAAAATCCTCAATAAAATTCTAGCAAATCGGATCCAGCAGTACATCAGAAAGATCATACACCATGACCAAGTAGGATTTATCCCAGGAATGCAAGGATGGTACAATATCCACAAATCAATAAATGTGATACATCACATAAACAAATTGAGAGATAAAAATCACATAGTCATATCAATTGATGCAGAAAAAGCATTTGACAAAATCCAACATCCTCTCTTGATAAAAACTCTCAACAAAGTAGGAATAGAAGGATCATACATCAACATAATAAAAGCCATATATGATAAGCCCACAGCAAACATCATACTCAATGGGCAAAAACTACAACCATTTCCCCTAAGAACAGGAACAAGACAGGGTTGCCCACTTTCACCACTCCTGTTCAACATAGTACTGGAAGTATTAGCCATTTCAATCAGACAAGAAGAAATAAAAGTCATCCAAATTGGAAAAGAAGCCGAGACCGGTTTGGCTCAGTGGATAGAGCATTGGACTGCGGACTGAAGGGTCCCGGGTTCAATTCCACCAAGGGCATGTACCGTGGCTGCGGGCACATCCCCAGTAGGGGGCGTGCAAGAGGCAGCTGATCGATGTCTCTCTCTCATCGATGTTTCTGACTTTCTATCCCTCTCCCTTCTGCTCTGTAAAAAAATCAATAAAAATATATTTTTTAAAAAATTGGAAAAGAAGAAGTTAAGCTATCCTTATTTGCAGATGACATGATATTGTACATAAAAAACCTGAAAGACTCCATAAAAAAGTTAGTAGACTTAATAAACGAGTTCAGTAATGTAGCAGGCTACAAAATTAATGCCAAGAAATCTATGGCATTTCTATACACTAATAGTGAATTTACAGAGAGACTAAAAAAGCAATCCCATTTACCATCACACCAAAAAAATTAAGATACCTAGGAATAAACTTAACTAAGGAGGTAAAAGATCTATTTGTGGAAAACTACAGGACACTGAAAAAAGAGATAGAGGAAGATGTAAACAGGTGGAAGAACATACCATGCTCATGGATTGGGAGAATCAACATCATTAAAATGTCCATACTACCCAAAGCAATCTATAAATTTAATGCACTCCCCATTAAAATACCAATGGCATATTTCACAGACCTAGAAAGAATTCTCCAAAAATTCATCTGGAACAAAAAAAGGCCCCGAATAGCCACAGCAATCCTGAGAAAGAAGCACAAAGTTAGTGGGATTTCCATACCAGATTTCAAGCTGTATTACAAAGCTACTGTTCTCAAAACAGCCTGGTACTGGCACAAGAACAGACATATAGATTAATGGAATAGAATAGAGAATCCAGATATCAACCCAAACCACTATGCTCAATTAATATTTGACAAAAGAGGCATGAACATAAAATTGAGTCAAGACAGTCTCTTCAATAAATGGTGTTGGGAAAATTGGACAGATACATGCAAAAAAAATGAAACTAGACCACCAACTTACACCGTACACAAAAATAAACTCAAAATGGATACAGGACTTAAACGTAAGACAGAAAACCGTAAAAATATTAGAGGAATCTACAGGAAAAAATATCTCAGACATATGCCAAAAGAACTTCTTTGATGATACTGCTCAGAGGGCAATGGAAGCTAAAGAGAAAATAAACAAATGGGATTACATCAAAATAGAAAGTTTTTGCACAGCTAAAGAAACCATCAACAAAACAACAAGAAAACCCACTATATGGGAGAACATATTTGCAAATGTTATCAGTGATAAAGGTTTAATCTCAAGCATCTACAGGCAACTCATGCAACTCAATAAAAGGAGGACAAATGATCCACTAAAAAAATGGGCAACAGACCTAAATAGAATCTTCATGAAAGAAGACAAAAGGAAGGCCCAGAGACATATGAAAACTTGCTCAAAGTCACTAATTATCCGAGAGATGCAAATAAAAATGACTATGCGGTACCATCTCACACCTGTCAGAATGGCTTACATCAACAAATCAACAAACGACAAGTGCTGGCGAGGATGCGGAGAAAAAGGAACTCTTGTGCACTGCTGGTGGGATTATAGACTAGTGTAGCCACTGTGGAGAACAGTATGGCGTTTCCTCAAAAAACTAAAAATGGAGCTCCCATTCGACCCAGTGATCCCACTTCTAGGAATATACCCCAAGAAACTAGAAACGCGAATTAGAAAGGATATATGTACCCCTATGTTCATAGCAGCACAATTTACCATAGCCAAGTGCTGGAAACAGCCTAAGTGCCCATCAGTGGATGAGTGGATTAAAAAAATATGGTACATTTACACGATGGAAAATACTACGCCGCAGAGAAAAAGAAGGAGCTCCTACCATTTATAACAACATGGATGGATTTGGAGAGCATTATTGTAAGTGAAAATAGCCAGGCAGTAAAAGACAAATACCACATGATCTCACTCATTTGAGGAATACAATGAATGACAGACTGATGAACAAGAATGGATCCACAGACTGAGAAAAGTCCATCAGAATGTCAAACCGCAGGAGAACAACTCCAAGACCATGTGGTTTCCTGCGACTGTGAGGAACTGACGGGTCTGTTCCAGTCATGATGATGGTCCAGAGATGGGGGACACTGACAACACCTTGCCATGCTAGCAGTCGGCAGCTGTGCATGTCTGCAGGCGGCCCAGGAGCAAACCAGAGGATGGATCATGCATTGCCACGCTGTGTCCACCATCTGGATACCATTGCTGACATGTACACATAAAGAATTATTTGACACTGAAACTGGGACTCAGATCAGTTGGACATTGAAACTGAGACTGAAACATTTTTTGTTCTTATACATTTATTTCTAGTAGGCAGAGGCAAGATATTTTTGAAGAAAAGAAACAGGGGAGAGTGATTGATATAGAGGCAGGGTGGCCTTGAACAGGCTGTCAAGCTACAGGGGGAAGGCTTGGGTGGATGGGAGGTGGATGCTGGGGGAGATCAACTGAAGGACTTGTATGCATGCATATGAGCATAACCAGTGAATGAAGGACACTGGGGCGGGGAGGAGGGAGGGTGGGGATATGTGCTGGGGGGTGGGGGAGGCTGGGGGGAGGATAAGGGGAGGGGGAAAGGAAAACATGCACTACTATTAAATATAAGTTATACTACAAAAAATCAATAAAAATATATTTTAAAAAAAAGAACTCTGCCCCTGGAGTAGACTTACATCTTATTGTTCTAACCAGTTGCTGCAGGGACCTCAATGGCGTGAATGTATATATCATCAATTGATTGGCCATGTTCTTTGGAAGGTCATTTAACTTGTTTTAAACTTTTTTTCAAGTAAAAAAATAAAGAATGCCACCAACCAAAAAAAAAAAAATTAGTTAATACTTTAAGAACCGCTTTATATCCAGTACAATTAAATTTCCTAGAATTTTCTTTTAGCCAAATTAAATTAATCTGAAAGACTTGACTATTTTACTGTCAAATTTAATACTCAAACAACAATCTTAGTTTACCCTGTAAATATTAATGGAAAGAATTGTTTGCATTTTTGAGTAGGCCCTGAGCATCCCTGGTGCTATATATAGGGTAGCTGCTGTTAGCCAAGTTTCTGTTTGTTGCCTTGGTCTGATCTGGGCTGGTCTAAATCTTTGTCTCTTACCTGGGTCCCGATATGGGCTGGGCATGAGAAGTGAAGCAGCCATTGGGCAGGAGACCTCCCTCAGAAGGGGCGAGTGTTCAAGCCCCTGCAATGCTGGGGGGGTGAAGTTCTATGCCCCACATCTGTTGGCCCCCATGTTCTCTCCTGATGGCCCCTCTGCCACTGTGCCTCTCTTAGGTTGTCCCTCCCATGAGGAATCTTACCTGTCTCTGGCTAACCAGCCATCCTCAGGGGCCAGGCAGGGTGATGTGAGGTTCATTTCTGTCTCCTTGGTAGTCTGTGCTCCTGTGGCCTCCACGCCCAGTGCCTGCCTTGGGATCCCCTTGCCTGCTGGCAGGGTCCTGGCACTTGATCACATATCTTGGGGAATCCAGGTGTTTTCTCCAGAGAGGGCCCAGTTCACTCCATTGGGCGAGAGACAGATCCATGGTACCAGCCACCACAAGACTTCAACCTCAGCATGAACAGAAAACTCAGGCAACAGCTGTGGGCAATTAGATTGTGAGAAGAGGATCCCTTCATGGCAAAAGGGCCAACATAGAATGTTCAAGTGCCTATCAAAGAAGGCCATCCACAAAGTCGAAGGGATTAAATCCTTTCATGTCCTTTTTAAATTGCTGCCAGTCATTCAACGATTTAGTTTATAAGTTTGAAACAATTGTACAATATGTTATTGTAAAATATCAAAAATTATAATGACATTGTAGAATAATATCATGTAAGAATATTCTTCCCCCAAGCCATGACAATTAAATTTCCAAACTGGCTGTCAATTTCTTTTTGTATAGACAAGGTCTACATGTTTCTGCACCTCTCCTAGGAGCAAGTGGTGACAGTAGATGTGTTATAACTTTTGTCTACCCTCTTTTGGTGTCCAAGCAAGGCAGAAGCTTTCTTTAATTTTGCACACAAAGGAGTAGTGGTTTGAATTAGTGTCATAAAAAAGAGAAGCTAGGAAGGGACACCTACGTAATTATTCTTCCTTGCCCCACCCCTGTGGATGAACCAAGGTGTTTCATACATAGGTGATTACCTATATACCCATGAAGGGTCAGGAACGTAAGTCCAAAATACTTTCCCATTTTGCCCCAGGTAATATTACCGTACAGTTGATTACTGCTATTATGGCCAGAAAGATGTCCTCAGGCATCTGTACCATCTTCTTTACCATGCTCTGGGTGGTCTCTGGGCTGTTTGTTGTCCTCCTGCTCTTCATCTTCAGTGGATTGCTTGGAGTCGCTGCTCTCTGTGTCTGAGAGAGCTGATTGTCTGCAGCTGCATGGTGTGGCTCCAGGCGTAAGGTCCTCATAATTCTGGCTAGTTTCCCTTTTGGATGCCTGATGCAGCTTAATATTTCTAGCAGGGAGAAAATTTTTCTGGAAATATGCAAGCATACCCTCTGCCAAAGGTTAATAATGGATCAGGTCCCTTTCATAAACTGGATTCAGGATCCTTTCCTTTAACTAGACCATTTTCTTTTGTTATATTCTGGTGCCAATGGTTCTCCATAGGTGTTTTCCCATTTTCACCACGAGTGAAAAAAAAAATTTAAGTAATTAAGGCTTGGTGCAGCCCACACACAGGTGATTTTTCCATAATCCCTCCTTTTTGTTTTTCAAGTTGGGATTTTAACCTTTGATGCTGTCGTTCAATAATGGCCTGTCCTTGGGAATTATAAGGTATCCCTGTAATATGCTGAATTTTCCACCTTTTACAAAATTCCTGGAATTGACAGCTTGTATAATCAGGACCATTATCAGTTTTAATAATTTTTGGAGCTCCCATGACAGCAAAAGCAGCTAGGCAATGATTAATAACCTGTTTTGCCGTCTCTTCTGTAGATGCAGTAGCCTATAGGACTTTTGAAAAGGTGTCTACAGAGACATGTAATGCTCCAAGGCGTCCAAAGGGAGTATAATGTGTTACATCCATTTGCCAGATATTGTCTCTTAAACCTCTAGGGTTGACTCCTGTGTTAGGCCCTTGAGGTAGATGTAACATGCAAGTGGGACATTCCTTAATAATCTGTTTTGCCTGTTGTAGAGTAATTAAAAATTGGTTAGACAACATTTTGATAGGCTGATGTAAAAGCTGATGAGATTCTGAGGCTTCTTTTTTTTTATCTTTATTGTTCAGTTTATTAATTACATTGTTTCCCCTTTTTATCCCCCTATAGGTCCCCTCCACCCTGTACCTATCCCACCCACCACCCTCACCTCCCCCTCCCCACTGTCCTCTCCCATTGTTGCAAGATTTTTGTCCAGTCTCTTGCTGCACTTCCCACAACCGTTTTCTCCCCAAGAATTGTCAGTCCATTCCCTCTCTATGTCCATGTCTGTTATATTCACCAGTCTATCCTGTTCAACAGCCTATCAATTCACTTGATTTTTATGTTCATTTGTTGATAGATGTGTATTTGTTGTCCATAATTTATATTTTTACCTTTTTCTTCTTCCTCTTCTTAAAGAATATCTTTCAGCATTTCATATAATATTGGTTTGGTGGTGATGAACTCCTTTAGCTTTTTCTTGTCTGTGAAGCACTTTATCTGACCTTCAATTCTGAATGATAGCTTTGCTGGGTAGAGTAATCTTGGTTGTAGATTCTTGCTATTGATCACTTTGAATATTTCTTGTCACTCCCGTCTGGCCTGCATCGTTTCTGTTGAGAAATCCACTGACAATCGTATGGGTGCTCCCTTATAGGTAACCAACTGTTTCTCTCTTGCTGCTTTTAATATTCTCTCTTTGTCTTTTGCTCTTGGCATTTTAATTATGATGTGCCTTGGTGTGGTCCTCTTAGGGTTCCTATATATTGGGGTTCGGTGCACTTCTTGGACTCCTAAGTCAATTTCTTTCACCAGGTGTGGGAAGTTTTCAGTCACTATTTCTTCAAATAGGTTTTCATTGTCTTGGCCTCTATCTTTTTCTGGCACTCCTATAATTCGGATGTTGGTATGCTTGAGGTTGTCCCAGAGGCCCCTTACACTATCTTCAATTTTTTGGATTCTTTTGGTTTCTTGCTTTTTCAGCTGAGTGGATTTTACCTCTTTGTATTTCAAATCTTTAACTTGGTTCTTGGGGTGCTCCAGCGCACTTTTAGGTCTTTGTATAATATTTTTTGTTTCAGTCAGTGTATGCTTAATTTCTGGTTGGTCCTTTTTCATATCCTTGAGTCTCCTTTATATCCTTGAGAGTCTTGTTCATTTTCTTGTAGGACTCATTCATTTCCTTTGTGGTCTTGCTTATTTCCTTATAGGCCTCGATCTTTTGTTGGAGCCTCTTGAAAAACCCTATAACCGTGGTTTTGAATTCCATGTCCAGTCATTTTTTTCCTCCATTTTTTTCACATCTGATTTCTTTCCATGTTGCTGCATGGTGGCTGCTTTCCTGAGTTGGTCAATTAGCTTTGTGTGGTAGACTTCCTACTAGGGATAGTGGCTCAGCCTCCCCGGTTACCTGAGGTGGATATGGGCTGCACAGTCTTGCTGAAGTTAAGCTCAGTTAATCGTTGTTAGCACTTGGAGGGTTGACCTCCAGGCCAATTGTCTGTGAAGCTCAGCTGTGCTCAGGTTGGGTGGGCGGAGTCTCCGGGCCAAGCAGACAGCGTTAGCTCCACCCTATGTGGCCCCAGGGACTCTGTGTTGGTGGCAATGGCTGCCAGCACCTCTGAGAGAGAGCCGCTGCCGAGCTCCACCAGCTGCCGGGGAATTCAGACTTTCCCAAAATGAGTCTGCATGCGCAATGTCTCACCCAGGGTCATAAAACAAAGCAGTCTGACGGTTTTCCGAATGAGAGAAAAGTCGCAGAGTGCTCTCTGCGCCGTCAAGCAGCTGAGCTGTTTGTGCGCAAGCTGCCTTCTCCACAAGCCGGGAGACTCGGCAGCACCCGAGCTTCAGCGTTGCCTCCCACTGTCCAGTTTTCACCCCATGTGATAGTGGGTTCTCTGGACTTCGCCCAGAGCTGGAGAATCAGTCCAGTGGGATGCCTTTGTCTCCCCGATCGAGAAAACTGGCCGGTTTTCAGCCGCCCGCCCTCTTCACGGCTCGCGCTCCAAACCTGTCTCCGCGCGAATCTTTCAACGCTGTTCGCCACCGCTCCTCCGAGTCACAGTGTCTTATTTTCACTTTTATTTGTGGAATTTTCACTCGGCGGGCTTTCTGGTGATTCTGGAAGGTGTTTGTTCTTTCGTTAAGTTGTAGTATTAAAATTGCTGATTATGACGGCAAGATAGGTGTTTTACCTTTGCCGCCATCTTAGTTCTCTGAGGCTTCTTTTAATAAAGCAACCAATTGATCAGCATGTGCATTTCCTTTTGTTAAAGGACCAGGCAGGACACTATGAGCCCTGATGTGAGTGATATAAAAAGGATACTGTCTCTGTTGTGCAATCTGCTGAATTTGTTTAAATAATGAAAATAAACTTTGATCACTAAGCCATTTCAACTGGGCAGTTTCAATTCTATTCACTAAGTTTTTGGTGTAAGAGGAATCAGAGACAATATTAAGAGGCTCTTAGAAGTCCTGCAATGTAGCCTTAATAACTTTAAGTTCAATTCTTTGTACAGAAGTATGACTGGTCAATATGACTCGATATGAATATATTGTATGATAGGCAGTTTTCCCATTAGATGATTCATCAGTAAAAACAGTTAAAGCTCTAGAAATAGGGTCCTGTATGGTATATTTTGGTATAAAGATGGAGATATTATGTAAAAATTGTAATAACTTATCTTTTAATAGGTGACAGCTAAGTTCCCTGAATATCCACTTAACGCAATTTGCCAATTCATATCAGTTTGAAATAACATTTCTAATTGCTTCCCAGTGAAGGGGATGTACAGACACTGGGGCTCTTCCCCTCTAAGCTGTTTACAGCGTTTTCTAATTTGAAATAATAATTGGGCTATTAGTTCTACATATGTAACTGCAGTTTTAGAGGATTGATGTCCTAGGTGGACCCATTCTATAATGGCAGGAGAATTATTACACTGAAAAATGACTCCAATGGTACTATATCCATTAGGATTAATTTGTCCCAATAAAGGTAATTCAGGCTGGATCCGTTCTACCTGGGCTAAGGAGATTGCCTGCTCAACTCTTAGCAACTCCTGCCTAGCTTCCTCTGTTAAAGTTCGGGGAGAGGAAAGGCTAGAGTCACCTCTAAGTAAATTAAATAAATTTGTCATTTCTCCTGTAGAGATTTTCAGATAAGGTCTTAACCAGTTAATATCCCCTAATAATTTCTGAAAGTCATTCAAAGTTTTAAGACAATCTTTCCTTATTTCCACCTTCTGAGGCCTAATGAATTGGTTTTCAATTATGGTTCCCAGATATTGAAAAGGTGTTTATTTTGTACCCTTTCTGGAACAATTCTTAAACCCCATTTAGGGAGTTCCTCTTGTAACTGGGAGAACACAGCCAAAGTCTGCTCTTCCCGTGGGCTTGCTAAAAGCAAGTCATCCATACAATGAATAATGTAACATTGGGAATATTTGTCTCTTAAAGGCTGAACAGCTTGAGCCACATATTTTTGACACAAAGTAGGGCTATTGGCCATTCTTTGAGGCAAAACCTTTCATTGATATCTTTTCATGGGTTCTATATTAATAATAGATGGCATTGAAAATGCAAATCTGTTTATCTTGAGGTGCCAAGGGAATGGTGAAAAAACAATCTTTAGATCTACTACAATAAGAGATCAATTTAAAGGGATTTGTCAAGGTGCTGGGAGTCCAGGTTGTAAGTTTCCCATGGTATGCATAGTAGCATTAACTGCTCTAAGGTCATGTAACAATCGCCATTTTCCTGTCGCCTTTTTAGGGATTGTAAATATAGGCATTTTCCATGGGCTATTGGAAGGTTCTGTGTCCAGCATCTATTTATTCTTATATTAATTCATGAATATGATCTAATTCCTCATTGGGTTAAAATGACCACTAGTACAGATTAGATTTAATATTTTAATAACAATCCTCAGATTATCCTGTAAATACCAGTGAAAGAGATTTCAAAACTTTTCAAATTTCTCCTTTTTATTAAGCTAGAATTTTATTTTATTATATATTTTTTTAAGATTATTCCCTTAGGTTTATTTGCACCTACAGAGGGACCATGGGAAGGCTTCAGTAACTTTCTTAGAAGACTCATTTAAATTGCTTACGAAGACATTAGCTTATTTAAAGTAGGGGGTTGGCCTTTGTTATTTCCAAGATGGAGGTGGCCCCCATGCGGTGACCATGTGCTTATCATGGTGGTTGTCTAATCCCTTTTTTAAAAGACAGTCAAAATAAGATTGCAGACAAACAATTCTCACTAGTTGTTTTTGGTCTTTATTAGAATTGTTTATAAAAACATTGGCTTTTTATTTAGCTGGAACCCTTAAATTTTAATTTTAAAAGAAATTAATTTATTTAGGTAATTAAAGTAAGCATATTTAAAAAGTAAAGCAAATTTCACAAGCAGCAAATGTTGCCCTGCCTGTAGCTCAATTAAGAATGTAGACGGCTACCAAATTCAGGCAGTAAATAAATGGTGGCTTCTAATCTGTTTTATGAGACCTTGATTATATTTCAAAAAGCTAATTTATAAAGTAACTTAAGTAGGTATCTTTAATTTAAAAAAAGCAAAGAAACTTATTCAGCAAACTTAGTTTAGGTATCTTACTTATTGGTTCTTATTTAAGATTCTGCTGTTCAAAATTTGGCTATATTTAAGAAATATTTTGTTGCTCCACTTTGCCCCTTTCAGAGGCAAAACCTCCACAAACACTTAATATATGTATATAAGTAAAATATATACTGTTACTTTATTTTGTCCTTCTTAGAGGCAAAACTTTAACAATTTGAAAAAACTGTCTATGCTATTTCAAGTATAATTTTAAAATATTTGAGAGAATAGACTTTTGAAAACATTTCTGGGCCCTTGAAATGCCCAAAAGTTATGCTCACAGTCTTGAAATATACTTGGAAAGATCAAATATACATATATGTATATATATGATTTAAAGATTACATATTTAAAATACTTTTGAAGAATTTCAATTAAATTTAAACTGGATCATAGAATTCTCCTTTTTAAATTTAGACCAACAAATAAAATATTTTGAATTTCTAATTGCCAGAGAAAACAACCCTTTTTTAAAAAACAAAAAGTTATATTAGGCATTTAATTACTACAATAATTTCTCCCAATTTAATTTACACTTTGAACTTCTAAAGCTGGAAAGTTAAACATTTAGCAGTTCCTAGATTAATAATACTTCACATTTCTAAGAAAAATACAAGACATTATCAATTAATAACTTCAATTCTCTCCTCTAGCTTTTTCTCATGAGGAAGCAAAGTTAAATTTTTGATTTTTATTAGCCAGTGGCTCTGGAAAAACCAATTTTTATTTTTTTCAAATGTAAATTACCACATTCCTTAAAGATGGCTGCTGGCAGGAACCAGGTCTACCTTTGTGCTGGGGAAGGGCAACTACCCTTCTCCCTCCATTAACAAAGGGCATATCTATTTTCAACAATTTTTGAGTTTCAAATCCAATTCCAATTATTTTAAGACATTTACTTTGAATAAATTCTTTTGTAACACAATTTACTGATTTTCTTAAAGGCCTTAGCTTAGCCTTTTAACACCATTAGCATTTTAAAAGCCACTCTTTATTATGTAAATGCTACTCTGCTCCTGGAACTAGCTTGAGCTGTTTTCTGCTGGTTCATATCCGCCATCTTCCTTGGTTGAAAACACTCAGGTTTTTATTCTGTACATAGTAAAAGGTTAAGTTCAGCTTTAAAAACTCTATCTAAAATGTCTCAATTTGGACAATTGCGCGCGTCTTAGTTTTAAAACTGTCCTTTCCCTTTACAGGTGTACAGAAATCCCCGGTGCATTTAGATTCTGTAAAAGTTTTAAGTTACTAAAACTGGAAAAAACATGGCGAAGATGAGACCCCTTCGTAATGGCTTCTGGGGGTGGCGTCATATTGGATCGCCACGTGGTTCCCTTCCCCCACATCCTGCTTACTTCCTGGGAAGAATCAGCAACAGGTCTGGCTGAATTTCTTTTCATGCTTAAAAGAGAAAGACAGATCTTAAACCTTTTCTTTCTTTTTTGCTTTCTAAAGTAATAGCTAACACCCAATTTGGCCAAGATTTGCATTTCCCTTGAGTTCTTTTATAATTTTTAAAAACCTTAAGCAATCTCATTGTGGGAGAGCAGATAGCCCTGCCCTCTTTTGCCACCTTTGAAATTCTCAGCACCAGAGGTGGTTTCAGTAGTGGAATTTCAGTTCTCTTTACAGTTTTCAGATTCCAAATACAAACTAAGATTTTAATTTGAACAAGAAACCACATTATTTTATAATCTAATCCTTCCCCGTTAGCCTGCTGTAGAAAGATTTTCCCACCCTACTTACAGACCGCGGCTCTGCAGTTAGTCCGTGGGCTTTGTGTACGGTGAAATTTGCACACCTTCCTGGGTGTATTTCCTCCTTCGCTCTTTTAGGCGAAAAATATCATCTCCTTCACTCTAGGCGAAAAAAATATGATTACCTCCAGACGTTTCCAGGTCGGGCGCCAGATGTGGAAATCCTTTTCATGCCCCGCGTGTCCAGGTTTCCAATGTCAGGCTTCAGCATCTGGAGGAGGCCGCACACAATGAATAGAGACTTAGAAAAGCATAAATTTGGGAAATGGGGGCCTGGCAGTAGCCAATCTCTAGTGGAAGGACTGCCCCTGGCTCTGGCCTGGCCAACCCTTTTATTAAGGCTGTGGGATCCACCCATAGCCCCCAGGCAGGAAATTCCAACCACAGAAATACACAAACAACAAACAGAGGTGTTTCAGTTGACAATGTTTTTAGCTCTGACCTTTCAGAGCAATTAAGATTGTTGACCAGCCTCCTGGACTTCCTGTCCACATCTTTCTGTTGGTGAGACAGGATTGGTTTCCTACACTGCATTAAAATAAGCAAATAGAAACCATCAACAAAATGAAAAGGGCCCTAGCCAGTTTGGCTCAGTGATTAGAGCCTTGGTCTGTGGACTAAAGGTTCCTGGGTTTGATTCTGGTCAAGGGCACATGCTAGGTTGTGAGCTCAATCCCAAGTGCAGTGATTACAAAAGGCAGATGATCAATGATTCTCTGTAATCATTGATGTTTCTATCTCCCTATCCCTTTCCCTTCCTCTCTGAAATCTATAAAAATATATTAAAAACAAAAAGGAGCCCACTCTATGGGAGGACATATTTGGCAATGATACATCTGGTAAAGGGTTAATATCCAAAACAAATAAGGAAATCACACAACTTAACAAAATGAAGATTTACAATCAATTAAAAAATGGAAAAATGACCTAAACAGACAATTCTCCTAAGTGAACATACAGAAGTCAAAGAGACATATGAAAAATGCTAAAAGTCACTAGTCATCTGAGAGATGTAAATTAAAATAACAATAAGACCTCACACATGTCAGAATGGCTACCATCAACAAATCAACAAATGGCAAATGTTGGAGAGGATATGGAGAAAAGGGAACCTTAGTATACCACTGGTGGAAATACATAGTAGTTCAGCCACTGTGGAAAACAGAAGAGTATTTTCAAAAAATTAAATGTGGAACTGTCATTGGACCCAGTGATTCCACTTCTAGGAATATATTCTAAGAAACATGAAACATTAATTAGAAAAAGTATATGCACCCTTATGTTCATAGCAGCACAATTTACAATAGCTAAGATTTAGAAACAGTGCAAGTTCCCATAAGCAGATGAGTGGATAAAAATGCTGTGGTACATTTATACAATAGAATATTACATGGCTGTGAAAAAGAAGGAATGCTTACTATTTGCAATAGCATGTATGGATCTGAAAAGTATAACTCTAAGCAGAAATAAGTCAGTCAGAGAAAGACAAGTATCA
The DNA here is from genome assembly GCA_027563665.1 of Antrozous pallidus. Taxonomy (NCBI): domain Eukaryota; kingdom Metazoa; phylum Chordata; class Mammalia; order Chiroptera; family Vespertilionidae; genus Antrozous; species Antrozous pallidus. The sequence goes on from CM050514.1 coordinate 101,505,419, forward strand.
CCTATTCTTCCTCATATATGGAATGTAATGAACAAAATAAACTGATGAACAAAATAGATCCAGAGACATAGAAGCATGGAACAGATTAAGGAATCTCAGAAAGAAGGCAGGGGTGGGGAGAGATTAACTGGGAAACTTATGTGCATATATGCATAGCCAAGGACACATAAAATAGAGTGGACAAGGCCTGGAAATGGTGGGTATAAGGAAGATGGAGTCAATGGGAAAAAAGAAAGGGGAGAGGGACACCTGTGATACTTTCAACAATAAAGATAAATTAAAAAGAAAAAAAATAAAATAATGGCTTATACATCCTATCTAATAAAAGAGTAATATGCAAATTAACCATCACTTTGTTACACTACCTCAGGCCCCTTTCCCAGGCTGCCCCCCACCCCAAGCCACACTCACAAACTATGCCCACCAACCAATCAGGAGTGAGTATGAAAATTAACCTAACAGGATGGCTGCAGCCACAGAGAGAGCAGGAGGGAGGCTTGGGTTTCCCCAGCAATGGAAGAAACCAAGCTTTCTGCACACCCTGGCATGCTTTGGCCTCCACTCCAGGCTACAAAGTTTCAATTGTAGAAGATAAATAAATCCCAGATACCAGGACCTCTGCTTGGGTTGCTGGGGGGCATGTTCAGCCTGCAAACCACTGTAAGCCCCTGGCCCAGGCTGCACCATGCCCCAAGGGAACCCCCACCCTGATACAGGACATCGTTCAGGGCACACCAGCTACCCCCAACCCCCATGCACCAGGCCTTTTTCTATCTAATAAAAGAGTAATATGCAGATGGACTATCACTCCAACACACAAGTTGGCTGCCCCATGTGGTCAAAGATGACTGCCTCCATGTGGACAAAAGATGGCCAGCAAAGGAGGGCCGTTGGAAGGGACCAGGCCTGCAAGGGAGGGCAGTTGAGGGTGATCAAATCTTCAGGGGATGGCATTTAGGGGTGACCAGGCTGGCAGAGGAGGGAAGTTGGAGGTGACTGGGCCTGCAAGGAAGGGCAGTTGGAGTAAACAGACTGTCAGGGGAGCAATTAGGCATCAATCAGGCTGGCAGGGGAGTGGTTAGGGGCAATCAGGAAAGCAGGCAGGTGAGCAGTTGGGAACCAGCAGTCCCTGATTGAGTGTCCAAACCTACAGGGATCGGGCCTAAACGGGCAGTTGGACATCCCTAAAGGGATCCCAGATTGGAGAGGGTGCAGGCTGGGCTAAGGAACAAGCCCTCCCCCCCCATGCACGAATTCCATGCAACTGGCCTTTAGTTAAAAAATAAAAATCTTTTAGGTTGAAAATGTGTTTTTTATAATGACAATTACAAAACAGATTAGTTTTCTTGTTACTCTTTGTTCACTTAATCTAGAATTAGTAAAAAAGGCAATATTTATGACTTAATTGCCTATGGTAGAAAGACAAAATTTATTTTGTTTTTATATTTTAGACCAGTAAGTGGGGATGCATTTCTATTGATATATTACTTATTTTTAAATGTCTTCATTTGACTAATCATATTGAGATGAACATTTTTTTTACTAGAAGCTTTACAGGTATTTTAATGTTTATATATGATAAACTCTATGTACATCTCATATCTACACTAATAAAAGAGAAACATGCAAATTGACTGTACCTCCACCATGCCCATCATCCAATCAGTTGCAAGTATGCAAAGTAACCCAACCAAGATGGCTATTTCCATGAAGCAAGCAGGATTCTTGGGCTTCCACAGCAATGGAGGAAGCCAAGCTTCCCACCTGCTCTGGCCAACCCTGGCCACTGCTCAAGGATACAAAGTTTCAATTATAGAAGATAAATAAATCCCAATAAAAATGGCAGCAGCCATGGAGGTGGAGAGAGCAGGAGACTTGAGTTGCCCCTGGCGATGGAGGAAGCCAAGCTTCCTACCTGCCCTGGCCAGCCCTGGCCTTCGCTCAAGGCTACAAAGTTTTAATTATAGAAGATAAATCAATCCCAGATACCACGGCCTCCACTTGGATTGCTGGGCATGGCCAACCTGTAAACTACCACAGGCCCCTTTCCCAGGCTGCCCCCCACCCCAAGGGAACCCCCATCCTGATCTGGTACACCCTTCAGGGCAAACCAGCCAGCCCCTACTCATCTACCAGGCCTCTATCCTATCTAATAAAAGAGTAATATGCAAATTAACTGTCATTCCAATACACAAGATGTCTTCTCCCATGTGGTCAAAGGTAGCTGCCCCCATGTGGACACAAGATGGCCACCACAAATGGCCAGCAGGGGAGAGTAGTTGAGAAGAACCAGGCCTGCAAGGGAAGGCAGTTTGGGGCAATCAAGCCTGCAGGGGTGAGCAGTTAGGGGTGACCAGGCCTGCAGAGGAGGAAAGTTGGGAGTGTCCAGACCTGCATGGAAAGGCAGTTTGGGGGGACTCAGGACTGAAGGGGAGGGCAGTTGGGGTGACCAGGCTTGTAGGAGAGGGTAGTTAGGGGCAATCAGGCTGGCAGAGGAGCAGTTAGGCATCAATTAAGCTAGCAGGGAGTGGTTAGGGTGTGATCAGGCTGGCAGGCAGAAGTAGTTAAGGGCAATCAGGAAGGCAGGCAGGTAAGCAGTTGTGAGCCAGCAATTCTGGATTGTGAGAGGGATGTCCCAAAATGGAGAGGGTGCAGGCTGGGCTGAGTGACACCCCCCCATGTATGAATTTCATGCACTGGACCTCTAGTATATATATAATTCTTAATGCAGAGACATTTAAAATGTATGCAGCAATAGTGATCAAGGCTAAAATCCCACAATAGCAAAATGACACCCCAAAACTTGTGACCTAAATTTGGTTTTTATTTCAATAACTGCTGCTTAGTATCCAGTGGACTGAAGCAGTAGAGAGAGAAGGAAGGATCCTCTTAAGTTCATGTAATATGTGTCATTGCTGAAATGGATTCATATCCTTATATTTCTATTGTTATTTCCATTAGTATGAATTCTATCCAGCCTTTTAAAGCAATATAGCCTGTCCTATTCCCTCTGAGTCTAATATGAAGGGTTTTTTCTTCCCTCAATATATTTGCCATAATTGCGGAAAAGCTACAAAGCCATGACATTCTTTTTTTTAAATATATTTTATTGATTTTTTACAGAGAGGAAGGGAGAGGGATAGAGAGTTAGAAACATACATCGATCAGCTGCCTCCTGAACATTCCCTACTGAGAATGTGCCCACAACCAAGGTACATGCCCTTGACCAGAATTGAACCTGAGACCCTTCAGTCCACAGACCGATGCTCTATCCACTGAGCCAAACAGGTTAAAGCAAGCCATGACATTCTTAATACTGATGAGACACATCTCATTTCCAATTTTCTGGCTGATAAATTCTTAATACATCCTATGGGCAAAAGCAACAGAAAAATGATGGGGGAAACTGATTTCACTGCTATTTTGTTTTCATATAGATAGAAAATTCTTCTCAACCAGCTCATTTATATTCAGAGCATCTCAGGCCACAATTCTCTGGGCTAATTATTTTGTTCCACAATGAACAATGGATATTAGAATTTTTTAGTATTCAGTGGATGAACTGTCCTACAATTGCAGAACATATGCTTAATTTTTAAAACTATGTGCTCCATTCCTTTCAAATAACTAAGTGGGAAGGGATGGAAAATAAAGTTATCCTTAAGGTAGGGAGACAACCATTCTGGCTTAATACACTGGTGTTCAGTTCACTCATAGGTCTAGGTGCAAGACAGAATAAATGAGCGTTTGGAGGGGAAAATTTATTATAGAATCATGGCAACTGCCAGGCAGATAAGCAAACGTCATGTACCAGCTGGTTGTACGAAGGAATGATGATTATATGAGCCTCAGGGTTTTGTTTTTGTTTTGTTAACACAGGCTGACAGGAGCTATAGCCTTCTTAGTGAAATGCAGTGAACCACAGAGGCATATGCTGAGGGCAACTCTGGAAAGAGTCTGATACCATCAGCACAAATCCATCATTCCAGAAAACAGTTATATAACGTCCCTTTTATGGTGGGTCACAAGTAACATCTTTTGTCTGTGTACACATTATTTTTAGTTATATAATTCATAGTAGTGAAGGAAATAACAAATTTACCTGTAAAGGTTAATGGTTTCCTGGGACAACTAATTTAAAACATTTATCTCTCTGGTTGAAACTGTGGCTGTAAAGAATTAGTATAAAAGCTAAAGTTATAGCTCAAAAGTTCAATAAGCTTCTAAGAGAACTCGATACTCAAACAGACTAAGAGTGTTTTTATGGAGATCAATGGGCAATTCACTCTTCAGTTGCATCTTGTTTTTGCTATGTGGAATCATATAGTTTCCCTTAATATTTAAGACACATAAAAAACTTTGATAAAATCTATATCCTGAACAAATCTTTTAACACTGAATGTTACAGTGGACACAGGTTTATATAAGTGCTTATAAAATCTGCTGGACATTTGGTGCCTCTTATGAGCCTAAAGCTGAGTCAAATGAACCCATTACTGCAAATTTAAAGGACATGTTTAAGAGAGAGAACAAATTATCGCTTCACGGAAATTCCATTTCTAGCATATGGTGCTCAGCTTTTTAGGCTCAGAAACACGTTTGTGCACCCTGAATTAGTCAGTCTCTAGGAGATTATGTCAAACTAACCACACTCACAAGAGTCTAATTCACAAGACAACCAAGTAGGACCTAATTGTTATTAAATAAAACACATAGCTATCAAAAAGTCTATTTCTATTTAATGATCATCCTATTCCTTCCCTATAGGCAAGTTAAATTATAATTATATGATTTCACAGTCAACATGGGAATAAACAAGAGCACTTAATAGAATATGTTATAGCCCAATGTCATTAAATCCTGAGAGCATGAAGTATTCCTCTCAGCACAGAGACACAGCACCAATGAGCAGTCAGTTGCTCCTGGGTGGAAGCTAGGGTTCAAATAGAAAGTTTCTAACAGTCTTCCAATGTGATGAGGTATAAATAAGTGGATAGCATTCAGCATGTGTTAGGTCTGAATTGCATTTTATTAAATTTAAAGTTTTCAGCCATGGGCTACAAGGATAAATACCACCGATACCCAGAACACCTCTTTGCATAGGTCTGTAGAAAGTTTTTTTATCTAGAGGCTTTTGGGTCCCTCCAAACTTCTTGAGTTATCTGTTACTCCTCAATATTTTTTATCTTAGGATACTTTTTACTCCTAAAAATCATTGAAAATCCCTAGGAGTATTATTTATTTGAATTAAAGCAATCAATATTCACTGATTAGAAACTAAAACTGAAACAATATTTATTAATTCTATTTAAAATAACAATAATGAACCTTACTTAATATACATAACAAATTTTTAAATAGCTCTATTTTTAAAAATTGGTGAGTAGTATGTATTATTTACATTTTTATAAGCATTGTTAATATCTGGCTTAATAGAAGACAGCTGTATTCACTTTTCTGCTTTCAATCTATTGATATCACATATCATGTAGCCATGAAAACCGTACTGTATAGTCATGAAAGAATAAAAGTAGGGAGAAATGTCCTCATGCAATTATTATTTAAACTAGGGGCTTGGTGCACGAAATGTGTGCACTGGGGATGGGTGGTCCCTCAACCCAACCTGCCCCCTCTCACATACTGGGAGCCCTCAGGGATGTCCAACTGATGGCTCACCCCCAGCCTGCCTTTAGGCCTTGGGCATCCAGCCATCGCCCTGCTCAGCTCAGCCCCAGGTGTCTGTGACCACCTGGCCCCGGGGGCTGGGCGCACGCCGTCACTTCTGCTCACGCCGTCACTTCTGCTCACAGTGCCCGGGGGCCGGGCACTCCCTGCCACAGCCACCACCGCTGCTGCTGCCGCCGCTGCTTCCCCTCACAGTGCCCAGGAGCTGGGCACTCGCTGCCACCACCATTTCATTTCCCCCCCGGGGGCCCGACACTCGTGCCACTTGGCCCTGCCCCCGCTCCTGATTAGCTGGTAGCCTAGCCAATCAGGAGCAAAGGTACAGTCAAGTTTGCATGTTTCTTTTTTATTATATAGGATAGTTTTGATGTTGGGGACTCATTGAAAATATCTTCAATGAGCCTCAGAGGTCACAGAGAACACTTTTTTAACCCCTACATCTAACTTTCTAACTGCTATAATAGCAATTCTCACTCCTGGCTACACAATAGAATCATGTGAAACTGTAAAATACTCAACTCATGATTATATATTGATCACTTTGTGACCATTGCAGTTAGCTAGCTATTAATATTAATAGAAAAGGAGCAAAAGGGAAACAAGACATTATAGGTGTGGCCATCTAGGCAGCTTCACCAGGAAGCTGCAACTTTATATTCCCCAGAGAACCACCAGTCCATTCCCAGCAGGTCACTGGAGGAAGGGGTCCAACAAAAGGGAGATGGACACATGTGCAGAAAAGTCCACATGTACAATGAACATAGGAAACATGATTGTCAGTCAAACTGGGAGCAGAGATCCTTGGTTTTCCATCAAAAAAAATTGAGGAATATATAATTCTGAGACAAAGGAAATCTCGCTCTCTTGTTCCCTGGTTATGTTCCTGCTTCCTTGCGTTCTCTGGTATTCCTAGAAGCCACGTGGCTCACATCTATGCAGGCCCCACACAAATGGACTTATGGACTGCAGATAGGGACAGAAACTAAACTAGCCTGGTGCTGGATTAGATTATGTCCCAATATGCAATGGAAACTCTGGGCAATAGTTTTATTTTTAAAATATGTTTTTATTTATTTTAGGTAGAGGAAATGACAGGAAGAGAAAGAAACATCAATGATGATAGAGAATCATTGACTGACTGCCTATGGATGCCCTCCTGTAGCGTACCTCCCCCCACGTTCCACATGGTTCAGGTTCAGGGTTCTGGTTCTGGAGGAGGCCACACTCAAATAAAAGAGACTAGGAAATAGAAAATATTAATTAGGAAATATTGGGGGCCAGGCAGGAGCCCAGCTCAAGAGGAAGGACTCCTCTTTGCTCTAGCCTTCCAATCTCTTTTATTCAGGTTTGGGACCCACCCATAGCTCTTAGGCAGGAAATTCCAGTTTAGCGCCAAGATAGCTCATCAGCAAAAATTAACATATGACTAAAAGGTGGAAGTTGCTTCCGGATCTCTTTGTCTCAACTAAACAGTGAGTGCACAGCTCTGACCTTGCAGAGCTCAAGGTTAACCAGCCTTCCTGGTTCCTTGACCACATTTTTCTGCTAGTGAAGGCAATGGCAGCTTCCAACACCCCTTACTGAGGATCAAGTCTGAAACCTGGCATGTGCCCTGACCAGGAATCAAACCATAACCTCCTGGTTCGTGGGTCAATGCTCAACCACTGAGCAACACTGGCTTGGGTGTAGGTAATGGCTTTAATCCTAGTCCTGTTAAAGGCACAGTTGGACTTCTTTGACAGGACATAGGGAAATAAAATCATGAAAACTCAAGTACATAATTTCATGCAAATAAATGCCACTCATTCTTCCATGCCAGTTTTTGAAAATTTATTTTCTTATGACATCGCAAGAAGCCTATTCTCACCTGCCAACAGATGAGAATAAGGAGTGCTCCCTACTGATATAACAATTCTTTGATAAGTCCTACCATAGAGGATTAAGGCTTCTCCAATTGCTATAGTGACAAGTCTATTTAGGCTGTTGACTAACTCTTATCTGCCATCCTCCTCACTACTCAATTTATCTCCTTAAAGCTAAATAAAGCACTGCTTGTGCCTGATGCCTGATAAATGCCTCAGTAAGTCAGTTATGTACAAAAACAATTATAAGGCCATTCAACTAAAATTGATGACTGTTAAAACCAAGGAGGTCATCAATTTAAATGGACAAAGAAATATCTGTGTATATATTAAAAGAATATGAATTAGGGAGAAATCATTTAAGAATAAGAAAATTCTAAGAGAAAGATTGGTAGATCAGGAGAAAATCCTTAGGCTACAGAGACTTAAGAGAAAATGAAATCCATTCAGTTTATCAATAGTATTCAATTTTCAAATATTGCATAATGAAATTGAATCCCACTCCCACATTCTGGGCTCAGCATTGTCACATTCATGCTAGTTGACGCTGCTTTAGTTTAGTCCCTTTTTCTTAGTCCCATGTTTAAAAATAAAATTATCTCTCTTTTTCCAAAAGTTCAGCTTGTCTACATGAAACTATCCCCAAATGTCTTATCTGTGCTCAAATTCTTTTATTCTTTTTAATATTTTTATATTTCTTGTTATTCTAACTTCTTAGTAGTATGACTAAAATCTTGCCACCCAGCTAGGTGAATATTTAAACATTGTGATGCCAACTTGTTAACAACCTGGGATACCTGCCACTACTAGTATGCACTTCTTAGCAACACTTAGGCTATTTTTTGAGATATCTCATGACAATGTCTTAGCTCATTGCTCAACCCTAATAAGGGCTTGCCATTGCCCTCCTGATAAAATATTAAGAACCTGAAGATAGAACTTTCTTAAAGTATCCATGTACCCTGCCATTTAGTTCCAAGTTCTGTTTCTCCTTGTTCATTCCAAGCAATGGGGTCATATTCCCCCAAGTCCCAAATGGGATCTAGATAGGTGAGTGTGGCATTAACATACTAATTCATTGAAAAAAATTTTTTTTCCAGTGTAAAGGACAGACAGAGCCATTTGAAACATTCAATCCAGAATTAGTTGGTTTTAAATATTCTGAGCTATTACCTAAGGGTCCATCAGAGACGTAAGTAAGATAACAGTAAAGTTATGGAGGAAACACCAGTTCTTTTCAGGTCACTAAAGCTTAGAGGATGTTGTGCTTCTATGTTTGTGCTTCTTCCATTTAAAGTCCCTGCAGTTACATTTTTATAGGTGAGCTGAGGTCTCCTGTTTCCTATATAGTATAACAACAATAAGTGTCTCCCCAAAATTATTATAATATTTTACTGATCAAATGTATTAACATTAATTCATAATCTGGAGAGGTTTAGATTGACTCATAACATAGAAAAGTATAAGGGTTTATTTTTTTCATTTATAAATAATGATCCAAATTCATGATCAAAATGGTGCTTCACCAACATTAAGCACCAGGGTCTGTACCAAAATTACCCATACACTTTATATTTAAGGTTATTTAGATTGCAGTGCATATTTTAAAATTAAATTATTATTTTTATGCTTTAAGTCCTATTTGGCAGTAGAACAAACATGTTTTCTATTATATATTTTATTTTCTAAGTTACATTTGATGTAAAAACATTTTATTGAGATTTTTATCTGTGTTATATGTACCTATGGTTACCATAAATTGATTAGATATGCTAAATAAAATCTAACAGATTCTATCTTATAATGGACTTTTGCTAGTGCTGATTTTCTTAGAGTGCTTACAAATATCACCATTTGCCAGGTTTAAGCTGCAGGAAATGTTTCCAGTGTATAGCTGACTTTGGTTGTTTCTAGCCTCTAAGATTCCATGAGCCATTCATGGCAGAACCTGATTTTCTTCTGAGGTATCATCTATCCCACTCCACATACACTATAGGTGGAGGTAGGGTAAAGCAGGGTGTTGTTTTCACCAACCATAAAAGCAAAGGGATGTCTGGAAGCTTCTGACAACAGATTCCTCTGTAAATATCAATCTCCAGATCAATTTCAAGCATTCAATAAAGTGGCAACTCTTAAATGACTGGCCTACAACATGATCACCTTTATTCCTGTCTGATTAAAGCTTGGTTCTTAGTTTTTTGTTTATTTTATTTTAGTTTAATTTTTGTTAACCTTGTTTGCAATTTTATCCTTTCAAAAAATAAAATTTTTTTAGGCAGAATTATTCTGTCACTTGCAACTGAAGTGCCCTGAGTGGCATATTGAGAAAGATCAAGAACAAAGCTTTAAGATATTAGTTTCATTCATTAGGTATTTTGAGTTGACTTTGGAGATTAAAAATTAATAATAAGGATAGGCCAAAGTGCTTGAACTCTTTTCCAGAATGTATGTTTTTCCTTCACTTGCTAGTGTTTTAGAAGAGGCTTAAAATTGACATACCAGAAAGGAGACCCAGGATAAGCAGGCTTAATTTTAGGTGGAAGAGAAATCCACTAATAGGCTAGGATAGGGGAAACTTCAGGAACCCAGGACTCCAATGGCTGATGATTCTGGCTTCCTAATCATGTCTAATCGCACTTCAGAGCTTCAGACGTGCCTTTCCCTGGAGGTAGAGCATTAAGAGCACAGCACTTGGAGGAACCAAGATGGTGACATAGGTAAACACCTATCTTGCTGCCCCACACAACAATTTCAAAACTACAACTTAACAACAGAACGAACATCATCCAGAATCATCGGAAAGCTGGCTGAGTGGAAATTCCACAAATAAAATTAAAGATAAGATACTGTGACTCAGAGGAGCGGTGAAGGGCAGAGTTGAGGATACTCGTGGAGTCAGAGGTTCGGAGCCATGTACATGTGAGTGGATAAGGTGGGCAGCTGGACACCTGGCTGGTTTTCTCGAACAGGAAGGGATACAAAGGCGTCCCACTCCACTGATTCCCCAGTTCTGGGTGATGTCTGGGGAACCCACACTCATAGGGGATGAAACTGGACAATAAGAAGGAAGCACGCTGAAACTCAGTGGCTGCAGAGGTCTGCGAGCTTACGAAGAGGGCGTATAAACTTAGGAATTGCAGAAGTGCGCAAGCACGCAGAGAGGACTTGTGACTTGCTCTCCTGTTATAGAGAAAAAAAAGAAAGAAGGGAAACCACCAGACTGCATTGTTTTATAACCCTGGCTGAGACTTCGGGTGTGCAGACTCATTTGGGGAGAGGCTGAATTGTCCAGCAGTGGGTAGAGCTTGGCGGCAGCTTTCTCTCAGAGGTGCATGCAAACATTACCACCAGGCACAGAGACCAAGGTGCCACATATGGCAGAGCTGAGGGGAAATCGAGGCTGCCTGCTCAGCCCGGAGACTCCACCCATCCAAACTAAGCACAGCTGATCCTCACAGCCAGTTGGCCTGGAGGTCAAACCCTCCTAGTGCTAACAACAATAATCTAGGCTTAACTTCAACAAGACTATGCAACCCATAAAGGGCTTCAGCAAGAGTATCCATCTCAGGTAACTGGGGAGGCTGAGCCACTGTCCCTTAGAGGGCATCTACCACACAAAGCTATTCGACCAATTCACAGAAACAGCCAAAATGCAGAGACATGGAATGAAATCACATGTGAAAGAAGTGGAAGAAAAAAACGACTGGACATAGAGTTTAAAACCACGGTTATAAGGATTTTCAAGAGGCACCTAGAAAAGGCTGATGAACTTAATGAGACCTTTGAGGATATGAACGAGACCCTCAAGGATATAAAAGAGACCCTTGAGGATATGAAAAAGGACCAACTAGAAATTAAGCATATGCTGACTGAAATAAAAAATATTATACAAAGACCTAAAAGCAGTCTAGAGGACTGCAAGAATCAAGTCAATGATTTGAAATACAAAGAGGCAAAATCCACTCAGCTGGAAAAACAAGAAGCAAGAAGAATCCAAAAAACTGAAGACAGTGTAAGGAGCCTCTGGGACAACCTCAAGCATACCAACAACTGAATTATAGGAGTGCCAGAAAAAGAGAGAGAGCAAAATAATGAAAACCTGTTTGAAGAAATAGTGACTGAAAACTTTCCCCACCTAGTGAAAGAAATTTACTTAAATGTTTAAAAACCACACAGAACCCCAAACTATAGGAATCTAAAGAGGACCACACCAAGATATCTCATAATTAAAATGCCAAGAACAAAAGACAAAGAGAGAATATTAAAAGCAGCAAGAGAAAAACAGTTAGTTACCTATAAGGGAGCACCCATACGATTGTCAGCGGATTTCTCAAAAATGCAGGCCAGACGGGAGTGGCAAGAAATATTTAAAGTGATGAATGGCAAGAATCTACAACCAAGATAACTCTATCCAGCAAAGCTATCATTCAGAATTGAAGGTCAGATAAGGTGCTTCACAGATAAGAAAAAGCTAAAGGAGTTCATCACTGCCAAACCAATATTATATGAAGTGCTGAAAAGTATTCTTTAAGAAAAGAAAGAAGAAAAAGGTAAAAATAAAAATGATGAACAACAAATACACATCTATCAACAAATGAATCTAAAAATCTGGTGAATTAAAAATCTGATGAACATGATAAACTGGTGAATGTAACATAATCATGGGCATAGAGAGGGAATGGACTGACAATTCTTGGGGAGAAAAGGAGTGTGGGAGGTGCAGCAAGATTCTGGACAAAAATCATACACCTCCACTGGGAGGACAGTGGATGGGGGGAGGTAAGGGCAGAGGGTAGGATGGGTTCTGGGTGGAGGGGAGCTATAGGGGGAAAAAAGGGGGAACTATGTAATTAAATAAACTGAACAATAAAGATTAAAATATAAAAAATAATAGGCTTAAAATTGAAAGCAAAAAGGTAATTTCCAAATACATAGAACAAGATGCAAAATCTATGCAAGCTACTGTGGATGTGATTCTGAATATCCAAAACCACTTATTGAAGAGACTGTCTTGACTCCATTTTATGTTCATGCCTCCTTTGTCAAATATTAATTGAGCATAGTGGTTTGGGTCAATATCTGGGTTCTTTATTCCATTCCATAGGTCTATATGTCTGTTCTTGTGCCACTACCAGGTGGTTTTGAGAACAGTGGCTTTGTAATAGAGCATGAAATCTGGTATTGAGATCCTACCTACTTTGTTCTTCTTTCTTAGGATTTCTGTGGCTACTCATGGTCTTTTTTTTTTTTTTTAAATTCCAGATGAATTTTTGGAGAGTGCTTTCTAGCTCTGTTGTGAAATATGCTGTTGGTATTTTAATGGGGAGTGCATTAAATTTATAGATTGCTTTGGGTAGTATGGACATTTTAATGATGTTGATTCTACCAATCCATTAACACGGTATGTTGTTCCATCTGTTTATGTCTTCTTCTATCTCTTTTTTCAGTGTCCTGTAGTTTTCCACATATAGGTCTTTTACTTCCTTAGTTAATTTTATTCATAGGTATCTTAAGGTGCCTCTTTAGTGCAGTAGGTAGTGCGTCAGTCTCATAGGTATCTTAATTTTTTTTGTTGCAATGGTAAATGGGATTGCTATTTTATCCTGTCTTTCTGTAAGTTCACTATTGATATATAGAAATGCCATAGATTTCTTGGTATTAATTTTGTATCCTGCTACATTGCCAAATTCGTTTATTAATTCTAGTAGTTTTATGATGGAGTCTTTCAGGTTTTTTACGTACAATATCATGTCATCTGCAAATAAGGACAGCTTTACTTCTAATGTTCAATTTGGATGCCTTTTGTTTCTTCTTACCTAATTGGTATGGCTAAAGCTTCCAGTACTATGTCAAACAGGAGTGGGGAGAGTGGGCATCCCTGTCTTATTCCTGTTTCTAGGGGAAATGGTTTTAGTTTTTGCCCATTGAGTATGATGTTGGTTGTGGGGTTATCATATACTAGGGGCCCAGAGCATGAATTCATGCATCTTGAAAGGAACTATGGCCTGCGATGCTGCAGCCAACATAGGGGCGGGTCTCAGCCCATCCTCCATGCCCACAGCAAGTGCCTCCTGCTGTGGCTCCTGGTCCCCTCTCTTCCAGCAGCCCTGCTTACACCACCACTGCTCTCACTTCCTGATGGTACTGGCCCCACTTGCACCCACTGATGGTACTGAGCAATTGGGACCAACACCAGGCACTGGCAGTGGGTTCAAGTGGTGGCTCCAGCATCAGCTGCAGGTGTGAGGCTGGCCAGTGCTGGCAGTAGGTGCTAGTGGCAGTTCCACCCCTGGTAATAGGTGCTAGGGTGGCCAGCAGCAGGTGTGAGTGCCAGGCAGGACTGTGATACATGGGAGCAAAGAATTTCCAGTAACCACCAGAGGTTTGCCCTGATGACAGCGACTGGTGTCCCACCTTGGTGTGCGACCCCCACTCACCTGCTCTACCATCCTGCCATAGCCAATGCCGGCCATGGTCTGTGTGCACCTCCTGTGGTTAGCACAGGTCATAGTGAACAGTTGTTCAGTTTTTCAGTTGTTTGGTGGTTCTGCCATTTGGTCTATTTGTATATTAGCATTTTATATATATAGATGGCTTTTATTATGCTGAGTTATGATCCTTCTATTCTCACCTTGCTGAGAGATTTTATCAAAAATGGGTGTTGGACTTTGTCAAATGCTTTTTCTACATCAATTGATATGATTATGTGATTTTTATCTTTCAATTTGTTTATGTGATGTAACCACATTTATTGCCTTGTGGATATTGTACCATCATTGCAAGCCTGTGTAAATCCCATTTGGTCATGGTGTATGATCCTTCTGATGTACTGCTGGATCTGATCTGCTAGAATTTTTTAAAGGATTTTAGCATCTATGTTTATGAGGAATATTGGCCTATAATTCTCTTTCATTGTGTTGTCTTTCTTTGGTTTTGGTATTAGGGTGATGCTGGCTTCATAGAATGAGCTTGAAGTGTTCCTTCCTCTTGAATTTTTTTTTGAATAGTCTGAGGAGGATAGGTTTTAGTTCTTCCTTGAATGTTTGGTATACTGCCCTGTGAAGTGGTCTGGCCTGGGATTTTGTTTGCTGGAAGCTTTTTGATGACTGCTTCAATTTCTTCCATAGTTATTGTCCTATTGAGATGTTTAGATTCTTCCTGATTGAGTTTTGGAAGTTTGTATTTTTCTATGAATATGTCTATTTCTTTCAGGTTGTCCTGTTTGTTGAATTAAAGTTGTTCATACTATTTTTTTTAACAATCCTTTGTATTTAGGTGGGTTCTGTTGTTATTTCTCTTCTTTCATTTGTGATTTTATTTATTTGGGTCCTTTCTCTTGGCTTCTGGGGTGAGCCTGACGAGAGGTCCATTGATCTTGTTTATCCTTTCAAAGAACCAGCTCTTGGTTTTGTTGACAGTTTGTTTTTTGTTTTTGTTGTTGTTCTTGTTGTTGTTTTGGTCGCTATATTGCTTATCTCTGCTCTGATCTTTGTTATTTATTTCTTTCTGTTTACACTGGGATTCTCTTGTTGCTCTCTTTCTAACTTCTTCAGTTGTAGGATTAGGTACTTTATTACAATTGTTTCTTTCTTTCTTTTTTTTTTTCAGTAGGCATGTAGAGCTATGAACTTCCCTATCAAGACTGCTTTTGCTGTGTCCCATAGATTTTGGTTTTTTTTTGTTTGTTGGTTGGTTTTTTGGTTTTTTTATTTTATTTTTTATTTTTTCATCTTCATCTTTATTGTTCAGTTTATTAATTACATTGTTCCCTTTTTTCCCCCCTATAGTTCCCCTCCACCTGACACCCATCCCACCCTCTGCCCTCACCTCCCCCTCCCCACTGTCCTCTCCCATAGTTGCACGATTTTTGTCCAGTCTCTTGCTGCACTTCCCACATCCTCTTTCTCCCGAAGAGTTGTCAGTCCATTCCCTCTCTATGTCCGTGATTCTGTTAGATTCACCAGTTTATCCTGTTCATCAGCTTATTAATTCACTTGATTTTTAGATTCATTTGTTGATAGACATGTATTTGTTGTTCATAATTTACACTTTTATCTTTTTCTTCTTCCTCTTCTTAAAGAATATCTTTCAGCATTTCATATAATATTGGTTTGGTGATGATGAACTCCTTTAGCTTTTTCTTATCTGCGAAACACTTTATCTGACCCTCAATTCTGCATGATAGCTTTGCTGGGTAGAGTAATCTTGGTTGTAGATTCTTGCTATTCATCACTTTAAATATTTCTTGCCACTCCTGTCTGCCTTGCATCATTTTTGTTGAGAAATCCGCTGAAAATCCTATGGGTGCTCTCTTATAGGTAACTATCTGTTTTTCTCATGCTGCTTTTAATATTCTCTCTTTGTCTTTTGCTCTTGGCATTTTAATTATGATGTGCCTTGGTGTGGTCCTCTTAGGGATCCTATATATTGGGGTTCGGTGCACTTCTTGGACTCCTAAGTCAATTTCTTTCACCAGGTGTGGGAAGTTTTCAGTCACTCTTTCTTCGAATAGGTTTTCATTGTCTTGCTCTCTCTCTTTTTCTGGGACCCCTAAAATTCTGATGTTGGTATGCTTGAGGTTGTCCCAGAGGCCCCTTACACTATCTTCAATTTTTTGGATTCTTTTGGTTTCTTGCTTTTTCAGCTGAGTGGATTTTGCCTCTTTGTATTTCAAATCTTTAACTTGGTTCTTGGGGTGCTCCAGAGCACTTTTAGGTCTTTATATAATATTTTTTATTTCAGTCAGTATATGCTTAATTTCTGGTTGGTCCTTTTTCATGTCCTTGAGAGTCTCCTTCATATCCTTGAGGGTCTCCTTCATTTCCTTGTAGGAGTCATTCATTTCCACATTGGTCTTGCTTATTTCTTTGTAGGCCTCGACCTTTTGTTGGAGCCTCTTGAGAATCCCTACAACCGTGGTTTTGAATTCCATGTCCAGTCATTTTTTTTCCCTCCATTTCTTTCACATCTAATTTCTTTCCATGTCTCTGCATGGTGGCTGCTTCCCTGAGTTGGTCAATTAGCTTTGTGTAGTAGACATCCTACAAGGGACAGTGGCTCAGCCTCCCCAGTTACCTGAGGTGGATATGGGCTGCACAGTCTTGCTGAAGTTAAGCTCAGGTTAATCATTGTTAACACTTGGAGGGATTGACCTCCAGGCCAATTGTCTGTGACGTTCAGCTGTGCTCAGGTTGGATGGGCGGAGTCTTCGGGCCAACAGACAGTGTTAGCTCTGCCCTATGCAGCCCCAGGTATTCTGTGCTGGGGACAATGGCCACCAGCATCTCTGAGAGAGAGAGCTGCTGTGGAACTCTACCGGCTGCCGGAGAATTCAGACTCTCCCCAAATGAGTCTGCACACCCAACGTCTCACCCAGGGTCGTAAAACAAAGCAGTCTGACAATTTTCCGAATGAGAGAGCAAGTCTCGAGTGCTCTGCACGCAGTCAGGCAGCTGTGCTATTCCCAAGGTCATGCGCAAGCCCGCCTTCTCCACAAGCCAGCAGACCACCGCAGCACCCGAGCTTTGGCGTGCCCTTCCACTGTCCAGTTTTCACCCCGTATGATAATGGGTTCCCTGGACTTCGCCCAGAGCTGGAGAATCAGTCCAGTGGGACGTCTTTGTCTCCCCGTTCGAGAAAACTGGCCGGTTTTCAGCCACCCACCCTATCCGCTGAAGCACGCACCAAACCTCTCTCAGCATGAATCTTAAACACTGTCCTCAGCCGCTCCTCTGAGTCACAGTGTCTTATCTTCACTTTTATTTGCGGAATTTCACTCGGCCAGCTTTCTGGTGATTCTGGAAGGTGTTTGTTCTTTTGTTTGCAGTTTCAAAATTGCTGTGCATGACGGCAAGATAGGTGTTTTACCTATGCCGCCATCTTGGTTCCTCCCCATAGATTTTGGATTGTTGTGTTTTCATTATAGCTTGTTGCCATGATGTTTTTTATTTCTTCTTTGATCTCTCTGGTAGCCCAGTCATTGTTTAATATGCTGTTTAGTCTCCATGGGTTTCAATTTTTTGGATTGTTTTTATTGTAGTTGATTTTCAGTTTTATACCACTATGATCTGAGAAGATGCTCGATATGATTTCTATCTTCTTGACTTTGAAGATACTTTGCCTGTGACCCAATATATGATCTATCTTTGAAAATGACCCTTGTGCACTTGAGAAGAATATACGTTCTGTGGCTTTAGGGTAAAATGTTCTGAAGAGGTCAATTCTACCTGGTTTAGTGAGTCATTTATGATTGATGTTTCTTTCCTGATTTTCATTTTAGAGGATTTGTCCAATGGTGATAGAGAGGTATTAAAGTCTGCTAATATCATTGTATTGGTGTTAATCTCACCTTGATACAGTCCAGAAGTGTTTTATGTATTTGGGAGCTCTTGTATTGGGTGTGTATATCTTTACCTGAGTTATTTCTTCTTGTTGGATTGCTCCCTTTAGTATTATGAAGTGGCCTTCCTTATCTCTTTTTATGTCCTTCACTTTGAGGTCTAATTTGTCAGATATAAATATTGCTATGCCAGCTTTTTTTTGTTCATTTCCCGTCACCTGAAAAACCTTTTTCCATCCCTTCAACATCAGTCTGTGTGTGTCTTTTTTTCAAAGATAGATTTCCTGCATACAGCAGATATATGGGTCATGTTTTCTTATCCACTCAGTTACCCTTTGTCTTATGATTGTGGCACTTAATCTATTTACATTTAAAGTTATTATTAATAGGTACTTGTTTATCACCATTTTTATTCTTTACCCCTGTGTTCCTTCTTCACTTGCTATTTACAGAAGACCCTTCATCATTCCTTGAATTGCCGGTTTGGTGGTAATAAACTCCCTTAGTCATATTTGTCTGTGTAGCTCTTGATTCCACCTTCCATTTTGAATGATAGCCTTGCTGAGTATAGCATTCTTGGATTCAGTCCCTTGCTTTGCACCACTTTATATATTTCATTTCATTCCTTTCTGGCCTGGTGTGTTTCTGTTGAGAAATCAGTTGATATTATAATAGGAGATCCCTTATAGGTAAATCTGTCTTTCTCTGGCAGTCTTTAAGATTCTTTGTCTTTCATGTTCACCAATTTAATTATGATGTGTTTTGGTGTTGGTCTTTTGGGGCTCAACTTGTTTGGGAATCTATGTACTTCTTGGCCTTGCATAGTTTTTTTTTTTCTCTCTTTTTCTTGCCAATATCAAGGACGTTTTCTGTCATTATCTCTTCAAACAGGTTTTCTATTTCTTGCTTCTCTTCCTCTTCTTCTGATACTCCTATTATGCAAATGTTGTTTCATTTTGTATTGTCCCAAGCCTTCCTTAGGCTTTCCTCTTGCTTTTTAAGTCTTCTTTCCAGTTTCTGCTGTGTTTGTGTGTTTTTTCCTACCTTCTCTTCTAATTCTCTTATGTGGTCCTCAGCCTCTTCTTGTTTACTTTTTATGCCTTCCATTGTGTTCTTTATTGCAGTTATGTTGTTCTTCATCTCCTCTTCGTTCCTTTTCATGTTGGTGACATTCTTATTCAGCTCCTTATAGTTCTCATTGAGTTGTGTGTATTTGTCATCTAGCCATTTAAATATCTTTATAACCATTACTCTGAATTCTTTCTCTGATATGCTACTAACCTCAACTTCATTTAACTCCCTTTCTGGTGATTCCTCTTTTTCTTTCCTTTGGGGATTGCTTTTTTGTCTTCCCATGTTTTGCTGTAACATTGTAATTGTAGGTCTGGTTGGTTTGATACTTGGGTTCTTTTGGAGGTGGTGCTACTGGTTTGACCTCTCAGGTCTCCTGGGCTGCGTAATCTAGTGTAGCTCCATATTTGAGCTATTTGGGTTCTCTTGATGTAGACTTGTGAACTGAAAAAGTTCAATTGTGGTGTCTTGACATCAGCAGCCATGGAGGGGGGTGTCCCAATTTTTGCTGTGTTGCACCCTTGATTGAAATTGCATGTATCCAATGGGGACTCACAATTGAACCCAGGAACAATCTGTTGGGGTGATGGGTCTCAGAAGGCATTCATTCTGGAAAGACATGACTGTGTTGTCCAGAGTTCTGTAGTTGTGGGGTGGGCAGACTCAGCTTTTGCTGCTGCACCTAAGGTGGATATGCACATGCTCCCAATGGAGGATCACAAGGGCGCCTGTGGTACATTTGCCCGTGAGGGGCGCTGAAGTACTCTGACAGGTTCTGGCACTGAAGATGCATAATTGAGGCATCTGTGTGCAGGTATCGAGGATGAAGGAATTCAGAATTTCTACTGCCAGGGGGAGTGTGTCCCTGCTTATCTAAGACCATACCCAGCAAGGACTTATAGCAGCTCCAACAAACACCCTATGGATGGATGGGCTCAGGGTGCCTGCCCTTTGGAAATGTGCGCTTCTGTGGCAGTGAGTCTGCCAGCACAGAGCTCTGACACACTTTGAGGGGCCCTGGCACTGAAGTTACCCAGCTGGGATGTCTGTGGGCAGTTATTCAGGCAGAGGAAATTCAGAATTTCTACTGTGGGCAGCGCACCCTTGTCTATACAAAATAACACCAGCAGGGTTTCCCAGTTGCTCCCAGATGCTGTCTACCAAGTGGTGTGCCCTGGTTTCCTGCATGGCTGGAAAGTAGTGTCTGGAGTTCTGCCACTGGGGAGGGGGAAGATACACTTACTGCTGTGGGAATGGTGCACCTTTGGAAGTGGAGGTCCCAGGGTCCACGGGTCTGCAGCTGAGTAGCAGGATTTTGGCTGGAGGGGCTGATGGGTTGTGGGCACTGTCAAAGTCTGGTTTGGGTGGGGGTGCTCATAAGTTCCTAAAAAAGGCCCTTCTCCCCTTCAAGATGGCATGGGCTCTGTGCCTGAGTCCTGCAGTCCAGGGAGTGCTCACAGTGGTAGTGGTCTCTTCTTGTCCAAGAGAGCCTGGTCTGCCAGCCCCTATATTTCTGTGAGATTTAACTGTCCCTCACTAACTCACACACATACACACACTCTCCTTTCATACCCTCACTCACTCACTTCTTCTCCCTCACCTCTATTCTGTCAGCCACCATCTTCAAAGTTGTTTTAAAACTTTTATTATTTACATAAAACATTTAATTTCTCAATAACTACATGGAACTTCTAAGAATGCAAGGCCATCCTAAATTATTGAAATATTGAGTAAATTTGAAATGTATTTGGAGATATCAAGGTAATGTTAAAAATGGTAACTTGGAACCTGATCCTTAACATCCTCAGAAGAGAAATAATAAAGGGATAGAAATATAGTCTGTACTAAATTAATGTCTATAATTTCCATAAATATATTCTATAATAAACTCAATATAATTAGGTTATTTATTCCATTAAAATATTTGTGAGGTAATTTTAAAGAAATGGTTGTTTTTAATTAGTTATTTAATACTACCTATTTTAAAAAGAAACATGTGACTCCAGTTGAAATTAAATATGTCAATTTATTATGAACCTCTTAATCATCTCAACTGGAAACTTTAAATTACTCTTAATGAATCCTCCCTCAAATTTAAAGCCATTCCAATATCACATTGGCTTCTATCAGTTTCTATGTTGACTTGCTTGATATTTCCTTAGTGATTGAAATCACCCTGTTAATCACCCTGAGGATCTGTTGGTATCTATTCAGTTTGTAACTTTTTCCTAGATGTAAACACCAAAAGCATCTGTTAGGTTGGTTCTTTCCAGAAGCAGGCCATTATTTAGGAAGAACGGGCATTAAACCAGCTGAGCTCACTAAAAGATACCACTGGCCCTGGTCTCTGCCTCAGGCTACATTCAAAATTAACCTATAGTTTAATAACTTCAAACTCAAGTTGCCAGCATTTGGCAGACAGAGATGAATAATATGGGCCAAATCAAAGATCCCATGTGGCTCATTCATGTCTTACTAGGAGAGACGGACAACTAAAAATTAAACTATAATTACATATTAAATATTGATCATTATGACAAAAGGTATAGTAGAATAAGGGACTAAAATTTGAAAGATGAATGTTTAAAGGAGGATTTATTTTTATTTATCTACTAGAAGCCCAGTATATGAAAATTCATGCAATGAAGGTGGAGTCCCTCAGCCTGGCCTGCCCCTCTCATAGTCCAGGAGCCCTCAGGGGTGGGAGGCAACCCAGTGATCAGGGGAAGGCAATGCCCCATCACATCTCTGCTGCTGCCACTGCTAGTAGTACAAGCCTCAGCTGACCCTTGTTACCTGAGCCTCGGGTGGCCCTAGGCAGCTGGGCAGTGGCCATTTCAGGCTTGTCTGTACCTCAGGCCAGTTCTGGTCAGCTGGAGGGCTGAGGGTGGTTCCAGCCACACCATGCACCTGCTGCTCCCCACACCCTCCAGAGGACCTGAAACAACTGGGGGACTCTGGCAAGGCTGAGGGGACTGGGCGCTGCCATCTTGTGGATATGGGCACCACCATCTTTTTTATGGTGAGACAGTCAATTTGCATATTCCCTCTTTATTAAATGAGATTTTTCCAGTTCGTGATTCCAGATTATTGGTCGCTTCTAAAATATTATAGAGGTGCTTTGCACTTTCAAAGTAATATTTTACAATATAAATCTTCAATTGATCATTACTTTCTTATGAAAAAATAAAACTCTGGTAATTTTTTTAAATGTACTTTATTTTTAGAGTAATTTAATGTTCACAACAAAACTGAGCAGGAATTACACCATTGCCATATACTCCCATACATCTACCCATTCCTATAACTGCACAACCTTGTCTAATGATAGTCAGCATCCCTCATCACAGACATACATTTGTTATAAAAGACAGACATACAACTGATATAAAATTATCACCCAGAGTCCATTGTTTACATTAGGGTTCACTTTGATGTCATACATTCTACAGATTTGACAACTATATAATGACATGTATCCACAATTACAGTACCATACAAAGTCATTTCACTGCTCTAAAAATACTGCTCAGCCTATTAATTCTTCTCTCACCCCCTAGACCCTGAAACTACTAAAAATTTGCTGTCCAGAGTATTGTCTTTTTGAGAATGCTGTATAGTTGGAATCATACAGTTCTCCTTTCCTCAATTTTTCTTACCAAGGGCAGCTGAAGTCTAAAAACAATAAATGGGGAATTCCAGAAATAAAAAAGAAAGTTGCAAGCTTTTAATTGTGTGTCATTATGAGTAGTGTGTTGAAATCCTGCACTTCCCAGCCTGGGCATAAATTACCCCTTTGTCCAATATTTCAAGACTGATGTTTCTATCCTTAGTCACTTAGAAGTCATCTGATCGACTGTCCGTTTAGCAGTGCTTGCTTAGTAACTTTTATTTTACTTAACAATGACCCTAAAAGGCAAGAATAGTGATGGTGGGAATTCAGATATGCCAAAGAGAAGGTATAAAGTGCTTGCTTTAAGAGAAAAAAGGTAAAGCTCTTAATTTAATGTAGAATTACAAAATATCATACCATGAGTTGGCTAAGGTCTACAGTAAGAATAAATGTTCTAACTCTGAGATTGTGAAGAAAGAAAAAGAAATTTGTGCTAGTTTGCAGGTTTTACTATCTCACACATTGCGAAAGCTATGCCCACAGTGTTTGATAAATGCTTAATTATAAACACACAATAGCACATATAGGTGATGTATTGTAGAATTGTATACCTGAAACTAGTATAATTTTATTAACCAATGTCACCCTAATAAATTCATTAAAAATATGGAAAAGGCATTAAATATTTAATGGGTGAAGATATAAACATAACTTTTATTATTACAATTGTGTTTTTTTTATTAGCTAGAGTCGTTAATCTCTTACTGTGCCTAACTTATAAATCAAACTTATCATAGGTATGGATGTAGAGAAAAAAAACCTTATTATATACACAATTTGGTATTATCCATGGTTTCAGGCATCCACCGCGGTCTTGGGACGTATTCCTCACAAGTAAGGGCCACCACTATGTATAGTCTGTTCATATTGACACCTTTCACTAAATGATATACATTTAATTTTCCTCTGTGTCTTTTCATGGATTGATAGCTCTATTTTTAAACACCAAATAATATTCTATTGTTTAAATTTACTACAATTCATTTATCCATTCACCTACTGAAAGACAACTTGGTTGCTTCTAAATTATAGCAATTTTAATAAAGCTGCTATAAACATACACATGCAGCTTACGTGAACCTAAGTTTTTAACACATTTGTATAAATAATAAGAAATACAATTGCTGGATCATATGATAAGAATATGTCTAGTTTTATAAAAAATGCCAAAATGTCTTCTCACCAGCAATAAATGAGAGTTCTTATGCTCCTTAGGATCACCAGCATACGGTTTTATCAGTCTTTGGGGGTTTTGTCATTCTAATAGGCTTATATTGGTATGTTATCATTTTAATTTGCAATTTCCTAATGATATGTGATATTGAACATTCTTCATATGTTCATTTCCCATCTGCATATCTTTCTTGCTGAAGTGTTTGTTCAGCTCTTTTGCCCATTTTTAATCAGATTATTCATTTTGTTATTGTTGTTTTAAGAATTCTTTGTATATTTTTGTTAATGGTTCATTTTCAATGTTTTTCAAAAGTATTTTCTCTAAGCTCATGACTTCACTTATGATTCTCTTGACAGTGTCTTATGTAGAGCAGAAATTTTAATTTTTATGAAGTCCAGTTCATCAATTATTTTTTAATGAATCATGCTTTTTGTACTGTATCTACAGTTATCACAATCAAGGTCATCTAGATTTTCTCCTATGTTATCTGCTAAGATTTTATTATTTTGCATTTTACATTTAGGTCTATGATCTATTTGAAGTTAATTTTTGTAAGGGGTTCAAGGTATATGTTTATATTTACCATTTTGTAGATGTCCAGTTGTTCTAAAAACCATTGTTGAAAATACTACTGATATCAAAAGAGCTTTGTTCCTTTGTCAAAAAGCAGTTGACTATGTTTTGGGGCTCTATTTTTTTCCCCCATTGATCTATGGTTCTATTTTGTGTTTTTTGTTTGTTTGTTTGTTTTTTGCCAACATCACACTGTCTTGATTATTATAGCTTCATAGTAAATCTTGAAGTCTTGTAAGGTTTTGTTTTTAAGTGAGTGTTCAGTTAAATCTCCCTTGAGATGTGACATTTGAAAAGAATAAAAGGAATAAATCATGCAAATATTCTGGGGACAAGTGTTTCAGGCAAAGAAAACTGCAAGTGAAAAATATTCTGAAGAGAACATGCTTGATTTGTTCAAAGAAGTCAAGGTTACCTGAACAACTGGTGTAGTGATCCTTAGGAAGAGTGAGAGGCAACTAATCAGGAATAGTAGCCAGTGCTAAGTCAGGTAGGTTAGTGTAAATCCTAAGGCATTAGATTTTATTTTATGGGTAACGACCTATTAGAGGGTTTGAGCAGGCAGTAAAAATCTCCATTTTTAAAGAATAATCTGACTGCTTGTGGAGAACAAATACTTCTGTGGGATGAGAATAGAAGAAGAGCAATAATTTAGGGGATGCTTACAGTATTCTAGCAGAGATGCCAGGGGCACAGATTAGGGTGATGAGCATGTAGGTTTAGAGAAGTGACTGGATTCTGTATATATTTTGAAAATAATGCAGAGAAGATGCATTAAATGTCAAAAGATGAGTGAGTGAGGAAGCAAGAATGACACTTCAGATTTTGTTGAAGAAATTTGTAGAGAGAACAGGTTTAGTGAAAACATACAGTACTATTTTGACTATGTAAAATTTAGTGGTTTATTAGAAGTCCAAGTGGAAATATTAAGTAAGCATGTATATATAGACATCCACATGAAGATTCAAACAGTAGCATCTTCAGCACATAGAAGACATTTAAACTTATGAGCCTGGCTCCACCAATTAACAATTTGCAAAATATAAATAGTGACCCTACCTTAAGTTTTCAAACATAGCATCTTAATAAACTAACAATTTACGATCAATCTACTATTGTGCTATAAGTTAGTTATATTTGCCCAGCAACTTAGATTTCTAATTAAGCTATCCTGTGCCCATGATTTTATCCTTTGATTTTTATAATTTAGTTGCATTCCATTATCTCTTATCTGTGATTTTCTGCTTATCCCCATTTTATCATTTCTGTGATCCTTAAGAAAGACCAGAAACATAAATATCATTTTGACAGATAGCATGAAGACCAAGCTAGAATCATTGTGAGAGACAGAAGTGAGGGTATAGATTCAAGAGATATTTAAAAAGCAAAATGGAAGAATCAGTTTGAATTAGTTTCCTAGGACTGCTCTAATAAAGTTCCATGAGCTAGAGCTATAAACCATAAATTTATTCTCTCACATATTTAGAAGCAGATGATTTTAAGTCTAAAATCATCTTAAACTCCAAGGCAAATTCTCCCATAACTCTTCCTAAGTTTGGTGGTTGCTGGCAATATAATTTTACCTTTCCTTGCATTTCTGCTGCATCATTTAAGTCTCTGCTTTCTTGTTCACACAATCTTCATTTTCTTGAGCGTGTATCTTTTGCATCTCTGGATCATTGGATTTTATAGGTGTTTTTCTCTCTTTTCCACGTCCAGCTTGGAGAGAGGCTGGGTCCATTTTCTGAGTAGAGGAGCTGGGGATTAAGAAATAAAGGAAATAGAAGAGAAGACACAGAAATAGAAATAAAAAGCTGGGCCTGGTGGGACGTCTGTTCTCTCTGATGGAGAGACAGCGACCCAAACCTAAACAGCAGCAGTTTATTTACATTCCACAATACAAAGGTGTTTCTCCAACATAAAATCAAAGGCTTTTATTATATAGATTATCAATGCTGTTGTAATAATCATCAATGCTGTTGGCCAAGTATTTTCAGCTCCTCTCAGGCACATGATAGAGTTATTTCTCCCTTTCCTTGGAATTCTCTACTCTTTAAATGAAGTTTGGCCTTATAATTTGTGTTAGTAGTTTTTGAGCTAACATGTGTCATCCCTCTCTCTCTATGACACAGCAACTGGCAACTGGCAAGACACTGGCATGTCATCATCCTGGGCACCCCACAATGGTCAGATGCCTGCCAACCATGATAGACATATGGCATGAGTGAGAAAGAAATTTTCATTACTGTAAGCCATCAAAGCTTTCAGGATTTAATACAGTATCATGTTAACCTATTCTGACTCAGAAAAGTGGGAAGGTACTAGTAAACTTTATTTTCTGAGATTGAACTGTCTTCTAAAACCTGATGAAACAATCACAGAGTAAAGTATTGCTTTAAGATCTGAATTTTTTGTGCTTATCCACTCTTTCAGGAAATTAGTCATGATAGTATTGATCACTTTGTTAGACTTGGGAGTACAGATATTAATTAGATGCGGTGGTTCACCTGAGCAATTTTGCCATCTAACACAAATTTCTGAAATGTGATCAGATAAATAATAGGAAATATATCTCACAGAAGGTGCATGTGAGTGTGGCTTTGTATTTGGTCAAGCATTTTATGGGAACCAGGAATAAAAGAGCATTATCAAAAACTGAAAAAAATATTGTCAAAAAGTAAAATTATCAAAAACTTTAGGTTATATTGAAAAGTTCACTGTAGCAGAGGTAAATGTTTATATCTTAACCTAAACATCCTCTTTAATAAAAGAATAATATGCAAATTGACCAAACCTTCTATCAAGCCATGCCACAACCATGCCCACCAGCCAATTAGGAGCAAATTATGCAAATAAACCCCAACCATGATGGTTGCCCCCACTGAGAGCAGCTGGGAGGCTTGGGTTTCCCTGGCAATTGAGGAAGCCAAGCTTTCTGCCTGCTATTGCCAGCCTAGGCCTCCACACAATGCTACAAAGTTTCCATTATAGAAGATACACAATCCCAACAGAAGTGGCGGCAGCCATGGAGCTGGAAAGAGAAGAGGTAGGGGTTGCTGGGAAGACTGAGAAAGCCAAACTTCTGCAGCTCTAGCCTAGGCCTCCACTCTAGGCTACAAAGTTTCAAACAGAAAAGGCTGTCGCCACGGAATGAGCAGAAGGCTTGGCTCCACTCCAGGCTACAAGGTTTCAATTATAGAACATAAATTAATCCCAGATCCCAGCACCTCCACTTGGGTCTCTGGGAGGGCATGGCCAGCCTGCAAACCACTATACGGTCCTTGCCCAGGCCACCCCACATCCCAAGGGAACCCCCATCCTGATCCAGGACACCCTTCAGGGCAAACCAGCTGGTCCCCACCCATGCACCAGGCCTCTATCCTATATCATATAAGAGTAATATGCAGATTGACCATCACTCCAACACACAAGAGGGCTCCTCCCATGTGCTCAAAGATCCTGTCCCCATGTGGACATAAGATGTCCACCACAAGATTGCCAGCAGGGGAGGACAGTGGGAGGTTCCAGGCCAACAGGGGAGGGCTGTTGGGAGGGACCAGGCCTGCATGGGAAGGCAGGTAGGGGTGATCAGGCCGGCAGAGGAGGAAAGTTGGGGGCAAACAGGCTAGCAGGGGAGCAGTTAGTCATCAATTAGGCTGGCAGGGTAGTGGTTAGGGGGTGATCAGGCTGGCAGGCAGAAGCAGTTAGGGGCAATCAGGGAGGCAAGCAGGCAAGCAGTTTGGAGCTAGCAGTCCTGGATTGTGAGAAGGATGTCCTATAGGATAGGGCCTAAACGGGCAGTCAGACATCCCTCTATGGGTTCCCAGATTGGAGAGGGTGCAGGCTGGGATGAGGGACTCCCCTTCCCTGCCATGCACGAATTTCATGCACCGGGCCTCTAGTATTATATATTTGCAAAGAAAAAAAAGGGATAAAGTTTAATTTATTCTTTTTTATCACATATTTTGTGTCAGCAATACCTCAAATGTTTGGAGGTTGTCCTAGGTACCATCACGTCTATTTAGAGGTATATCTTACATTGAGAAAGGATTTCTGCAAAAGTATTCCAAAAGCATATTTTCCTTGATATCATTCAATTTGTTTTGATTTCAGAAGAATAAAGATATATATCGAACTTTACATTTTAATATATTGGATGTTTTGAATATTTAAAATTTGGTAATTTCTTAACTCTTCAGCTGTGAAAAATGAATTTACCATTCTGTATAAAGCTTTCAGCAAAAAATTATTAACTATTCTATGTTGCCAATAACAAAATCTATCTAGAAATTCTTTGCAGTACCAGGTAATCTCTTGGTTGGGGAAATTCTTTTTTTTTTAACAAGTTGTAAAGAAAAGTCATAACATATTTATTTGGTAATTTTTTTTTATTTAAAATTTTACTAATTTTTATTCAAATTGTATTTATAGGAAATTAATAAAAAAATATATACCTATAGGGCTTTGGGAGGGTAAGCTCAGTTGGTTAGAACATTGTTCTTGTATTCCAAGGATGTGTGTTCTATCCTAGGTCAGGGCACATACAAGACTTAGCCAATGAATACATAAATAAGTAGAACAACGAACCTCTCTCTCTATATATATATCTCTGAAAAAAATCAATCTGTAAATAAAAAATATTGAGATTTCACTCTCACCTTGATGTTTCTTTCTCTCTCCTCTCTAGCTCTCTCTCTCTCCATCCCCCTTTCTAAAAATCAACAAGATAAAATAATTTTTAAAGTATATTGCTATGTATCTTTTTGCTTGTTCTCAAACATTCCAAATGCTCAACCAGAGCATCTGAAATACTTGTTGTTGGTGTTCCCACTTTTATAGAGAAAATTAATATATTGATTGCTTAAACCCTTGTCACTTTGAACAGCCATTTAAAAAGTATTCATAGAAGAATGCATTTCAGGCCAACATTTGGCATCAGTTTAATACTATTTTTTATGCTTCAGGAAATCTGTTTTGTTATTTTGTGTTTTAGAAAGATGATACAATAAAAAACACTTTATTTCACAAGCCTGTTTCTTAGTACACTATAAAAAAAAACTGTGGTGGAGGCACAGGTTGAATCACATCTAGAATAAATCTAAAGCCAACTCCCCCTTCTTTGCAATATGTTACTAACTTCCCACATGTGATATTATAGCTCTATTTTAGGTGTCCTTGTGCTTGCCACTTATTTTATGTCTGAGAAAACATTTACAAGTGAATTCCTAGTTACATAAAACTGTTTTTATATATCTTGGTCTATATGCTGAATTCTATGCAATTATCATTGTACTAGAGGCCCAGTGCACAAAATTCATGCACTGAGGGGGTGTTCCTCAGCCCAGCCTGCACATTCTTCAATCTGGGACCCCTTGTGGGATGTCCCACTGCTGGTTTAGGGCCAATCCCTGAGAGATAAGGCTTAAACCAGAAGTTGGACATCCCTCTCACAATCTGGGACTGCTGACTTCTAACCACTCACCTGCCTTGCTGCCTGATGATTGCCCCTACCTGCTTCAGATTGCCTGATCGCCCCCTAACCACTACTCTGCCAGGCTGATTGACACATAACTTCTTTCCTGCCAGGTTGGTCTCCCCAACTGCCATCTCCTGCTGGCCTGATTGCCTCCAACTCTCCTCCCTGGCCAGCCAGGTCACCCCAAGTGCCTTTCCCTGCAGGCCTGGTACTGCCAACTGCCTTCTCCTACTAGCCTGGTCACCTCCAACTGCTTTCTCCTGCTAATCTGATCGCCCGCAACTACCCTCAACTGCTGGCCAGTTTGCCCCCAACTATTCTCCCCTGCAAGCCATCTTGTAGTGGCCATCTTGTGGCAGCCATCTTGTGGCAGCCATCTTCTGACACATGAGGGTGGCCATCTTGTGATGACATGGTAGCATTGCACAAAGGAGCAAGGGCCTCCTAGGCTTTTATCAGTATAGATAGTCTTGATTTGGATAATCTTTATTCCCTTTATATATGGTTCACTAGATCCTTTCTATGAAACATTCTTTTTTTTTCTTTATTGATTAAGGTATTACATATGTGTCCTTATCTCTCCATTTCCTCCCACCCTTCCAACTCATTCCCTCACCCCCCTGGTGTCTGTGCCCATTGGTTAGACTTATATGAATGAATACAACTCCTTTAGTTGATCTCTCTCCTTCAACCTTACCCTCCCCTACCTTACCTCTGAGCTCTGACAGTCTGATCAACAGTTCTCTGACTCTGGATTTGTTTTTGTTCATCAATTTATGTTGTTCATTATATTCTACAAATAAGTGAGATCATTGATATTTATCTTTCTCTTACTGGCTTATTTCACTTAGCATAATGCTCTCCAGTTCCATTCATGCCTTTGCAAATAG
The DNA here is from genome assembly GCA_027563665.1 of Antrozous pallidus. Taxonomy (NCBI): domain Eukaryota; kingdom Metazoa; phylum Chordata; class Mammalia; order Chiroptera; family Vespertilionidae; genus Antrozous; species Antrozous pallidus. Next base: position 101,536,162 of record CM050514.1, read on the forward strand.
TAAGAGTTCCTTCTTTTTTATCATAGTATAGTATTCCATTGTGTAGATGTACCACAATTTTTAATCCACAGGATTGTTTGAAAATACTATGAAAAACTCTATTCCAACAAATTAGACTACCTAATGGAAATAGAGATATTCCTAGAAATACAACCTTCTGAAACTCAATCAGGAAGAATCTAAAACCTCAATAGGCTGGAAATTAAGGAGGAAATTGAAAAAGTCATTTAAAATTTTTTTTAGGAAACTTTATACTGTTCTCCATTGTGGCTGCACCAGTCTGCATTTTCACCAGGAATGTATGAGGGTTCTTTTTATCTGCATCCTTGCCAGCACTTGTCAGTTGTTGATTTGTTGATGATAGCCATTCTGACAGGTGTGAGATGGTACCGCATTGTCGTTTTCATTTACATCACTCTGATGATTAGTGACTTTGAGCATGTTTTCATATGTCTCTTGGTCTTCCTTATATCCTCTTTTGAAAAGTATATATTTAGGACCATTGCCTATTTTTTTATTAGATTTTTGATATTTCTTTTTTTAAGTTGTATGAGTTCCCTGTAAATGTTGGAGATTAAACCCTTTTCAGTGATAACATTGGCAAATAGGTTCTCCCCTGCAGTGGGCTTTCTTGGTGTTTCGTGAATGGTGTCTTTTTTTTGTACCAAAGTTTTTATTTTGATGTAGTCCCATTCGTTTATTTTCTCCTTAGTTTTCATTGCCATAGGAACTTAATTGGCAAAAATATTGTTTCAGTATATGTCTGAGATTTTGCTGCCTGTGGATTCCTCTACTATTTTTATGGTTTCCCATATTTTGTTTAAGTTCTTCAACTATTTTGAGTTTATTTGTGTGTATGGTGTAAGTTGGTGGTCTAGTTACATTTTTTTTTGCATGTATCTGTCCAATTTTTCAAACACCATTTATTGAAGAGACTGCCTTGACCCCATTGCAAGTTCTAGCCTCCTTTGTCAAATATTAATTGAGCATAGTGGTTTGGGTAGATCTCTGGGTTCTCTATTCCATTCCATTGGTCTATATGCCTATTCTTGTGCCAATACCAGGTGGTTTTGAGAACAGTGACTTTGTAATACAGCTTGATATCTGGTATTGAGATCCCACCTACTTTGTTCTTATTTCTCGGGATTGCTGCAGCAATTCAGGGTCTTTTTCTATTCCAGATTCATTTTTGGAGAGTTCGTTCTAATCTGTGAAATATGCTGTTGGTATTTTAATGGGGAGTGCATTGAATCTATAGATAGCTTTGGGTAGTATGGACATTTTAATGATGTTGATTCTACCAATCCATAAACACGGTATGTTGTTCCATCTGTTTATGACTTCTTCTATCTCTTTCTTCAGTGTTCTGTAGTTTTCTGAGTACAGGTCTTTTACCTTCTTGCTTAAGTTTATTTCTAGGTATCTTAATTTGGGGGCTGCAATGGTAAATGGGATTTTTGTTTGTTTGTTTCTCTTTCTGTAATTTCACTATTGGTGTACAAAAATGTCATAGATTTCTTGGCATTAATTTTGTATCCTGCTACATTGCAGAATTCATTTATTAAGTCTACTAATTTTTGATTGAGTCTTTAGGGTTTCCTACGTACAATGTCATGTCATTTGCAAATAATGTCAGTTTTATGTATTCTTTTCCAATTTGGATACATTTTATTTCTTCTTCTAATTTAATAAAATGAAAAAAATATGGGAATATGTGCAAGTACAGTAGGTTTATCACTGTGATGGAGGATATCAGTCCTTTGTGATGTGTGTCATCAGCTGAAGCAAAAGGAGCTGTAAGGTAAACGGTAAGTGGCTGGGAGAATGGGACAGCTATGTTCCTGAAAATCTGGGAAATATGTGGGTAAACAACTACCTTTTTAAGAAAAAGTATCTTTTACATTTATATATATGAACTGTCTGGAATAATATTTTTCTCTTATGATGTGAATTCCAGGTTAGTATGAATTATTTTTTATTTGGAAATCCAATTAAACTGTTACCACTTAATTCAAATCACAGCCCATTCTCCAATAAACTGCATTATCAGCTTTTCAATTATTGGTTAATTTTATATGAGTGGGTCTATTTCTATACACTTTACTCTATTAATTACTTGGAAACTTTTGTTTTTCACCAAAGTTTTCATTTTGTGTAGTGAAGGCTCCAGCAAAACATGTTGGTATACCCTTAAACTACTGGGAATTCTACTAAAGTTGAATATCAATATCTGCATATGAAATAGATTACCCACCCATTATCTTCTTCAAACAGAATATGAAGTAGATAGTTCTAATGTAGTATGATAGAATTGATCCCTATAAACAAAACTTATATACTAAAAAAATGTGCAAACTTAAATTACAAAATAAACAAGCCTACTAATTCTTTAAACATTCCATTGTGAATGTACAAACACCAGAAATAAGACCTTTCAAACAATGGGATCAACAATGTAAATATTCATTATTTTACCAAATTTCTAAGTATAAAGCTATTAGTAAAATAAACAATAAATCAAACAATAAATTTTACAGAAACATTTTGACAGAAAAAATATCTGTCACCTTGTTTGTTTATAAACTATATAATAAAGATAATCCTTCATTATTCTCTCATGTCTCTCAAATATTACTTGGGTAGTTCCAACTATAAATGTATTTCTAGGAAAATTAGTTAAATTGACATAGTGTCCTAAGGGGCCTTATGATCTATGTATGATTCAATATTTTAGATCTTGACTATTTCTCTTCATACTCAAATTCTATTTCACTTTGTTTCTATCTTCATGATTTATTCTTCAGAGTATATTGCTTTTTATGTCTGACATAAAAACCAAAATATAAAGTCCTATAAAATAAAAAGACTATAGTGAACAGTTTTGTTTAGATTTAAATGGAGATAAATAGGAAATTACAGTTACAAATTATAGTATAACTACAATACAGTTACAGTTCAAAAACATGATTATATTAAAAAGAACATTTATTATAAATAAATTTTCACAACATGTAGAGCCATCTGTTTCATCCTCCTTGCTAGTGAGTAGATAAAGGACAATGTAACTTTAGGAGAATCTATCTCCTCCTCAGATTCTGTTTCCAAAACCAATGGGGTTTCTCATACATTCTTCACACCTGTTACTTTACCTTCCATTTCAGTGTACTATTAAGAAATTGCCCTCAAATAATTTACTTCAAAATCATTCACTGCATATTTAAGCATGATAATACTTTCTCTCTAGCAAGGTATTTTTCTTTAACTTTATTTTAAAATGAAATTAAAGCTTATAGCAAACCTGAAAGTAAAATTAACAACTTTTATTTTTTACCTACTCTTTTTCTAAATACCATTTTTTCTTCTTGAATCAGAGACTAATAACTGAATTTATTTAAAACACAGTCTAGTTCTCTATTTTTCTAGTATGCAAATATTTTATCAGTAAATTTGAAATGTATGTGGTCCAATGAATAAGGATGAGGAAAAAGAACAGATAATGGTCTTTCCTTATTTTATGTTCCCATAAGAGTTCATTTATTTCCTTTTTTGTCTCTGCACTGAGACTCAAATTACTTCAATCAAATATTCTGAACAATACTCTTGCTCAAAAACATTTAAAAAAGGAGATTGTATGAACAGTTTCCTTATCTTCCAGAGATCACTTGACTTCTGGTCTCATAAGTGAAGACCTGTGAGTCCAGGACCATCTTTACCAAGCCCAGGTCTCCTGAGAGCCACTTCATTCTAATCACTGCAATAACAACTCAAGTGATCACAAATCTCATTTTCTTATTTCCTAGCTAATAGGAACTTATGAAGATCTGAAAAACAATAACAAAACTCCAAGATTTTGCCTTTTTGTAAAATAAATAAGAAATGTATTTAAATTTGGTCATTCATATAAAATAGCACTGTGATGATTAATTTTATTTGTCAACTTTCATAGTCCAGGGTATCCAGCTATTTGGTCAAATACCAGTCTACATGTTGCTGCAATGACATTTCTTTTAGATGGAATTAACATTTAAATCAGTAGATATTGAATAAAGCAGATTAACTTCCAAAAATGAATCTAATTCAGTCATTTGAAAGCCTTTAGAATAAAAAGTGAGATTTCTAGAACAAAAAGGTACTCTCATAAAGACAACAACATAGAAAACCTGCCAGTTTCAAGTCTGCTGTCCTGATGAATTCAGATTTGAGACTATAACATCAACTCTTATCTGAATTTCCAGCCTGCCAGCTTGCCCTATGAATTTCATACTCATCAGCACCCATGATCCTGTGAACCAATTACTTAGAATGAATCTATAAATGTATCTCTCTGTCTCTCTCTGTCTCTGTCTCTCTCTGTCTCTCTGTCTCTCTGTCTCTGTCTCTCTCTCTCTCTCTCTCTCTCTCTCTCTCTCTGTGTGTGTGTGTGTGTGAATAATAGCATTAGATTGAGGAGATTTAGAACATAGAGACATGAGAGATATTTTGAGATGATCAGCTTCTGTATCCTAGGTATTGCCTCTACATCTGGCCATAAACAACACCTCTGTATGAATATTAATTTAATTACAAAAGCTCACAGCATAAGTGTTATAGAAAAAAATACATGCCACAACAACAAGAAAAATGGGCAAGTTTCATTTTTTAGTGGCTTAGTTGATTTACTTTTTCAATATTCAGTAAAAATTACTTGAATTTAAAGGAAAAAATGGTGTTTGAAAGATGGTAGCTGACAGGATGGCAGTAAAAGAGAGAGTGAGGAAGCGAAAGGGGAATGTGTGGACATGGGTGGTGCTGGTGGTGGTGGTGGTGGTGGTGGTGTGTGTGTGTGTGTACATAAGGGACAGTTAGATCCTGCAAGACTTTCAGGGGCTGGCAGACCAGGCTCTCATAGATGGGTAGCCCCCACTACTGCTGCAAGCACTACATGGTAGCAGCTCTGGCAAAGAAACTACACTATCTTGAAGGGCACAGCTGCTGTTACTAGGAGCCCAGCTTCACCATCACCCAGACTGCCCTCAGACAAAAATCAATAATACCTTACAGCCACTCTGGAAAAGACCTGATACCACAGCTGCAGACCCATGGACCAAGCCACCCCAGCCACAGACTCCTGTGCGTCCTGGAGGGCATTCCCCTCCCACCTACCCACTACAGTGGCATAGGTCCCATGTATACCAAGCCACCCCTGACTACGCATGCAACTTCCACCTGCCATGTCTTTTGGAAACCCCAACTGGCCCCTAATGGTTGGCATGTGCTTCTCCTACCAGTCGCTTCTCTCAGACAACCCAGCTGGCTCCTGACTGTTGGCATGCAACTCCCACCTAAATGAGGCAATCAAGTGTCTCCCAGGCACCCAGGTTGGCTCCTGGTTGTTGGTATACACAGCTCTTACTAGCTGTGTCTTTCAGACACTGCAGATGGCCCCTGACTGTCATTGGACAGCTCCTGCCAGACTGCAGTGGATGCTTGTCTCCCGGGCACCCAAGCTGACTGACCTCTTACTGTCTGAATGTGTGGCTCCTGCCTGCTACACCATCTAGGTATCCTAGCTGACTCCTGACTGTCAGCAACAGCATCTCCTGGGCACTCGAGTCATCTTACTCTTACACATATGGCTCCCACTGCCCTGTGTCAGTTGCACCTCCCCATACCCCAAGCTCACCCTTGACTATTGGGGTGTATGATGTTCCCACACAAGCCAGGGGCCTCAGCTAAGGGCTCACCCAATTGAGCACAAGGACTCTTCAGCAACAGCAAAAATGAGGAAACAAAAAAGCAACCCTCAAAAGAAAGAAAATGAGGAATCATAAAAAAAGGGGGGTGGGCTAAATGAAAAGGAGACATGCAATATGTCAAAAAAAGAATTCAGAATAATGGTCATACAATTCATAAATCAGAGGGTAGGAAAATCAGCAATCTATGTAAGAATCAAAAAAAATCAAAAGTGATATAGCTATAATAAAACACACCATGGAAGGATTCAACAGTAGACTAATATAAGCAGAGGATAGAACTAGTTAACTAGAAGATAGAGTATAGAAACAAGCTCAATCTAAAGAGAAACTGTAGAAAAAAATTAGAAAGCAAGAGGAGAGATTAAGGGAACTTTGGAACAACATAAAACAGAGTAACATATGTATAATAGGGGTTCCAGAAAAACAAGAAGAACAGCAAGTATTAGAGAACCTACTTAAAGAAAAAATTACAGAAAACTTCCCTAATATGGGGAAGAAAAAAGTCACCCAAGCACAGAGAGTTCAAAACAAGTTGAACACAAAAAGACTCACCTAAGATGTCATAATTAGAATGGCAAACATTAACAACAAAGAGAGAACCTTAAGAGCTACAAGAGAGAGAAAGAGAGTTACAGACAAAGGATCTCCCATTAGATTATAAAATTATTTCTCAAGAGAAACACATCAGGCCAGAAGGCTATAGAATGAAATATACAAAGTGATGCAAAACAAGGTACTGAATCCAAGAATACATCATCCAGAAAGACTATCATTCAAAATTGAAGGGGAAATCAGGAGCTTCGCAGAAAAAAAAAAAAGGCTAAGAGATTTTATCACTAACAAGCCAGCAATGCAAGAAATGGTAAAGGAACTGCTGGATAAAGAAGACATAAAAACATAAGAAGGAACACAGGCACAACAAATAAAAATGGTTACAAACAAGTACTTACCAAGAATAACTTTAAATGTAAATAGACTAAATGCTCCAATCAAAAGACATTGAGTGGCTGAATGAATAAGAAAACATCACCCATAAATATGCTATCTTCAAGAGACCCACCTCAACACAACACTCACAGAGACTGAAAGTGAAGGGATAGATGGAAAAATATATTTCAGGCAAATGGAAATGAAAGAAAATAAGCTGGGATATCAATAGTTATATCTGCCAAAATAGACCTCAAAGTGAAGACCATAAAAAGAGATAAGGAAGGCCACTTCATAATACTAAAGGGATTGATACATAAAAAAAAAAAAAAAAACTTCTGGAAGATATCAAGGGAGAGATCAATAGCAATATGATCATAGCAGGGAACTTTAATACCCCACTGACATCACTGGATAAATATTCTAGATAAAAAGTAAGCAAAGAAACAGCAATCCTAAACGACTCACTAGAACAGATGGACTTAATTGACATCTTCAGAATCTTTCACCCTAAAGCTGCAGAATATGCATTCTTCTCCAGTGCACATGGAACATTTTCAAAGATAGATCACATATTGGGACACAAAGTCTCTCCATACTCAAGAATATTGAAATCAAATGAAGCATTTTCTCAGACCACAATGGCATATTAGAAGAAATCAACTACAATAAAAACAATTTAAAAAGTCAAACACTTGGAAGCTGAATAACATGTTATTAGACAATGATTGGGTTGCCAACGAGATTGAAGAAGAAATTAGTAACAGCCTAGAAACAAATGACAATGAAAACACAACAAACCAAAACCTATGGGACACAGTGAAAGCAGTCCTGAGAGGGAAGTTCATAGTTCTAAATGCCTACCTAAAAAAAAAAAAAAAAAAAAGGAATAAAAAGAAAAGAAAAGAAAAATTAGTAATAAATTACCTAACTCTAGAACTTAAAGAATTATAAAAGAGCAATAAAAGAAGCAAAGAATGAGCAGAATATAGATAATAAAGATCAGAGCAGAATAAATGGCATAGAGGGAAAAAAAGATCAATGAATCCAAGAACTGTTTATTTGAAAGGATAAACAAGACTGATGAATTTTTAGCTATACTCACCAAGAAGCAAATAAAGAAGAAACAAATAAACAAAATAAGAAATGAAAGAGGCAAATTAACAATATATCCCACCAGAATACAAAGGATTGTGAAAGAAAAAATAATACCATGAAAAACTCTATTCCAAAAAACTAAACAATATGTAGGAAATGAACATATCCCTAGAAAAATATGACCTTCCAAAACTCAATCAAGAAAAATTAAAAAATCTCAACAGGCTGATACCTAAGGAGGAAATTGAAGCAGTCATCAAAAATTTTTTAGCAAACAAAAGCCCACGGCCAAATAGCTTAACAAGATAGTTTTACCAAACATTCAAAGAACTAAAACCTATCCTCCTCAGACTATTCCAAAAAATTCAAGAGGAAGGCATACATCCAAGCTCTTTCTATGAAAACAGCATTACCCTAATCCCAAAACCAGATAAAGAAACTATAAAGAAAGAGAATTAAAGGCCAACATTTATTATGAACATAGATGCTAAGATCCTCAACAAATTCTAGCAAATTGGATCCAGCATTACTTTAGAAAGATCATACACCATGACCAAGTGGGATTTATTCTGGGGATGCAAGGATGGTACAATATCCACATGTAAATAAACATGATATAATACATAAACAAATTGAGAGACAAAAATCACATAATCATATCAATTGTTGCAGAAAAGGCATTTGACAAAATCCAGCACCTCTCCTATAAAAACTCTCAGCAAAGTGGGAATAGAGGAACCATAACTCAACATAATAAAAGCCTTATATGACAAATCTACAGCCAACATGATAGTCAATGGCAAAATCTAAAACCATTTCCACTAAGAACAGTAACATAGTAAGACAGGGATGCCCACTTTCACCACTACTGTTTGACATAGTCTTGGACATGCTAGCCATAGCAATCAGATAAGGATAAGAAATAAAAGGCACCCAAATTGGAAAAGAAGAAGTAAAATTGTCATTATTTACAGGTGGCATGATATTGTACATAGAAAACCCTAAAGACTCCATCAAACTCTACTAGAATTAATGAATGAATTTGGCAATGTAGCAAGATACAAAATTAACACCCAGATATCTATGGCTTATTTTATACACAAATAATTAACTCACAGACAGAGAAAGTAAAAAAAAAAAAATGTCATTTACCATTGCAACAAAAAAATCAAGATCCTAAGAATGAATTTAACAAAGGAGGTAAAGGACCTATACTCAGAAAATTATAGAACACGGAAAAAAGAGATAGAGGAAGACATAAGAAAATGGAAGAATATACTGTGTTCATGGATTGGTAGAATCAACATCATTAAGATGTCCATATTACCCGCAAGCAATCTATAGATTCAATGTAATCCCCAATTAAAATACCAACAGTATACTTTAAAGATCTAGAATAAACTCTCCAAAAATTCATTTGTAACAAAAAAACACACACACACACAAACAAAAAAACAAATAGCTGCAGCAATCTTAAGAAATAAGAGCAAAGTTGTAGGGATCACAATGCCAGATATCAAGCTATACTACAAAGCCACTGGCACAAGAACAGACTTATAGACCAATGGAACAGAACAGAAAACCCAGAAATAGACCCAAGTCATGCTCAGTTAATAGTTGACAAAGGAGGCAAGAACATACAATGGAGTCAAGACAGTCTCTTCAATAAAAGGTGTTGGGAAAATTGAACAGATACATGCAAAAAATGAAACTAGACCACTAACTTACACTATACACAAAAATAAACTCAAAATGGATAAAGAACTTAAAATTAAGACAGGAAACCATAAAAATCTTTTAAGAAGCCTTAGGCAGCAAAATAGCAGACATTTGTTATAGCAATATCTTTACCAACACAGTTCCTAGGGCAATGGAAACTAAGAAGAAAATGAACAAACAGGACTACATCAAAATAAAAAGCTTCTGCATAGCAAAAGAAACCATCAACAGAATAAGAAATCCCACTGCATGGAGAACGTATTTGGCAATAAAGGTTTAATCTCCAACATTTACAGGGAACTCATTCAACTTAACAAAAGGAAGATAAACAATCCAATCCAAAAATAGACAAAGGATCTAAATAAACACTTTTAGAAAAAGGACATTCAGAAAGCCAAGAGACATATGAAAACATGCTCAAAGTCACTAATCATCTGAGAAATGCAAATCAAAATGACAAGGAGGCATTATCTCACACCTGTCAGAATGGTTATCATCAACAAATCAACAAAGGACAAGTGCTAGAGATGATGCAGAGAAAAGGAACCCTTTTGCACTGCTGATGGGAATGCAGACTGGTGCAGCCACTGTGGAGAAGAGAATGGAGTTTCCTCAAAAAAATAAAAATGAAACTTTCATTTGACCCAGTAAGCCCACTTATTGGGATATATCCCAAGAAAAACAGAAATAGCAATCAGAAAGGATATATGCACCCATATGTTCATACCAGCACAATTTACAATAGCTAAGATTTGGAAGCAGCATAAATGTTCATCAGCAGATGAGTGGATTAGAAAACTGTGGCACATCTACACAAAAATCTGTATCAGTGAAAAGGAGAGTCTCAGAGAAAGAGCTCTGTAACTGTCCAGGGCTTTTCTAGAGAAGAGCATGTTCTCCCCTAACACTAGTGTTTTTGCTCAGTCTTTGGCTTGAAGAGATCATCTCAGCTCAAAAAACTGCAGGATGAATCTTGAAGGACCTAACCGCTGAAGGCTGTCAATTGGACACAGTCCAGAGAGCTGTGCAGCTAATCATTTCTAGAAGGGGGAGCTGAGTAGCCCTTCTCCATGTCTGCTACAGTTTACCTTCTGTACTGCTGTGGTCCACTTCTCTGTGGATGGTTGGGAAGGTGCTCTTCCAGGATCCCTGTGAGAATCTCTTCCTAAGGAGGGATTTAGAGATGGGAAAGAGAGGGAAGAACCACAGCCCCAGCTGCTCCAATTGTCCAGGGTCATAACTGATATTCATTTCTCCCTCTTTCATGGTTCCTCCTAAATACTCCCCACATTTAGCTTCTTCTTTACTGGTCACAATGATTTATCGGTTGAAGTGATCAAAATACTCATTCCTGAAATGTTTGAAGTTCTATCCCATGTATCACCTTAGGCTGGAAACATCCTGAAATGAATGTTTGAAATTCTATCCCATGTGTCACCTTAGGCTGGAAACACTGCACTTATTGTTTAAAGTTACAATTAGGCAAAATATTGACTCACCCAAGGAGGTCAACTGAGTCAGTCAACCTCTATAGGTATCCCTCCCTGTCCTCTCTGTGAAACAACAGCCTGACCTCTTGATGATCAGATTCAATTATCCCTGAAAAGATCGTGCCTCACTTTATCTCCTGTTGATCGCTACCTAAAGTATCTAAGTGGCATCACTACCTCACAGCATTTTGAGATCGCTTGCTATGCTCCAGGCAAGAGTACACTCCTGTTAGGGACTAGATCCAGGACCTCTACTCAGCAGCATGCAAAGTTAAAGGGATGGGAAGCACAAAATTCCTAGTGGGCCATAGGATGTAATGGGCATGAAACAACTTGTGCTTCTATACCTAGGTTCCTAAATCTGTGTGTTTTTTGTGGATATAATGCCATGTAGTAGTCTCTGATGAAATGCCTATACTGCATCTTGGAAAATGGTACCTCATTTTTACAGGCATTACCTCTGGGCTCCCACTTCAGCTTTATCTTCCACAGACCATTATAGTGCCCATAGTTTTCAGATGTTATAAAATGTAGTACAATCAGTGGATCTCATGGTGATGGCTCTATTCCCATACCTCTTTTATTTGAAGTTGTTTTCTCGATTGCATGATGTATTGGGTAGAAGTCCATGCCTGTGATTAGGATTTCTGTAAGCCCTTAATATTGAGGCTGAGGGCCTGCAGACCAAAGATATAAACTCTAGCCTAAAAAAGTATTGATTCCTGATAATAAACCAATGGTCCTTCTAGGAGAGAAAGGACAAATGTAGTTAATTTGTCACTAAGTGGTCGTTTAAAAAAATCTTTATTGTTTAAAATATTACAGACGTCCTTTTTTGTCTCCATTGACCCCTCCTAGTCTGCCCCTGGCCCTTTGGAGCTATCATGTGGATGGCCAGTTGGCAACAGTAGCTAGATGGGCCCTGGCAAGTGGGAACCTATGCTATTGAGCCCTAACATTGCCTCCATTTGCTCCACAGTGATCCCTAAACTCATGTGCCCATCATTCCAGCACTGGAGAGAATCAATCCCATAAAATGCTGCTGATGCCAGTGTTCTCAGTCATTTTGTCTACTTGACTCTTTAGTGATTTGTCATGGCAGTTGTTCCCCAGTGGGCATGTGATACAAAGATTCTCAATCCGTTCACTCCCACATGTTTATACAATGTACTTACCATGGTTCTCTTTGTTCCTCATCATTCAATATTTTCCAGCCAACCAGAGCATATATATAAATTCAGGCCACTTTTCCTTCTTTCACACAGGATTTCCAGGTAGATTTCCCACAGTTCTGTACATGAGGAAGATTTTCTCTTATGATTTTTTTTAAAGCCACTTACTTCTGAGTGAAGTTGTATTGCAGCTGACAGTCATTTCTTAATTGCTTCCTCATAGCAAGCTTACCTTTCTATAAACTAAGTTATGTCATTTTTTTTTGTTCTGTGTCAATCATACAGAGCACTCACAGATCAGTGTATGTGAGGTTGTGGGGGGTGTTGGCTGTTGATACAATCATGGTGGTTACAAGGGAATCTGGGATAATTGCACATGTAGCTTGCATGTTCCCTCTGACCAGAACTTTGTACATGACCCACGGTATATAATTTCCAATGTTGATGACCACTTATCTACTTTACTTAATGTCTTGTGTGTCTAAAATGGCCCAGCCTGAGATGGGGAGTTCCAGGTACATGGTCCCTTGGTACCCTATGATCAAACATTCTGTCTTTATCTGGGCTTAGTCAAACCCCAAAAGCTGTACTGTATTTTCTGGAGTATATAACGACTGGAACTGATGATGATAGAAGGAAGATAACAAACAATAGAGAGAGAGCAAGTGCCAGGCAAGTCCCTGGCGAGTTAGCAATGCCCATCATAATTGCAAGCTACGGTATTTTTACACCTGGCATATAAGACTACCCCCAAGTTTTGAGAATACTTTCCTGGGTTAAAAAGTCATCTTATACACCTGAAAATATAGTATATTTATCTGCTGCAAGTACAATGGCTTTGTTCCAAAACCTTGAGTCCATGGTGCACTCTTCCACTCTTAGTTGCACACTGCATCTTTTCCCATTGCTGACAACCAGGTATTACAATGTCCACAGATTACATGGCCCAAATAGCATACTCCTTTTTATGCAGTCTGGACTTTCTCTTTCCTGCTTTACGCCCAACTCACAACTATCAACCTTCTGTTCTAAAGACCAGAAATAGTATTCCAAGCTATGAGATATATTGTTGCCAGAAACCAGAGAGGTCTCCCAGGTTTCATGTTGCTTTATTTGTGTAAGAAATAGAAGCTGCACCAGTTAGTCCTTTAAGTTGTCCTAAATCAGTGGACTCCTAACACTTTCCTGAAATGGCAGAATCTGAATCTTTATAGGATTTGTTTCCCACCCTTAGGGCCATATTTGTTTTACCAAGGCCTACAACTTGCTAGCTACCTCTTGCACCTTCTATCTGATTAGCATGGTGCCTATAATCAAAACTTCCAGGAGATACTTCTGAGAAATTTTTAAAATGAGCTTTATTCTAATATGATTTGCAAACCAGAGACCATAGCCTTTGGCATAAACCAAAAACACACTGTGAAGTGGGGAAGATAGGACAGGGCTTTTAAAAAGACAAGTTGCATAGGAGTGAATAACAAATAGATGGGTTGCTAAGGAAACAAGGTCTTAAACCTAGATCGTTTCTTTCCTGATTGGAGGGGCAACTGGACCTTCAATGTTCAGCCAGTTCAGTGGTTAGCAAGTAGGAGCAATGGATAGCATGATCAAGCACTTATCAATGTCTTAGCTTTAGGTCTGCGAGCAAAGAATTTGGTGCAGAGAGCGCTGCTTATCAACCATATAGGGGGTACGATTTATCACACAGTACAGCCAACACAGGAGGCTGTTTGTCCTTGGCATGGTTTTGGAGCCCAAAGATAAAAGTCACTAGGAAAGTCATGAGTCAGAGTCAAAACTGCAAATTTTCAAATTTTGGGCCACAAATTATGGTATTAAAGTTCTTATAAGACCTCATGCCTTTGGTATAGTGAATTTATATGATGTTCTGTGGAGTTCTAAGATAGCCCAGATCTCTTTGGATTATATCATGGCAAAAGATGAGAGGGTTAACATAGATCTGGGGGAAAATAAATATGAGTATTCATGAGAATGAATGTGAATTTTACTTTTTTTCCTGATTAAAATATGAAAGGATGCATTTATTTATTTAAATATCAAACATCATATATCTGAGCCAAATTAACCTGCTCTAGTTCAGACAACAGATCTGGCACAGACCAGGGCTCTGAGCTTACAGTAACCCAAAGTCATTCTCTGCCTTCATTACATTTTTGAGATTATTATTAATCTCTGTCATACACACCCCCTTCCAATGTGATATTGTTTTTATTTATTGTCTATGCTAGGGACTAGTTTTAAAGATTTCCAACTTACTTTTCCTCATGATGTTACGATATGGGAGTTACTCCAACTTCCAAGTCTATCCATCCCACTTATATGCTTAAGGACCCACAAAATGATGACAAGTCCAGAGACACACTGAAAGCCAGCTTTCAGTCAGGAGTCCACTTATTTCTGGCCTCCACCTATTTTCTAATTTAGAAAACATAAAATGCTTCAGGTCCCACCTGTCAATGTCTATCTCGAGTTGGAATCCAGCAGTAAAATATATGGTCATTTTCCTTTAATCATTGTAAAATCGCTTAAGACAATGGCCTATGAGAAAGGACACAGGAACTTCTTTACAATAATAGCCACAGCAGTACCCAGTCTTTCTCCATACGAAAGCAGCCACTTATTTTATCAGTGGGTTTGGTGTGTGGAAATTGGATCAGTTCCGAAAACTAGTCAAGGAGTTTGGAATTTTTTGTTAGTGCAACTGCTCTCAGCTTCTTCTTCATCCAATATTGCTGTCTTTTAAGTAACAATATTAAGCAATTGCCTTGTTTAATGCTTATCTATTTTGTCCCTAGAAAAGTCAAGCTTTATTAGCCATCATCATAAATCTCGATTAGTCAGATTTCTTGGGTTGCAATCTAACTCTCAGGCACTCTAATAATCACCTAACGTGCCTGGCGTCTGGTCTCTAAGCGCTATTACCTGGCCTGCACTCTTCCAGAGGCCTCGAAACCCCATTTCTGGTGAGCCGGATGCTGTTCCGAGGAGCCCCTCACAGAACATCACTGAACTGCCTCGTGATGCTGGTATCTCTTCACCAGCGCATTTCAGATGCTCTTTCCAAAGGCAGTGTTCTCTGTGCTTTACCATGGGATGTAACTCAGTAGTGGGACTTGGTATCTAATGTCTCTCTAGCTTGCCCATTTCCATGACCTTTCAGCACATCTTTTCTTTCTCAATAAGATATCGCCACATTGTTGAGAGTGAACAATCTTTGTTTTAAGATTTCTATGGATTACTATAATTTTAGTTTATATTTACACACTTTGAAATCTATTTCCTAGGGTCTGGCCCAAGGAATACAATTCTTCAAATAAGTTTTCGCTAAGTCAATAAATTCTCCTTAGATGAGTCTTAATTCCTGGTCTTCTTAATTGAACGCCTTCAGGATGTTCCCAACCTCCTGCCAGCACATGTTGGCTAGATTTCACTATTTGGAATTACAGTCCCTTTCCTCCTTAAAAAAGTCCAGCACACCCCTGGATGGGTTTTACTGGTATGTGTTCTAATCTGATTATCAGCCTGGAAGCCAGGGCAGAGTATAGACTGAAGTATCTATTTCCATATTGGGGGAGGGAGGGAGCGGGGCAGAAATATGTTATTGATGAGAAAGAATGGGCCACTCAGAAGTTTTAGAAAAGTCTGGGAATTTTAAATGTTTGGGAAAATTGACCCATATATCTCTATATTCCAGAAGTCAAGCTTCCAGATTTATACAGATAAGCTCCTGCCTTGTTAAACTCTCTTAAATATAATATTGCAATAATGCTTGTCACACGTGAGTAATGAGGTGGTAGTCAGCAAAATGTAATTTACATTCTTATAATAATTAGTTACTTTGAAATGAGAGACATTTTCTAAACTTTCAATTATTATTTGGACTTACCTGATGTTAACCAATGCTAATAACTAATTAATTTTTGACACTTAATTTTATAATATTCAATATCATATTGATCATATTTGACACTACATTAATGCCACAGAGGGTTTATTGTTATGAGTAGTCTAGAAATATGACAGAGAAGCTAAGTTTTATTTTTAATATTAAAGTTCCTGATCCTAATTCTGATGTATGTGAGTTTGTGTATGTGTATGTTGGTGAGGGATCAAATTCATCACAAATTTTCTGGACACCAGATGTGAGTTCTACAATTGTATGCAATTTTGACACAATCTACCTGTAGATAACTTCATATTCCACATATAAGTCATATGCCAATGTCAAGTCCAGATTGTCACCTGGGCTTCTGATTCACCCACTAAAGATTGAAAATTCCAACAACCTGCTTCTTGAAGGAAATCAATTTTCTAGAGTTGCTTACTAGATTACAGGTTTATTATAAATGGATATAACTCAGGATGAGCCACATAGAAGAAATTCATAAGGCAATGCATAAGGCAAGGGAAAAATAAATTAATTTATTGTTTGGTTTTTTTTTTAGAGAGATAGAGAAAGATAAAGCAGGAAGAGAGAGAGAGAGATATTTGTTATTCCACTAATTTATGTATTCACTAGCAGCCTGGTGCATGTAATTTGTGCACATTAAAAAGGAATAAATTAGAGAAAATATTTTAATATTGCTATTTACCCTTTCTCTATAATGTAAGTATCAGAGATGAAAGAAAATAGTAAAATGTATATGAAAATCTACCTCCTGTCAGAGTCTGGGGTGCGCTGAAGGACCCAGAGTCAAGTCCCTGCCCACCCTCATGTGCCTCAAAATCACGTGAGACCCAGACTCAGCTGGCCCTCTCCCCATCAAGCCCTGCTGGCTAGGGGGCACAGCCTCAGGTCTCCTGGTGCAGCCTCAAGTCCCCTGGCCCAGGCTCCAGAGCAGGGGTTTGGCCTCAGGTCTCCAAGCCTGGCCTCAGGTACCCTGAAACCAGTGCTGGGGCAGAGGGAGTTGCCTCAGTCCTCCTGACCATGGCCTCAGGTCCCCCAGCCCTGGCACCAGGGTGTGATGGCATGATGACCAATTATTAGCTCTTTGTTATATACTAGAGGCTCAGTGCACAAAATTCATGCACAGAGGTGGGGAATGTCCCTCAGCCAAGCCTGCACCATCTCCAATCTGGGACCCCTAGAGGTATGTCCTACCAGGATCGGGCCTAAACGGACAGTTGGACATCCTTCTCACAATCCAGGACTGCTGGATCCAAACTGCCTCCCTAAATGCCATTAACTGCTTCTGCCTGCCAGCCTGATCACCCGCTAACCACTACCCTGCCAGCCTAATTGATCTCTAACTGCTCCCCTGCCAGCGCGTTTGCCCCCAACTTCTTTCCTCTGCTGGCCTGGTCACACCTAACTGCCCTCCCCTGATTGCTCACAACTGCCCTCTATTGCAGGCCTGGAACCTTCCAACAGCTCTCTCCTACTGGCCATTTTGTGGTGGCCATCTTGTGTCCATATGGGAGCAGTATCTTTGATCACATGAGGGCAGCCCTCTTGTGTCTTAGAGTGATGGTCAATCTGCATACTACTCTTTTATTAGATAGAATAAAGGCCTGGTGCATGGGTGGGGGCCAACTGGTTTGCCCTGAATCAGGGTGGGGGTTCCCTTGGAGCATGGGGCAGCCTGGGCGTGGGGCCAATGGTGGTCCATGCCCCCCAGCAACCCACACAGAGTCCCTGGGATCTGAGATTAATTTATGTTCTATAATTGAAACTTTGTAGCCTGGAGCAGAGCCAAGTCTTCTGCTTGCTCCGTGGTGACAGCCATTTCTGTTTGGGTTTATTTAAATTCTATAATTGAAACTTAGTAGCTTAGAGTGGAGGCCTAGGATCTAGGGCTGCAGAAGTTTGACTTCCTCCATAACCTGAAAACTCTAGCCTCTGCTCTCTCCAGTTCTGTGGCTGCAGCCATTTCTGTTTGGGTTTTTTAAATTCTATAATTGAAACATTGTAGCATTGGCTTTCTCTGTTGCCAGGGAAACCCAAGCCTCCCTCCTGCTCTCAGAGACTGCAGCCATCTCTGTTGAGATTTATTTGCATAATTTGTTCCTGATTGGCTGATGAGCGTGGCTGTGAGCGTGGCTTGCTCGGAAGTACAGTCAATTTGCACATTACTCTTTTATTAGATAATATTAGAGGCCTGGAGCACAAAAATTTGTGCACTCGGGGGGTGGGAGGAGGGTCTCTCTGCCCAGTCTGCACACGCTAACAATCCAGAGCCCCTCAGGGAGGATCCAGTCCCATCGCAGCATGGCTCTGGTTCCCTGGACCTGTGGGTAGGGGTAGGACCCAGAAGCCAGTCTCATGGCAGCATGGTTCTGGTTCTGGCACTGGCCGCCTGCAGCAGGAGTCAGGCAGCCGGGACCCAGGACTGACTCCCACCTTGGGCCACCGGAACCCAGGAGTGACTTCCACTGCGCCTGCTGAGGCCCTAGTTTGGTGTTTGGTTGTCTGTCCAGATGTTTGTGTTGTGATGGACCCTGGATCTTTATATATTAAGACCAGAGGCCTGCCTGGTGCATTAAATTCATGCATGGGTAGGGTCCGTAGGCCTGGATAATGATCAGGGCCAATTGAGGCCTTCTGACTACCAGCCAGGGCCTTCCTTCCCTGGAATCTGGCTGCTGCTGACTGGGACTTTCATTCATTCCACACCACCCCCTGATGGTCAGTGCACATCATAGCAAGTGATTGACCTCCCAATCTCCTGGTTGAATTCTGATGGGACACTTTGCATATTAGCCGTTTATATATATAGATAGATACTACTGTACTGATTTGCAAAGCCATACTTTATTGTTATACATATAACACAAAAAGTTTCCTGTGTTTAAATTTCAAATGTCCTCCAAATCATGAAGCTCCATTTTTTCATTCATCCAATGCTACACGTGTTTTTCCCAAGAGTATGGTTAGCCTGTTTGAAAATCAACATATGCAACCAGATTTTATGTGCTTCTCTGGATATCAGGGTCTTCACTACCTATCCACACACCATCTAACAGTCTTGCTCATCCCTCATAATTTTTCATGCCAGGTTCTGAAATTTCAGAAATGTTCCTACGCTGCAGCCCTTGGGATATTAAAGCAGTTCTATATCAAAATAATTTGTGCTGTGAGGCTTAGCCAATTTGGTTTAGTAGATAGAGCATTGACCTATGGACAGAAGGGTTCCAGGTTCAATTCCTGGTCAAGGGCACTTGCCCAGGTTGCAGACTCAGTCCCTAATAGTGGGTTTGCAAGAGGCAGCCAATCAATGATTCACTCTCATCATTGATGTTTCTATTGCTCTTTCCCTCTCCCTGCCTCTCTAAAATCAATAAAAATATAATTTTAAAAATTGTGCCTAAGGAGGGATGGCTGAGACCATTAATCTCAAGCATGTCACACTTAGATGAGCATAGAACAGAAGGTCCCTCCTCACTTCATCTCTTACCCTGACTTCACCTTCTTTCCACTGTGATCTTAGGAACTCTCTCATCTCCCTCAACCCCTGCTTGCTCTATCCCAGAGATTTAATTGAACCTACCTGATTTCTGTGGGAGCTTCTCATACCTTATATCATATAGCTATGAAGGTAGCATGGAGAAGGTGGTATGGGTAAAGGCTTAGTGTTATTTTGGTTTCTCCAGTACTGTCAAGGACAAACATATTTTTCCTCTGAGGCAGATACCATACTGGCCTCTATCTGTCCTTATCTCGGTCACATGCTGACTTCTTGGTCATTTCTAAAAATTTATTGAAAACTTTGGTACCTGCTCACAATCTTTTTCTTTATCTACTTCCTATTAGGGTTTTGGAAAAGTTGAATGTTCATGCAGATAACTCTTCTAATAGGCCAGCCTCATGGTTCTTGATTTTTAAATTTAGTGACCTTAACTTCTTTTAATCCATTTGGGCACCTAAATCCATTCTGGTGCCCACAGAGACCATTTTTGGGCTGAGATGTGTTATGTGCCACATTTTGTGCCATAGCTAGAATTGTGCCTAATTGGCAGCATTGGCTAGAATTTGGTGGGATGTCATTCCAGGGTGATGGTGGGGCCTGTATCCCACTTGGGGGAAGCCAAGTACTGGTTTGTCAGCACCAGGTCCATGGTGCCATTTATTTTTAAATGGCCAATGCACATCATGGCAGCTCCTGTGTTGAGTATCTGCCTCCTGGTGGTCAGTGCACATCATAGCTCTCAGTCAGAGGGAAGGACAAACACTTAGCCTTTTATATATATGGAAGATTTGTTGATTCTTGTATGTGCCCTGAATGGGATTGAACCCACAACATTGGTATATGGGAATGATGTTCTAACAGACAGAGCTCCCCAGCCAAGGCAGGGAGCTGCTATGCGCTCTCTCTGAGTGCACCACTCTGCCTATATCTCCATGTGTTCACCAATCCAGAAGCTCTCTGAACCCTGCTATTTTGGGTTTTTATGGAGGCTTCATTATTTAGGCATGGTTGATTAAATCATTGGCCACTGGTGATCAATCTCCAGCCCCTTTTTTCAGCCCAATGGCCAGGGAGTAAGAATGAAAGT
The DNA here is from genome assembly GCA_027563665.1 of Antrozous pallidus. Classification (NCBI taxonomy): domain Eukaryota; kingdom Metazoa; phylum Chordata; class Mammalia; order Chiroptera; family Vespertilionidae; genus Antrozous; species Antrozous pallidus. The sequence goes on from CM050514.1 coordinate 101,556,817, forward strand.
TTTAACCCTGTAATTACATGGTTGGTTCTCTAAACAACCAGTTTCCATCCTTAGGTGCTTTCCAAAAAAATCACTTCATTAATATAACAAAACACAAGTTCATCAGTGCTTTGGAAATGCCAAGAGTTCTATTAGCTCTGTGCTAGAAACACAGATTAGATCAAATATATATGTCTTCTTGTAAATTTTAATATCACAAATATGTTTTAAGAAATGAATCAAGGGATAGACAAATAGTTAAGCCTTCACAGTTGCCACTTAATCTCAATTTATACATTATTGAAATATTTTGACACTATGTGATCATAATAAATGAATTCAATTGACATAGAACAAAGTACAAGCCCATTATGAAGCAGTTATTTACATTTGTCAAAAAACATTGCATCAGGATTGGCAAAGAAAGAACTGAGTCACTCTGTTAACCTATTCTTCCAGATAAAGAAAATAGATTCAAAATATAAACTGATTTCTGTGGAAGAAAAAAATTTGAAATTATTTAAAGTGGGTGAGAGTTTGTAATATGGTATTATGAGAACATTTTAGAACACATAGAGACTACAGAAATACAGCAATTCTAACTGATTATCACTCACTTTTCTTGGCATCTGTTATAGAAACACTTATTCACAGACATTTACTTTAGTGGTATAAAAACATTATAACAATAGTCTTTCAAAAGGAAATGTATACCCATTAATCATTCAATGCAGTAGTCTGAATTGAGCAATATATATCATAAGAAAAGAGAATCATAAATATTGATGTAATTAATAATTTACTCAGAAGTCTAAAAATAAATACACAATAATTACTTAAATGGTGAATATAAAAAAGTCAATTTGTGGGGTTTTTTTATATTTTAGTGCAAAGCATTTTAAGTTAATTAAAGATGTATTGATTTCTAACTAATTTATTTATTTTTATATGTACACCTGAATCTTTTCAGATGAGTAAACATATCATAAGATATATTTAAAAATTGTGGTATGATTAATTTTTAAGAAATATATTTTATTCCTCCAGAAATGTAAAATTCTCTTATAATACATTGTAATAGATATACCTTACTGTTACCTTGTTGCCAAGGTCATTAAAACTTTGAATTTCCTAAGAGAAAAGACTATTGAATATTTTAAAGGTGCCTGAGGGTAACTCATTTACATATCATGTCTGTGCCCAATGTTAAGAATAACTTACTTGTCTGTTGGTTATTTGCTTTTTATAAAACTTCATTTTTTAAAAAAGTTGGTAATTAAAATTATACAATAAATTATGTAAATTATTTAAAAATAACCCAAGAAAATATTCAGTATGCATCAATACAGCGCACATTTAATACTAAATACAAACATACATATTTAGACTTAAGCACAGAAAACTGATTCAAAATTGACAAGAGTATCACAAGTTAAATTAGCATTCTGAGGAAGTTAATAACTACTTCCTTAAGTTGACCTTCAACATGCCATATAACAAGTTGAAATTAGTGACTTCATTTCAAGTCTTTTTTTTATGGGAAAAAAATATGCTTTGGAATATCCAAATTTTGAGGAAAATATTTAGTATTTTAAGAAATTATGACAGATACTATATATCATAAATCTCATTCTATAATTATGATATTTAAGGCAGAAACATTTTAATTGCTTTTTAGGTGGGGGTTTTCCTAAGCTTTTTTGTGAAAAAAAAATTGATGTACATTCTGCACCTTTGTTATATGGTTGTTAAAGTCATATAAATGTAGTCTCCATTAAATACATACATTATATTGCCCTCGGGTTATGAGGTTATATATGTGTAGATTATCATAACATTTTCTGCATTGCATTTTGTGCTTATATTTGCAAAAAGCCTTACATGAGATCTCACATTAAAATGACAGTGAATGCCCTGGCCAGTGTTTTTCAATGGTTAGTGTCAGCCACTGCACTGAAGGATCTAGGATTCGATTCCTAGTCATGGGCAGGTACCTGGGTTGCAGATTCAATCGCTAGCCACTTAGGGATTAAATGGGAGGCAGCCAATCGATCTGTCTCTATCACATCAATGCTTCACACTCTCTCACTCCCCACCTCCCTTTATTCCTTTCTTCCGCTTTCTCTAAAAAGCAATAGGAAAAAAAATCCTCTAGTGAGGATTTAAAAAAAAATAACAGTGAATTATTTTGCTTCAATGTTTTCATATGTGAGATATTGAGAAATTACATATTTTGAGAAGATATTCCTTCATTTCAAATATGTGCCTGCCAGTATTGAGATAAATTCCTTTTTTACTGGAGGTATAATAATCATTGCCTGTAAAACATTCTATCTAGAGATATTTATGTGTAATATCTTGGTGAGAATGATTTTCAAATTCTGCAACTGAATTTTCTTTAATATCTGAGGCAGAATTTACTCAAAATCTATATAAATTTAGGACATAATATATCAATTTTAACAAAACAATCAAATCTGAAAACAGTTTAACCCTCTCTGAAATATCAGTGTTTATATTCAAGGACATCTGCTAAAATCTTGCCTAAATCTCTTATTATGTTTATATGTGATTAGAAGCCCAGTACACAAATTTGTGCACAGTTGGGGTCCAGTCAGCCAGGACACAATTGGCAGAATGGGGCCAGGCCTGTTGGGAGGAGAAGACAGCAAGAGGTTGACCACCCAGTTTGCCCCTGATCAAGGTCTGATCAGGGCTGGGCTAGTTGAGGGAGGATCTGGGGTGGTGGGCTGGCTGGCCCAACCCCCCAAATGGGGCTAGGGAGGAGCTGTGGGAGGTTGACCAGCCATCACCACACCTAAATTGGTGTGGGGGCCCCAATCAGGGGCAGAGTTGGCTGGGAATAGGAGATGCAGGCCAATCAGGGTGGTGTGGGCCATCTGCGACAGGTCTGTCATGGGGAGGGGCTACAGGAGGTTGGCCGAGTGACCCCATCCTCAATTGGGGTATAGGAAGCAATCAGGGCAGGGCCAGCTGCGGGGAGGGCCCATGGGAGGTTGGCCATCAGGCCCCACCCCCTGATCCAGCTGGTTCACTGGCCACAGTGGGCATCAGAGAGACTGGTTGTTCTGGTCATTACACCATTCCGGTCACTGGCTTTTTTATATATATATATATATAGATATAGATAGATAGTATTTATGTAGATTTCATAAAAGACAGAATAACTGCCTTGTTTTGAGCTCTCACAAAGTAACTCTAAACAGTCTCCAATGTATCCCCCAGACCATGGTTGGCAAATTGGGGCTCACAAGCCACATGTGACTCTTTGGCTCCTTGAGTGTGGCTCTTCCACAAAATACCATCACCTGGACGGATCTATTTTGAAGAAGTGGTGTTAGAAAAAGTTTGAGTTTAAAAAATTTGGCTCTCAAAAGAAATTTTAATCACTGTACTGTTGATATTTTGCTCCATTGACTAATGAGTTTGCCGACCACTGCTCCAGAACAAGTTGCTTCTAGCTGCTATCCTGTTATCCATGGAATGATAGTTCAGCTTCTGTTTTAACTCATCTTTTATTTCTCTGACACTCTTTACCATCAAACTTCTTTAACAATTTTTCTTACATCGTAGACTCCTTTTCTTTACTTTCCAGGAGCTTCCCAACCTACCCTAATCTGTCTTTTGCTCTTATTACTCCAATGAAATAGCTCTCGCTGAAGTCAGAAATGGGTTCCATGTCACTAAAATCAGTAGACATTTAGTGTAATCCTTATTTACTTGACTTTCTTTTTTAGTGCATTCAATACTTCTGGCACGGTCCTTCTTCTGGAAACTCTCTCTTTGTATTGTTTTCAATTATACCATATTCCTGATAAATTCCCTGTATCTCTGACCATTTTTCTCAGTGTACTCTATCATTCTTGAACTAGAAAATATAACTTGAATTTCTCTAAGATTTATCTGAAGCACCTGTTTTTCTTGCTACTAGTATAGTTGTTCTTTAGGCAATATTAACCACATTCATGGATTCAATGATTATTTATTACACTATTCCCACTTTTTAAATTTATCCTTCTTTTGTGAATTTCAAACCACTTATGTCTAACTGTATATTCATCTTGTCAATTGATTATTGCATATAATCCCAAAATGTGATATTTCTAAAACAGAATTCATGATCTTAATTCTTATAACACTTCCAATATTTTAAATATCAATGAAATGACATCACCAGAAAACCAACTACACAAGCTAGATACGTGGGATCATCTTTGACATTGTCTCTGTACTCTGTGCTTTCCCAAATTACTTCATTAATTACTCTTGCAGGTTTCACTTCATTGAATCCTTTCCAATTTTTCTACTTCTCCCATACCTTTATTATAAATACTAGAGACCTGTTGCAGGAAGATTCCTGCAAGAATAGGGCTTCCTGCAGCCTGAGCAAAGCTCCCTCCCTTCTCCACTGCCTCGTTCCCTCATGTCTCTGCTGCATCGCTCCCTTCTCTGCTGCCTCGCTTCCTCATGTCTCTGCTGCATCGCTCCCTCCCACTTCCCTTCCTTCTCCACAGCCTGCCTGGTTCCCTCTTTCCCCCCTACCCCAACCTGCTTGCTTACTTCTCCACAGCTTTGCTCCCTTTTGCAGTGCTTGGCTGCCTTCTACACCATCTTCTGTGCCTGGATATGCAAATTAATAGCCATATTAGTTGGATTAATATAGGGATTAATTCACTCTGATTGGCTGTGGCTGGTGAGTGCGGCTGGTGGGTGTAGTGGGGGTATGGTCAATTTGTATATTGCTCTTTTATTAGATAGGATGATCCTTTTAAATCATCTTTTGTCTGGCCTTAAGCAGTGATGCACTAGCTTTTCTCTTTCTCTCTTTCTCTCTTTCAATTGCTTTTTAATTTCACAATGCAGCCGGGTCATTTTTAACTGAATTTATTGGGGTGACACTAGTTAACAAAATTACATGGGTTTCAGGTGCACTATTCTATAAAACACCATTTGTACACTGTATTGTGTATTCATCACCCCAAGTCAAATCTCTGTCCATCACCATTTTATCCTATCTATACTCTTCTCACCGCCCTTTGGCAATCACATTGTTGGTTATGTCCATGAGTTCTTGTTCTCTTTTTCCTTTTTGCTCAATCCCTCCACCATGCTACCATGGCTTCTCCTCAACAGCTGTCAGCCTGTTCTCTATCTATGAATCTGTCTCTATTTTGTTGTTAGTTTATTTTGTGCTTTAGATTCCACACATGAGTGAAATCATATGAAATTTTTGGTGAGAATGATATTGATATAGTCACAATGGAATACAGTATAAAGTTACCTCAAAATATTGAAAATGGAACTGCCTTATGACTCAGTAATTTGACTTTTGGAAATTTACCAAAGAAACCAGAACATTAATTCAAAAAAATACATGCACTCTTATTTTTCTAAAAAATATATTTTTGTTAATTTCAGAGAGGAAGGAAGAGAGAGAGAGAAATAGAAACATCAACGATGAGAGAGAATCATTGATCAGCTGCCTCCTGCATGCTACCCACTGAGGATGGAGCCTGCAACCCGTTGCATATGTCCTTGACCAGAATTGAACCCAGGATGCTCAGTCCACAGGCCAATGCTCTATCCACTGAGACAAACCAGCTACAGCTACATGCACTCTTATGTTCATTGCAGTGTTATTTACAACTAGGGGCCCGGTACACAAAATTCATGCATGTGGGTGGGGGACAGGGGATGTCCCTCAGCACAGCCTGCACCCTCAATGGGGCCGATGGCTGGCTCTTCCCTGGACACCTAGGCCTTGGTCCCCCAGCTCAGGCCTTAGCCCCGGCCGCAACCGCCCAGCCCTGGGGGCACCTCACAGTCGTGGGGGCCAAGGGGCGAACTGCCCAGAGCCTGGTCACTGCATGAGCCATGGGCGCCAGATGCAGAGCACTCAGCCAGGGCGTCCAACCATAATCGCAGAGATCGGCGGGACTCGAGAGGAGGACGCAGGGGTCTCTCACCTTCTGGACCTTTGGGCCACATGTCTGCCTCTCCCTGCGAAGGTTGCCCTTTGGAGGGCCCTGCTATGCACCCAGCACCTCCCCAGCTCCCTGGCTTCCATTCTCCAGCCTTCCCTGCCATGCCCAGAGATGTTCCGCTGCAGACCCGGGACCCCTTAGGCGCCTCTTCCTGTGTCTCTGCCAAAGAGTAGTGCCTGTACTTTTCCAGCTCCCTCTTTCCCACTTGAAATTGAAAATTACTGAGGTCGCTCAGGGTTGTTGCTCCAGCAGTTTCCTTCCCCACCCCCAAGCTCCACCCCGCCCCAGCCATGCTCCTCCCCTTCCCTCACCCTGTCTTTCAATCCCTCCTCTTTCCCTCCTCCCCTCTGGGGTTCTCCTGACAGTCCAACAACACTGGAGCAGCTCCTGCTCCCAAAAGGCAGAAGCAGCTCATTAGAAGCAGCTCGGGGTCTCTCCAGCGCCCCTTGGCCATGGCCGAGGTGCTGATGCTCCAGGGGCCTCTGTCCAGCCCTGGAGGCACCCTGCACTGGCGGCCTCTGGCGCCTGCCTCCGCCCCACCCTCCCATTCCTGATTGGCTGGTAGGTAGCAAAGGTACAGTCAAATTTGCATGTTTCTCTTTGATTATGTGGGATAGCCAAGATTTAGAAGCAGCCCAAGTGCCCATCAGTAGATGAGTGTATAAAAGAGCTCTGGTGTCCTGGCATGTGTGACCCAGTTAGTTGAGAGAAACTAATGTTTCTCTCTCACATAGATGTTTCTCTCTCTTTTTTTCTTCCCTTCCTCTCTAAATTAAATAAATAAATAAACAAATAAACAAACAAATAAATAAATAAATAAATAAATATGCTTGGGTGAAGATTAAGAAAATAAAAGGTGCCCTAACCGTTTTTGGCTCAGTGGATAGAGTGTCAGCCTGTGGACTGACAGGTTTGATTCCAGTCAAGGTCATGTACCTTGATTGTGGGCACACCCCAGTAGTGGGTGTGCAGGAGGCAACTGATACATGTTTCTTTTTCATTGATATTTCTAACTATCTCTCTCCCTTCCTCTCTGGAAAAAAAAATCAATAAAAAATATATTTTAAAAAAATAACATTGGTACGTTTACACAGTGGAGTACTATTCAGCTGTAAAAAGAAGGAACACTTTCCACTTCCCCAACCAGTGCTGTTTTTTTAACTAAAAATCTACCGATAATCCATACATTCATGCATTCAAAATCCTTTATTGTCCTCCCAGACATTTAAATAATCATCAAAACTTTACCATGGTATCTATAACGTATTCAGTGCTTCAATTCTCTTTGCCTTCTCCTCTCCCTATCCTTTTTTTTTTTTTTTCTGGCTGTAGGGCAACTGTACAAGACTTATTTCCATTACCAAATGTTCACTCTTCCCTTTAGCTACTTTGTTCTACATATATTGTATCCTTTGCTTGGAATGTTCTTTTACATTTCTTTGAGTTAAAGTCATACCCATTCATTTCAAAGTCAGCTCAAACATCTTCAAAATGTCTCTCCTAATCCTTCATAATAAGTGGATCATTATTACATATTATCCTGAATTCTCTGAGTGTAATGTTTTATACTCTGTATTATAGTTTCTGTGGCTTAGGTGGTCATAGCCTTTCCATTAATATGAGAGCTCCACAATGGCAAGGTAGGATTTGTATTTCCTGTATCTAGAACCATGGCTTGAGCATAGTGAGTACTCAATAATTCTGGATATTAATATTTTTTAATAAATTTCTTTATTGATTGAGGTGTTACATATGTGTCCTTATCCTCCCATCTCTCTTATATCCCCCACTCATGCCCTCACTCCCCTGTTGTCTGTGTCCATTGATTAGGCCCATATGCAATGCATACAAGTCCTTTAGTTGATCTCTGCCCCTTCCCCCCACCCTCCCTTAATACACAGTTGAGTGAACTTCTGAATATGGGGATTCCTGTAGTACAGTTACAATGTTAACCTCAGAATGATTTGTAGCTGATTTTGTCAAGAACACTGTAGAAATTATCAAATTTAGTTTCAAGTACAACCAAGTTAATGATAATAAAATCCTTGGCATCTGGTTTACATAGATCAGCCTGATTTTTCTAATTCAGTGGGAAAACTTCTAGAGAGAAAGTGTCAACTACAAACAAATTGCAAAGTTGTATGAATTGGACACTAAAATATTGCACGTATGCTAAAGTGGTGATTGTGCCTAAGGAGTTACACCCAGTTATTCTAAAGTCCAGGACACTATCACTTTCCAAAAAGAAATAAGCTAGCCTGAAATATCAGAGTATGTACTACTCTGTCATTATTCCATACTTCAAAAATTATAAAAATGTACAGGCTAAGCAAAATGACTAGGAATAAGAGCTGAGGAGAACACTCTTGTTCTATGGCAACAATTTTTCATTAAATGTAATATAATCAATTATACAATATTCTATATATGAAAGAATGGAAAATTCAAACATCTAAGAATAGTGTTACTGCTCTTAAAGGATTAATAAATTGTAGAATTTTTGCACTCAGATATACTAGAACCAATTTGTTCTCCACCGATCCAAGATTCATAACCTTAGCAATAAGTTATATATGTGTGTATTTATTATTAAAATATATGAATATATACTTTAATTTCATATGGACACACTTATTTTTCTTCAAATTCACTTTCAAATATATTTAATTAAAACATAAAGTATCAAGGTCCAGGCCCAACCAAGATCATTCTTTGAATGTAAGGAAAAGAAGGTAATTAATAATAAAGTGTATGACACTAAAAAATTGATACACACACCTATACATCTAGTCAGTTGATTATACTTAATTCTCACTATAGCTCTATGAAATGGATTTCGCAAATGAAGAAGCTAAAGCACAGAAAGGTCAAGTAACTCAATAAAGCCAGAACTAATTTATTCTAATGTCATGCTTGTTTAACCCACCATCATAACACAATGGTTCTGTATGCCTAACATACATTAAAATATCCCATAGTAAGCTATATACAGGAAAGGAATGCAGTGCAATGTTTGCAATGAATTTTAAAATGATTTTAGATTATAAATTGTCTATTAAACTGATGAGAAGCAGAGAGAAAGTGTGTGTGTGTGTGCATATGCATAGGAGTAAATAATTCGGAACAAAAGAAAATTTAGGAATACTAGTTCTAGTCCCCTTCACTTTATAGAAGAGAAAACTAAAATCAATTAGTTATCTAACATTATCTTTGTTTGTTTATACTTTAGCTATAACTGATAGGCATAGATACATTTTTATTATGAGTCTGGATAGAGCTTGGTTTACTTTTTCTTTGATTGACCAATGAGTAATTATCAAAAGGAAATTATATATATATATATATATATATATATATATATATATATATATAAAGGAGCATGTTTACTAGAATCCTTGGTATCTAGCTACAAAAACACTTGAGGACTATCTTCTAGAAACCAAGAATAGAGATCTTGTTGCATTTCAAAAGGAAATAAAAGCAACCCTAACTCGTTTGGCTCAGTGGATAGAGCATTGACCTGCAGATTGAAAGGTCCCAGGTTCGATTCCGGGCAAAGGCATGTACCTTGATTGTGGGCACATCCCCGGTAGGGAATGTGCAGGAGGCAGCTGATCAATGTTTCTCTCTCATTGATGTTCCTAATTCTCTATTCTTCTCTCTTCCTCTATGTAAAAAAATTAAAAAACACATTTTTTAAAAAAGGAAATAAAAGTAGAACCTTTCAGGTCTTTTTTTTTTTATCCGAATAACTGCTCACTACTAAAAAAAAAATAAATAAAGGAAATAAAATAGTAAATGAGTGGATGCAAATTGTGACTCAGTTTCCTTGCTACAGATCTGTTGTGCAACCTTTTTCCCTTTGTTTTAAAATTCTAATCTTATTTATTTATTTATTTATTTATTTTCAAGTACCCAGTCCTTTTCCTTAAAACTGGTAGAAACTCTATTAAATTGTGAGAGATAATTACTAAAAAAGCAAAAAAAAAAATTATCAGAAAATGTTCAAGAATTGTCTATTACAGTGAAATTGTCCATTACAGTACAGTCTGATGAAGTTACTGGTACAGTGTTTTTTCTGTGTTTTTTAAAAATATTTTTTATTGATTTTTAGAAATATTAGATGGGAGAGGGTTAGAGAGATAGAAACATTGATGAAAGAGAAACATCATTAATTGACTGCCTCCTGCATGACCTCTTCTGGGGACTGAGCTTGCAACTCAGGCATGTGCCCTGCCTGGGAATCCAGCTGCAATCTCTTGATTCCTAGGTCAATGCTCAACCACTAAGCTATGCCAGTTGGATGACATATTATTTTTTAACTAGGGACCCAGGGCACAAATTCATGCACCTTGAAAAGAACTGTGAGGCTATGGTGGGCAGAGGGGCATGTCTTGGCTCATCCTCTGTGACCCCACCTGGTCCCTCCTATTGTAGTCCCCGGCCTCCTGTCTGCTGGCAGCCCTGTTCCCACTGCTGCTGTTCCCATGCATTGACAGCGCTGGCCCCACTTGCAACTGCTGACAGAGTGGAGCAATTGGAGTTTGATGGCATGGACTAATTGGGGTCAGCACAAGCAGCGGGTCCAAGAGGGGCCATTGCCACCAGCAGTGTATGAGCAGAAGCTGCTGCCTTGATGACCCCTCAGGAGCAGGGGGAGGTGGATAAACCCCCAGGGGTGATCAGGGCTGGCAGCCACTGCTTGCACCCACTTATGGCACCAAGTGATGAGGACTGGCACTGGGTGCGACTGGTGGCTCTGGCAGTGGCTGCAGGTGTGAGTAGGACCAGCGCTGGCAGTGAGTGAGAGCAGGGCCATCTCTGGCAGTGGGTGCAAGAGGTGGCTGCTGGCCCCAAACCAATGGCCCCTTAGGAGTAGGGAGAGGTGCAGAAACCCTGAGGGTGATTGGGGCCGACAGCCACTGCTCACACCCGCTGATGGTGCTGAGCCATCGGCTAGCACCAGGCACAGGCAGTAGGTGCAAGCTCTGGGTGGAACCATGGCACAAGAGCGAAGAATTTTCAGTAACCACCAGAGGCTTACCCTGATGACAGTGACCAGCACCCCACCTTGTTCTGCCCCCAACACGCCACTCACCTGCTCCACCATCCCCACCCCTGACACCCGCCATGTTCCATGCTCTGCTGCCTGCTGCTGATGCCCACCAGATTCTGTGTGTGCCCCCTTGTGGCAAGTGCACATCATAGTGACCTGTTGTTTGGTTGTTCTGCCTTTTGGTCTATTTGAATATTAGGGTTTTATATAGAGAGATAGAAAACATATCAGCTTTAAGTTAGTTTGTCTAGATTGTTTTCAGAGTTAGAAAGAGAGAGGGAAACAGAAAGAGAGAACAAGCACTCACTATTACTATTAGGTAACTAGCAAATGACAAAGAGGCAGATCTATCCATAGCTACACAGCTATAGGATAAGTCTCTGACCAACATGGTGATGGGATTATCTATCATCTATGTATCATCTAGCTATCTGTTTATCTATCAGTTATCTATCTATCTATCTATCCATCTATCTATCTATCTATACCTATATATTTGTGCAGATATGCCAAACTGTAGACTGACTATATTTTTGCTAGTTACTGCCCTATCATGCATTTTAACCTGTGAGCTTATTTTTCAATTTTCATAACAAAATGACCTCTTAAAAACTGCCTGAATCATGAGCAAAAATGGATTTGTCTATTTTGAAGCTAGAATACCCTTCAGAGTAAGAATAGCCCCGAGCAACACACAACATCAAGGAATTGATCATTTTATTTGGAGAAATGGGGAAATAATATCCCAACTGGATTTGAGAATAAACTAAATCCTTAGGAAAGGATGTTTATAAGACAGTAGAGATTATGGATTCCTACACCATGACTCCAAAGAATATAGTCAAACACACCATGAAACTGAAATAAGTCTGTTTAGGTAAAGTTTTAGTTTGTATTTGTATTTACCAGGATATGTTCTTTAGTTTCTCCCAAGACACAAAAGAAAAGCGGTATAAGCAATAATGCTAAGCTCACAAATATGATTATCCATTCTATCATGTTTGCTGACATCACAATAATCCTGAAAGCAGGATTAATATACAGGGGGTTATAATCTAAAGATTAGAATAAGAAGAGACTTAAAATCTGTGTCACCCAAAAGGTGTTGTAATGATAAACCAAGTGACATATATGTCCAGTGTCCTGGGGCAGGCCCAGGCCGAGCCCTGGGGCCTTGCTGGTTCAGACCGGCATGAGATGCTTGACTGCCCTGGTATTTCAGTGACCTTTACACACCCTGTTTTGTAAAGTCCCTAACTTCGTCATACACCTGCCAGCGCGACAGACTGTCGCCACCACAGTCACAATGGAAAACCCACCAATCATCCCGGGAGGGGGATAAAAGGCCCCTGCTCCAGTCACAGGGCGCGGCTTCCCCGGCTCCATTCCCCCCGAGCCTGTGAACCCGCCCGGAGACCCCAATAAAGCCTGATTAATTCGCTTACTCATTTGGACTCCCTGCCTGCAGTTTCTCTCACGGCGGCGTAGAACCTTACAATATAGTCTCATCAGTTTAATTGATATACTTAAAAGCAAGGAAAAATAAAACATGAATAACAGCATGTTCTATGCCCAAGACTGAATATGCCAAATTTATCACTGACATTTCTATATTTTCTAGAGAAATCATGTTGTTGTTGTTGTTGTTGTTGTTGTTGTTGTTTCTTCAACCAGATAATATACTTCCTATTTATACCAACACAGTCTTATTTCTATAATGACAAAATGTTGGGTCATCATTTTAAATCAACTGATGTATTCTTTACTTCTTTCTTATTACTGGAATGCCAAGTACTTAGCCTGTTTAATATATCCCTTCTGATTGATGGGTGTAGCTGATCCTGTCAGTATGAACCTATAGATTATATGGCAGACTACTTAGACACTTGCGAATACAGTCAGGGGAGGTTGAAAAATCAATAGGAAAACTGGCACTTCCATTAGGAAATAAACAAATAAAAAAACAATTAAGCTCTTTCAGAATTGACATTCACAGCTCTAGCATCCTGGGAAAATGCTTTTTGGTTTATTACCAAAGAGATTATGTTATTGAGGATGCTGTCAGCTTGTGGTTCACTTAGTGTTTGTTTATTTCTCCTTCAAGGCCAGTTGATATGTGCTATATCTCAGGATAACTGAAAGAAAAAAAGAAAGAAGAGAGAAAACAAGAGAAGTTGCCTAATATCCCTGAATCAATTAAGAAGAAACTTTGAAATGACTTTTTGAAATGACTTTGGCTACAGTTAAGACCTGTAGGTCTTAAATTTTCTATGCACAGCTGGCAGTAGAAAAGAAGACAAAGGTCAAAAATCCTGTTTTCGCTAAGCCGACCTTTGCATCCATTGCACATTTATGCTGTTTTACTTTCTTTAGAGATTCAAAACAATTTTAAGGTCTAATGGCTAAAGACTTCTGTTAACTGTAGGTTTCTACATTGCTTTTCAGGTCTCCTTTAATATTTCTAAGCACCCAGTGCTCCTGACATGACTCTGGGAGCCCTCCTTTACATTCTGCACTGTGGTCTGAAACTCAGGGTCCTTATAATTTTAAATCCTAATTCTTCTCAGAGACTAGCCTCACCCAAGTAATCAACAACCCCAGAGGCAGCAGAAGATAGTATCCCAGACCTGACTAATGGTCAAAAGATCCAGACCTTTAGCAGGCTGAAGATAATTTATGTTTCAGCTTCTGAGCCCTAAGTAATCCCTAGGCTACTTTCCTGAGACTGGGCAGAGGGATGCTGGAAAAGAACTTAGAATTGTCCTCAATACCTGAAAAAAAAAATTATTGCTCTTACCCTAACTCCAACCAATCAGCTCACATCATGACCCTGAAGCACCCCAACCCATGGTATCTTGAGATTTTGCCCTATATAATCTCTAACACACACCATGGCCATCAGGGAGTCAGATCTTTAGAGTATAAACTCCTTTTCTCCATGTTGACCAATTCAAAATTAAACTATTTTTTCTTTTAATTCTTAAAAATGCTGCTTGTGCATTTCTTTGGGCCAATGTGCACACACAGGTGGACTCAAAACAAAAAGGAACACAAAAATACCACAACATTGGAGTTTTAATAATAGTTCCTCCTGCATTATTTTCATTTGATGAATTTGTTAATCTGCCAGCCTGATCCTTACTTGCACATCCCAAAATTCTCCTCAGAGATTATAGTGTAGCCATTAATGTAGCAACTGACTCATCTATGGCCACTGTCTCTCAGAAAATGGCAGTGATAAGGAATTTTTGGACTGGAACCTGGATTTTTTGTCCACCAGAATCAAAGAATGAATCCACAGACAGAGGGTAGTATAGCAAAGGTGGCGATTTATTGCAGAACAAGTACAGACTCCCAAGTGGGGAAGGGCAAATGGTCCCACCAAATTCCTGTTTCCAAAGTTTATAAAGTCTGTAGTTTCGGTGCCCTGATACCCACTCATATTGGTCAATATTCCCATTCAAATTGGTTACTATAGTGACTCCCTCATTGTCCTCCTATTCCTTCTGGGCTTTCTTCCATCTTTTTATTGTGTAAATATAGACCTTTTAGGCTACTTCTAGTTCCCTTGTCTTATGTAAATGCAACTGTTGTTGCCTCCTTGTCTTACAGAGATGTAACTGCACCTGACTTCCTTGTGTTATGGAAATGTACCTTTTCTCAATCTGTAGTCCTGTGTTTTTTTCCATGAACCCCAATTCTAAAAATTCCCTAAACCTGTCTATGTTCCCCTAAAATTCCTCTTTCAGCAGCTTCTCTACATGATTCCTGAGAAAGAAATGCTATACCCAACTAATTAAAAAACCAGATGTTGACTAATTTTGCAATTCTCCCTCAAGAGCACAGAATGGCAACTTAGTTGGATCTTTTGGCAGCCATACATGCAGGTTCACAACCCAGACCAGACTCCAAGAGCCTTCCCCAAATTATTATATCTGAACTATCATGTTTTCTCCCAAGATATTGCTATCAGTGGTATATTAATCTAATAAGTCTTTAAAGTAATCATTCCTCCAATTTTTATTTATAACTATCTTCATTACAATTTTATACTTGCCTAAATATTTAAGTCCAAAGAATTCACAGAAATCATTTCCTCATATATAGCCTATTAATAATATTTTTTTATTGATTGAAGTATTACATATGTTTCCTTATTCCCCAATTGCCCCCCACCCCACTCCTATTCCTGCCCTCACCCCCTTGGTATCTATGTTCATTGGTTATGCTTATATGCATGGATACAAGTCCTTTGGTTGACCTCTACCCCTTATGCCCACCCTCCTCTACCTTCCTTCTGAAGTGTGAGTATCTGATTGATGCTTTTCTGACTCTGGATCTGTTTTTGTTCATCATTTTATGATGTTCATTATAATCCACAAATGAGTGAGATCAAGTGATATTTATTTTTTTCTGACTGACTTATTTCACTTAGCATAATGCTCTCCAGCTCCATTCATGCTGTTGCAAATGGTATGAGTTCCTTCCTTTTTATAGCAGCATAGTATTCCATTATGTAGGTGTACCACAATTTTCTAATTTACCCATCTGTTGATGGACACTTAGGCTGTTTCCAAATCTTAGCTATTATAAATCAGTGAGCTATAACAGGAGACGCCTTAATCAATAAGCCAAATTTGGAGTCTTTCATTACGCTAGCATTAGTGGGCTCAGAGTAGAATATCTCTGTCAAATTCTGGTCCCCACAAGGAGGAAGTCTTTCCTATTTATATTTTTCTCAGCTCTTTATCTTTCAAATTTGGAATGAGACTTCTGGGCCTTTGGGGAAAGAAGTCCTGCATGACCATATCTCATGTCCTGGCATTGTGCCACTAATGACAACTCTGTCTGGGACATATTTTATGGCCTCTCTGGAATGGGAGTAGTCTTACTTTTGCCTAGTATTTAATCGAGCAAGCATTTATAGAAGCCAAAATAGCAGGGTTAAAATTTCAAACAGCAGTTTTTACACAAGATGGAGGTTACTATACTTAACTATGAACATAGGGGTTCATATATACTTTATTTTTTTTAGTATTTTAATCTTTATTGTTCAGTTTATTAATTACATTGTTCCCCCCTTTTATTCCCCCTATAGTTTGCCCATTACCCAGTACCCATCCCACCCTCCGCCCTCACCCCTCCGACTGTGCTCTCCCATAGGTGCATGATTTTTGTCCAGTCTCTCGCTGCACCTCCCACACTCCTTTTCTCCCCAAGGCTTGTCAGTCCATTCCCTCTCTATGCCCATGATTCTATTATATTCACCAGTTTATCCTTTTCATCAGATTTTTAATTCACTTGATTTTTATATTCATTTGTTGATAGATGTGTATTTGTTGTTCATAATTTTTATTTTTACCTTTTTCTTCTCCCTTTTCTTAAAGAATATCTTTCAGCATTTCATATAATATTGGTTTGGTGGTGATGAATTCCTTTAGCCTTTTCTTATCTGCAAAGCACTTTATGTGACCTTCAATTCTGAATGATAGCTTTGCTGGGTAGAGTAATCTTGGTTGTAGATTCTTGTTATTCATCACTCTGAAAATTTCTTGCCACTCCCATCTAGCCTACATCGTTTCTGTTGAGAAATCCGCTGACAATCGTATGGGTGGTCCCTTATAGGTAACTAACTGTTTTTCTCTTGCTGCTTTTAATATTCTCTCTTTGTATTTTGCTCTTGGCATTTTAATTATGATGTGCCTTGGTGTGGTCCTCTTAGGATTCCTATGTATTGGGGTTCAGTGCGCTTCTTGGACTCCTAAGTCAATTTCTTTCACCAGGTGTGGGAAG
Source organism: Antrozous pallidus (assembly GCA_027563665.1). Taxonomy (NCBI): domain Eukaryota; kingdom Metazoa; phylum Chordata; class Mammalia; order Chiroptera; family Vespertilionidae; genus Antrozous; species Antrozous pallidus. Next base: position 101,573,650 of record CM050514.1, read on the forward strand.
TTTTTGGTCACTATTTCTTCAAATAGGCTTTCATTGTCTTCCTCTCTTTTTCTGGAACTCCTATAATTCAGATGTTGGTATGCTTGAGGTTGTCCCAGAGGCCCCTTACACTAGCTTCAATTTTTTGGATTCTTTTGGTTTCTTGCTTTTCCAGCTGAGTGGATTTTAACTCTTTGTATTTCAAATCTTTAACGTGGTTCTTGCGGTCCTCCAGACTACATTTAGGTCTTTGTATAATATTTTTTATTTCAGTCAGTGTATGCTTAATTTCTAGTTGGTCCTTTTTCATATCCTTGAGGGTCTCATTCATATCCTCATAGGTCTCATTCATTTTTTGGTGATCTCATTCATTTCCTCATAGGTCTTGTTCATTTCCTTGTAGGTCTTGGCCTTTTCTAGGAGCCTCTTGAAAAGCCTTATAACCATGGTTTTGAATTCTATGTTCAGTCGTTTTTTGTTTTTTTTTACTCCATTTCTTTCATATTTGATTTCTTTCCATGTCTCTGCATGGTGGCTGCTTTCCTGATTTGGTCGATTAGCTTTGTGTGGTAGATGTCCTCTGAGAGACAGTGGCTCAGCCTCCCCAGTTACCTGAGATGAATAGGGGTTGCACAGTGTTGTTGAAGTTAAGCTTACATTATTGTTGTTAGCACTAAGAGGGTTTGACCTCAGGCCAATTGGCTATGAGGTTCAGCCGTGCTCAGATGGTCGGAGTCTCTGGGCCAAGCAGGCAGCATCAGCTTTGCCCTATGTGGCCCAGGGACTCTGTGCCAGGTGGCAATGGCTGCCAGCACCTCTGAGAGAGAGCTGCTGCCGAGCTCCACTTGCTGCCAGACAATTCAGCCTCTCCCCAAAAGAGTCTGCACACCCAACATCTCACCCAGGGTAGTAAAACAATGCAGTCTGTTGATTTACCAAACGAGGGAGTAAGTCATGAGTCCTCTCTGTGCGGTCATGCAGCTAGCTGTGCTGTTCTCAAGTTCACTCGCACTCTGCACAAGCTCGCCCTCTCCACAAGCTTGCAGACCCTTGCAGTGCCCGAGATTCGGCGTGCCTCCTCTCTGTCCAGTTTTCACCCCGTATGATTGTGGGTTCCCTGGACTTCGCCCGGAGCTGGGGAATCAGTGCAGTGGGACGTCTTTGTCTCCCGCGTTCAAGAAAACCAGTTGGGTTTTCAGCGCCTGCCCTATCCACTGGCGGGCCCACGGCTCCAAACCTCTCTCCACTCGTATCTTCAATGCTGTCCTCTGCCGCTCCTCTTAGCCACAGTGTCCTATCTTCACTTTTATTTGTGGAATTTTCACTCAGCCAGCTTTGTGGTGATTCTGGATGATGTTTGTTCTTTCGTTAAGTTGTACTTTTGAAATTGCTGTCTATGGCAGCAAGATAGGTGTTTACCTATGCTGCCATCTTGGTTCCTCCTCTATATATCCTCATATATACTTTCTGATTGGTGTTTCTAGTTCTTGGTATATATTACTAGAAGTAGGATCACTTGGTCAAATGGGAGTTTCATTTTTAGTTTTTTGAGGAAACTCCATACTGTTCTCCACAATAGCTGCACCAGTATGCATTTCCATTAGCACTGTACGAGGGTTCCTTTTTCTCCACATCCTTGCCAGCAGTTGTCATTTGATGATGATAGCCGTTCTGACAGGTGTGAGATGGCACCACATTGTCATTTGATTTGCAACTCTTGTAAGATTAGTGACTTTGAGCATGTTTTAATATGTCTCTTGGCCTTCCTTATGTCCTCTTTCAAAAGCATCTACGTAGGTCTCTTGCCCATTTTTTGATTGGGTTGTTTATCTTCCTTTTGTTAAGTTATGAGTTCCCTGTAAATATTGGATATTAAACCCTTATCAGAGATAGGTAACACTGGTGAATTTGGTCTCCCATGCAGTGGGTTTTCTGGTTGTTTTGTTGATGGTTTCCTTTGCTGTGAAAAGCTTTTTATTTTGATGTAGTCCTATTGGTTTATTTTCTCTTTAGTTTCCATTGCCCTAAGGGCTGTAATAGTGAAGATATTGCTTCAGCATATGTCTGAGATTTTCCTGCCTGTGGATTCCTCTAATATTTTTATGGTTTCCAATCTTATGTTTAAGTCCTTTAACCATTTTGAGTTTATTTCTGTGTGTGGTATAAGTTGATGATCTAGTTTCTTTTTCTTTTCTTTTTTTTTGCATGTATCTGTCTAATTTTCCCAGTACCATTTATTAGACTGGCTTGGCTCCATTGTATTTTCTTGCCTCCTTTGTCAAATATTAATTGACCATAGTGGGTTTGGGTTGATTAATGGGTTCTCTATTCCATTTCATTGGTCTATATGTCTGTTCGTATGCCAGTACCAGGCAGTTTTGAGAACAGTAGCTTTGTAATACAGCTTGATATCTGGGATTGAGATCCCACCTACTTTGTTCTTTCTCAGGATTGCTGTGGTTATTCGGTGTCTGTATTTTATTTCAGATAATTTTTTTGGAGAGTTTCTTCTAGGTCTGTGAAATATGTCATTGGTATTTTAATGGGGAGTGCATTGAATCTATAGATTGCTTTGGGTAGTATGGACATTTTAATGATGCTGATTCTACCAATGCAAATAATATTTTTTTATTTTTATTTTTTTAATTGTTCAGTTTATTAATTACATTGTTCCCCTTTTTTATCCCCTTATAGCTCCCCTCCACCCAGTACCCATCCCACCCTCCACCCTCACCTCCCCCCCCACTGTCCTCTCCCATTGTTGCAAGATTTTTGTCCAGTCTCTTGCTGCACTTCCCACACCCCTTATGTCCCCAAAAATTGTCAGTCCAATTCCTCTCTATGTCCATGATTCTGTTATATTCACCAGTTTATCCTGTTCATCAGATTATTAATTCCCTTGATTTTTAGATTCATTTGTTGATAGATGTGTATTTGTTGTTCATAATTTATATTTTTATCCTTTTCTTCTTCCTCTTCTTAAAGAATATCTTTCAGCATTTCATGTAATATTGGTTTGGTGATGATGAACTCCTTTAGCTTTTTCTTATCTGTGAAGCACTTTATGTGACCTTCAATTCTGCATGATAGCTTTGCTGGATAGAGTACTCTTGGTTGTAGATTCTTGCTACTCATCACTTTAAATATTTCTTGCCACTCCCATCTGGCCTGTATAATTTCTGTTGAGAAATCCGCTGACAATCGTATAGGTAACTAACTGTTTTTCTCTTGCTGCTTTTAATATTCTCTCTTTATCTTTTGCTCTTGGCATTTTAATTATGATGTGTCTTTGTGTGGTCCTCTTTGGATTCCTATATTTTAAGGTTCTGTGTACTTCTTGGGCTTTCAAGTCAGTTTCTTCACCAGGTGGGGGAAGTTTCCAGTCACTATTTCTTCAAGTAGGTTTTCATTGCCTTGCTCTCTCTCTTTTTCTGGCATCCCCATAATTCAGATGTTGGCATGCTTGAGGTTGTCCCAAAGGCTCCTTACACTGTCTTCAATTATCTGGATTCTTTTTGTTTCTTGCTTTTCCAGCCAAGTGGATTTTACTTCTTTGTATTTCAAATATTTGACTTGGTTCTTGCTGCTCTCTGAACTGCTTTTAGGACTTTGTGTAATATTTTTTATTTCAGTCAGTGTAAGCTTGATTTCTAGTAGGTCTTTTTTCATATCCTTGAGGGTCTCGTTCATATCCTCGTAGATCTTGTTCATTTTCTTTGTAGGTCTCATTCATTCCCTTGTAGGTCTTGTTCATTTCCTTGCAGGTCTTGTTCATTTCCTCATAGGTCTTGTTCATTTCCTCATAGGTCTTGTTTATTCCTTGTAGATCTCAGCCTTTTCTTAGAGCCTCTTGAAAAGCCTTATAACCGTGGTTTTGAATTCTATGTCCAATCGTGTTTTTTTTTCCCTCCATTTCTTTCACATCTGATTTCTTTCCATTTCTCTGCATTGTGGCTGCTTTCCTCAGTTGGTTGATTATCTTTGTGTGGTAGATGTCCTCTAAGGGACAGTGGCTCAGTCTCCTTAGTTACCTGAGGTGGATACTCTTACTGCAATCCTTTATGGGTTGTACAGTATTGTTGGAGTTAAGCCCAGCTAATTGTTGTTAGCACTAGGAGTGTTTGACCTCCAGGCCAATTGGGTGTGGAGGTGAGCTGTGTTCAGGTTGAATGGGCAGAGTCTCTGAGCTGAGTAGACAGGGTTAGCTAAGTCCTATGCTGTCCGTGGGTCTCTGTTTTAAATGGCTTTAGGCACCTCCAAGAGAAAGCCGCCGCTGGTCTCCACACACTGCCAGACAACGCTGCCACTCCCCAAATGAGTCTGCACACCCAAAGTCTCGCCCAGGGTTGTAAAACAAAGTTGTCTGGTGCTCTTCTGTATGAGCGAGCACGCCGCGCGTCTCTGTAGTATCAAACTTTACGCGTGCAAACTGCTGTTCTAAGTTACTCGGACTCTCCTCAAACTTGGAGGCCACTGCGGCACCCGGCTTTTAGGACCTCGCCTGGCACTGGGGAATATGTGCAATGGGATGTCTCTGCCCTCCCCGTTGGAGAAATCCAGCTGGGATTGCTGCTGCCAGCCCTACAGCCCGCACACGCCCAGGCTCCTAACCTCTGATTCCGCAAGTATCTTCAAGGCTGTGCTCCTCCACTCTTCTGAGTCTCAGTGTCCCACCTTTACTTTTATTTGTGGAATTTTCACTCAGCCAGCTTTCCGGTGATTCTCGATGATGTTTGTTTTGTTGTTATGTTGTAGTTTTGGAATTGTTGTGCGGGGCAGCAAGCTAGGTGTTTGCCTATGCCTCCATCTTGGTTCCTCTCCCCAATAATCTTTTTTTTTAAATAGACACATATTTTTTACTGTAATCCTATCCTTATCCTTCATCCTAACCCTGACCCCACTATAGGGATAATAGAGTGACTGGCTCTCTTCTTTACTTAGGTAAGTAAAAAACTATATTGCACCCAGCCCATGAGGCTCTATCATTGAGCATCCACCAGGAACCAGAAGGATACAGTTTGATTCCCAGTCAGGTCACATGCCTGGGTTGCTGGCTCTATCTCCAATAGGGGCATGCTTTGATGATTCTCTAACATCACTGATGTTTCTATCTCTCGCCCTTCCTCTCTCTGAAATTAATGAAAACTGTATAGTATTTCAAATAATGTTAAGAGCTCTCCCATTGTTTTAAGTTGGGGAATACAGGATGTAGAAGATAGACAAAAGCTTTGCAAGTCATGGAACATGATAATTTATAAGTTCTGTCATATTAGGAAAAAAAGAAAGACTTTAAAACTCTTTATTTAAATTTCTAACCACATTTAAACAATGCTTTCTACATCTTAAGCAGAACTCTATTACCCTTTGATGTTTTCTTACTTTTTACTTATGATTAATAAAACGTTCATAGGAATGTGAAAAATAAATACAATTTTCTAACTCAAAATGAAAGGAGTTTTTAGAGCTGAAATAGGAAGGTTTAGAAAATTTAGGAAATTAAGTGGTCCATGGAAAAAGCACAGGACTACAGAGTTGCAAAAGGGTATATTTCTATAAGACAAGGGAGCAGCAGAAGTTACATTTCCATAAGACAAAGAAGCTGGGAATAGCAAAAGGTACATATTTACAAAACAATAAGGAAGGAGGGGAGGAGACCCTCAATGTGTCCCAAGTAAGGTTTGACTTTTGAGCTCAGGAGTTGTTATAGTGAACAAATCAGAAGCGGATAGTGACCAGTCAGAGGGGATATCAAGGCACAAAGATCTGATGCCTTTTTTAAACCATGGAAAAAGGTACTCAGTGGGACTCTCTCTCCCCACGTAGGAGTCTGTGTTTGTTTCTCAATACATTCCACGTTTGCTATACCACCTTTCATCTGTGGTTTCATTCTTCAACTCCACCAGATAAGAGCCCTAGAACCATCCTTCCTAGGGAAATACTATGAGGTTCCAGTCCAAAATTCCCGTATCAAAAATATAATTAGTTTTTATAGTTAAATAATGCTTTAAACCAAGGAAAAATTACTTTTTATTTATCAGTTTATTATAAGAAATTTTAAGGGATGTAGATCAATAATAATAGAAATTCAAATGTATGAAATACCTGCTATTAATTTGGCTCTACTTTTGCACATAATTTTCATAACAAATGGGAGAAAAGTCTTTAAAGTGATGAAATAATGAATAATGGAATAGCTAAATGGACAAAATAACACCCAATTTACCTCTTAGTTTTGTATTCATTCATAGTCTGCCAGTACCCTAATATATTCATAGACTCTTCTTTTGTAAGCTAACTGCCCTTCCCTTTGCTTATCATAAAGCATCTCAGGTTGCCCTAGAGGTGTGTTATATTGACTTACTTACATATTAAGATGTAAATTTAAGATCACTATGCATAATGTTTAAATTAACACATTAAATGAAACTGCCTGAAGCATGGTTCTTAAGTGTGTTTGTTTTCGAATCAATAAGATTAGGTTGTAATTAACTTTACAAAATAAGAAAAGAAGTCCTATATTTATTAAGAAAATAAAATTAATTTGGGGCTTTTAAAATCTGATTACAGATCAACTACAATGATATTTTTTTCTTTGCAAATTTTCTATTTTATTTAGAATCATGACTTAAGAGTTAACACCACCATACTTTTTGACACCAAAATTTTATTTCACTCTCTAGGTTCTATCTGTCATTTTAAAATGCACACTTACTATAACCTTTATCTTGGCGCATTTCCCAGGCTCATGTGTCCTCCACACATTGCTGCAGTTAATTACTTATGTTTTGTTTGATGATTATCTCTGCCAAAACCATTTTTATTGCTAATTCTAAAATGTTGTGAGATAAAACACACATGTCACTTTCCCCAAGGTCACTGATAGTATTGGATCCATATGCTTACTAGTAAGTATCCTATCTGTTGATACTAGTGACATTATAAACTGAGAATACTTTTTGCTATTGAGAGTTCATCTGATTAAGCTTTGTCATTCAATCTGTATGTCCCTTTTTGAGTATGTCATCTATATATCTATACTAATAAAAGGGTAATATGTTAATTAGACCGAACATCTTTCAGAAGTCCTTCTGGACAAAGTGACAGTGGTGGGGGCTGAGGCAGAGGAGGTTAGGGATAATTAAGCTGGCAGGAGAGGGCAGTTAGAGGTGATCAGGCCAGCAGGGAAGGACAACTAGGGACAATCAGGCCAGTAAGGGGGGGGGGAGGGGCAGTTAGGGGTGATTAAAGCAGCAGGCAGAGGTGGTTTGGAGTAATCAGGCCAACAAAAAAGCAGTTAGGGGCATCAGCCTGGCAGGCAGAGGTGGTTAGGGGCAATCAGGCAGGCAGGCAGTTAGGAGCCACTGGTCCCAGATTGCAAGAGGGATGTTCAACTGCTTGTTTAGACCCACGGGATTGGGCCCCATATAGAAGAGGGTGCAGGCCGGGCTGAGGGACCCTTCCATACAGAAATTTCAACCACTGGGCCTCTAATACTAGTATAAAAGGTTAATATGCAAAGTATCCCCTCGGGAGTTGGACCAGGAGATGGGGAGTTTGATCACTCCCTATGATGTGTGCTGACTATCAGGGGGCGGCACATAACATGGTGGGAGACCAGCGGCAGTGGCAGCGTGCTGAGGGAGCACGAGAAGGAGGCAGCGGGGAGGCAGGAAACTGTGCAGTAGAGGCTTGCAGGTGGTGAGGAAAGAAGGAGGTGGAGAGGTGGGAAGGTGGGGGGAATCATCTAGTGGCAGCATGCAGGCAGTGAGTGAAGGAGGAGGCAGGGAGGCAAGAAGTTGGGGAGGTGGGGAACCTGATCAGTCCTGATCATCAGCAAGGCCTAGGGACCATACCTGTGCATGATTTCATGCACTGGGCTCTAGTTATCCTATATAATAAAGAGGGAATTTGCTAATTGACCCTCACACTGTAGCAACAATGGTGGTACCCACATCCATTAAGGAGGGAATGTGGTTATTGACTGCCTCACCCTCAAAGATGGTGGTGCCCACAGCCACAAAAGGGTGGCGCCCAGTCCCCTCAACTTCACTGGGGCCATGGCAAGCCCGGGCCTGGCCACTCCGTGTACCTTCCTCTGGATTCCCCCAGTGCCATCAGCCCTCCATCCACCCCCTTTGAACCGAGATACAGGTAAGCCTCAGATGGCAGCTGCCCAGCCGCCCAGGGCCTCCTGAGGCTCAGGTAACCAGGGCCTGACAAGCAGTTGTAGCAGTAGAGGTGTGATGGGGCGTTGCTTTCTTCTGATCACCAGCTTGCCTCCAGCCCCTGAGGACTCCCGGACTGTGAGAGGGGACAGGTTGAGCTGAGGAACCGCCCCTCCAGTGCATGAATTTTCATGTACCAAGCCTCTAGTTTCATATAACTGTTGGCAGCAGAAGAAATGGCACCAGGTGTTACACTAGACCTTGGTTCAGCAATCTTGGTACTTGAGTCCTTGCTGGGAACGAATTCAGAGCCATGACTCAAACTATAAGAAAAAATTTACTTAGAATCTCACAGAGGTAGAAAAACTGAGCTGTAGAAGAAATTGGTTGAGGAAAAAAGTTAGAGGCAAAAACAAGGAGTCTTTGGAGCTTAAGTGAAAGATATAGACAAGAAAAAAATGTCTGGGGAAAGGGCTTAGGGAAAAGTATGCACAGTTATGGTTATGCTCCCTGAAGAGAGCTACACTTGGTCTCCATCTTAAGGGCTTTTAAAGTGAGGGATTTTAGGGGATGATCCCAATAGAATTTCATCATGTTTTCAGGTATGTGCTTTTGAAATAGAACTTTTAGGGTGAAATAGGTAGGTTTAGGGAATTTTTAAAGTTAAGGGGTCCATGGAAAAATCACAGGCTGTAATACTGCAAAAGGTTAAATTTCCATAAAATAGGGAAGTTGGGACAGGCAGCAATTACATTTCCATAAGACAAGGAGTTGGAAAAGGCAAGAGTTACTTTTCCATAAGATAAGGGAACTGGGAGTAGCAAAAGGTACACATTTACATAATAAATAGGAGGAAGAAACCACAGAGGGAATAGGAGAGCAATGAGGGAGGAAGGCCTCACAATGTCCCATGTGAGGTTTTAACCTTTGAGCTCAAGAATTACTATAGTGACCAAATCAAAGGGGAATAATGATCAATCAGCAGGGATATCAAAGCACAGAAAACTGCAGCCTTTATAAACCATGAAAAGAGGAACTCGGTAGGACTCTTTCCCCCTCCCCACATAGGAGTCTGTACTTATTCTTCAATAAATCTCCACTTTTGCTATAACATCTTCCATCCATGGTTTTATTCTTCAACTCTGCACCAGGAAAAAAATGAGGGATGGGAAAGCCCGGGAAAAACTATTCTACCTAGGGAACACTACTTGTTCCAGTCCAAAATCCCCATATCACTTTCTGGGTCATGGTCTTCATTTATTGGGCAGCACCAGGGAAGGAGTTCATTAGTCAGTGCAGCTGGTCCTGAGGTTAGAGATGGTATCATTTGTCCGGTTTTGCTGCTTTTCTGGAACTGGAGGGGAACATAACTGAGACCTAAATGTATTATATGCAGGTCAGAGCCTCATTGCCCTGGGGGCTAAGAGCTTAAGAGCCATTCCCAGGCCTCTTGTTTGTTCCTTTTCTAAGGGGGCCTAACCCAAATGACTAGTAACATTTTAGGGGAGGGAGGTCAGGGGAGGGTCCAAACCACATGACCAGCAATATTTAAGGTTAAGGGTCTAAACCACTTGACTAGTGATGTGCTAGTGAGGAAATAGAAGAGAGCTAGGCAGTCAGAGACTGAACTACGGTGGGGAGGGTGGGAAGTGGATTGTTGCAGATGAGGTCTGAATATAGCTTGCTGATTGTCCCACAAGAGACAAGCAAGAGGACCTAGAACTAAACCTAGTTAGATAAGAGTTGCTAAAACAACCCAGCTGGGTGGGGAAAGAAGGGTGCTCAGGAGATGTGAGCTTTAAAATGTATGGATGTTGTTAAGACAGGAAGCTTACAGATAACCAATCCCAAATATGTTAGTCAGAATTCTTTGAAAGGATCAAACAGGAGCTAGCAAAACATATTTCTGGCCCCATACAAAAAAAAACACTCTTCTCTCTGGCTCACTGGGTTCCTGCATTCTTGTGGCAGGGGATATGCTCCCCTGTGCTTATGGCCATGTAGACTCCACATGGACTGATGGACTTTAATGAACTTGGATGCTGAACTACACTCAGCTGCAACTTGGAACTGAAGCTCTGGACACTGGCCTACTTTTGGCTCTCCTGGAACCCCAGTTGTACCTTTTCCAGGATTGGCTTAAGGGGCATGGGAGTATGGAAAATGAGACACACACACAAAAAAAGCTTCACTGGTAACCCAAAATAAATAATTTCATATATTTTTAATCATTATTACAATATCATAATTTATACACTCCTGGTTTCCTTAAAATTTTCATTTTCATCATCTAAAGATCCAGTAGTCTGATTATGTGCCTTTCTTTATGTCTTTTTTGTCTCCTAACCTTCTTCTATTCATTGTCTTTTCATTGCCCAGGTTCTCTTCATCTATAGAGAGCTGCTCCCATAATCCACACATCAATTTCATAGCATCAATGCCTTATCCATAAAGAATATGGGCAGACCTAGCTGGTTTGGCTCAGTGGGTAGAGTGTTGGCCTGCAGACTGAAAGGTCCCAGGGTCGATTCCGGCCAAGGACACATGCCCAGTTTGCAGGCTTGATTCCCAGTGCGGGGCATGCAGGAGGCAGCCAATCAATGATTCTCATATCATTGATGTTTCTATCTCTCTCTCCCTCTCTCTTCATCTATGAAATCAATTAAGAAATATTTTTTTTAAATATGAGCATATTTATTTTGCAGGTTTATAACTGAGTTCTAGATAGTTTATACTTAGAAATAATGATTTAGACTATCTAATTAAGAAGAAGCATTCTTTCACCCTACCTGTAAACTATATAAACTATGCCCAATATGAATAATCATATTCATTATAGTTGTAATAAAAATTAAGAAAACAAGCTATAAATGAAAACAATGGCTTTGAACTAACCAACATACTCAGAATTAATGTTAAAAACATAGCATTAAATATTGATGCTTTTTCATGATAAACTTACATTTACCAATAATCTTAAATAATTTATTTTTAGATAAAATTAGCTTGTTTTAACAAAAAAGATCACTCACACAAATAAAAATGTCATTATTTTATTTAACTTAGATGTTAAAATTTATTTCTAAAAGTGTTTTCATAATCTGGGTATACAAACAAAATTACAATTAGTATACAATTCTAAAGCTACTTCCTTTACCTCTTCTGTAATAGTTGGTGTTTTCTAAGCAATCTGAAGGGCACATGCTTCTCTGGATTTCTCCTAGGACAGTACATTAAATGGCTTTGGTTGTGCTTAGAATTTTAAATTGAAACCTATAAGTTTGGATGGGAATTCCAGTCTGAAGATTTTGTAAAATTGTTATTGAGGCAAGATGTGTAACAATAAAAAAAGTAGTGGCAAAATAAACCTTTGAAATGACATGTTTGAAGATTAATGAAAAAAATAATAAAATAAAACTATATGAACATAGTCAGTAAATTTAACACATTTAATTTAAGTTTCCTAACTGTAACATTTAATAAAGACTACTATTTAATATTCAATTATAAAATACTAGAGGCCCAGAGAACTAAATTGGTGCATGGGTAAGATCCCTAGGCCAGGCTGGTGGTCAGGACCAATTGGGGCCATCTGGCTGCTGGCTGGGGCCTTACTTCATTCTGCACAATCCCTGGATGGTCAGCACATGTCACAGTGAGCAATTGGACTCCCGGTCTCCCAGTGGAACCCCCGAGGGGACACTTTGCATATTAGCCTTTTATATATATTAGTATAGATGAAAAGAGATATTGGATTGACTTTATTGTGTGTGTTGTTTTCTGAATGCTAGTAATGGTGTTGTAATATAGAAAATTATCTATATTAACTGATAATGAAAAAGGTTATCTTTTTTATTTCAATTTTTTGGTGTGTATAAATTAATAAAATACTTCTCCAAAATAAAGCACTTATTTTTTCCACATTGACCTCTGGCAGCTTTTCAGCAAACACTGCATATAAATAATTTTAAAATATTCCACTGCAACTCTATGTGATTATTGCTCAAAAAGTAAAGAGAAATGAACATGGGTTTGGGCTAACCCATTCATACCTCTAGAAATTGCATTAACAAATGCAATTAGAAGCTCCACTTCCATGGGAAGATAGTGACCTATGCCTATAAATGGTACAACAAACTGTTTTAGAAAAGAATCCAAATAATAATTAAAAAATAAAAACTTTTAGAAATCTATCTTGCAATGTCCTGAGGTCTTGACAAATATTGTTTGAGTGAACAAAGTAATGACTTTGAAAATAATTTTTATAGTATTAAAAGAATAGAGCAGTTACCTTATGAAACAGTTTTATTTAATTCACCAACAACAGAAGAAACACAAACAGTTTCTGTTTTTAAAAATCACAAATGCCCTAGCCCAGTGGTCAGCAAACTCATTAGTCAACAGAGACAAATATCAACAGTACAACAATTAAAATTTTTTTTTGAGAACCACATTTTTTAAACTTAAACTTCTTCTAATGCCACTTCTTCAAAATAGACTTGCCCAGGTCATGATATTTTGTGGAAAAGCCACACTCAGGGGCGAAAGAGCCGCATGTGGCTCACAAGCTGTGGTTTGCCGACCACTGCCTTAACCAGTTTGGCTTAGTAGATAGTCGGCCTGCAGAACGAAGAGTTTTGGGTTCAGTTCTTGCTAAGGGCACATATCTTAGTTGCAGGCTTCTCCCAGGCCCAGAGCCCCAGTCTGAGGGCATGCAGAAGGCAAACAATGAATAGTTCTCTCATATCAATATTTCTGTCTTTCCCCCTTTCTTCCACTCTTCCTAAAAATTAATGGAAAAATATCATCAGGTGAGGATTAAAAAATAAATAAATAAATAAATAAATAAATAAATAAATCAGAAACTGCTTAGCAGAATGAATTTCTTTTTATATTGTGAGGTATACAAAGAAAATGTACATTCTTGCTCTTGAAATACAATCTTACTAGAAAAAAGGTAAACTCATTAATTGGATTATAATGAGAAAGTACTGTTACTATATGTTAAATTCATATGCTCTGTGTAATGGCAATAGCTGATTTTTATTGAGTGCTTTCCCTTGTTTAACTATCACAATAACCCTATGATATAGGCATTCTTCTTTTTCCTGATTACATCTATGGAAAAATGAATCAAAACACATTAACAATCTTGCCCTGATCACAGGGGATTTAATTCAGTCAAATCTACTAAAGCATCTAAGTTTTCATTTACTGAGCTATGGCTATAAAAATTTAAAGCGGAGACATTAGTAAATGACAGAATGGCCAGAAAAAATTTCATGTAGTTATGTGGCATTTGATTTAGGTCTCAAACAAGAGTATGCATTTATACTCTTGTATTATTAAGCCTGAAAACCTGTGGGAAACCAAATTTTTATACAGATGGGCATGGTAAAGTTGGGGACACAGGTGTCTAGACTGGGTAGGATAAATGGGTAGAATTTTATTTACAAGGCAGTCAAATCTAAAGATTTTACACTCTCAAAGGTGAGAGGTACTGACTATTTGGGAGATTTATACAAATTATCTATAGACATTTCTTGCACACACTCCAGTCAATGTTAAACAGTAGTTTACAATGAGTTACTGCAACACAACCCATAAGTTACAACAATAGACATGTATAAATATGCACTACTCAAGCAAAGGGGGTACAATAAAGACTCCAGAAGAAGCAACATCTGAGTTTTGTCTTGAAGGTAAATTAGTTTTGTGGGCAGATTCATCCAACACTGATGTTCAGAATGGATTAAGTAAGAGAAGGACCTGATGCTGGATAGAAAAGATAAGAGTCATACAGTAAAATAGATAATATGTGGTAGAGGCTTAATCAGATGCCAATTATTTAAGCATGATGGATTACTGGTTAGAAAAAAGAGTTAGCCCTAAGGAATTACAGTTTCAAAAATGACTCTGGGGCAGTTAAGTTGCTTATACTTATACCAGTGGTCGGTAAACTCATTAGTCAACAGAGCGGCAAACCGGGGCTCATGAGCCTCATGAGGCTTGTGAGCCACAGATTGCTGACCACTGTACTATACCAACCATGATGCTAATAAAACCAGGGTTATGGGGTTACTCACTTTGTTCTATGACCTTGGAATGCAGGCCAGTTAGGGATTTTAGAAGTCTTTGCAAAATGGCAAAGGCAGATAATGTGAAAACCTTTATAAACTTCAAACCTATAATGATCAACATTGACAAAGATAAAACCCTCAAAAACATTTATTCAGACAATAACATCATCACATAAAATTGTAACACAGGATGGGGCAAAATAGGTTTACAATTGTTTGTATGGCAAATAATCCCATATATAGAGGTAATATGCAAATTGACCCTCATACCTTCACAGGATGGCTGCCTGCAACCAGGCTGTCAGGGGGGTTAGTGAAGGATGACCAAATGACTAAAGAGCAGGCTTCATGGGGCAACCAGGCAAGCAGGGGAGTTAGTGAAAGACAACCAAATGTCTAAATAGCAGGCTGCGTGGGGCGACCAGGCTGGCAGCGGGGGAGGGCAGTTGGGGTCACCAGGCAGGCAGAGGGGGGCAGTTAGGGGTAACCAGGTTGGCAAGGGGCGGCAGTAAGAGGCAACCAGGCTGGTGGGGAGAGGACAGTTAGGGGCAACCAGACCAGCAGGGGATTGCAGTTTGGGAGACCAGGTCAGCAGGCGACAGTTGGGAGCAACCAGGCTGGCAGGAGGGGCAGAAAGGAACGACCAGGAAGGCAGGCAGGCAAGCGGTTAGAATCCAATGGTCCAGGATTGTAAGAGGGATGTCCGACTGCCCATTTAGGGGTGATCTCTGGGATCGAGCCTAAACGGGCAGTCAAACATTCCCCAAGGGGTTCTGGATTGAAGAGGGTGTAGGCTGGGCTGAGGGGACCCCCTCCCATGCATGAATTTCATGCACTGGGCCTCTAGTACAATAATAATCCTACATAATAAGAGCCTAATATGCTAAGTATCCATTCAACCAATCAAAGCATAATATGCTAATGATATATTAAGGTCATTCAACCACTTGTTATGATGTGTGCTAACCACCAGGGGGCAGAGAGTTGACTTGTCAACCAGTCATTGTGACATGCACTGACCACCAGGGGGCAGATGCTTCGACTGGTAGGTTAGCTTGTTGCTGGGGTCTGGCTGATTGGGACTGAGCGAGATGGGTCAGACATGCCCTGGAGCCTTCCCGTGCTCCCTCCGCAGCTGGCCAACCTTCTACACCCCTGATTGTGCACCAGTGGGGTCCCTTTGTCTGACCTGTGCCCTCTCGCAATCTGGGACCCCTCAGGGAGAGCAGCTTTTGGTCCCATCATAAAGGCCAGGCTGAGGGACTCTACTGGTGCGTGAATTCATGAACTGGGCCTCTATAATAATAAATTTGTATTTCTCATACTCACAGCTATAAGCCTACTTTTGCCCCACATTATATACTAATCAGTATGATTTCTTCTGAGCTTTCCAGACAGAAGTGAATATTGGATCATATCTACATATGGCTTTATTTATTCATACACAGTGCCTCCAGCACTATCTATCATCTCTATAATCTTTACTATTTCTACCTAATAATGACAATGATAACAACAACAACAATAATGAAGATAATAATATCCATTATGCCCCAAGTAATTTTGAAATCAGGTAGAGTATGAACAATTAGGTATAATTTTTTTAGCACAGAACATTTTTTTTCACATTTTATTAATTAGGAATTTTTATAAGCTTATATTATAGATGAATAAAGTGAGACTCTTAGAGCTAGTGGATGTCTGAGCTAGGACTGAAACCTAGGAATGATTGAGTAGCCCAGTGAAGTATCCACTACTCTATACTTCCTCTTACATAAGCATTATTTAGGACCAGGAGAAACATTCTTGTTTTTTATGCATTCCTGTTTCAGCTTCCTAAAATAAGTGTTTTAATAATTATAAAATATAGAAATGCAGATTAAAAAATAAAAGGATTTGCTCATAACAGTGATTAAAAAGCCACAGTAATTCCTGCAGTTCCTTTGTGGCATCCCAGAAATTTCAAGTTTAAATTACAAATCCAAATCCCCAGTGCAAGAAAAAGAGAAATATCTGTCCTCAAATCCAATTGCTGAACAACATATGGTTCATCCCATGGTCCTGTCTCTGGGCTTCTCTGCCACAGGCTCTCAGCCTCCCTTTTCTTTTCCCTGGGCTGTGACACAGGGTCTAGTTCCTGAAGTAACAATGAGGAGAAGGGGTGGAATGAGATTCCAAAATAGCAGCCTTTTGTCCCAGAGCCTCACTTTTTTGTCATCAAAACTGTCTCAAAATTTCTCCCAACTGCAACTAATCTCTGGGCAACTCTTTAGGCATTCAGAGGATCCTGGGAAAAGACAGTGTTTTCCTTTTAGTTAAACTGTATGGACTTTAAGGCCAGATCCAGCTCTAAAAATTGCACTTTTAAGAAAGTTAATTAAGTTGATCCAATATTATTGATGTTCAGGAAATTCAAAGAATCTGGTATTTTTCTCAAGAATTTCTTTTCATTTACCCTCTTGTTCTCTCCAAAATTTATCTACTACCTGAAATTTTTGTTAATGATTTCAAATATTTACTATGAATTCATTTAAACAAGCGGTAAGCCTCTAGCATATGTCAGGTCCAGTATTATGCACTGAAGATAAAAGAACCAGGAGGATTTACTCCCCCAGGAATCCAGGGATATTACAATATCTTGTGGTTTAATATCTAAGTTTTAGCAAGATGATGGGTGGAGATGATAGATTATAAATGACTGTTCACCAAAATATGCATTATCATCAATAAAATAAGTTTTCTGCTATGTTTCGTAGCAATTTTTTACGAGATAAGACTTGTGACAAATGTAAATTTAAGTAAAAATATATGTTTATCACCAAAAGTGCCCTGTTGAGAATGGCTATCACTGAATCCACAAACAAGTGTTGGCAAGGATGTGAAGAAAAGAAAACCCTCCTGCACTGTTTGTGGAAATGCATATTGGTGTATTCAATGTGGAAAACATGTGGAAGGTCCTCAAAATATTGAAAATGGAACTACCTTCTGACCCAGCAATTTTACTTCTAATAATATATCTGAAGAATCCCAAAACACCAATTAAAATAATATTATGCACCCCTATGTTCATTGCAGCATTGTTTACAATAGCCAGGACATGGAAGCAACCCAAGTGACTATCAAAAGACAATGTGATAAAAAAAAGTACTGAGATATATCTATCTATCTATATATATATATATATATATATATATATATATATATAATGAAAAAAGTCGTGAAATCTGACCATTTGTGACATCATGAATAAACCTGGAGGGTATTATGCTAAGTGAAACAAATTAGTCAAAGAAATAGAATTATATATGATTTCACTTACATATGGAATCTAAAGAACAAAATAAACAAACCAAAATAATTGAAATGGATTCATAGATGTTGGGAACAGACTGATGGTTGCCTGAGGGTAGGGGATTGTGGGACTGGATAAAAATGATGAAGGAATTAAGAAGCACAAACTGGCAGTTATAAAATAGTCACAGGGGTGTAAGGTACAGCATATGGGATATAGACAATAATATTGAATTAAGTTTGTATGATGCCAGGTAATTACCTGAAATATCAGGTGGAACTCTTGTAAAGTATATGATTATCTAACCACTGTGCTGTACACTTGAAACTAATCCAGACTAATATTATATATAATCTGCAATTAAAAATAAAATTAAAAAATAAATAATTTTAAAAATTAAAAAGTGTCCTGTTGAAAGGATTCATATGACTTAGTTTTCCAAGCCAAGCCTTAGAAATCATGATTATCCTGAATTTCTGGCAACACAAAGAGAAATAAAACTAGCTTTAACATTGTTCTAAATGTATTGCTTTAAGTGAGCTCCTAGACAATTACCAAAAATGTTTATTGATTAAATTTTCTGACTAATTAACAAAGAGAGTGCAGTGTCATCTGCTTGATTTGAATGCTTAACTTGTACTGGGGAAACCAGTAGAAAAATTTCCTCTGGCTGAAATACACTTCAGGTCCCAAAAATATATGGTGTGTTTTTTCTTTTCATCCTTCATTTGTTTGTTTTCTTAAAGATGAAATCAGCCTGATGTAAAAACTAACCCAGCAAACAAGAGTAATAGCTATTGAATGACTGATTGTTGAATTAAGTGGCAGTGGCAGACCTAGTGGATTTCTGTGGCTTGAGCGTTTGGAATGTGGCCACTGAAGACAAGTGTGAAAGTTCTTGCTTTTTAGTACTAGTTATTAAAACTAATATTAATCTCCATTCCTCATGAACGGCCTCTCTGAGGTCACTCCCAAAGGTGACAGACAGAGTATTTCCAAACTGGAAGACTTGAGGAAAACTGTTGTGGTTCAGAGAGAAAATATGCTATGAAAACAGGATGGCAAATGACTGGCTGCTACACCAACAACAGTGGTAGCAGCAGCAGCAGCAGCAGCAGCAGCAATAACTCATGTCTCTCTTATTTCCACAATGTGAAATTCCTCCTCAGTAGTCATCTGTCTTGTTCCAGACGTCCTGAAAGGAGTTTTTAGGGGTAAAATATGCAGATTTAGGGAATTTCAGGAATTAGGGGGTGGGGAGGAGGGGACGGAGGTGGAGGGTGGGAGGCATAGTTGGTTAGGGACTTGGAGTTGCCAAAAGGCATACATTCACAAAGAATAAAAGGTGCCACAGGATAAGGGGAGATAAAGACACCCATTTACAGAAGATAAGGGGAAAGCCACAGAATAAGAGGAGAAGACACATTCACAGAAAATAGGGAAAAGCGCCATAGGGGTAGAGAAATGCTAACAAAGGTAGAAGGAGAAAAACAGATTTCACAGGGGAGAGAGAATTCTACCACTGAAGGGAGAGAAAAAGAGGGAGAGGCCATGAGGGGTTTGAGCTTTGAAGCTGCTATAGTGACCAATCAGAAAGGACTATCAGGACACAAAACCTTAGAAAAAGGGGCTGAGTGGGCTACACCCTTGGAGACCCCCTCCCTGCATGGGAGTCTGTACTTGTTCCCAATAAATTTCCACCTTTTCATATACCACCCTTGTCAGTGGTTCAGCCTTCAAACCCACCTGGGCAAGAACAAAGTAAAGAAATCTCTTTTGCATCCTACTTAGAAGAAACCACACTTACAGATGGTTCCCCATTTCAATAATAATTAGGTATTTGAATTATATAATATTTCATTTAGTATTCCTAATACCTGTTTGAGGTAAATTTGAAATACTCTTATATTAGATGTGGAAAAAAGCCCTGGATAGGTAATCAGCCACATTCACAGTTCTATAGTGAAGGAAATGTGATTCAAACTCAGGCATATATCTGTGTCCAAAATCTCTTTTTTTCCACTCTGATACTGCTTTAAAGTTGTACATCCAACTCTGAGATAATATTAACTATTATAATTAGTTGTTTCTATTTTAATTGAGATAGTATCTAGTTTCTTTTTCTAGAATGAATAGATTATTCCAGAATATGCATGTTTGAGCAAAGAATGGATATTGAAAGATGAAACAGAAGGAGCAGAGAGAGAGAGAGCAGGGTACCAGGACACAGACTTTATTGAGGCGACCCTTCCCAAGGGAGAAAGAGCTCACGTGCGGGGTAAAGGCAGAGAGACTAAGGGACGGGAGAAGGGGACCCAGCCGAACCACCTCCCGGACTGCCTGGGAGAACAGTCGGGAGAAAAGGTGCCACGTGGCGCACCGAGACACCCTTTTTAAGGCAGGGGTTGGGCCCAGGGCGGAATGGGAAGGGGTGGGACACAGGGCACTCTGGTATGTGATTGATTGGTGGCTCAATGTCTCTGAGGCAGATGTCAATTATATCATAACTCCGCCCACCAGTTGGGAGGGGGATACCTATCAGATATCTTATTTTTATATAAGTAAGCTATCCTATTAAGCCCGGAACGCAAGCCGCACTCACGGAGCACCAAGAGACGATCTCATGTAAAAACAAAGGGTTTATTCAGACCAGCATGCTGGGGCCCGCAGCATACTCCAAACACAGAGCAGTGGCCGTGAGCCCCGAGCCTTTGTTACACGACCGTTTTATAGACCGCGCGCGGGAAGGGGGATGGTGTTCTGTTTGAATTACTGGGTTGTCCTATCCTGATTGGCTGGACAGGAGCAGGAACCTACTTACAGGATGTGAAGTCAGGAGGCGGGCTAGTAGGAAGCGGGCTAACGGCAAGAGGGGGAGAAGCTGTTTTGGCCTTATTTGGCCATCCTGGTGCACCTTCCTGTTGGCTTACCTAATGGGGGTTGGGGACGGACTAGTTTCTTTGTTTCGTTAGGAACGTGGTCACTTAAAATGGAGGAGGCTGGAACGGATCTCAAAATGGAGGAGGCTGGAACGGATCTCAAAATGGAGGAGGCTGGAACGGATTGGATTGCCCTTTCAATCCTTTGCTCAAAAAATGTACCATGATTTTTAAAAGACAGTGGAAAGATACCTGTCTATGTCTGAATTAACCATGGACTTACTTAAAGTAACAAATATTTCTTCTGTTCCAGTTTGTCTTTTCACTCTTTATAAAATCATGGATTATTTTAGATAATTAAAAAATTAAATATTTGTTACTAAGAAATTAAAATAAAGTATTCCCAAGCATTTTTAAAATAACCTAAAGCTACAAGCAAAGAACAGTTAAACATTGTTCTACTTGTGATAGTGGCTGGCTAAGATTCTTTTAGGGAATGAACGGAAAAAGTGCCCTTTGAGTTTCTTTAGCACCTGAATTGGTTTTGATTATGGTACTTCCCTGATTCACAGCCAAAGGTGCCCAGAATGTTTGGGTCCTTTAGGTGGCCCAGCAGCAGAAATGGCACTAGGCTCAGCCTGGCTCTAATTAGCTGGTTGAGCTTGGTGTAGGAGAGAGCACCTAGGCCTCATTTTACTCAATTATCAAACAACATTAGGGAGATTGGTCTGAGAATGAAATACATTAATGTATAAAATAAGCTAAGCAAAGAAGACTTTTTAATTGCCTATATTTCAACCTTAATTTCAATTAACTCAACAATATTTTTTTGGGCTCTAATAGTCTATATTTAAAACATTTCTGAATTGTAAGAGAGATAAATGCCTTGAAAAGAAAAAACAATGCTAAAATAGGAAGCATGATACATTGATACAAAACTAAATCACTGCTAGTTCTCTGGAAGTTGCTGAGTTACATAGTTCTGTTCATTCTATCTTTGTGTGTGTGTGTGTGTGTGTGTGTGTGTGTGTGTGTGTGTGTGTGGTTGTTTTTCAATCTGGTTTTGTCTGAATAACCACAGAAACCCCATGCTATGCAGTGTCTCAGACACACTTTGCAATAATAGCTATGTTAACTGACTTTTAATGCTATTTTAATTCCCAATTGCTCTCCTCATGTCCCCAAAGTTTAATAAAACTGAAAACATTTTATTTTATTGCCTCAAACTATTGATTATCTTTTTAATGTAATGTTGAAAACTCCACGATGTATTGCCTTTGCCACATTGATTAAATGACTTATCTTAAAGAAATAAGAGTTCTGCTTTAAAGCAAAGAACCCTAATACAGAATAAAATTGTTTCTTTTTGACATTACTTGTGGCTCCATTAGAAAACACACAAATCTTATTCTCAGTTCTGCAATGGAAATACATTTGATTGTTCCACAACTGATTTAGATATTCCTAGGGACATTGCGTGACAAGTTAGATTCCTTCTCTGGATTTTATTGCCAACATAAAATTATTTGAAGAAATGAATAACAAGTCACTTACTTTGGCAAAATGGAAACAATAAGAAAAACATTCTTTGAATTTTTGATGTCATTATAAAAACACCAAAAACTACTTGAGACAAAAAGAAACCACTGAATAAGAACAAGAAAAAAGATGTCAGTATTTAAGGTGATCCAAAGAATTGTCAATAATAACACAGGTTAATGAGGAAACAAATATGGTTAAAGTAGTATATTAGTTTCCTAGGGCTGCCATAACAAAGTGCTGCTGACTGGTGGCTAGATATCAGAGAGCTAGATGACCTCAGTTATTTCTTCTGAGGCCTCTCTCCCTGGCTTGCAGATGATCAGGGAAAGAAGCCACTCTTTCTGTCTTCACATAGTCTTCTCTCTGTGTGTATATCTTAATCTCCTCTTCTTATGAGAACACTAGTGATATTGGATTAGGGCCACCCCAATAACCTCATTTTAACTTAATTATATTTTAAAAAGCTCTATCTGAAAATACAGTCATATTCTGAGATACTGAAAGTTAGAACTTTGACATGTGAATTTTGGAAGGACATGATTTAGTCCAAAACAACTACTTAATGTAAGGATGATGTTGCAAAGCTTAGAGAGTTTGGAGTCACACTTTAATATATACCAGTGGACTTAAAGAAAAATGAACTCAAATTCTAAGCAGAGTAACAAGCAGAATTTTTCTTTTTCTTTTTAATAAAGAGCCAGCCTTATGTGTGCTTAGTGGTTATCTTGCTGGAAGCTTGTGGCCTTGAAAACAACACAGTTCTATCCAATTAAAAAATACATCTGTCATGGCATGAGAGTATGGGCATGTCTAGTCTCTGGCCTACATGGTCAGACAGCTAAGTTTATCTTCCTTATTATTCAAGCAAGCTAGGAAGTGAAGTTTTTTTGTTTGTTTTGTTTTTCAGAATAAGAGGCTCTCTAAAAAATAGCAGAGTTGACTTTACCAAATAAGGGACTATCTAAATAGCAGAGAATTTCAAACAGTAGTTTTACAAAATAGGGGTTAGCCTTCTCAATGTATGTATTTGAGTCCTTTCATTCATCTTGAGAGTTTGGTGTTAAGACATAGTATTTGCTAACAGATTTTATTGACTTGCAGGGTGCACTAACCTGCAGAAACACATTCCACTAACTGCAGAACCTCCCTGAGACATTGTTTTCCTCCCAATGCCTTTTTCTTATCAGAGGAATAGTCTGTACATCTTATCAGGGAACAGCCATTTTCTCTTCACCCCAGCATCTAAACAGGTTCAAATGGGGTTACCCTCTTCTTAAATATATTCACATTTGACCACACTGATTGGTCAAGGGGAGAAATGTGTATCTGAATTTCATAAATTTCTCAGCTTAATTTTTTCTATTAAAAGTTACCTTTCTATATTTAAATGAGTAAGCATTAAAGCTAATAAGACATAAGTAAATATGGTTATCTTAATGAAATTATTCCTCAATTTTACTGATGTCTATGTATATAAGAAATTATTTATGGAAAAGAGGAAGGACATTGGATGTTTTACTAATTATTTTCTTTTTACTTTTAAATATTGCTTGATTTTTTTTTAAAAAAGAAAGGTTATGCTTTTTTCTAAATAGATAAAATTATTATCACTCAATAAAAGGCTTTGCTCCATCAATGGATTCGTGCCCTAATGATATCTAAACTTAATTTTATATTTAAAAGAAATAACTTGTTTTCTTTAATCCAACAAAAATCTAAATATTTCCATTCTTATTTTAGTAATTATAAATTATAAATAATAATCCTATCTAATAAAAGAGTAATATGCAAATTGATCATACCTCCAATCAAGCCATGCTTAAAGCCACACCCATCAGCCAATCAGGAGTAAATTATGCAAATAAACCCCAACCAAGATGGCTGCGGCCTCTGAGAGCAAGAGGGAGGCTTGGGTTTCCCTGGCAATGGAGGAAGCCAAGCTTTCTGCCTGTCCTTGCTGATCTAGACCTACACTCAATGCTACAAAGTTTTAATTATAGAAGATACATAATTGCAACAGAAATGGTGGCAGCCACGGAGCTCGAGAGAGCAGAGGCTAGGGTTGCCTGGGTGATGGAGGAAGCCAAGCTTCTGCAGCCCTAGCACATAGGCCTCCACTCTAGGCTACAAAGTTTCAATTATAGAATTTAAATAAAACCAAACAGAAATGGCTGTCACCACGGAGCGAGGAGAAGGCTTGGCTCTGCTCGAGGCTACAAAGTTTCAATTGTAGAACATAAATTAATCCCAGATCCCACGGCCTCTGCTTGGATCCCTGGGGGTCATAGCCTGCCTGCAAACCACCATCGGCCCCTCGCCCCGGCTGCCCCTTGCCCCAAGGGAACCCCCACCCTGATCAAGGACACCCTTCAGGGCAAACTAACTGGTTCCCACCCATGTACCAGGCATCTATCTTATCTAATAAAAGAGTAATACACGGATTGACCAGCAGGGAAGGGCTGTTGGGAGGTTCTAGGCCTGCAATGGAGGGCAGTTGTGTGCTAGCAGGTAAGCAGGGGAGGGCAGTAGAGAGGGACCAGCACTGCAAGGGAGGGCAGTTGGGGGCAATCACTGGAGGGCAATTAGGGGTGACCAGGACAGAAGAAGAAGGAAGTTGGGGACAAACAGGCTGGCAGGCAAGCAGTTAGACATCAATTAGGCTGACAGGGTAGTGGTTAGGTGTAATCAGGCTGGCAGACAGAAGTAGTTTGGGGCAATCAGGGAGGCAGACAGGTGAGCAGTTTGGTGCCAGCAGTCCTGGATTATGAGAAGGATGTCTGAGTACCCGTTTAGGCCCGATCCTAGTGGGATCAGGCCTAAATGGGCAGTTGGACATCCCTTGAGGGGTCCCAGATTGGAGAGGGTGCAGGCTGGGCTGAGGGACATGCTCTGCCCCTCGTGCACAAATTTCATGCACCAGGCCTCTAGTTTTATAATAAAATTAAATATTAAATATTATTGATTTTCATATTTCTTTTTTTACTTATTAAATAGATTAAAGTGACATTGGCAACATGAACATATAAGTTTCAGCTGTGGGTTTCTATGTTGTAAGATCTATATATTGCACTGTGTGTCAACTACCAAAAGTCAAATCTGTCACCTGATATTAGGATCCCCTTCCCCTTCACTCCCTTCCATCGGGCAACCACCACACTGCTGTTTGTGTTCACGAGTTTCAGTTTTAAATCCCACCTATGAATGAAATCATATGCTTCTTAGCTTTTTCTGACTGACTCATTTCACTTTGCATAATGTTCTCAAGGTCCAACCATGTTGTTGCAAATGGCACTATTTCTTTCTTTTTTTTGTGGCTGAGTAGTATTCCATTGTGAATATGTGCCCCATTCTCTTTTTCCAGTCCTCTATTACAGGACACTTTGGTTGTTTTCATTTCTTTGCCATATGAATAATTCTGCAATGAACATAGGAGTGCATATATCTTTGTGAATACATGATTTCCAGTTTTTCCAGTATATAGTTAGGAGAAGGATTTCTGGGTCCTATGGTAGCTCTATTCTTAAATTTTTGAGGAATCACCAGACTGCTTTCCATAGTGGTTGTACCAGTTTATATTCCTACCAGCAGTGGATGAGGGTTCTTTTTTATCCACAATCTCTCCAACACTTGTTACTACTTGCCTTGTTGATAATGGCCACTCTAACAGGTGTAAGGTGGTATCTCATTGTAGTTTTGATTTGCATTTCCCTAATAGCTAGTGAAGTTGACATTTTTTCATATATCTATTGGCTGTTAATATGTCTTCCTGGGAGGGGTGTATTTTCAGGTCCTCTGCCAACTTTTGGTTGGGTTGTTGCTTTGTTTGGTGTTGAGTTTTATGAGTTCTTCATATATTTTGGAAATTTGTAGGGACTACAAATTTGTAGGAACTTACTGCTTTGTAGCGACTACTGCTTGCAAATATCATCTTCCTGGTTGACACCCTCTTTGTTTTATTGCCAGTTTCTTTTGCTGTGCAGAAGCATTTTTGTTTGATATAGTCCCATTATCTTTGTTTTTACTTTCCTTGCATTTGGGATCAAGTTTGTAAAATGTTCTCTACAACCCAGATTCATAAGTTTGATAACTATATTTTCTCTTCTGTTTTAAAAATATATTTTTATTGATTTCAGAAAGGAAAGGAGAGGGAGAAAGAGGAACATCAGTGATGAGAGAGAATCATCATTGCTGCCTCCCAGCGCACCCTACTGGGGAAAGAGCCCACAACCCAGGCACCATAGCTTGATACTCGACCATGGAGCCAAGGTGACTTATTGTTTTGGGTCTCATATGGAGGTTTTTAATCCATTTTGAAATAATTTTGTACATAGGAACAAACTGTAATACAGTTTCATTCATTTGCATGCAGCTCTCCAGTTTTCCCAGCATCATTTCTTAAAGGAACTATTTTTTATTCCTTTGTGAGTTTCTGGCTCCTTTATCGAAAATTATCTGTTCATATGCATGTGGTTTTATAGCTGGGCTGTATTCTGTTCCATTGATCTATATGTCTGTTTCTTTGCTAATACCAGGCTGATTTGAGTATAGTAGCTCTGTAGTATAATTTGAAGTCAGATAGTATAGTACCTCCAGGTTGTTCTTTTTTTCTCAGGATTTCTTTGGGTACTCAGGGTCTTTTGTGTTTCCATACAAATCTGATGATTTCTCATTTTTTTAAATGATATTGTGATTTTGATGGGAATTGCATTAAATCTGTATATTACTTTGTGAGTATGCCATTTTAAATATGTTGATTCTTCTAAGCCATGAACACAGGGTATTTTTTCATTTTGCTGTGTCTTTTTCAACCTCTTTTAGTAATGCATTGCAATTTTCAGTATACAGGTCTTTTCTTCCTGTTCTTTGTTGAGTTTATTCTTAGGCATTTTATACTTTAGTGAGCAGAAGCTTGGAGGCTCCTGTCCCTGTCTGTCTGCATTTTATTCTTTTGGTTGCAATTGCTAAAGGAATTGTTTGTTGTTGTTTTTTCATTTCTTTTTCTGAAGTTTTGCTGTTAGTTAGTACACAGAAAGGCAATAGATTTTTGCACATTAATTTTACATCATGAAACTTGACTGTATTTGTTCGTTGTTTTCAGTAGTTTTTGTTGTTTTGTTTGGTTTTGGTGGCCTTTACAATTTTCTATGTACAAAATCAAGCCATCCACAAAAAGTGACAGTGACTTTTAGACAGTTTTCTTTCTTATTTGGATGCCTTTTATTTCTTTCTCTTGCCTTACTGTTGCGGTTAGCACTATGTTAAAGAAGAGTAGTAAGAGTGGACATCCTTGTCTTGTTCCTGACCTTGAGAAAAGGCTTTCAATTTTTCACCATTGAGTATAAGTATCATATATGGCCTTTATTATGTTGATGTAATCCCTTCTATTCCTATTTTATTGAGTGTTTAATCATAATGGATGTAATATCTCATCAAATACTTTTTCTGCATCTATTGATAAGGTCATATGATTTTTATCCTTTCTCTTGTTAATTTGGTATATTAAGTTAATTGATTTGCATATGTTTTGTCATCCTTGTGACCCCAGGATAATCCCCACTTGATTGTGATGCATTATTTTTTGGGTGTACAATTGCATTCAATTTGCAAGTATTTTGTTTAGGATTTTTGCATCTGTATTCATGAGATATATTGGTCTGTAGTTTTATTTTTTTGTGTATTTCCCTTGCCAGGTTTTAGTGTGGGATTATATTGGGCTCATAGGATGTGTTAGGAAGTATTGCCTCTTCTTCATTTTTTGGAAGATTTGAGAAGGATATGTTTTAAATTTTTGAATATTTGGTAAAATTCACGGATTAAGCCATATGGTCTTGGACTTTTATTTTTTCAATTTCCTAGCTGCTGATCAGTCTATTTAGATTTTCCAGTTCTTCATGATGTAGTCTAGGAAGGTTATATATTTCCAGAAACTTATCCATTTCTTCTAGGTTATTGAACTTGGTGGCATATAGTCTTTCATAATATTCTAGTATGATCCTTTGTATATTTGTGATATCTGTGGTGACCTCTCTCTCATTTCTGATTTTGTTTATATGGGTCTTTTCCCTTTTCCCTTAGTAAGTCTAGCCATGGGATTATCAATTTTATTAATATTTTCAAATTTTAAATTTTTAGTCTTTTTTTTCTCAATTTCATTTAATTCTGCTCTAATTTTTATTATTTCCTTACTTCTGCTGACTTTGGGTTGTTTTTATTCCTCTTTTTCTAGTACTTTAAGGTGTAATGTTAGGTTGTTTACTTGGGATTTCTCCTGTTTTTTGAGATAGGTCTATAATAATATAAAATTTCCTCTTATTACTGCTTTCACTGCATCCAAAAGGTTTTGATATATTGTGCACCTTGAATGAGGATATGTTGTATTGTCATTCTCATTTGTCTCTACATATCTTTTTATCTCATCTTTTATTTTCCTTTGACCCAGTCATTTTTTAATAGTATATTTTTTAATCTCCATATATTTGTGGGTTTCTTTACTTTCTTTTTTCCCAGTTGATTTCTATTTTTAAGGCATCATGGTCAGAGAACATGCTTTGCACAATTTCTATCTTCTTGGATTTGTTAATGCTAGTTTTGTGACCCAACCTATGGTCTATTCTTGAGAATGTCCCATGTGCACTAGAGAAGCATGTATAATCTGATGTTCTGGGATGAAAGGTTCTATAAATGTCAATTATGTCCATTTGGTCTAGTGTTTCATTTAAGGCCAATATTTCTTTATTGATTTTTTATTTTGATGATCTGTCTAGAGCTTCAATGAAGTATTAAGGTCACCATCTATGATTCTATTTTGATATGTTTCTCCCTTTAGTTCTGTGAGTAGTTGTTTTATATATTTCAGTGATCCCTGGTTGGGTGCATATATATAAAGAAGTGTTATGTTTTCTTGATATGTGTTCCTATTATTATTGTTATTATATAGTGTCCATCTTTGTCTCTTGTTATCTTAAATCTATTTGGTCAGATATAAGTATGACTATATCTGATTTTCTATGGATGTTATTTCTTGAAGAATCATTTTCTACTTTTTTACTTTGAATCTACCTTTGTCTTTGCAGATTAGATGTGTCTCTTATAGGCATATGGTTGTGTTCTGTTTTGTTGTTGTTGTTGTTTTTATATCTACTCTGCTACTCTGTGCCTCTTTATTTGTGAATTCAGACCATTTACATTTAAGGTAATCATTGATGTATAAGGATTTCCTACAGCCATTTCATCATATGTTTTCTATTAGCTCTGTGCATCCATTGGTTCTTTTCCTTTGTGTTTCTGTATATTCTTTTTGTTTGGTGGAATTTCACACTTCTTTCCTTTGTCTCTTCTTTTTTTAACCCATGTGTCCTGGTTTGGGGATTTTTGTGTGCAGTTACCATGAGGTTTATAAAAAATAAACTTGCATATATACCATAGCTGTTTTTTCTTTTGAGTCCATCTGATCTTCACCCTCCTTTGTCAGTTCAGACCTTTACACCTTTATGTTTTTTGTTGTTACAAATTATCCCTGTTTATGCTATAAGTTTTTTGGTGATCTTACTCGCAGTGTTGTGATCTTATGTTCTTTGTTTTCACATAGAATGACTTCCTTGAGTATTTCCTGCAATGGAAGTTTTCTGATGATAAAAACTTCTCTATGTCTGTGAATATATTTATTTCTACTTCATATCTAAAGGATAATTTTGCTAAATATATTATTTGTGAATGGTAAGTTTTTTCTTTGAGACATTTGAATATTGGTTCCACTCTCTCTGGCTTGTAAAATTTCTGCTGAGTAGTCAGATAAAATCATTAAGGGTTTCCCTTTGCAAATCGCTTCCTTTTTTTCCCTGGCTGCATTGAGAATTTTTCTTTGTTGTTGCCTTTTCACCACTTTAATAGCAAGTGTTTTGAAGATGGCCTCTTTGGATTGAGGTAACTAGGTGTTCTGTTTGCTTCTTGGATTCCAGGATCCAGTTCTTTCCACAGGTTTGGAGAATTTTCATCACTGTGTTTGAATAGGTCTCTCTCTCTTCTTCCCTCTGCATCATTTCTTGACTCTTATATTTGATTATCATGAGTTCTTTCCTATTACTGGTTGGTTCTGTTTTCTATGCTCAGCAGTTCACTCTTAATCTCCTTAATTGCATGGTTCATTTCCAGGATTTCTGACTTATTCTTTTTTAAAGTTCAATTTCTTTGGAGAAATTTTCATTTTGTCAATTGATTTGTTTTCTGAGTGCACTGAATTTCCTCTCAGTATTTTCTTGCATCTATCTCATTGAGTTTTTTCAGAAAAAAAAACTTGAAATCTTGAAATCTTGAAATCTCTGTCATTGATCTCATATATTTCCATGTGCTCCAGTCTGCTTTCTGGGGATTTTTCATTTTCTTTCTGATTATTGTCATTACTGTGGTTCTTCATGGTATTTGCAGTCAGAGGAAAATAGCAATTCTACTGTACTAGCTCTTGGTTATAGATAATACTAAGGGCCGGGTGCATGAAATTTGTGCACTGGGGGTGGGTGATCCCTCAGCCAATCCTGCCCCATCACACATACTGGGAGCCCTTAGGAGATGTACTACTGACCACAAACCCCCAGCCTGCCCAAGGACTAAAGCCTCTGGCTGAGGCTTTAGGCCTTGGGCACCCAGCCATTGCCCTGCAATGGGGCTGATGGCTAGCTTTGTCCCAGCCACACCTCCAACCACCCCCCACCTAGGCCTTTGCCCAAGCCAGCTCGCGCCTGGCTAGCACGGGCCTCAGCCCTGCCTCCCTGGCCCAGGCATGCTGGCCATCTTGACCCTACCCCCCCAGGGCCCTGGCTACCTTGGCCCCATCCCCCATGGCCTGGGCCACCTCGGCCCCACCCCTCGTGGCCTGGGCTGCCTTGGCTGGTGGCATGGCTGGTGGGTGTGGCTTGTGGGTGTATCAAAGGTATGGTCAATTTGCATATTAGTCCTTTATTAGATAGGATGCTCCTGGAGCCAACTCCAAGAGCAATGGGAGTGTTTTGGGAGTCCTTACAGCAGCAGGGTTCTGTGGTTCTGGTCTTTGTCTGAAACACTACCACTCAGCCCAACAGTGGGAGCTGCATAGCAGAACTCCATGCACTGTTGGGTGTCTGCTGAATCAGATGCTGTTCACTATCTGGCTGCTTGCTGATCCCCATGCTGTGCTTCCTCCCCTCCCCCCAGCTCTCTGTTCCTTCTGGCCAAAGGAAGTGCCTGCTATCCCTGGCTTTCTCTCCTCTCACAGAGGCCTAGCCACAAGCTCTAGGCTGTGGGGATGCATCTGTGAACTGCCTGCAGTTTCCTCCCTTCTCATTTCCCCATTTACTCCTGGATGCCCATCTTTAGGTGTAAGGGTCTCTCAGGTGTCCACCCATATTGAACAATGTCAGGGGGAGAGGAAAAGATGTGCCTTTACTCTGCCATGCTTTTTATATCACTCTGGATTTTAATAATAAAAAAGCTATTTGTGATTATTGACATGCTTTAGAATTGTCCTTTTATTATTTAATTTATTTTTATTGACTTCAGATAGGTAAGGGGAGTGAAAAAGAGAGAGATTAAAAACATCAAAGGTGAGAGAGAATCATTGATTGGCTGTGTCCTGCATGCTCCCTACGGAGGATCTGGCCAGCAACCCAGGCATGTGCCCTGACGGGAATGGAACCATGACCTTCTTGTTCATAGATTGATGCCCAAACATTGAGCCATACAGGGTGGCATGCTCTTTCATTATTTGGAAGTTTAATTTTCAGATTACAAATTTTTTTTTTTTACTTTTTTATGCTTAAACCACAATTGTTAGACATATACTAATATTTATGACATTGTCTTATGATTCAACTCTGGGCAAACTCTACAAATCTTCATTGCCCTTCTGTCACAAAAAAAACAATATAACACTATACTAGAGAGAAAAGAATCCATATTTATTTTTTTATTGTTTGTTTTTTGTTGTTGTTAATTCTAACTGGAGGATATTTTCCCCATTGATTTTTAGAGAGAGTAGAAGGAAGGAGGAGAGACAGAGAGAGAGCAACATTGAAAGAGACACATCAAGTCATTGCCTCCTGCACATGCCAGTATGAGGGCCACTGTTCTATTCATTGAGCCAAATAGCCTGGGCTTGAATAGATATTTAAATAATTATAACAGAAGGCATATATTGGTAAATCAGAGAAAAATATTGAAGACAGGTTGCTTATTATATACGTTGAAGATTGGGTTAAATTTCAGAAAGCAAAAATAGAATGACTAGAAAGAATTTCATGAGAAATAGTATCAAAGTAAAACAATGCTTATGGAAGTGTTGACCATATATATTCCTTAAGCACGAGATATAAAGAGAAGTGGTCAAGGATGCTGGAAAAGTAGGCTTATCTTAAATGTTTAAGGTATTGGTTATTTAAATAAGGATCCTGTATTTGATTCATGCATATTAGAAATTCATGAAAGATGAATATAGTCAATAATATTGTAATACTACCTAGAGTGCCAGGTGGGTACTGGACTTATCAAAGTGATTACTTTGTAAATTATATAAATGTATGATTACTCTTCTAAATACAGTAGGTCCTAGGGTTACGTTCAAGATTCATTCCTATGCATGTAAAGCGATTTTTGCCATAAGTGGGAACCCACCTACATAAGCATCTATGTTATTCACATGGAGCACATACACAACAGTAATGAAGTTAAACAGTAAAAAAAAAATGTAAAAGATAACAATTCCTGACCTTTACTTATGGTAAATAAATAATAAAAAACATAAAGCACATATGTACATATATCAAAATGATGGAATTTTAAAAAATAAATAAATGGGAGATGGTGATGACCACGAAATGACTTGTATCAAATCCAGCATAACCTGAGGACTGTTTGTACCTAAAACTAACATAATATTAAATGTCAACTGTAATCAAAAGGAAATTTTAAGAAAATTTTCTTGTTTTCAATTCAACACAAAACTCTATAGCGAACCCAGAAAAAAAAAGAGGTAGAATTGTTTGGAGGTGGAGATGGGGCATTAAAATGCTGTATTTCAAAGTCCTGTGAAACAAACAGGGGTGATTTTTTTTTCTTCCTTGTTTCTTTTGTATCTGTTTTATTATTATCATTGTTATCATTATTATTTTGGTCTACTGTCATTTATTTTAGCAAATTCCCCACATTCTGTATTTAGTAAATTTTTCAGCTCCATCCTAATCTTATGGAATCGACATGCAGCTTGTTATTGACTCAAATTTCATCATACAACACATACCTAAAGTCCTTTAAGATTGCATATGTAAACTTAAAAGAAAATTTAGTTTGTCCTACCAATGAGAAATAAAACACTGAGAGTAAAGACAAACTTAAAAGTAAAACAACTAGTTTGAAACTGTCAATCATAGAGGTCATAGTGAAAAAAAAGTAATGAAGATAGAAGCTTGTCATGAGTTGTGTAGAAAGAAATATCAGAAGTCTGAGGCTAGAGGGCTTGACAGCTAAAGGAGAACTTTTCTCAAACATCATGTTTGTTATACTTTTTTTCATCTAACACTGCATTTATAGATATCTAGGACCCGAATAACAAAATTATGGTTGTGCCTATTAATTGCATCTCATTTGAATTAAATGTAATCTTAAAGTCATCCACAGAATAAATTGTGGCAGTCTTCAACACCCACAGGGATAAACCACAGTATGAACACAGAAATTTAATGAATTAGTGGTAGGCTAAAAATTCTTGCCTGTGGCTTAGAAATCTCAGAATTCTAATTGGGATATTATACTCTCATTCTGTCTCCTGTGTTCTCCTAGAAAAATTCACTGGAGGTTTTTTATTTTTTTCACAGAGCTGCAATGCTTTTGCTAGTTATAATATTAAGATGATATTATTTAGGTGAAAAGTTTTTCTGAACCCTTTCGAAAAAAATTTTTTGATATGTACTTTTGCATAGAAAATTATTCTTGCCATTTATTTTTTTTCTGTCCTTTCATTTATTTAAAAAATCATCCTATCTAATGAAAGAGTAATCTGCTAATTTAACCTTACATTCGCTACGCTACCAACCAATCAGGAGCAGAGGGCAGGGCTAAGTGGCATGAGGGGTGGGGCCGAGTGGAATGAGGCTGGGGGAGACAGGGCCGAGGTGGCGCGTGCGAGGTCGTGAGTACAGGGTGCCTCCTGGGCTGGGCAGTTGCCGGCTAAGGCCAGGGCTGGGGGGGCGGGGTTGAGGTGGCTGGGGCAGAGCCAGCCATTGGCCCCACTGAAGGGGCAGGTTGGGCTGAGGGCACAAATTTCATGAACTGGGTTCCTAGTTTTATATAAAGAAAAAAGAGGAGAAACTGGCATAAGAAGGTAGATCTAAAGGTATGTGGAACCTAAAAAAGGAAACTTAGTATCATTTTTTTAAAATCCCAGGTAATTCCACAGAGTCCCTTTAAGGTTCTTGAATTTTATTTTTCATTCTGTCACCATTTAATATTCTTGGCTCTAAAGTCAGCTACTAGAACAGAATGACAACCTCACGTCTATAATCACAGTGTCTGGTGGCTCAGCAGAGCCACAGGCCAAACCCCCTCTCAGAAGAGCACGGGCCCAGGCCCAAAGACGGCTCAGGAGATCGATGGCAATCAGCCACTAGTTCTGTTTTCAGAATTATTTATTCTTAAATAAGAAAATTTTTGAACTAAAATTCATGGTCTACAACATATCCTAACTTTTCCCAATGCTTTTGAACAGTCTATAGTACAAAATGAAAAGAAACTAAGTAGAAAAATTTCAAAATTCTCCTAATAACTAATTATTGAATAAATGGAAAAATGGACGAGTGAATAGAACGCTTACCTAAAGTTGATCACCTAATGCAATTATTCAAACTGAATTCAGGTGACAAATGAAGCATGTGTTAAAGATCCTACATAAGTCATTAGAAGGAAGTTCAATGAAAAATCCAAAAAACATTGTATCATTGTATTATGCTATTTTGCCTACTTATCAACTAAATGACTAAACATATTTATTATCTACTAAAACAAGGTTCATTAGTACAAAACTCTGTTTAACTCTCTTTGTATCATTAACTTTGAAGTACCATATCAGGATGGGATGATCTAAGCATTAGTGGGGCTTAGTCTTGTAATGTATTTTTTATTCAATGCCTTCTAATAACCAGAATCATTTAGAAAGAAAAGTCACTTGAAATTTTACATTCTCATCATTAGATGTCCTATTCTACCATATAGAAGCAAGTTGAAATACTTCTTATGCTGCCTCTGGAGACTGAGACTAGAAGATATAGATATTAGGGCAGGTGAGAAAGACAAATAGTAGGTTAATAGTGATTTTATTCTTAACCTAATACTATTTGAAGTTTGGTCATTTCTTCCAGAATTTTTATACTAAAAATGACTACTTTAATACTATATTCAGATTTATAAGGATACCATTTATCTAAGGGTTATGTGGGTTTGTTTATATGTAAGTTGAATCTTTATCTGAAGCAATGCTATGACATAATTTCTTTCAAACACTGTGGTTTATATAAGATACGCCCAGTAGAATATCCTGGCCATTACTGACCATGGCTCTAGGAGCATGTGTGCTAGGTAGTTAATGGTTTTACACACACATACACACCACATACATACACTTGGAAGATTAAGTGTCCATAACAATGCAGAGACCTTAATAACAAATAGAGGCTCAGTACACAAAATTTGTGTACTGGTGGGGTGTAGTGTATATCCCTCAGCCCAGCCTTCACCCTCAAAATCTGGAACCTCACCTAAACGGGCAGTCAGACATCCCTCTCACAATCCAGGACTGATGGCTCCCAACCACTTGCCTGCCAGCCAGCCTGATCACCCCCTAACCACTCCCCGCCAGCCTGATTGACACCTAACTGGTCCCCTGCTGGCCCAATTGCCCCTAATTAACCTCCCCTGCCAACCTGGTAGCTACTAACTGTCCTCCCCTGATGGCCTGTTTGCCTGCAACCTCCCTCTCCTGCAGGCCTGGGTTCCTACCAACTGTCCTCCTCTGCAGACCTGGTTGCTCCAGCTGCCCTCATCTACCAGGCTGGTCACCCCTAACTGCCCTCCCTTGCAGGCCTGATATCCCACAACTGCCCTCCCCTGTTGGCTATCTTGTGGTGGCCATCTTGTATCCACATGGGGACAGCCATCTTTGACCACATGGGGATGGCCATCTTGTGTGGTGGAGTGATCATCAATTTGCATATTATCTCTTTACTATATAGGATTATCCAGTATTGCTAGAGCAAAGTTCATGGTCATTGTGGGCCATGTCACTCAATTTCATGACTGAAAGACTTGATCCACATATTCACGGTGATACATATGTAGAAGAATCTTGCCCTTTTCACAACATTCCAGAGATTCGTATCAGTGAACTATGCCTTTTACAGTCATTAGTTCAACACACATCAGTTAAATGACTATTATGTGTCAATTAAACTGGATCTTGGAGATGTCAAGGTAAAGTATGATTTCTGTTTTTTCCCTTAAGGAGATTTTGCATTTTCATGGGCTGATCTCCCACACAGCCACTCAGTGAATAATCTGTCTTAATTTATAGTCTTGGTAATGTTTTATACTCCCTTTGGTCATAATTTCTTTTTGTATTGGCTTCTGATTTCCCTGTTCATACAACATTGTAATGAACCAAGTATTATTTTAGAAAATAGACACACTGGCTCTAAAAAAATCCATGAGCCTAGAATATTAAAAATGGCCAACTTTCTTACCTCCACTTCATTTATTCCCTTCCATTCATTTTTAGATATTTTTAAAATTTATTTTTTTAAGAGAAGAAGGATAATGAAATAGAAACATTGATTAAACAGGAACATCATCCATCAGCTACCTCTTGCACGCCCCACACTGGGGACCGAGCTTGTAACCCAGGTAGACACTCAATCTCTGAGCCACATCCGCCAGGATTAATTTAATCCATTCTTAAGCATTAAATATAGTAATCCTGGTTGGTGCACTTTGACTTCCAGGCTTCCATTTTCTTTCTTGCCAATTTGACTATAGAATTATTCTTAGCTTGTACTAATTAATGTAATGAACAAAATGAAGAACAATCTGTAGTATAAAAAAAACTATGAAAATTAATATTTATAAGAATATTCATTTCTGGTCATTGGATGCTTGAAGCTCTTTTCTTAATAGTTCAAAATGAAGTCAGCCATCAGCGACCAATAGAAAGAAGACACAGGTTCTCTCAGCTTGGCAGAGTAGAATTATATGAGTGAAATGAAGAAGGATCAAAATCCTAGCAAGGACCACAAGCAGGAAGATTGGCTCTTCTTAGAATATGGAAACTATATTATACTCAGAAGGCTAATGAAAGTCAGAAAATAGTCCAAAATGTTGCAACAGAATTTTATACAGCCATTTTGGCAATCAAGTCAGGTGGGAAATATACATTTAAAAAATTAAATATAGTACAAAGACTTTTGAAATAATTAAGATGATTACTTGATTTTTATAAACAATTGTGTCTAGGGCATCCAGATACAGAGTCTTGGAGTCCCAGCAGACTGAGTCCACCACGGGGTGTCAGAGAACTAGCAGAAGGACAGAGTCTGCATGGATGGGGGCTAGGGAGCAGATCTAAAGAGAGCTTTGTTACATATAAGAAGATTGATTTCTATTTATTCATCCTATCTAATAAAAGGGTAATATGCAAATTGATTGTACCACCAATCAGGCCATGCCCCCAACCATGACCACCAGCCAATCAGGAGCAAATAATGCAAATAAACCCCAACCAAGATGGCTGCGGCCACTGAGAGCAGGAGGCAGGCTTGGGTTTCCCCAGCAACGGAGGAAGCCAAGCTTTCTGCCTGCCATTGCCAGCCTAGGCCTCCAGTCAATGCTACAATGTTTCAATTATAGAAGATATATAATCCCAACAGAAATGGCAGCAGCCGCTGAGCTGGAATGAGAAGAGGTTAGGATTGCCAAGGCAATGGAGGAAGCCAAACTTCTGCAGCCCTAGCCTAGGCCTCCAGTCTAGGCTACAAACAGAAATGGCTGTCACTATGGAGCTAGCGGAAGGCTTGGCTCCACTCCAGGCTACAAAGTTTCAATTGTAGAACATAAATTAATCCCAGATACCAGGGCCTATACTTGCGTCTCAGGGTGTGTGGCTGGCCTGCAAACCACCATAGGCCCCTTGCCCAGGCTGCCCCACACTCCAAGGGAATCCCCACCCTGATCCAGGACACCCTTCAGGGCAAACCAACTGGCCTCCACCCATGCACCAGGCCTCTATCCTATCTAATAAAAGAGTAATACACAGATTGTCCATCACTCCAACACACAAGAGGGCTGCCCAAATGTGGTCAAAGATCCTGCCCAAATGTGGACACAAGATGGCCACCACAAGATGGCCAGGAGGGGAGGACAGTGGGAGGTTCCAGGCCTGCAAGGGATGGCAGTTGTGGGCCATCAGGCCAGCAGGGGAGGACAGTTGGGAGGGACCAGACCTATAAGGGAGGGCAGTTGGGGGCAATCAAGCCTGCAGGGGAGGGGAGTGAGGTGTGACCAGGTCGGCAGAGGAGGGAAGTTGGGGGCAAACAGGCTGGCAGGGGAGCAGTTAGACATCAATTAGGCTGGCAGAGTAGTGCTTAGGGGGTGATCAGGCTGGCAGGCAGAAGTGGTTAGGGGCAATCAGGGAGGCAGGCAGGTGAGCAGTTTGGAGCTAGCAGTCCTGGTTTGTGATAAGGATGTCCGACTGCCCATTTAGGTCTGATCCTACCGGGATCGGGCCTAAATGGGCAGTCAGACATCCCTTGAGAAGTCCCAGATTGGAGAGGGTGCAGGCTGGGCTGAGGGACCACCCTCCTTGCACCCTCCCGCCACATGCGCAAATCTCATGCACTTAGCCTCTAGTATATTTATAAACACAGAAACACAGACATATGCATACCTTTATGCATATATTATGTGATATTGGGAGCCATGAGTCTGAAGAAAGACTGATATTTTAAGGAAAAGACAGGGAACATATAAAGTCAAATTAACATATCCTATTGTCCCAGAAGCAAGCAGGTACTCACAGAATGATGAAGATATATTTGTACACGTTTACATCTACATGTGCAATTATTTACATAAGTTAAAATTAACTTACAACAAAATCATATTAATTGCAAAGGGGAAAGTAATGACTTCACAGTTGAGAAGCCTGGTAGGCACCAGCTCAATTACATGAGAAGAGCGAACATCATCAGTAGGGGATGAGTTAAACTCAGGCACCATCATATAGTTTATTTAGAGATGGGAAAAACTCTGTCGTGCACTTACAACTCTCTCTTCAGTTTGAGAGTGTTTCAAAATGAAAGGCACAAAGAAGTAATTCTATTTCTATATCCAGAGACTGTATAACTAAAAGGCTTCCACACATCAAATGCCAGAGGTTGAATGTTGTCAGGGGACTTTCCAAATTACTACATAATATCTGCCTAACCTCACTATGTCCCTGATATCCCTTTGCTCCAACTGTCTCCCCCACCATTCCCATCCTTTTGCTTTTAACTCCAACACAGCTTATTACCTCCCCAACTATAATTAAATTTGGGTTCTACCAAGATAGATCTTTTATCCTTCCTGCATGTACATATGCTCCAGCTCTAGCCCATCTTCCATTTATATGTTTTGAGTACTGTAGAAACTCGTAACTAAGGATGAGAAATTTTTATTTTTTTTAATGTTTTTATTAATATCAGAGAGAGAAAGGGAAAAAGAAAGAGAGATAGAAATATCAATGATGAGAATCATCAGTTTACTGCCTCATGCATGCCACCTACTGGGAACTGAGCTCACAACCTGGGCATGTGCCCTGACCAGGAATCAAACCTTGACCTCCTGTTTCATAGGTCAATGCTCAACACACTGGCTGGGAAGGATGAGAAGTTCTTAAGGCTTATTTCTGGGTTCAAATTTCTCTTATGAGCTGTGTGAAGAATGGCAGATCTTTTTAATTATTCTGTGATTCAGTTTCTTCACTTATAAAAAGAAGCTAATAATATTACTTATCTCATGCAGTTTTAAGAGTTGAATGATATGCTTAGACTACTACCTGAAACATGAGTATTGTAAGTCTATTT
Source organism: Antrozous pallidus (assembly GCA_027563665.1). Taxonomy (NCBI): domain Eukaryota; kingdom Metazoa; phylum Chordata; class Mammalia; order Chiroptera; family Vespertilionidae; genus Antrozous; species Antrozous pallidus. The sequence continues at coordinate 101,613,718 of CM050514.1, forward strand.
GGTGTTATTAATATTATTTTAACTGTATTATGATATTCTAAATTATATTAAATCTACTATAGAAATATCAAAACCTTTGCCACCCTGAATCCTTTCTGCACATATGGGAAAGTTCTAGATTCTAATGACAACTACTTTGGTTAGGGGAAATAGAATATAATAGAGAATATTCATTTTCTCTAGATTTTGTAATCAGGGAGTTGTTATTCTCTCGGATAGAATGCATATTTCATAGCAAAGAAACCAATATTTATCAAAGGTCAAATAAGTCAAAGTTGACATATGTTTCTTTTTATAATTTTGTCATCAATGTCAAAGGTCTCTAATCAGACAAATTAATATAATTGAACTTTCTACTTTGTGATTATATAGCCTAAGGTGTGGTTTCAAGTAATATACTACATTGTTAAAACAGGCATATGTGATGACAACTGGATTCATCTTATTGATGTATTCCCTGAGGATTTGAGCTCTTAGAAAAATATTTCTGACTGGGGGAAAAAATGAATCCCTACAGGGAAATAACTTGTGATAATGATATCCATTCTTATTCAAAGTCTTCCTGTATATACATTGGTCTAGTTAAAATTAAATAAAAAAGTAGAGATTATAAATACTAAATAGTAACCACTTTGCAGGAGAATGACAGAAAAGGCATCTAAATGTCCATGTTAATTTAATATTTTTTCTGCTAGGGTGTCTTCTCTGGTCTGTTAACCTAAAATATATCTGACTTGTGCATTGCCTGTATGTCTCATATTTTGAAATGTGTCTTATGTATCAGAGAGTATTATTTCTTTTTTGCCTTCATAATAATTAAAATATGATTATGGTAATAATTTTATAGGTCTATACATTTACATCAACCCTACTTTAATTAATTATGAAAAATTACAAACATACAAAATGTTTAGATAAGATATAAGTAAGAAATAAAAATAACAAAAGGTGCATACTCCTGTATCATCCATCATCTTAACGGAGAGAACATTACCAATTATTTTGTAAATACCTCAGATTCCATCCTCAAATTCAAATTCTTCCCTAACCCTTCCTCACCAAATTCTATTATGAGTTTTTCTTTTATTATTGTCTTTTTAAAAAATAAGTAGTTTAGCATTTATTTGTGCATATATGGAAGTGTTTAGTTTTGCACATTTGAATATTTTCTGAATGGAATTATACTATATGTATGTGTATATCTGTGTTCAGTGATATAATTACTTTACTTCATTCAAAGAACATTTTAGAAAGTGCATTAATGTTAATATAAGAATTTTTAATTCACTTACTTATATTTTCATAGAATATTCCAGTAAATGTATACCAACCAAATTTATTTATTATTTATATATTTTCCTCTAAATGCTTAATTTCTGCAGGGTGCTGCAATTTTTTTTTATTACAAAAAATAAGTACTGTTATGGGCATTCTTGTACATTTCTCTTGGTTCACATGTGCAAATTTATCTTTAGAGTGCATAATTAGAACTGATGAGTGGTAGGATTTATTTATCTTCAACTTCTCTGTAAAATTCAGATCTGTTTCTCAAAATGTGTTTTAACGGTTTTAACTCCCACTAAAAGAGAGTAAGTCTTCCCATTGCTTCTCATCAAAACCATTTGATTTTGTCCGATTATTAAATTTTTCTCAATCTCGATGTGAAATAGTATCTCATTATATGTTTCATTTACATTTAATTTGCATTTCTCTCAGGGCCTGTCAAGCAAGAGCTGTGGATTTGTAGGAAGCAGAAGACACAGCTGCTGTGGAGAAGCCTCTAAAATTAGAAGGAGGCTTGAAATACCCTGGCTTTCCCTCCCCTCACGCCCTCCAGTCTTCCATAGTGTTTCTAATTGGAAACTTACCTGAAATCTGAGATTAAGGGAGCCAGGAGAGATGTAATTACTGATAGACAGAGCAGGACAGAAGTGAATCTGAAATCAAATACAAACATGACTATCACTGCTATACAATATTTAACTTGTTACTCTATGTCTCTTCCATTAAAATGAAAGCTCACATAATACATTTCGGTTTATTTTGTTTCCTATGCTTAGAAGAGTTCTTGGCACATAAGATGTGCTAAACAAATATTGAATGAATGAATATTTTTAAGACCTATATAAGCCATAGCCTTTCACATATTTAAATATTATTATTTAAGAATCGAATTATTAAATTATTATAACTTAATTTTAAGAAAATTTTAAAGAAGTTTCGGATAATAGCAAAGTTGAGAGATTTTACATATACGCCCTGACCCAACATAGACACAGTCCCTTGCGTAATCAGCATCCCCCACCAGAGTGGCACATGTGGTACAGTCCGTGTACCTCATTAAAATCACCCCAAAACCACAGTGACATTTGGATTCACTGTTAGTGTGGTATATTCTATGGGTTTTCAAAAATATGTAATGCAATGTATCAATCATTGCAGTATCACAGAAAACTTTCATTGCCCTAAAAATGCTCTGTATTCTTCCCTCATATCCCTCCGTCCCTCAAACCTAGGCAATCACTGATCTTTTTACTCCATAGTTTTGCCTTTTCCAGAATATGATACTTGGAATCATTGTGCATGTCACCTTTTCAATTTGGCTTCTTTCACTTAGTAATATGTATTTTTATGTTTCTTCCATTCTTTTTTATGGCATGATAGATTTCTTCTTTCTGAATAATATTTTCTTGTGTGAATGTACCACAGTTTATCCATTCACCTACTGTTGGATAACTTGGTTGCTTCCAAGTGTTGGCAGTTTTGATTAGAGCTATATTAACATTTATGTGTAAGATTTTGAGTAGACAATGATTATAGGAAGTAGGGAAAATAATCCCTCAAAAGTCTTTGTACTTTTGAAATTATTTTCTAATATTTAATTATATTCTTAAATACATTCTTCTGTATAGCATAGATAGAAATAATTCACTCACACCTTGCCTCCATGTTTATTTCTGCCACTGATAAAATTTACCTATCACCATGGCTCTCTTGATACTGTTGTGTGATCCTTCCATCGAGCCCAGTCCTCTGCCTTGCTTACTGCAAATTTTTCAACATACCCCCTAAATCTGCTCTTTCCTTTCTTTCATCCATTTACTCTAGGTTTACACATGGCTGAATTTTGTGTGTAAGATATTCACTTAAATGTCACCTCCTCAAAGAGTCTTTTTCTGCCCACCATATGTACTGTGACCTTTCCCTCTTGGTCATTTATCTGTAATTTTTTCATATCAATTGTAATGGTCTGTAATTACTTTGCATTCTATTTGTTTTATTTTCTACTAGAGGCCCAGTGCATGAAATTTGTGCATGTGGGGGTGGGGGGCTGGTGTCCCTCAGCCCAGCCTCCACCCTCTACAATCTGGGACTCCTCCAGTGATGTCCGACTGCCCATTTAGGCCCGATCCTACTGAGATTGGGCCTAAATGGGCAGTCAGACATCCTTCTCACAATCCAGGACTATTAGCTCCAATCTAGTCACCTGCCTGCATCCCTGATTGCCCCTACCACTTCTGCCTGCCAGCCTGATCACCTCCTAAGCACTACCCTGCCAGCCTAATTGATGTCTAACTGCTCCCCTGCCAGCCTGTTTGCCCCCAACTTTCCTCCTCTGCCAGCCTGGTCACACCTAACTGCCCTCCCCTGCAGGCTTGATCACCCCCAACTGCCCTCCCTTGTAGGCCTGTTCCCTCCCAACTGCCCTCCCCTGCTGGCCTGATGGCCCACAACTGCCATCCCTTGCAAGCCTGGAACCTCCCACTGTCCTCCCCTGCTGACCTTGTGGTGGTCATCTTATGTCAGGATCTTTGACCACATTTGGGCGGGAACTTTGACCATATTTGGGCAGCCCTCTTGTGTGTTGGAGTGATGGACAATCTGTGTATTACTCTTTTATTAGATAGGATAGAGGCCTGGTGTATGAATGGGGACCAGCTGGTTTGCCCTGAAGGGTGCCTTGGATCAGGGTGGTGACAACCATTTCTGTTTGAAAGTTTGTAGCCTAGAGTGGAGGCCTAGGCTAGGGCTGCAGAAGTTTGGCTTCCTGCATTGCCTTGGCAACCCTAGCCTCTTCTCTCTCCAGCTCCGTGGCTGCCACCATTTTTGTTTGAATTGTGTATCCTATCTAATAAAAGAGTAGCATGCAAATGTGACCTTACCTTGGCTCATGATTGGCTATGCTACCAGCCAATCAGGAGTGGGGGGTGTGACTGGGGGCATGGCCATGGCTTGCCTGGACGCCAGTGAACACTTCCCTTCAAGAATGCTTCACCTGTGGGAAACACTTTGCTTCACACCGGAGCAGGCAGGGAACGCAGGCGGGGAACGCAGGTGGGGAATGCAGAGCTTCACACCAGTGTCATCTGGGAACTCTGCTTCACGCTGGCGGGACTGGGAACGAAGCAGGAACCATGCCTCTGCGCAGGGTGTTTTCCAGGGCCTAATGAGCCAGTGGGAGAGGCTCGGTCCTTGAGGCGTCCCTGGTTCGAGGAGGGCTGGGCCAGGACACCACCATACTTTCAAAGAAAGTTGTTTCCCACTTAAATATCCTCTGATGAGTATCTTTAAAAAAGAAGTAAATATTCAGCCACTGTCACACCTTGAAAATTTAAGGTAATTCCTTAATATCACCTAATATCCTGTATGTTAAATGTCTTTGTTTCAAAGATGCCTTTTACTGTTGGTTTGCCCCCTCCGGAGGCTCCCCAAGGTCTTATTTCAGCCCTGATGTTGGGCTGCTTCCCCCGACCATAAGTTCCCAACGCACTTCCAGCCAGAGTTAAAGGGGGCTTCTTCTGTTTTTAAGGCATCACCATATCCAGTGCCTACCAGGCCCCTGTGAAAGCACTACTCCTTAGGTCTGGGGTGCTGGGAGCTGAAGCAGAGAGGCTGTGAGGCCCAGCTCACCCAGGATGCTGGCCCCCCGTCACCCCCTACCAATTATCCTGGCCCAGCCTTCCCTGCGCATTCCTGCTCAAGGAGAGCATGAGGTGGTTGTGGCAGCTGGATGGGAGGACGGTGGGGTATGTGGCCACAGCACGAGGGAAGGGAGGCCTACACCCTCCCCCAATCCAGAGGGGCTTGACAGGGAACCTCAAGGTGTGCTTCCCGCCCTGGTGCTGGGCTAGGGTACCTCAGGCTGCTCCCCCACCCCAGCTCCAGGCTGGGGGACCTCAGGCTGTGCCTCCCACCTGGTGCAGCTTGACAGGGGACTACAGGCCACACTCCCAACCTGGCAGGGCTTGACAGGGGACCTCAAGATGCACTTCCCATCCTGTTGCTGGGTTAGCAGACCTCAGACTGTTCTCTCCACCTGGCAGGGCTTCACAGGAGACCTCAGGCTGCACCCCCACCTGGCAGGGCTTGACAGGAGACCTAAAGCTGCACCCCTACCCCGGCACCAGGCTGGGGGACCTCAGACCATACCCTCTGCCCCAGCACCAGGCCAGGGGTCCTGAGGCTGTGCCCCTCCTGCCTGGCTGGCCTTGACAGGGGACTCAGGCTGTGCCCCCCATCCAGTGGGGCTTCACAGGGGACCTGAGCCTGTATCCCTGTGCCAGTGAGGATTGGTGGGGGACCTGAGGCTGTGCCTCCCTCTCGGTGCTGGGCTGGGGGACTTGAGGATGTGCATCTCTGCCTGGTGGGGCTTGACGAAGGACCTCAGGCCATGCCCCCAACCCAGCGGGGTTTGACGGGATCTCAGGTTGTGTCTCCCACCTGGTGGGACTTGATGGGGGACCTCAGGCCACGCCCCCCATCCTGGTGCTGGGGCCAGGAGACCTGAGGACACACCCTGCCCTGGGTGGCTTGACAACAGTGGGACTGGCGGGGTCTGGACCTACCCCTATGTGAGGGTCGGGGGGTGCGGCTGGGTCTGGGTATCACATGATTTTGAGGCACATCTGAGTGAGTGGGGACTTGACTCTGGGCCCCATGGTATGCCCCAGACTCTGACAGGAGGAAGGTTTTCATATACATTTTATTAATTTTCTTTAGTCTCTGATACTTCTATTATAGAGAAAGAGAAAAATAGCAATATTAAATTATTTTCTCTAATTAATACCCCTTTAATGTGCACAAATTTTTTGCACTGGGCCACTAGTCTTCTATAATTGAAACTTCGTAGCATCAAGTGAGGCCTAGGCCAGCAATGGCAGTTGGAAAACTTGGCTTCCTTCACTGCTGGGGAAACCCAAGCCTGACTCCTGCTTTCAGTGGCTGCAGCCATCTTGTTTGGGGTTCATCTGCATAATTTGTTCCTGATTGGGCATGGCCATGAGCGTGGCCTTATGGGCAGGATGTTCAATTTGCATATTACTCTTTTATTACATAGGACTAGAGACCCAGTACATGATATTTATGCACAGGGAGGTGGGAGGGAGGGTTCCCTCAGTCTAGCCTGCGCCATCTAGCAATCTAGGACTACTGGCTCCTAACTGCTGGCCTGTCTGCCTGTCTGCTGATCACCCCTAACTGCTCACCTGCCTGCCTGATTGCCACTAACTGCCTCTGCCTTGGCACCTACTGCCATAGCTTTGGCTGAAAGTACATTTGGAATGAAGTCCAGAAGGTCAATCAGTTGTCCGGTCTAATTAGCATATTATGCTTTTATTATTATAGATGTGTTTCACTCCCCTAGAGTACAAGCCCATGGTTGAAGGAAATTTGTAGGTTTGCTTCATGTTATATCTACAGAGACTAGCATATACCTGGCAGCTCTATGAATTTATGAATCTACTAGGAAGCACCAGGTTTTTTTCTCAGATAGTTGAAATAGTTTAAAAATAAATGTGATTTTCAATAATATATAATTATTATAATGGATTTTTGTATAGTGGGTAATGTTGGGTACCTGCATGCTAGGAAGACATTACAAGGTGGAGCAAAATAGGTTTACCATTGTTCATATGGAAAATGATGCAATAATTAATGAATAATAATATAAAAATAAACTGTGTTCTGCTTACTCATCTCTGTAAAACTGCATTTGCCTTACCCTATAAACTTGACTGCCTTATTATGAAACACTGCACTGGTATATTGTTTTCTCTACGTTACTGATCATAATAAAGACAAAAGTACATTGTTGACTATCAAAAAAATCATCTGACTCTACTTTTGCACTAAAATGTCCCCAGTTTATTCAATATTGTAAGCACATTTTATTATTTTGGCTCTCTTTACCCTCTGAGTCATTCTTCCTTGGAAACACCTCAGGTTATTATATTCCTTTCAAAGTGAGGAGTCTTGAAATTGACATTGGTCTAAGTTTTGCCGAGGAGTGCAAAAACATGAACACAATTGCTTTGCTGCTTTTGAAAAGTATATATCCCTAAGCTTGATAGGAAGTTGACATATATATATTGATCTCATTCACTCCAAAAACTGTAAATTTAAATAGATTTTTAAAATTAAAGTACTAGGAATATTTTTATAGAAATTCCTTAATGTTCATTTAAATTATAATTTGCTTATCCATTAAACAATAGCTGTCATCTGGTGAGTTAACCTAATTTGTTAGACAAATAAAATTTTCAAGTTTATTGGATAGTTTTTAAGCATTAAAGAAATGTTAAATACAAACTTACAAAGATAAAATTTAGATGCACAGTTTTTAAAAGGTCTCATATGATTTGAAAACTGTGCCATCATAGTTTTGAATCAGTATTTGAGCTGAATAATATTCTTAAACTCTACAACCAAATATGTAAAATTGAGGAAACTGAGACTTAAAAACCAAACCTAAGATCTGTCAGGTAGCAGCAGAATTAAGAGTAGCACTTCTGACTTTCAGTCTGTTTCTTCTTCAGTAGTTAGACCATGTTGTTTAATATCCAGGAAGTATGATCGCACAAACTGAAAATGAGGTGATTACTCAAGAAAGTCTCTTGCCCTTTTCACTAAGAGAGATCAAGCGATGCATGTGAAGATAAGAGTAGTTAAAGCCCAGATAAGTGGTATCAGGATTCTCTTCTGCTATCAGTTGAGTGATGGTGGGCAAATCACTTAATTTTATTGAGTTTATAGAGTTTTCTTAGAGGGTGATGATGAAGATTAAATAAGAGAATGTGTAGATATATCTTTAAAACCCTAAAGTATTATCAGCTGTTTTCTTTCCTTTTTGTTTTTTTAAGCAGATCAGTCCTAATTTATCCCATGTATAATGTCGAGTACATTTTTCATGCTCCTGGATAAAAACTCTTATGACAAAAAACATTATCAAATTTGTTAGACAAAAAATTATTTGTCTGCCACATCTCAGGACTATGTTATTCTAAATCAGTGGTTGACAAACTGTGGCTTGCGAGCCACATGTGGTTTGCCTCTCTGTTGACTAATGAGTTTGCCAACCACTGTTCTAGATGATCAATTTTTACACCTTATGGTTAATGTTCATCAAATGCACAGATTTCCCCCCCTTTCAAATCAGATTGATTATATTAGAATAAACCAAAATATACAATACTATTAGTGGAAGGATTCTGAAAATATATGTATTCAGAATGATTTCTGTGACTATCAGTTTTCTTGGATGATGTGTCAATATTTCATACGCTAAATCTTTTCAGTTGCTTTTTTGTATTCTAGATAAATGAGAACATCATCATGATCGAAAGATACCTTGAAAACATGATTAGGTCAAAGGGATAAAAGTAATCTTTATTGAGTTTTAAGTTGATTGCAGATCAATAAAATACATCACTAAAATTCTTGTATTGCAAACTAAACACTTATTTGGAAATTGTAAATCTAAATATCTCTTTTGCTAAAAATATTAATTCACAAAAACTACTATCATACATAATATGGAAACAAAAAGTGATGAAATTACAAATGCTATTAAAGCAGTATATGGAGGAAGTCTATTTTCAGGATTCCTGTTCAGAGCTCCATCAGCTTTTTCCTAAAAAAAGGGAAAAATAAAAAAGCTAGAAGCCGAAGAATTATAGGCATTAGAGACTTTTTGTGCTGGCAGGATAGGAGCTATTAGATCATAATGTCCATAATTTTGTGAGTACAGAATTGTTTTCTATACCATTACCTACTTCTTTGTCGGGTCTACACATAAATGGTTCAAGCAAGGGCCTTTTTCCTATGTCCCTGAGGAAACAATTCCTCAGCCTAATAGACCTAACTAGGCTGCCTTTTCAGTGATAGCTCCTCAAAAAATTTCTGTACTCAATTTAATCCCATTACTTCCAGTTATTTTCTCTTGTGTAACCTAAAATTTGCTCTTTCTCCCCATTTTTACCCTACTGATGCTTTCAAGTGATTGAATTTCCCATTAGTCTTTTCACCAAATTAAATGGATACTATCTTTTAATCTCTGTCCATTAATCATTTCATTTAGACCCTTAATCATTTTTATTGTCCTTTCCTGAAGTTTCATTTGTTTGCATTTTTCTCACAGTGATAAATCTAGATTTCTTCTCTGTACTGTGGGCAATTAAAAAAAAAAAAAGTAACTGGTCTTCTTTCTGCCTAGACTAATCTCACCTCCCAGAGATGATTCTTTTTGTTGTCCTCAATAGTATTTATGCCTAGGTTTCACTTTAATAACTATATAATTAATTACTCACCCTGTAGTTTTGTGGGGCTTTATGTACACTTGTCTATGCTATTTTCATAAACCTTTTAATAGGATAGATTGCTTTTCCTCCTTTTGGGGGCGTATAGTATTCACTGAACTATTATACAGGATATCACCCCAAATATATGCACACTTTAGCAGCTGGTAGCTCAATTTTGAAAATGAAAGGTATTTAATAAATACTGCCTTTATAATTATTCAAAGTGAGTATATACATTTTTGATGGGAGCCTCTAAATACAGTAAATTTTCAAAAGCATGTTGTTTCATCAACTTTAGCCAGAATTACACTTATATAAACTCCCAAAGTATATACTCCAGGCTTAAAAACTGACCCATGGAGTAGTTTTATTTACCTAAATTTTTATTATATCAATCACCTCCCTCCCATCTACTAAATATATTTAGGATTTCCAAGATAGAGCAATTTCAAAAAAATCAAAACATACCTAATCATAGTATCTAACTTTTCACACATTGTAAAAAATGATGGCTTAAAAATTGAGGTCCATTGCATCTGCTAAATTCACATCTTTTAGAGCAGACAGAATACACAAATTTTTTTTATCAGATGAAATATTTTAGATCTCAATGGAAACTTCACAACTCATAATGAGAATGAGATGTGCAGTAGATTAAGGTAGACTGAGAGGATACATAGATCTTGAAAGCTTTTCCATGTAGGAAAAGACAATATACACGATTGGAATGTTCCAGTGGAGGGCATCTGCATAGTTCAGGACAAGGAACAAGTTTGGAGGAGACTGGAGGGCTAAAAAATAGACACAAGTGATGTTCATTTCTTTATAGGATATGCTTCTGCCCCGGCTTATAAAAACTCAGTATTTTCAGGTTCAGAGATGGTTCAAAGATGCTGAAAATCACTGACATAAATACCAAAAGATAGGAGCCAGGCTGAAAATTGTAAGGTCTTTTGATTTTTCTGTACACTAGCCACAGAGTAAATAACTGTTTTGAATATGAACTATAGTAATGCTGACTATGTTGGAATGGCAACTTGGAGTACAATGTGGTATGAATCATATCATTCCTGGATCATGTAAGAAGATGGGATTATGATTATTCCTATGGTGTTTTAGTAGCTCTTTGTAAAGTAGAATTCCATCTAACAAAAACTACAGAAAGAATCCAGAACATATTAATCATAGTAGATTTCAAAATAGCAATTTATTTTTTATGGATCAATGATTCGCTTCAGAATGCCATGTAATTTGAATGAGGAATAATGTATATAATTTAGCCAATGGGATTTAAAATATTATAGTTGAGTTGTAGACAAAGACAGCATTACTTACTTTCTGCAAAATTAGTCCTTAGAATTTGCTGAGAGATTCTACTTTGCTGCTCCTGATGATAGCAAAATCATAGATTTTTTTTCTGTTTACATACCTTTCTTTATTATTAAAACACATATGCCCACGAAAAAGCAAGTCCTTTAAAATTTAGAAAATTCAGCAAACTGTTGTTTATGTTCTATATTAGTTCATAAAATATTACCAAACATCTTTACTGAAACAGTCTGTTTTTAGACTGTATCAATTTTTACAGCATCCTCCTAAGTACCATATTTCTATAAGACACCTGATCACATGATTTCTATAACTATTGTGTTATTTGTAGTCAATTATCAAACACATAGTTCAATAGTAATGCTTATGTATACCTTTGGATATAAATTACATATTTGGTTGTCTACTAAAACATTGTATTTAAAATTTTGTATATAAACAAAGTGGTCATATTTTGGCAAGATTTATAATTCATGAGCTGCATCTATTTCTGCTACATGGTTCCATTTCTTCTAGGTGCTTTATGATTTGCGTTTAATACTTCATATTGCCTCTATCGTTTTCTTCCTGAACAGTTCAGATTTAGTGATTTTTTAAGTGTGGCTTTAATCAGTCTATAATTCTCTATAATTAGCTGAACTTGATTTTCATATAAATTGTTAATTATAAGCAAGGTTAATTTTATTTTTAAGATTAATAAATCCATTGCTTTTGTTTGATTTTTAAGAGTAAATATTTAATAGGCTACAAAAGTATTTCTGAGAATTTCTTCAAATATCTAAAAGCAAAACATTGTGGTTCTCAGAGTTTTATAACCAATTGCATTTATTTCTATCTCCTCTGCCTTCTACACTGCACAGGAAAAATAAGTCTTGAAAATTGAAACCTGAGATGGGATCAAATTAGGTAGCATGATTATTCTGACCCCTAAATTCATATTTTTATTGCAATCAGTATCTTTAAATAAAGGCTATAAACATAAACCTTAAATACCTCAAATTTTGAAATGACTTAAAGGAGAATTAAGGCTACTCTCGTATTAGAGCTGTTTTCTTTAGAGCTAGGCAGCTGTAGCCACGGGGAGGATGCATGTCAACTCCTTTCGGGAGTGCTATCGAGCACACAGTCCAGTTTGTAGTTGCTGCCTGGCTATCTACCAAAAGTAATGAAGCCAGTTTCCTCAATTCCACACTGCGTTAGTTAGGGCTTCCTATATTATGCGGTAATAGCTAGTGCTCCCCCAGTCATAGGTGCTTACTATAATGAAGGCTTATCTTTGCTCATGTATCATGCCCTTTGTGAGTCACCTGAGCTTTAGATTTATTTCTTGTCACCTTTACTGGATCCCAGGTGGTCCCTGTAACCTCTTCTGGAACACAACCCATAATCTATTAAGGGGGAAAGACATGGTAAGCCACATGATGGTTCTTGCAAATCCTGCCAAAACTTCATTGATCATAACTAGTCACATAAGGATGTGTGATCCTTTTGAAAAGAGAGGCACCTCAGGGAGGGACATTTGATTATCTGTCAAATATTAATATACTATATATTACAGTAAAGTTACCTTCCGTTTTCTTAGGTGCCTGGAATGCTCAAATGTTTTTCAATGCAAAAGGATAATAGGAGTTCAAATGAAGAGAGGGATTAATTTAGGGATATTGCACCCTTCCTCCCTACTTCGCTCCCTCTCTCACTCCTTTCTTCTCCTTTTTTCTTTCTCTTTTAAATATAGGTTTGGAATTTTATATACTGTGAACTCCAAGGAGCAGTGAGATTACCACCTGCCTTGATCATAGCAGCTGAGTTAAGTAATAGGTAACTGCTACCTAACACAGCTTGATTGGCTCTCACATCACAGGATTAGATTGTATTGAGCTTGTGGTAGGTTTAATGTCATTGGTGGTGGCTCATAGATCTCTGAACTTAATTTTCAAAGATTCTATTACTCAGTGTTGTATTTCAGCTTTTCATGCATTTACCTTTTTTTTCTTTCAGTTTTGAGTGTCCATTTTCATATTCATTTGGTTTTCCAAGCTGTTAACTCTCCCTCTCTGCTAACCTCAGTTGTGCATTTGATGCAGATTTATTTAAAATCTTATCTTGATCTGGCTGGCATGGGTCAGCGATTGAGCATTGACCAATGGACCAGGAGGTCACAGTTCGATTCCTGGTCAGGCCGTTTACCCAGGTTGAGAGCTTGCTCCCTCATGTTGGGGAGCAGGAGGCAGCAATCAATTATTTGTTCTCATCATTGATGTTTCTATCTCTTGCCCTCTCCTCTCTCCTCTCTGAAATCAATAAAAATATTAAAAAAAATCTTTAGTGTTGAAAGGGTTACAGAAGCAGCCCCCACCCGGGTTCCCCCATTGACTCCTGCACTTTGCTCCTGCCGCTCCCCCTGAGGGCTTCACTACACTATTTTCTGTGCCCTTGGGTTATACATATATGCAAACAAGTTTTTTATTACCCCTCCCCCATTCCTGTGATAATATGTCAAACTTCACAGGATCAAAGGATCAAATGCACAAGCATATAGTAGGACACTGAAGTTGCCTTCAACCTAATATTGATATATCAACACAGGAAGTCCACTTGCTTATTTAGCTACAAATCCACTTAAATCTAATTTTATTCAGGTGATTTTTCTCTATGTTGTATACAATGAAACGAGGAAATACCTTGTCAGATGATTACCTGGGTTCAAGATAAGCTGTTCCTAAGACATTCGCATGGTCTGAAAGCTGTAAGTTATCAAAAATAGAAAATAAATTTTGCTACAAATGACTCTTTCTCAATAAATGATGCCTCTTTTCTGTGCTCTAAAATTCCCTAATTGTTTACAAGATTTTTAAAGTAGCCCATTCTTGAAAGTGCCAAAGAAATTTCTTACTCTTATTATTGTTGTATTCCCCAGTTCCCTATTATAGAAAATCCTTATGTTTTTGGAGCTTCTACTAAAGTTTTAAAAATGTATTAAAATATACTAAAATACATTAAAAATTTAAAAAGTATAAATATGGTGATCATATTTACAACTTACCAAAATAGATATATAATTTTTCTGCTAATACAGAAAAACTACGGCTAAAATATCCAGGTGCTCTTTTAATATCAATTAACATTATTGTTAAAATGTGGAGTTTATAAAACCTTATCACACAGTTTATTTTTATAATAATGTTCATTTCTACATTTAAAAAGCAGAAAAGAAATCAGCTAATAACAAGAAAACTGACCCTTTGGACTAAAGTATTGTACAGATATTTAGAATAAAAATCATTAAAATTTGATTTTCTGTTCTTAATAGTGTACACTAATTAGTTGCGCTTCAAATCCACTTAAAAAATGTCTCTTTCTGTGTGGCTCAATTGATTGGAGCATTGTCCCACTTACCAATTGCCAGTCAGGGCGAATCCCTCCCTGGGTTGTGGATTTGATCCCCAGACTGTCTTGGTGCATACAAGAGGCAATGTACAGGAGGCAATTGATAGATCTCTCTCTCTCTCTCTCTCTCTCTCTCTCTCTCTCTCTCAAATCAATAAAAACATATCCTTGAGTGAGGATTTAAAAAATGTCTCTGAGAGATATGGAAAATAAGTTATTTTTAAAATAGTGAAGAAAGGAGCAAACTACTATATTTACCATATTTCATATTACAATTTATATTCTGCAATCTCTCCCTTCAGTTCTTTTTATTTAAATAAAAGTAATCTTAATCTCTACATTAGTTCATCTTTTTTATGTGTCCAGCATAGTGCCATATGAAAAGCAGATTTAATATTCACAAAATGAGCAAAGGACTCAACTTTAATATTAGCTTTTATACAGGCAGAGGCTAGGACAAAAGCAAACAGCATTACTGTTTGATTGAATTTAACTACCTTAGAACTATGGAATGTGAATAAAAAAGTAGCTTAAAGTAATTATTGTCTGCTTTAAAGACTCTTTAGGACTTGCTTAGAAAGTAGCTTTCAAATGTATTAGGTTTTGGCTAGTAGAGAGTTTTTTCTAAATAGTATAACCATTTGTGTCTTTTGAAGGACAAACCACAATGATCATCAACCTTGATGTAACAATCAAACAGAAAATTGTATGTTTAGTCCTCAATATGTGAAAGTAGTGCGACATAGTATTTCTTATATCTGTATCTAAGTCTATCTGTTTATTAACTGTAACAAAAATTATCTGCCATTTACCAGCATTTTTAGGTGGATTTACATTTTTGTCTTTTTTTCACAAGAATATTTGGAGCTTTTATTCACAGATTTTATATATATATATATATATATATATATATATATATATATATATAGAGAGAGAGAGAGAGAGAGAGAGAGAGAGAGAGAGAGAGAGAGAGAGAGAGATTTCAGAGCAGAAGGGAGAGAGAGAGATAGAAACATCAATGATGAGAGAGAATCATTGATCAGCTGTCTCCTGGGTCACTCTTGGGACCCAGGCTGCAACCTGGGCATATGCCCTGACTGAGATTCAAACTGTGACCTCTTGGTTCATAGGTCAACACTCAACCACTGAGTCACACCAGCCAAGTAAGAACTTAACATTGGAGTTAAAAATGTTTATTAACACTTTCTCTAATTTCAAGGTACTATAACATATGCCTACACCAGTTCTATTTAGTTTTGTTTGTTCTTTCATCTTTTGCCACATTATTTCACTTTTACATTTTTATTTGCAACTTTATCTTGCTTGCTGTGCAGTCTTATTTGTTATTGAGTAAGATATACTCCTCTATGCCTCTTTTCTCTGTCAATTTTTATTACGATTCTACATATTTTAAGCATTCCATTCATGATTATCATCTTACCAAAATTACTGTACCATGAAGTTCTTATCTTTTTTGGTTACTGTCAAATTTAGTTCACCTTTTTTTAGAGTTTCTTATTTCTCTTCAAACTTATTATCTTATATAAATTTTTAGCTTTTGAGTTGTACTTTTTTCCTCTAATTTAGCAATCAATCCAAATTAGTTAATAAATCATGCATTTAAATGTAATGTCTGTGATGGTCTACATTTTCAGTAGGCATTTCAGTGTATCATTTTAATATATCAAAATATCCCAATGAGCAATTAGTATATTTAGTATAGATTTGTAGGTAAAAAATTTCCTATTTTACCACATCCTTACTCTTATGCTACTACTTTCAAAGTATAATTTATATGTCTGCTAATTTTAGTTTTCATCTGTAAAAAATCAAACATGAATTAAGATGGATGGATTAATGTCTATGGCTTTAGAATTTTTAAATCTACATATATTTCAAAATAATTGAACATATTTAGAATTTTTAAAATAATTTGAATAATAACTGAATGTCATTAAAGTTCATTAAATTTCATTAAAAGTTATAGTATTACATGTTTACCTGTTTATATTTAGAAAGCAAGCTGACTAAAGTAATGGCATACACAGATATGTCAGGTTTGTTTGATTTCCAACTTTTATAGATGTTCACATTAGCCACAATAAGGCATTATCATCACGATCCAAGGGCATAATGGAAATCAGTTTCTGACAGAGTATATATTGTCCTTGAAAGTGCACTGATAAAATGAGTGCCCAACAATATTTCAAATAGTAAGGAATAGATCAAGGATTTTCCTACAGATTTAGAAATTTAAAAACTATTGTAGCTTCAATATTATTATTTGAAATATTTTTGCCTTAGTATATAAGAAGTAAGGTAAAATATTTTCAATACGTAGAAATATATACAATATGTATTTTATATCTCATAATACATATAAATAATTACAATTAACACAAATAAATTAAGAGATGTAGAACATATTTTTTTCTGAAAAACTAGTAAGTTGAATTTGTGTTTCTGATTAGCTTGCTGAAAGTTTGACTGAGTCTGTAATGCAGAAAGTGTGAATTGATCGAACATTTGTATGCTAAATGTGTTAATTGGCTGGCTTTGATTTATTTACTTTCTTTTGTTCACTTACATATTTGTCCATTATTCAACTCCTCTTTTAAATTATAGCCTTAGATAGATTGTATTAATTTTGTATAAATTATCCCTGAATAAAACACATGTTTTCTCATTTCCAAAAACACATTCATTAAATATAGAAATTTCAATTTGCCTTAGACTGCTAATAATTATTTTTCAAGTCCACTTAGAACAAGAAGCTGAAAAACTTGTTTTAAAAAGAATAAAATATCCCCTATATCTAAATTAAGTCTAGTACCAGGAAAGCTCAGGGCCTACTCAAGCATGCAAATAATCCTTTCCACTAGTATTTACAGGGTAAACTAAGATTTTTACTTGAGTATTAAATTTTACAGTAAAATAGTAATCAAGTTTTCAGATTAATTTAAATTGGCCAAGTGAAATAAGTGAATACTCAAGAAAATTTAAGTGTACTGTACAAAAAGCTATTCCTAAAATATTAACTAAAATTTCTATTAGTAGTTCATCTCATTGTAAAATTGCCTAATAACCAAAGAACCTAAAGCAGTCATATTTGCATGCAAAAATTAAAATTTAAAGTTACCAAGGCTGGGAGAACCAAGATGGCGGCATAGGTAAAACACCTATCTTGCCGTCATACACAGCAATTTTAAAACTAAAACTTAACAAAAGAACAAACACCTTCCAGAATAACCAGAAAGCTGGCTGAGTGAAAATTCCACAAATAAAAGTGAAGATAAGATACTGTGACTCGGAGGAGTGGCGGCGGACAGCCTTGAAGATACACGCGGAGAGAGGTTTGGAGCGCGTACCAGCGAAGAGGGCGGGCGGCTGAAAACCGGCCAGTTTTCTCAAACGGGGAGACAAAGACATCCCGCTGGACTAATTCTCTAGCTCTGGGCGAAGTCCAGGGAACCCACTACCATACGGGCTAAACACTGGGTAGTGGAGGGGACCCTGAAGTTTGGGTGCTGCTGGGTCTGCCGGCTTGTGGAGAAGCAAGTTTGTGCGGATTTCGCATGATCTGTGGAACAGCACAGCTGCGTGACCCTGACCGTGTAGAGAGTGCTCGTGACTTGCTCTCTCATTCGGGAAACTGTCAGACTGCTTTGTTTTACAACCCTGGGTGATACCTTGGGTGTGCAGACTCATTTGGGGAGAGTCTGAATTCCTCGGCAGCTGGTGGAGCTCGGCAGTGGCTCTCTCTCAGAGGTGCTGGCAGCCATTGCCCCCGGCACAGAGTCCCTGGGGCCACAAAGGGAAGAGCTAATGCTGTCTGCTTGGCCCAGAGACACCGCCCATCCAACCTGAGCACAGCTGAACTTCACAGACAATTGCCCTGGAGGTCAATCCCTCCAAGTGCTAACAACCATTAACAAGAGCTTAACTTCAGCCAGACTGTGCAACCCATATCCACCTCAGGTAATTAGGGAGGCCAAACCACTGTCCCTTGTAGGACATCTACCACAAAAAGCTAATTGACCAATTCAGGGAAGCAGCCACCATGCAGAGACATGGAAAGAAATCAGATTTTAAAGAAATGGAGGAAAAAAAAATGACTGGACATGGAATTCAAAACCACGGTTATAGGGCTTATCAAGAGGCTCCTAGAAAAGGTGGAGACCTATAAGGAAATAAGCAAGACCAGCAAGGAAATGAAAGAGACCCTCAAGGATATGAACGAGACCTGCAAGGAAATGATCAAGACCAATGTGGAAATGAATGAGTCCTACAAGGAAATGAATGAGACCCTCAAGAATATGAAGGAGACTGAGGGATATGAAAAAGGACCACCAGAAATTAAGCATACACTGACTGAAATAAAAACTATTATACAAAGACCTAAAAGTACTCTAGAGCACGCCAAGAACCAAGTTAAAGATTTGAAATACAAAGAGGTAAAATTCACTCAGCTGAAAAAGCAAGAAACCAAAAGAATCCAAAAAATTGAAGCTAGTGTAAGGGGCCTCTGGGACAACCTCAAGCATACCAACATCCGAATTATAGGGGTGCCAGAAAAAGAGAGAGAGCAAGACAATGAAAACCTATTTGAAGAAATAGTGACCAAAAACTTCCCGTACCTGGTGAAAGAAATAGACTTAGAAGTCCAAGAAGTGCACCAAACCCCAATATATAGGAACCCTAAGAGGACCACACCAAGGCACATCATAATTAAAATGCCAAGAGAAAAAGACAAAGAGAAAATATTAAGAGCAGCAAGAGAAAAACAGTTAGTTACCTATAAAGGAGCACCCATACGATTGTCAGTGGATTTCTCAACAGAAACAATGCAGGCCAAACAGGAGTGGCAAGAAATATTCAAAGTGATCAATAGCAAGAATCTACAACCAAGATTACTCTACCCAGCAAAGCTATCATGCAGAATTGAAGGTAAGATAAAGTGCTTTGCAGATAAGAAAAAGCTAAAGGAGTTCATCACCACCAAACCAATATTATATGAAATGCTGAAAGATATTCTTTAAGAATAGGAAGAAGAAAAAGATAAAAGTGTAAATTATGAACAACAAATACACATCTATCAACAAATGAATCTAAAAATCAAGTGAATTAATAAGCTGATGAACAGGATAAACTGGTGAATGTAACAGAATCATAGACATAGAGAGGGAATGGACTGACAACTCTTGGGGAGAAAAGGGGTGTGGGAAGTGCAGCAAGAGACTGCACAAAAATCATGCAACTATGGGAGAGGACAATGGAGGGGGTTGAGGGTGGAGGGTGGGATGGGTACCAGGTGGAGGGGAGCTATAGGGGGAGAAAAAAAGGAACAATGTAGTTAATAATCTGAACAATAAAGATAATTAAAAAAATAAATTAACACATAATTTATATAAAAAAAGTTACCAAGGCTGCAATATAAAATTTCCAAAAGCCCCCATTAAAAAAGGGGCAGATAGTGGGGTAATATCATGTAAGGAAAAACATACTGTAAATAAAACACATCTAGAAATTCTTACTCCAGAAAAGTAACTTCCATTTGTAATGCCAACAGCAGAACACCTATGAAAAACACAAATGGTGTCAAAATAAGCCAAAGGAAAATCATTTGGGCAAAAATAGAAATAATCCCAAGTCTATCTTGCAGAAAAGATCCCTTTATTAACTTTTGGTCGAGGATATGTTTGTATATTTTCAGAAAACAACTCCAAGACCCTATGGGTTCCTGCAACAGTGAGGAACTGACAGATCTGTTCCAACCGCGAAGACAGTCCAGAGATGAAAGACACTGAGACACCTTGCCATGCTTGCAGTTAGCAGCTGCAGGCGGCCCAGGACCAAACCAGAGCGGCTGGATCCTGCATTGTCACCATATGTCCACCATCTAGATACCATTGCTGACATGTATACATAAGGAACTATTTGACATTGAAACTGGGACTCAGAACAGTTGGACATTGAAACTGAGACTCAAACATTTTTTGTTCTTATACATTTATTTCCAGTATGCAGATGCAAGATCTATTTAAAGAAAAGAAACAGGGGGAAAAGATTGATAGAGAAGCATTGAACAGACTGTCAAACTGCTGGGGGAAGGCTGCAGAGGGTGGGGGGCTGGGGCTGTGGAAGATCAACTGAAGGACTTGTGTGTGTTCATGTAGGCATAGCCTGTGGATACAGGACACTGGGGCGGGGGGGTGGGGAGGGCAGATAAGGATGTGTGCTGGGGGGTGGGGTGGGGCTGGGAGGACAATAGGTGGAAGAGGGGAAGATGTATGTACTGCTATTTGTAGTACTTTAAAGAATAAAAATAAATAAATAAATAAGAATTAAATATGGATCATGCCTATTAGCTTTGCATAGTCATTATGCTTTTCTTACTATACCAAATAATAACCTTTTCTCTTTTATAGATGAGTCCCTGTACAATTATACTGAATATAATAATAATTTGATAATTTTTTTCATGATAAATCCATTATAATTTGAAAAATTCTCAACTTGGGCTAAAGTGATAATAACCCTCAAATAAAATTCACCCCAAAAAGCTGTTCCAGAGACACCACAGCAATGAGGAAATGCAGCAAATTGCCTCTGTGCACTGCCAATTGATTATGTCTTTTCACTCTGAATTGATGGTCACGGATGTTTCAAAAACATACGTTTAGTGAAAACTTTGGAAATATACATAAGAATGTGGAATTTTTTAAGCCCTGAAGGAAACTCTTATATCTCAGTCATGTAAGAGTTAATTCTGTTTCTGGCAAGGATATAATCTGTAAGTTAGGTCTGGAAGGCAGCAAAGGCAACCTGGACTTGAAGTAACACTTCTGTTGTCAAGGGTTACTGATGGGGGAAGGGAAGGGACTGTAAGGGAAGGAGTTATGGAAATGAAGGATTGTAGCACACACTACATAAAGTCAAAAGCTATACATGTATTTGGAATAAGATCTCAATTCTATTGTATCTTTGCATTTTGCCTTTTCATTTATTTAGTTTACACGTGACTGGTGAATTTATGAGTTGGTTGCTACTGACCTTATCAGTACATCACTTTCTAATATCATTGAGCTGTAATTATAGGCATTAAAATTTTGTAATTACATTAACATTACTATTTACATTTAAAATTATGTTATTTCCTAAGTTGTAATATCAGCAAATAGCTAAGGTGGAACTTGGGGGAGCCTGTCATTTTCATTTACATAAGGGTATCTCTTTCTACAAAATTAAAGGTCAGGAAAATGCATTCTTAAGGGCTTTAAAATTACATATATTAAGATAAACCTATTAATATTATAATTTTTAAGAAAGTTACCTTTAATGATGATGTACAAGTATTTCTGCAGAATGTGGCTACAATACTTCAGATTGCCAGTCACCACAGGCCTGCCTCACTTTGAATCTCCTTCTGCCAATTTGCATTGCTAATGGGCTTGTAAAGAGAAAAACTGTAAAAAGAAAACCTGGCAATTAATAGTAAATGCTTGGCATATTGTGACATTACCAGCATCCTTAAGTTGATTTATATTTTCCCTGTCAATATTCACAAAATATTTTTTAGTTTCTTATTTGGCATAATAAAATGATGCCCATGGCATTGTCGTTGGTGGCATTTTTTTCCAATAGCATTTAAAAAAAAACATATCCCATGCTTTATAATTGGTACACACATATTTTAGCTTTTACCATATTAATTTATTTATTTTATTTGGAATTGCCCTGCATTCTCAATAATAAAATTAGCTGCTATTTTATTTTAGTGAAGTGCAGGAGTATCTAAGTATTTAGTGGATTTTATATCAGGACAATGCTTAAGAAAGGGTTTTTCTGCCAATAATATGTGTGAATTTTTCTCAGGGAAAAAAAAATGTTCTTTTGAAAGCCTTTGTATTTGCAAAGCCACTCCACACAGGCAATTAAAAGCAAGTATGAAATGATAGATCATATGACAGGAGTTTAAATGTGAGGGTTTTTTCCTCGGTTAAACATCGCAGCAGGCATTACAATACCAGAGGTAACGAATCAATTAAATCCATTTTCCCCTCCGCGCTTCCAAAGCTGGAGCGTAGTGTTGGTGTGTACTTTAGGGCTGAGCAGTAGGACCCAGGGGCCTCCGCTGCCACCAATAGTAGCGCGCACTTGGACCTATTTGCATGCAATGCCTTCTGCTCTGCGCATTAATAGTAATACAGATAACGGGTTTGAAAGAATTCTCTACTGAAGAACGATTGGATTTTCCCAGGGTGCTGATACTGAGAAGAAACGCGATTTCACTCTCTCCCTTTTACCCCATTCTGACATTTTAAAGTGTGAGACCGCTTTTGCTTGGTTTAAACTCGGGAAGGGCTCCGGAGGTGCACAGCAAAGTTGGAGGGCTGTGCCTGCACCACCAAGCCGCTAGATTCCTGGAAACAGTCGGAAGGAAGGGTAAGTCTCCCAAATGATAGGAAAGGAAGTGAGAGCCCGCTTTAGAATTGTCAAAAGAGACATGCTTAGTTGTATAGCGGTGCAGAAAGGACTGCAGTTTGTCAGAAATTGCTCCTGGTGCACCGGGTATTTTCATATAGAATCAAAAACCTTCAGGCTAAATAGGAAATCGCAGCCCTATGCTAGGGCAGAATTCAACAAGTTTCCCTGCGGGGTTGAGACGTTTATTTCCTTGTAAATTGTGGTGGATGTCTGTTTTGGGTGGCTGGGCCAATTTCACAAAGAAGTTTAGAAATGTGTGTCTGTGTCCTACGGCTGGGTTAATCTTTTTGGAGGCGGTTACCTGGCGCATTGGGGCTTTCCGGGGATGCTCGGAACTGCTGCCGAGGATGCTCGGAGCACAGCGGCCTGCAGGTTTGCTCTGGGTAACTTTGCCGGGTAATCTTGGTGTCTCTGACCGCGACAGCGTTCATCACCTGGAGTGAGGCGCGGAGACCAGCAGTTTGGAAGGCCATTCACCTGGAAACTTCGATAGCATTCTCCAAGCAGGATGACAATGGGGGTTTGGTAAACTCTTGGTGACAGGCAGACAGTGAGGTTTTGCAAGACCCGCGTTTGTCTCTTGCAGCTTTTTGCTTGGAAATGTATTGCTGATGCGGAGAAGGTATAGCGCTGATGTGGAGACAGGCTGGATTTTGAGAGAGAGCGAAGGAGAGAGGGAGAAAAAGAGAGAAGACAGATGCGTGAACAAGGCGCGTCTCATCTTTTTCACACGCAAAAACCACACGCGTGGACGTGTCAGGAAGCGCTCCAGCTGGTGGCGTTTAGCTGGAAAACGTAATGCAGGGGAGTCCTGGCGCCTCTGCATTGCCGATGAAGCGCCTTGATCTTTTGGGGTTTCTTCTTGCTCCTTCTTTCTGCCCCCTCTTCTCTCCTTCATCTTGTTTGGAGCTCGCTTGTGCCAGTGCGGCGGCGCTCGTGGCTCAGCTCCGCAGCGCTCCGCGGACACAATGGGGAGAGGGAGGCAGAGCGGGGCGCTCCGCGTGGCAATCCCAATGCTGCAACCCCGTCGCTGCAGTCGGAGTGGCCGCTCCTCCCCGGGCTGCGGCGCTGCGGAGGCCGCCAGACCCCGGCGTCCACGCGCACCGAGATGTCGAAGGGCCTGGAGGAGGACGCGCTCATCTGACCACAGAGGTCCCTGGTCACCTCTCCAGGAGCCACTCCGCTGCAGGCGGACAGGTGGGGTGGGCAGATGGAATGCTGAGACGTTCCGAGCCAGCCTCCTGTCAGAGCGCACCCGAAAATCCCTAGGGTGTATTCCTAACGTTGTAGAAGACCCACGCCCCGAAAGGAGAAAGGGGGCGAAGAGGAAAGAAGGGAAATGCTGATAAGGCTGCAAGAGGAGGAGGTAGCGAGTGATGTGGGCCAATTCTGGTCATCGCCAGGCTTTTCTTGGCTCTTTTAAGTAGGTTGCTTTGAAATGCGATTCCTGGCCCCTCTGCAGCACCAAGGGGCAGCTTCCAGAGCTCACTGGGGACTCCTGCTGCAGATGAAGGAAGGGGACTGCAGGGCAGGGGGCTTCATTTCAGTGTCATTTAATCCTGACCTCAACACCTCCCACCTATTCATGCTCTCACCAGGGAGTGCCCGACCTTGCAAACTCCTCTGGGTTGTCTGTCTGCTTCCTTCAAAGTCCTTTTTATCAGCTGTTTAATTTGGAGGTGGATTACCCACCCGCACTGAGCATGTGGAGGACGCGGCACAGATACACTTGAGGATGCCGGTTGCTTAACGGGGATCTTTCAGAGGAAATACACTCTCTGAGCACAAGGAGAAGACGACATCGTTGCGTTGTTTTCCCAGTTTCTATTTTCTCCCTTCATTATTAGAACGAGGATCTAATACTAAGCTGAAAGTATTTTGAGAGCCCACCAATTTATTAAGAGCCCAACTAGGAGCCTGGCTTTCAGTGCCAAACTTAGATGATCCTTAGACCCATTATTTAGAGAGACTCAGTTTGCCACCCAAAGACCTGCATCACTTCTATATCTTGAGGAGGCACAGGTAGCTCTTTTGAAAGCATTCTGGAAGATATGCAGCATGCTGATTTTATTAAAGGGGATTAATAAAAGGTTTGCAGTGTTCATGAAACTCCTCCCCACCCCAGAGGTGGGGAAAAACCAACAGCAGCAACCCAGGACAAACAAATATCCAATTGGTAAAGAGGACTTAGTGTTTTAGGAACCTATCTTCCCACAATAGGAGGTGAGGGAAAACTAAGGAGTATCTTGGAGTGAGGGCATTCACCTCAGAGCATTGCTATGGAGTTCGGTCTCCTTAATGTTTCTCATGCATCTCCCTACTCCCGGACTCTCCCAATTTAACTCTGGGTGATCCTAAGAGCTGAGGCACAATGACAGAGCTGCAGAAGTGGGGGGATGGGGTGGGGAGGGGAGAGTTGCTCCAGCAAACAACTGTTAATCACATCTTTGCTATGTTTTCTCACTTCCTTTTACTTCCCTTCCCTTTCCCGGTCCTTGAACCAATGTTGCCATCTTTTAGGCTGTATCTTGGGCAGGGACAGTGATTTCTAGTGATGTAGCCCTCTGCTGAGTGTGGGAGGAAGCTGTAGACTCAATTGCTGCCTAGGGGTTCTCATAGGTTTAATGCTGAGTTTCTGTTAGCCTAAACTGCACAAAATAATAAAATAAAATAAAATAAAATAAAATATTTTAATATATCCCCAAAGATATTGGTATGTATGAATGTCTTATTTTATCTTTAATAGAATAAATGATTGTCTTATTTTATCTTATAATATATGATTGTCTTATTTTATCTTATAATAGAATCAATTCAAATACAAAATAGCATTGGTCAGAGATGAAAGGGAAGCTGTGCACTTGTTTATAACATTTGGAAACTAGTGTTGTGCTCACCGTGAAATCTCACCTTTTGACATCCATATTTACTTGATAATTATTTTTAATCATCAACTGAGGATATGTTTATTGATTTTTTTAGAGAGAGAGAGGAAGGGGAGAGAGAAAAAAAAGAAAGAAACATTAATGTGAGGGACAAACATTGACCGGTTGCCTCACTATGTCCCTGAGGGAGTATTGAACCCAAAACCTAGGTATGTGCTCTGACCAGTAATTGAACCTGTGACCTTTTGATATAGGGGACAAAACTCCAACCAACTGAACCACACTGACCAGGACAGGAGATATTTTTATTTCAGCGAGATGTAATGTGTTACTTCCGTTAGGAGGCCAAGCAACACAAGACACTGCAAATATATGAATTTTAATAGAAAAAAGGGCAGCAGAGAAAGCCTTTGGCACCTTGATGAGTGAGCAAGTGCAATGCATCATTTGAAATGTAACTTAGGTGAGGTTTCCTCCAGTTCACTAGAGATAAGTGCTTCCTTATTGCTCAGGAAACTCAACTGATCTCTCTCTCTCTCTCTCTCTCTCCCTCTCTCTCTCTCTGAACACAGAAGCAAAACACAATAGAAGACAGTAGACTACAACTATGGCCTGATCATATAATCATTTATCTCTCTAGACTTGCTGCTGAAGTGAGAGAGCAATATTTGTGTTCATTTGTTTGTACCTAGGATACATTATTGCTAAGTGGAACAGCCAATTCTCCTAATTCTGAGGAAACAGAGGCTCTAGAAGAGGGACTGACATCTCTAAGGCCATATAGGAGAAAACTGTAGACTCGGTGTTAAGCACCTTACCCACAATAGGTATTTCACTCAATCTTCACATCACTATTTTTAAAGTAAGGTTTTATTAAGTTTCTTTAACATGTGAAGCTCAATACACATAGCTATTCAGCAAATGAGGGGCAGGTCCATAATTGTTAACAATTCTCATGATAGAATAGGTTTTTCTAGTGTGCCATGGGCTTATTTCTCCTTCATATTTAATCAGGAATTTTATTATCTTTAAATTTTTGTTTATATTTTAATTTCTTAAATATATTTTTCTCATATAAATCATTTTTTTTTGCATTTCTCTAGACCAGTCGCCAGTAAACAGTCACTCTCTAAGAATGGCATAGTCAATGAATGTCTGCCTTAGTGAGCAGAGTCTCACCTGTAACCCCCACCCCAATAGCATTAATATCATCCAGGGGGTCAGAGAAGAGTGGGTGAAACTTAGAGCCTTATTTCTTTGTTTTTAAGGTAGCACCAATATTGCAAAGGAGTCTGGGAAGAAGCTATCATGTTATTCTCACACAGAAATTATGTACCTTCATCATCACATTTCTATGCACCTGGCTTCTCTGATTTGGATATTTCTCCTCTTTACCTGGCCAAACCCTATTTCTTTGTCTAGAGTGGTTCATGTACCTCCTCCACCATGGTATTTCTCTAACTATTCCAACCCTTGTAGTTTTTATACACCTCTGAAACTCCCAATCACTTATAACTTCAACCACTTAATTTGCTCTTTATTTGGAGGTTAGGAGAAGTAAGCTAACATTTCTTGAGGATTCACTCTATATAAAATCATTTAACATAAATTATTTCTCAAATAAAATTTTTTACTTTGTTAAGCAATATTTCTCAAACATGGGCCCGGGAAACCTTTGAATCAACAAAAATAACACTTAAAATACCACTTTCTGACACCACCTCACCCCATTTAATACATTAGAATATGTGGGGGATGGGTCTCTGACATCCACACTCTACCAAGCATTCCAAGTTTAACCAGCCTGTTGAAGTTTATCACAACAGTTGCTCCCCAACTCAGCCAGGTCAGTATGGAGCTTAATTTGGCATTTTAGGGGAGTAGCCATTCGCATAGTGTCTTAGATTTCATGGAGAGCTATGAGCATATCTTCCTTGATTATTGTGCCTCAAAGAAGGGTTTGATCTCAGACTGTAGCAAGATAAATTATATGATTCATTTGTACTGAAGCAAGAGAGTTCTGAATCAGAAAGCCACACATGTCAAGAGCAGATGTTGCTAATCCTATAAAAAATGGCCTTTAGATTTGAGGTGCTGCTGTACTTGAAGCTTTTAATGACTGATTTTTTCAATACTATGACACATTTATTTGGCAAAGACAAAGAAATTAGTGAAATAACTGCTTGAAAATTACTACCTAGATTAAGTAAGAAGACATTAAACAAAATTGAAGACCTCTGTGTATTCTTGCAGAATGCATCTCCCTCCAAGAGGTAACCAGTATTATAAATTTGCCACTATGATTACCATCCATTTTCTGTTGATTTTACCATGAATATGTACACCTCAATCATTTATAGCATTGTTAGTAAATATACTACTCATATAAATTATAACATACTATGTGGATTATGGGAATATTGTTGTTTTGTGATTTATTCAAGCTGATGAAAGAAGATTTACTTACATTTCTTTTCATTGCTATATGGTATTCAATTGTATAAATCTACTACAATTTATTTTTCTCTGTGTCATTAATAAGCATTTTGAGTTTCTTCTTATAATACTGTGGCAATGATATTTTTATATGTATATAACTATGCACATGTTCAATATTGTTTTAGACACATGTCTAGGAGTGAAATTGATTGATTATGTGAAGTTTGCTTATTTCTGTGTTTTAGATGCTGTCTAAATTTCATACATTGCTTGTAGCATTTATAATTTCCAGGCACATTTGTGAGAGCTACCATTGTACCTATCCTTGTCAACATTGAATATTGGAACATTTCTTTGTTTACCAATTGAATGATTTTAATTTGTCTTTTCTGGTTATATGTATTGTGAGCAACTGTTCATTGAGAATTTAAGTTTCCTCTACTGTGAATTCCTTAAACATTTATCTTACTTTTTTCCTACTAAGACATTTTCCTTTTTGTTATAGACTTCCTTTATAGATTCTAATTCATTTTTGATATGTGCAAATATTTTTCTGTAGGTTATATCCTTTTTAAAACAATGCTTTTTACTTTAAAAATTATATTGTGTTTCATTAAAAGTAATACAACTTTTTTATTATGGCTTCTCCTTTTTTACATCTTGTGTTAGAAATCATTTCCTATGATGATCTCATAAAATATCATCATATATTTTCCCTAAGAGTTTTAAAAATTTACTTCATATAATTAGGTCTTAGATTTATCTGGAATTGATTTTAGTGTTCTTGTGCTGAGAAATATTACTGTCAAATATAAATGATCCATATGTGGGTGAATTGCTTTTTTCCCCCTATAAGAATACTTGGCACTTGTCCCCATTTGAGACATGATTTTCTGGTCATTGTGTGCTCAGTTGTTATGAGAACCATCATCTCATTGAACTGGTACAGTGGTAATGAACCAGAGTGAAAGCATCAAGTAAGATTTAAAACTCAATAGGTTTATATGTAACCAGAATTAAAGACCAATGATTTTATGACAAACTATAATCTTTTTAAATGATATGTGATTGTTCATATCTAAGAGTCCTTAGCTATGCCTAGCATCATTTACTGCAGTTTTAGTTCTTCATAGAGAATATTAATAAACTAGAGTCCCAGTGCATGAATTGGTCCACCAGTGGGGTTCCTCAACCTGGCCTGTGGGATCGGGCTGAAACCAGCTCTCTGGCATCCCCCAAGGGGTCACAGATTACAAGAGTGTGCAGCACAAGCTGAGGAACCCCACTGGTGCATGATCAGGACTGGGAAGGGATGCGGGTGGTTGGCCAGCTGGGGTGAGACGTGGGAAGGTTCCAGGGCATACCTGCTCAGTCCCTATCAGCCAGACTCTAGCAGCAAACTAACCTACTAGTCAAAGCGTCTGCCCCCTGGTAGTCAGTGAACATCATAGGCGGTTGAGTGGCCTTAGCATATCATTAGTATATTAAACTTTGATTGGCTGAACGGACTACTGGAGACTTAGCTTATTAAGCTTTCATTATATAGGATATCCCAAAGAAAACTTACTTTCTTTTAATAAGACTTTGGAAGGGTAAACCTTAAAAATGAACTTCAATAGATCAAAGGAAAAATCATGATTCACTGTAGGAATGAAGCATGATTGACCACTTGACAGGTGAATTATAACCCTTAGGTGGAACACATTTCAGTATAACAGCCAACAGCTTCTGATCAATGTACAACCCTTCAGTAAGCATGCTAAAATATTAATCCAATCACAGAAAGTTGGAAAAGGAAATTGTGCAATGCCCTGTACATATTATATTAAACTTCACACTGGAATGACGATCTATTCTAGAAGGTTTGTAAAAACAACTTCACCTGCTTGCCTGCAGTTATAAACAATTTCAGAAAAAAAAATTCTTTTTATTTCATATGAACAACAAAATACCAAACAGCGTGGTGTGTGCTAAAGCAAGTTCTGAGTTATTTAAATCAGGTATTAATATAAGAGATTTAAGAATAGCCTAATTTAACTAATGAAATAATTTTATATTTATAAGCTTCCGTGAAAAAAGGTAAACATTTTAAAAAAGACTCTATGCAAATGCAAATTACAACCAGGTCATTAATTACTATTCCTTTCAATTAATGCTTTTTGTCATAACTCAGGTCAAGGAAAGAAAATGTTTAGGAAATGAATGAACTCATGGTGTGCCTTTACTTATTAATATTTTTGTTGTCTTCAAGTCTGAATTCTTCAGCACACTGCCTTTTATACTCGGATTCTGGACAACGCTTCTAAATTTCTCTCACTTCCCCTTTAGGCATAGTGTTTCTTAGTACACCGCATACTTCACTATGCCTCAACACACCACTTTGGTTTCAACTCACTGCTTTGCCTTTCTGTCTCCCTGAAATATTCTTTCCTGCCCACTGTCCCCCACTATCTAATGAGGTCATAGTCATCCCTCAAAATCCAACTTAATTGTTACCTCCATTTTGAAGAATTTCTAATTTTTCCCTAGGGAACATCTCTTTTTCATTTCTGTTTCAGTATGACTTACATATACACTTCATTATAAACAATATTTATGTCACTTACTTACCATACTTTAACTAGGAAAAAGGGTTAGCAATTTTTCAGTGTATCTATCTAAATCCATATTGTCTAATACTCTATTAACTTGTATCTATCTATAGAGCACTTAAAATGCACCTAGTGTGACAGAGGCACTGAATGTTTATTTATATGTATGTTTAATTATTTTAACTTTCAATTTATTTATTTTTATTTTATTATTTTTTTTCAAATTATAGTTTATCTACATTCAATTTTATTTTGTATTAAGTCCGGGTTTATAGCATAGTGATTAGGCAATCATATACTTAAAAAATGTTCTCTCTGATATGTCCAGTAACCAACTGGAACCAAACATAGTTGTTACAATATTATGCCTATATCTCCTATTCTTTTACTTTACAACTCCGTGACTCTTTTGGAACTACCAATCGGTACCTCTCAATCTCTTTTTTTTAGTACCCCGATCCACAATCCCACTCACTTCTAGCAACCATAAGTTTGTTGTCTTTAAGAATTTGCTTTTTTATTCCATGTGAACAACAAATGTTTTGAGTTATTTAAATCAGGTATTAATATAAGAGAGTTTAAGAATAGTCTAGTTTAACCAATGAAACAATTTTATATTTATCTATAAGTTAATTTCTCCTTTGTTCATTCATATTGTTCTTTACATTTCATATATAAGTGAAATCATATGATATTTGTCTTTCATTGACTGACTTATTTCACTTAATCCTCTAACTCCATCCATGATGCTGCAGATAGTAAGATTTCATTGTTTTTTATGACCGAGTAAAATTCTATTGTTTTTAGCCACTCATCTATTGATGTGCACTGGGGCTGCTTCAAAACCTTGGCTCTTGTAAATTACACTGCAATGAACATAGGTTTGCATATATTCTTTCAAATTAATGTTTTGAATTTCTTTGTATATATACCCAGAAGTGGAACTGCTGTGTCATAAGGCAGTTTCATTTATAATTTTTGAGGAACTCCCATATTGTTTGCTATGGTAGCTGTACCAATGTGCATTGCCACCAATAGTGCATAAAGGTTCCATTTCTCCACATTCCCACCAGCACTTGTGTTTCTTTGTTTGTTTGTTTTGTTTTTTATGATAGGCATTTTGACAGGTACAAGGAGATATGGCATTGAGGCTTTAATTTACATTTCTCTAATGATTAGTGATGTTGAGCATCTTTTGCTATGTCTATTGGCCATCTGTAGGTCCACTTTGGAGAAGTGTCTGTTTAGGTCTTTTGCCCATTTTTTAAATTGGGTTGTTTGTTTTTTTGTGTTTAGTTTTATAAATTCTTTATAAATTTGGATATTAACCTCTTCTTAGATGTATCATTGGCAAATATGCTCTCCCGTTCAGTAGTTTGTTCATTTCTTTTTATTTTGTTGATTTATTTTTTCTGCACAAAAACTTTTTTAGTTTGATATATTTCATTTATTTAGCTTTTTTAATTTTTATTTTAGTACTCTTGCCTGAGGGGATATGTCAGAAAAAAATTTTTTACTAAGAGAAATGTCCAAGATTTTACTGCTTATGTTTTCTTCTAGGATTTGTGGTTTTGAGTCTTATGTTTAAGTCTGTAATTTATTTTGAGTTTATTCTTGTATATGGTGTAAGAAGATGGTCTAGTTTTATTTTTTGCTTGTATCTGTCTAAATATTCCAATACCATTTATTGAATAAACTATCTTTATTGTATATCATTTCTGCCTTTGCGATGTAATAATTGACCATATAGGTGTGGGTTTATTTCTGGGCTCTTTATTCTGTTCCATTGATCTTCATGTTTATTTTTATGCCAGTATCATGCTGTTTTGATTATTATGGTCTTCATGTCAGGTAGCATAAGTTCTTCAACTTTGATTATTATTGCTTGATATCAAGTAGCATAATTCCTTCAACTTTGTTCATTTTCTCAAATTTGTTGTGGCTATTTGGGGCCTTTGTGATTTTATATAATTTTTAATATTATTTGATAGAAATGCATTGAATCTATAGATTGCTTTGAATAGTATGGACATTTTAATGATGTTAGCTCTTCCTATCATGAACATAGTATATGCTTCCATTTATTTGTATCTTCTGCAGTTATATCCTTCAGAGTCTTATAATTTTCCTAGTATAGGTCAGGTCATTTATCTCATTGGTTAAGTTTATTCCTATGTATTTTATTTATTTTTAGGATGCAACTATAAATGGAATTGCTTTCTTAGTTTCCCTTTCTGATAGTTTATTACTGTTATATAAGAATGCAACCAATTTATGGATATTTATTTTGTATGCTACTACTTTATTGAATTTTCAGGTCTAGGGCTTTTTTTTTTGGTGGAATATTTAGGGTTCTCTCTATATATTATCAAGTCATCTGAAAATAACCGTTTGACTCCCTCCTTTCCAATTTGAATGTCTTCTCTTTATTTTTCTTATTTTTATTGCTATGGCCACTACTGTGTTGAATATGAGTCATGAAAGTTAAAATGAACATGCATATTTTGTTGCTTATCTTAAGAGAAATGCTTTTAATATTTCATCATTGAGTATGCTGTTAGCTGTGGGTTTGTCATATATAGCCTTTATTATGTCAAAATATATTTCCTTTATTCTCACTTTCATGTGAATTTTTATTATAAATTAGTGTTGGGTTTTGTTAAAATATTCTTCTTCATCTATTGATATGATATGATTTTTATTTTAGTATTTTTAAAAATTAGTATATCATAATAATTGACTTGAAAATATTGTACCAATCATACATCCTAGGAATAAATACCACTTGATCATGGTGTTTGATCTTTGTAATGTATTGCTGGATCCAATTTATAAAATTTTATTTAGGTGTGATTTTTAAATTTATGTTCATTAGAGATATTGGCCTATCATTTTATTTTTTATAGTGTTTTTATCTGGTTTTATAATTAGGACGATAATGGACTCAAATAATTAGTGTGGGCATCTTCCCTCCTCTTGAATGTTTTGTAATAGTTTGAGAAGGATAGGTGTTAGTTCTTTTTTTAAAGGTTTGGTAAAATTCACAGGTGTGAAAAGTCCTGGTCTAGGACTTTTGTTTATTGGAGTTTTATTTTTATTTTATTTATTTGTTCAATATGTTTTTATGGACTTTAAAGAGAGAGAGGAAGGGAAGGAATAGAGAGATTGAGAGAAAAGGATAAACATTTATCAGTTGCCTTCTGCACACCTGCTAATGGGAACAAGCACACAACCCAGGAATATGCCCCGACCAGGAATCTAACCGGTGACCTCCTGGTTCACCTGGGCTGTTGGATTACTGTTTCAGTTTCATTAGCTGATTGGTCTGTACAGATTTTCTGTTTTTGTTTATTCTTGTGTGTGTTTATTTTTGCTTCCATTTTGGGAGGTTGTAGGTTTCCAACAACATATACACTTTTGCCAGATTGTAGTAAAGGTCCCCTAAACTAATTTGTTAGAATATAGTTTTTCATAATATTTTCTTATAATCCTTTGTATTTCTGTGATGTCAGTTGTTACTTCTCTTTCATTTCTGATTTTACCTACATGGGTCTTTTATTTGTTTTCTTAATGAGTCTCTTTAAAGTTTATCAATCTTATTTACTTTTTGAAAGAATCAGCTCTTGGTTTTTTTTAGAGTCTATTTTGTTTATTTTTGCTTCAGTACGCATCATTTTTTTTACTCACTTTAGGATTGTTAGTTGTTCTTTTTTTCTAATTTTTTAAATAGTAAGGTCACATTGTTTATATGATATTTCTTTCTTTCCTTTTTTTTTTGATTCTGTAATCCTATGAATTTCCCTTTTATGAGAGCTTTTGACATTTCCCATATATTTTTGGCAGTTGTTTTCTAATTTTCATATGTTTCAAGGTATATTTTGATTTCTTCCTTGATCACATTGTCAAACCACTTATTATTTATTAACATGTAATTTAACCTCCATGTGTATGAGTGTTTCTCAATTATTTTCTTGTTAGTGATTTCTAGTTTCATACCATTTTGGTCAAAGAAGATGCTTGATATGATTTCAATATTTTAAAATTTATTTATTGTTCTGTGTCCTAACATGTGGTCTATCCTAGAAAATCTTCTATCTGCATTTGGGGGAAAAAGTATATTGTGCTGCTTCAGGGTGAAATTAAATATTAAATTAAATAATTAAGATATCAATTAGATCCATCTGATCTAGTGTGTCTTTTAACACCTTTTTGATTTATTGATGGTCATTTTTAGTTTACTTTCAATCTCTTTATGTATATCAATATTTGCTGTATTTTTAAATTCTTCTATTTTGTGTGCATAAATGTTCACAAGGGTTACCTCCTCTTGTTGTGTTGCTCCCTTTATCATTATATAGTGTCCTTTATCTTTTTCCAGATATATGTATTGCTACACCAGCTTGAAAGATTATTTCCCACCCTTTAATTTTAGTGTGTGTATCTTTCATTCTGTGGTAGATCTCTTATAGATAGCATATAATACGGTCTTGTATTCTGATCCATTCAGCTACTCTATGTCTTTTTATTAGAGTATTTAAGCTATTTAACACTTGAAGTGATTATTGATAGGTGCATATTTATTGCCACTTTATTTTTTTATAATGAATTTCTCTCTTTTTTTCTTCTTATAGAAAACCCTTTAACATTTCTTGTAAAACTGATTTGGTAGTAACAAACTCCTTTAGCTTTTTCTTGTCTGGAAAACTCTTAATTTCTCCTTTAATTTTAAATGGGTTAAGTAGTCTTGGTTGTAGATCCTTGCTTTTCATTACTTTTCTGGCCTAAAATTTCTTTTGTTGGGAAATCTGGTAACAATCTTATAAGAGCTCCCTTATAACTAACCATCTTTTTCTGTTTTTATGATCCTTGCTTTCTTTTTACATTTGAACATTTTTATTATGATGTTGGTGTGGGGCCTCTTTGTGTTCATCTTGTTTGATACTCTGCACTTCCTTGAACTTGGGTATATTTTTTCTTCATCAGGTTAGGGAACTTTTTAAATATTTTCTTAAATAAATTCTCATTCCTTGTTTTTCTCTCTTCTCCTTCTGGTAGCCTTATTATATGGATGTTGCTATGTTTCATATTGTACCAAAGGTCCGCTAACCTATCCTGATTTTTAAAAAAACATTTTTTAATTTATGTTGATTTGTTTTATTCTGCTACAGTGTCTTCCAAATCACTAATTTGATTTACTTCATCTAATCTACTGTTTATTCTTTATAGTTTATTCTTAATTTCTGATATTATTTTCTTCACTTATGACTGGTTCTTTTTATGGTGTTTATGTCCTTTCTTATGCTTACTATCTTTTAAGTTCTCAGTAAATTCATCATTCTTCTGCTAAGTTCCTTGAACATCTTTTTAACCATTGTTTTGAATTCTTATTTCATAGATTGCTTGCCTCCTTTTCATTTAGTTTTTTTCTAAAGATTTTTTTTCTTTTTTTAAAAAGGTCTTTATTGATCAAGGTATTACATATGTCTCTTCATCCCCCTTTACCACTTCCAAACCCCC
Source organism: Antrozous pallidus (assembly GCA_027563665.1). Taxonomy (NCBI): domain Eukaryota; kingdom Metazoa; phylum Chordata; class Mammalia; order Chiroptera; family Vespertilionidae; genus Antrozous; species Antrozous pallidus. Next base: position 101,649,928 of record CM050514.1, read on the forward strand.
CTCACTATTTATGCCCTCACCCCCTGGTGTCCGTGTTCATTAATTAAGCTTATATGCATGCATAAAAGCCCTTTGATTGATCTCTTTCTATTACCTCCACCCTCCCCTACCTTCCCTCTGAGGTTTGACAGTCAATGCTTCTCTGTCTCTGGATCTGTTTTTGTTCATCAGTTTATGTTGTTCATTATATTCCATAAATGAGTGAGATCATGTGATACTTATCTTTCTTCGACTGGCTTATTTCACTTAGCATAATGCTCTCCAATTCCATTCAGGCTCTAGTTTGAAGTAGTCACCTTTTCCTCCTTTTTCTTATTCTTCCTCTTAAAGAATATCTTTCAGCATCCTATCTAATAAAAGAATAATATGCAAATTGATGGTACCTCCAATCAGGCTACACCCACAGCCATGCCCACCAGCCAATCAGGAGCAAATTACGCAAATAAACCACAACCAAGATGGCTGCCACCATGGAGAGCAGGAGGGAGGCTTTGGTTTTCCTGGAAGCAGAGGAAGCCAAGCTTTCCTCCTGTTGTTGCTGGCCTAGGCCTCCACTCAATGCTACAAAGTTTCAATTATACAAGATATATTCCAACAGAAATGGTGGCAGCCACGAAGCTGGAGAGAGCAGAGGCTAGGGTTGCCCTAGGGTTGGAGGAAACCAAGCTTCTGTAACCCTAGCACCTAGGCCTTTACTCTAGTCTATAAAGTTTCAATTATAAAATTTAAACAGAAATGACTATTGCCATGGAGCGAGCAGGAGGCTTGGCTCCACTCCAGGCTACAAAGTTTCAGTTGTAGAACATATATTAATCCTAGATCCCAGGGCCTCCACTTGGGTTGCTGGGGTGTGTGGCAGGCCTGCACACCACCATAGCCCCCTCACCCAGGCTGCCCCACACCCCAAGGGAACCCCCACCCTGATCCAGGACACCCTTCAGGGCAAACCAGCTGGCCCCCACCCTAGCACCAGGCCTCTGTCCTATCTAATAAAAGAGTAATACACAGATTGACCATCACTCCAACACACAAGAGGGCTGCCCCCATGTGGTCAAAGATCTTGCCCCCATGTGGACACAAGATGGCCACCACAAGATGACCAGCAGGGGAGGGCCATTGGGAGGTTCCAGCCAGGCAAGGGAGGGCAGTTGTAGGTGATCAGGCCAGCAAGGGAGGGAAGTTGGGAGGGAGCAGGCCTGCAAGGAAGGGCAGTTGGGGACTATCAAGCCTGCAGGGGAAGGTACTTAGGGTTGACCAGGCTGGCAGAGGAGGGAAGTTGGAGGCACATAGGCTGGCAGGGGAGAAGTTAGACATCAATTAAGATGGCAGGGTGGTTAGGAGGTGATCTGGCTGGCAGGCAGAAGTGGTGAGGGGTAATCAGGGAGGCAGGCAGGTGAGCAGTTTGGAACCAGCAGTCCTGGATTGTAGAAGGATGTCCGACTGCCTGTTTAGGTCCAATTTTGTCTGTATCGGGCCTAAATGGGCAGTTGGACATCCCTCAAGGGGTCCCAGATTGGAGAGGGTGCAGGCTGGGCTGAGGAATATCCCCCACCCCCATGCACGAATTTTGTGCACTGGGCCTCTAGTTTCATATAATTCTGGTTTGGAGTTGATGAACTCCTTTAGCTTCTTCTTATCTGAAGCTCTTTATGTGGCCTTCAAGTCTGAATGAAAGCTTCACTGGGTAGATTAATCTTGGTTATAGGTTCTTGCTATTCATTACTTTGAAAATTTCTTGCCACTCCCATCTGGCCTGCATAGTTTATGTTGGGAAATCAGTTGGAAATCGTATGGGTGCTCATTTGTTGGTATTCAAGTGTTTTTCTCTTGCTGGTTTTAATATTCTCTCTTCGTTTTTTGCTCTTGGCATTTTAATTTTGATATGTCTTGGTGTGGTCCTCTTTGGATTCCATTTGTTAAGGGTTCTGTGTGCTTCCTGGACTTATAAGTCTATTTCTTTCACCAGGTGGGGGAAGTTTTCAGTCATTATTTCTTCAAATATGTTTTCAGTATCTTCCTCTCTCTCTTCTTCTGGCACCCCCATAATTCTGTTGTTGGTACACTTGAAGTTGTCCCAGAGGCTTTTTACACTATCCTTAATTTTTTTTGGATTCTTTTTTCTTTTTGTTTTTCCAGTTGAGTGTTTTAGGCCTTTTGGTATTTCAAATCTTTGACTTGATTCTTGCGTTCCTCTAGTCTGCTGTTGGGTCTCTGTAAAATAGTTTTTATTTGAGTCAATGTATTTTAAATTTCTTATTGGTCCTTTTTCATATCCTTGAGAGTCTCCCTGAATTTATAGGCTTTTTCTAGGAACCTCTTAAAAAACCTAATAACCGTGGTTTTGCGCTCTATATCTAGTTGTTTGTTTTCCTCCATTTCTTTCATTTGTGATCTGTTTCTTTCTCTCTGCATTTTCACTGCTTCCCTGAGTTGGTAGGGTAGCTTTGTTTGCTAGGTGTCTTAGCCTCCCCTGTTACTGGAAGTGGACACTCTTGGTGCACCCCCTTTGTGAACTGTGTGTACAGTCTTGATTGCTGTTGATATCACTGGGAGGAATTGACCTCCAGGCCAATTGGCTGTGAGAATCAGCTGTGTCTATGCTGGGAAACAGCTTTATGCTACAAGACTTGCAAATTTGCCAAAGCCTCTGTGCTCAGCTTGAATGGGGCAGAGTTTCAGGGTGGAACTGATAGCCTTGGCTTCCAGTCAGCCCTACCCCACAAGGTCACTGGGTCTTAGTATCCACAGGCAATTGCTACAAGCACCTCTAAGACAAAGGCACCCTCGAGTTTCTCCTGCTGCCAAATAGTCCAGTCTCTTCCCGAATGAACCCAGACTCCCTGATTTTCACCCAGCACTAGGGTTCTGTGCAGTCAGAACTGGGTTTCAGTGCCATACAGAGCTCCTGTCTCCCTCCCTCCAGATCAAGCCAGCAGCACAGTCAACAGTCCACCCTCTCTGTGCATACTCGTGCGCACCTCCAGAGCTTGCCTTTGGCTGTTCCCCTGAGATTCTGCCTCACAATCCAGATTCCCCCCGTAAGGGTCTGGGTACCCTGGGTCTAGCCCAGATCTAGGGTTCAGTGCAGTCCGGACTGGGTTCAGTGCAGTCCGGAGCTTTTGTCTCCTTCCCACTAGAGCACACCAGCCAGGCACTCAGCCGCCTGGTCCTCTCCAGTCATGTGTTCTCCATGCATGCCTGTCTCCCTAGCTCAGGCTTTGCAGCTGCTCTGATTCTCTGTGTGCATTTCTGTCTCCTTCTAGTTGTAGAATTTCCAGTCAGCCACATTTCCTGTGGTTCAGAATGATGTCTGTTTTGTCTTTTAGTTGTATTCTTGAAATTGTTGTGTGAGGCAGCAGCCTAGTTGTTTACCTATGTTGCCATCTTGGTTTTTCCTTTTTCTGGAGATTTATCATATTTTGTTTGGGACATTTTTTTTGTCTTTCCATTTTGGCTGCCTCTCTGTTTTTGGTTGTTATTATTTTTAAAGGAGACTATTTTTGTTCTTTATTGATTAAGGTATTACATATGTATTGTGTCCTTATCCCTCCATTGTCCCCTGACTTTCCTCCTCATGCTCTCACCCACCTGGTGTCTATGACCATTGATTAGGATTATATGCATCAATTCAAGTCCTTTGGTTGATCTCTCCTCCTTACCCGCACCCTGCTCTACCTCCCCTATGAGGTTTGACATTCTTTTTTGCTGGTAAATTGTGCTTTAATTCTGCAGTCAGACACGGTGCAGTGATATACAAGTAAACTTTCGTTGTACGTTCAAAAAATAAAACAAACATCTATACAGTTAGCCTGACAGCTTATTCCCTTAAAAAGAAAAGCTTTCCATGTAATTAAAGCTAATTTGTCTTCAGTGTAAAAACTCGAGGTATAAACAAACTCAGATCTTGTTCACGGGAAGTGACTGTGCTTCCCCATAGCCACAGCACAGCATCTTGGACAAAGCCAACGGTCTTGGTTCTTGACATTCTGATCAGTGCTTCTCTGTCTCTGGATCTGTTTTTGTCCATTTGTTTATGTTGCTCATTATATTATACAAATGAGTGAGATCATGTGATATTTATCTTTCTCTGACTGGCTTATTCTGCTTAGCATAATGCTCTCCAGGTCCATCCATGCTGTTGCAAATGGTAATAATTCCTTCATTTACCAGAGTGTAGTATTCCATTGTGTAGATGCACCACAGTTTTTTAATCCACTCATCTGCTGATGGGCACTTAGGCTGTTTCCAAATTATAGCTATGGTAAATTGTGCTGCTATGAGCTAGGAGTGCATATATCCTCTCGGATCGGTGTTTCTAGTTTCTTGGGGTATATTTTTAGAAGTGAGATTACTGGGTCAAATGGGAGTTTAATTTTCAGTGTTTGAGGAAACTCCATACTGTTCTCCATAGTGGCTGCACCAGTCTGCATTCGGTACATGAGGGTTCCTTTTTCTCCACATCCTCAGCAGCACTTGTCATTTGTTGATTTATTGATGTTTGCCATCTGATAGATGTGAGATGGTACTACATTGTTGTTTTGATTTGTATCTCTTGCATAATTAGTGACTTTGAGCATGTTTTCATATGTTTGTTGGCCTTCCTTATAGCCTCCTTCGAAAAATATCTATTTAGGTCCATTGTCCATTTTTTATTGGGTTATTTTGTTGTTGTTGTTAATTTGTATGGATTCCCTGTAAATGTTGGAGATTAAACCCTTATTGGTGAAAACATTGGCAAATATGTTTCCCATGCAGTGTGCTTCTTGTTGTTTTGTTGATGGTTTCTTTTGCTGTGCATCTTTTTATTTTGATATAGTCCCATTTGTTTATTTTCTCTTTAGTTTCTGTTGCCCTGGGAACTGTATCCTAGGTGAAGATATTGCTTTGGCATATGTCTGAGATTTTGCTGCCTGTGGATTCCTCTAATATTTTTATGGTTTCCTGTCTCATGTTTAAGTCCTTTACCTACTTTGAGTTTTTGTGTATGGTGTAAATTGGTGATCTAGTTTCATTTTTTTTTTTGCAAATATGTGTCCAATTTTCCCAACACCATTTATTAAAGAGTCTGGTCTGACTCCATTGAATATTCTTGCCTCCTTTGTCAAATATTAATTAAGCAGCATGGTTTGGGTCGATTTCTGAGTTCTCTATTCTGTTCCATTGGTCTACATGTCTGTTCTTGTGCCCGTACCAGGCAGTTTTGAGAACAGTGGCTTTGTAATACAGCTTTATATCTGTTTATTAAATAAATATGCTATGTTTCCCAGTCTTGGAAGGATAGCTTATGTAGGATGTGTTTCTTGGAACCCAGTGGCACTGTCTCGTTGATCACCTGAACTGGGTGCTCCAAGAATGTCCCTTTTGTTGGTTATGCAAGCCCTCTGGTTGTAATTGATTCTATATTGTTATTGTCTCAACTGTGCATAGGGTTGACCTTCAGTCTGGCTAGCTGAGGATCAATCCCAACCACAGTGTATGAGGTGCTTTGCTGATGCTGACCACGTGAAGTGGAATTTGCCCTAACAGGGTCTGGTGCCTGCTGAGATCTCTCTTTGGATGTGCCACTTGTAGAGTTAATTGGATCTTGCTCTGATGTCTGAAGCTTGCCACTATAGTCCAGGATGAGTGGGTTCAAACATGATTTTGTGTGTTGGCCCTTTAAGAGGGTGTCTGGATCTCTGGCAGATTCCATCTCTCTGTGGCAGTCAGAATCCTCCCTGATTTTCACAGAGAGATGTTATGTGGGCACCTTTAACCAGCTCTGGAGCTCTTGCTGGGGCGGTTGTGTTGGGTTAAGACAGCTGAGATAGAGAGAACTAAGATGGCGGCAAAGGTGAAACACCTATCTTGCCGTCATAATCAGCAATTTTAATACTACAACTTAACAAAAGAACAAACACCTTCCAGAATCACCAGAACTCTCGCCGAGTGAAAATTCCACAAATAAAAGTAAAGATAAGACACTGTGACCCGGAGGAGCGGCAGCAGACAGCGTTGAAAGATTCGCAAGGAGAGAGGTTTGGAGTGCGCGCCGCGGAGAGGGCGGGCGGCTGGAAACCGGCCAGTTTTCTCGAACGGGGAGACAAAGGCATCCCACTGGACAGATTCTCCAGCTCTGGGCGAAGTCCAGAGAACCCACTATCACACGGTGAAAACTGGACAGTGGGAGGTCACGCCGAAGCTCGGGTGCTGCCGGGTCTGCCGGCTTGTGGAGAAGGCAGCTCTCGCGCGAACAGCTCGGCTGCGTGACGGCGCAGAGAGCGCTCTGTGACTTGTCTCTCATTCGGAAAACCATCAGTCTGCTTTGTTTTACGACCCTGGGTAAGACATTGCGCATGCAAAGTCATTTGGGGACAGTCTGAATTCCCAGGCAGCCGGTGGAGCTCCACAGCGGCTCTCTCTCAGAGGTGCTGGCAGCCATTGCCCCCGGCACAGAGCCCCTGGGGCTGCATAGGGCGGAGCTAACGCTGTCTGCTTGGCCCGGAGACTCCGCCCACCCAACCTGAGCACAGCTGAGCTTCACAGACAATTGGCCTGGAGGTCAAACCCTCCTAGAGCTAACAATAAAAAGCTGGGTTTAAATTCAAAAACACTGAATACAACCCATAAAGGATTGCAGTAAGAGTACCCACCTCAGGTAACTGGGGAGGCCGAGCCACTGTCCCTTTGAGGATAGCCACCACATAAAGCAGCCACCATGCAAAGACATGGAAAGAAATCAGGTGTGAAAGAAATGGAGGAGAAAAGACGACAAGACATAGAGTTCAAAACCACGGTTATAAGGCTTTTCAAGAGGCTCCTACAAAAGGTCGATAAACTTAATGAGAATTACCAGGAAATAAACAAGACCAACCAGGAAATAAACAAGACCAACCAACAAATGAATGAGACTTACAAGGAGATGAATGATACTTACAAAGAAATGAATGAGACCCTCAGGGAAATGTACAAGACCTCTGAGGATATGAACCAGACCCTCACAGATAAAAAAAAGGACCAACTAGAAATCAAGCATACACAGACTGAAATAAAAAATATTACACAAAGTCCTAAAAGCAGTCCAGAGGGCCACAAGAACCAAGTGAAAGATTTGAAATACAAAGAACCAAAATCCACTCAGCTGGAAAAGCAAGAAACGAAAAGAATTCAGATAATTGAAGATAGCGTAAGGGGCCTCTGGGACAACCTCAAGCAAGCCAACATCCGAATTATTGGGGTGCCAGAAAAAGAGAGAGAGCAAGTTAATGAAAACCTACTTGAAGAAATAGTGACTGAAAACTTTCCCCACCTGGTGAAAGAAACTGACTTAAAAGCCCAAGAAGTACACAGAACCCCAAAATATAGGAATCTAAAGAGGACCACACCAAGACATATCATAATTAAAATGCCAAGAGCAAAAGATAAAGAGAGAATATTAAAAGCAGCAAGAGAAAAACAGTTGGTTACCTACAGGGGAGCACCCATACGAATGTCAGCGGATTTCTCAACAGAAACGATGCAGGCCAGACGCGAGTGGCAAGAAATATTCAAAATAATGAAGAGCAAGAATCTACAAACAAGATTACTCTATCCAGCAAAGCTATCATTCAGAATTGAGGATCAGATAAAGTGCTTCGCAGATAAGAAAAAGCTAAAGGAGTTCATCACCACCAAACCAGTATTATATGAAATGCTGAAAGATATTCTTTAAGAAGAGGAAGAAGAAAAAGGTAAAAATATAAATTATGAACAACAAATACACATCTATCAACAAATGAACATAAAAATCAAGTGAACTGATAGGCTGATGAACAAGATAAACTGGTGACTATAACAGAAACATGGACATAGAGAGGGAATGGACTAACAATTCTTGGGGAGGAAAGTGTTGTTGGAAGTACAGCAAGAGATTGGACAAAAATCTTGCAACAATGGGAGAGGACATTGGGGAGGGGGAGGTGAGGGCGGAGGGTGGGATAGGTACAGGGTGGAGGGAAGATATAGGGGGATAAAAAAGGGGAAACAATTTAATTAATAAACTGAACAATAAAAATAAATAAATAAAAAACAAGCAAACAAAAAAAAGACAGCTGAGATATCCCTCCATATTCTCAGAAGCTGCCATATGTGACTAAAAGGCCAGCCCTTTTCGTGTCTCTGACCTTCCTATAAGTCTCACTGTAGCTCTTTCTGTAAGTTCTTGGTTATAAGACTTCTATTAAGCTAGTCTTCAGTTGGTTATTCAGGTTGCTTGTTCTATATTTTAATTGTAATTTCAGTTTGATTCTGGGAGGAAGTGAGTATAACTTCCTTTTATTCCACCACCATCTTGGATCCGCAACCTTTAATTTTCCGTTTAAATAGTCTCATTTCATGAAGTCAATAGCCATATGTATTTTGTAGCTAATGTAGTGGATAGTGCAAGTATAGAATGCTTCCATTTTCACCAAAACTTCTATTGAACAGAGTTGGGAAGAATAAACTCACAGTAAAATTTGAAATGAATGAGTGATAAGATATTGGTAATATCTGATTTGTAATAAATAGCTGCTACTGAATTGGATTATACTGATAGTATGTTGATGAACATAATTGACAACTTTACAGATTTTAGCATTTCATGAAAAGAAAAAAGTTAATGTCAGCCTGAACAAGGACATGGTGATAATCTGAAGCCAAAGAGAGCGTTAAAGTTTATTTTTGGTAAATTTCTTAGATATTTAACCCAACTTGTTTATTTGAGCTGGCAATAGAGTAAATGTCATCTTTTAAGACACAGGCATAAAAGAAATAATATTGAATCAGTGGTAGCAATTCCATTCCTTAAAATTTGGATTCCTTCACATAAGGATATAAATTACTTACTCTTTCCCAAATATCAAATTTAATTTTACATTAATACCCATGAGAAATGAGTTTTACAGAAAAAAGAAAATACTTAGTGTGTCAACAATGGTGTGAAAAAATTGGAACTGTTGTTTGATGATGAGAATGTAAAATGTTGCAGTCTCTGTGGAAAATAGTATGGTGATTTCTCAAAAAAGAAACAGAATTACTTTATGATCCAGGAATTCTACCTCAAGGTTTAGATTTAAAAAAAAAGAATTGAAAGCAGCAATTAGAATAGATATTTCTAGCCTATCGCCCATAGCATTATTCATCATTGTCAACAAGTTGAAACAACCCAAATTTCCATCAATGGATAATAAATTAATAATGTGATATCTATACCAATAAAAGGGTAACATGCTAAATAGGGCAGATGTCTTCAGGATGTGCATCCAGATATTTATTTGGACAAAGCCACAGTGGCTGGCAGTGGCAACCGCAGGAGGATGATATGGTTGGCTCCTTCTCCAGATCACCCTGTTTGTCTCCCACAGAGGAAGGCCAGACTGCAGCTTAGGCCTGCTCCCTGTGGGACATCCCCTGAGGGCTCCTGGAATGTGAGAGGGGGTAGGCCGGACTGAGGGGAACCCCCACAGTGCATGAATTTTTATGCACCAGACCTCTAGTATATCTATAAGAGAAATGGAATTCTGATATGTGCAACAACACAGATGAATCTTGAAAACATATTAAGAGATATAAATCCAGTAAAAAGACAAACTGGATGATTCCACTTACATAAAGTACTTAGAATAGTGAAATTCATAGACAGTAAGTAGAATGGTGATTATGGGGGAAAGGGAACTATTGCTTAATGAGTTTGATTTTCAGTTTGGGATGATGAAAAAGTTCTGAAAAAGGAAAATAGTAACAGCTGCTTAGCAATGTGAATATACTTAATCCCACTGAATTGTAAACTTTCAATAGGTTAAATGATAAATTTTATGCATTTTACCACATTAAAACATACTTTGACAGACATGTATTAAGTCTAATTTTGATGAGTCATGCCCATCCCTTAGAAAAATACTTATTTTTCTAATGTGGCCACTCAATGCTCTTAAAATGTTAATTTTAAACATAGCATCCTATAATAGTCTCTCTGCCTATTAATATTAAGAAAAGGGCAATAAGCCAAAAGACAATTTATGGGAAATGAACACACATACAAAGCATATGATCTATGGGGTATAGTCTGCGAAACAAGGACATTTAATCAAGGAAAAGAAAATAAACATTAATGAGTATCTTGCTTCTGGATATACAACTGGTGAGGTTTGCTGGAATGAAATGACTGCATGACTGGATACAGTGAAGTAGATGTGAAATCCCAGGAGGACTTTGGGTTGGGGCTAGTACAGAGTGGCTGATAAGGTACAGGATTTAGCCACCTGCACATGCAAACTGCCAGATCAAAGTATAATAGGATCAAATAGGATTACTCCAGTGACAGGAATGTATGCGGGTATGATGAAATGCAGATTAAGAGGCATTTGCTCCTTTGCTGACACTTTGGGTGGCAGGATGTATACAAGAAAGGGTTTTGTTGTAGTAATGGTGAGAACACTGATTTCTCTTGGTGCTAGAAATAAATAAGCAAAAATCCCATCCTCCCTTTTTTCATTTTCTTTCTGTAGTTGTAATTATTTAACTTCTGATACAATATTGCTTTAATCCATCCTTCTATTCCATTACTATTACATTTTCTAGGTAGGTACAGTTTGATATTTTATGGGCATGGATGATAATCTATAAAATTTTAAAAGTGCCCCAAAATGTACTGCTCTTTGTACATTACACAAAGATAAGGCTGTTCCTGTGCCATGCAAAGGGTATGAGCTGTGAACTGTAATTTTCCAGCAGGATAAAACATTATGTTGTCTTGGTCATTCTCTTTCACCTGATGTTTGTTGGTGGCAGGAGTTTTTCCATTGAATTAAAGTCAGTGCGAGTGTGGAAAGAAGACCCTAAGTTTATTAATTTATTAAAATATTTCAACTAGATAAATTAATGATTTTCATTCTGAGTATTTTGAAATGTTTTGGAGGTATGAAAAACTGTTATTGTAATGGTATGAAGGAATGAGAACTTGGGCAGAGGTAGGAGAAAATATTATGAAATAATTTGCTTGTTTTTAATTTTTTCTGGAGCTATAGCTATATCTAATATACTAGTGGAAATATTCTTTATCTTAGTTGCAACTGCTAGAGTTGCAAAAGAATGTGTGTTTTTTGTTTTTTGTTTTGTTTTATTTATTTATTTTTATTTGTTTTCAGAAAACTGAAGCTTTGCCTATCCTCTGCAATCCAGGCACTTTATTTATTTATTTATTTACTTACTTACTTATTTATTTTTATTGAGCTATTACCAACATATAAATAACATTGTGTAAGTTTAAGGTGTACAAAACGTTGATTTGAAGTATTTATATAGTGCAGAATGGTTACAACCATAGCACTAATTTCAAGTATATAATTCCGTATCATTAATTACAATCACTACTAGAGGCCCTGTGCACGAGATTTGTGCACCCGGCCAGGTCCCTCAGCCTGGCGTGCAACCTCTTGCAGTCTAGGAGCCCTTGGAAGATATCCAACTGCCATGGAGGCAGGAGAGGCTCCCACCATTGTGCTCAGCTGTGAGCCTGGCTTCTGGCTGAGTGGCACTCCCCCTGTGAGAGTGCACTGATCACCAGGGATCTGTGCACCTCATAGAGATCTGTTGCTCCACCATTCAGTCAATTTGCATATTAGGGTTTTATTATAATGGATGCTGTACATTAGATCCCCACCTTTATTTCATCTTTTTGTCTTTTATTTTCATTTATTCTCTATTAATTTTATTTACTCTTCTTGGGAGGAGGAAGAATGTAAGAGGACATAAAGAAGAGATGGAGTTGTGTCCCACTGAGATGCTTCTGTGTTCATAGGATCTCCAGTTTCTATAACTTTTCCTTGATTTACTGTGACATTCCATTGCTTACTCTCCCAGAATGAGAATAGTTTCTGATTTGAACAAGTCACAGTTCACTTCATCAGATATGCATTAAGTACCAATCTCTCTATAAAGAAGTGCTAGATACTGAAACATGAAAACGAATGTAAGTGATCTCCATCCTCTGGAAATTCAGAATATCACAGTATAGAATGTATCTGACCCCACATCATCAGTGGGATTCTCTGTGTTTCCCTCTCCACTTCTAGAATGATGAATAACACCTCACACACTCCTGTCTCATAAAAATCACTATTTATTCTATTCTGAGATGACCATTCTCATTGTGGTCATAGCTCAATTTTCCTCTTTTATATAAATATCTTCAAACTTTTCATTTACTGGTGCTTTTCCTTCTTTTTTAAGTTATTTCTATTCCAGGAAAAAAAGTTCTTCAAAGTTTCCACAGTCCTTCTTTCTCAAGTATCTACTTGAATGACCACTACCCCCTTCCCATTAAAAATTAAACTCTTTTTTTGTACATTGGTAGATTCATATAACCCTAATACGATGAAATTTAGACCCTATAGATTTAGAATTTGTTAATCAATAGCCACAACTCAGACTTCATCTTACTTCAAACACTTGTGATATTTGAAATTTATTTAATAAATTTACAGACATTATTTATCTCTAGATCTCTCCCAAACATTTGACCTTTTGACTTCCTCATTTGATGTCTTCTTCTCATTTACCAGTCTCTTAAATGTTATGTATTCCCAAGATTCTGTCCATAGAGTGTTTCTCTTCATATTCTGTGTATTGTGGTATTATTAATAATAACTGATGATATTTCTAAATGACAATATTTATAGATACTCATTTATAGAAGACAGTTACACTTTTTTTCCACACAACCCTACAAATCAGTGAGTAAACACTGTCTTGCCAATAAAGAATTTGTAGCCTTCATGTGCAGGGTTTAATGACTAACTGGTATAGCTTCCATTCAAACCCTGTTCTGTTTTATTTCAGAATCCAGGCTCCTACCATTAAAAGACCTCATGCAAATGTGATGGTAAAGGTTCTTCACTTGGCTGCACATTAAAATCACGTTTTGTTTTGTTCTATCTCTGTGTCAGCCTGCATCCCAAATCACTTAAGTCAGAATGTGTGGAGATGTGAACAGGCTTTGATGTGTGCTTTTTAGCTGTTTTAGACGTTTCTACTTAGAAGCAAAGATGAGAACTACTGCTCCATAGCAAATATTTTCATGACATTCAAGTATATTTCATGAGCAAAAACACATCTCCTCAACTTTACACATATATCATCCAGGGTTTATCTTTCCATTTGTCTGTTCTCACTCCCACCCACCATAGGGACGCTCATGTTCCAAAATAAACTCCTCATTGATCATCACTTAGAGTTGATTTCTAGGTCCTGAGTATTATTCAGTTCTCTTCCCTACACCATGCACTGCTCAGGTTATTTAAGTAAAACCCATGGAGCAGTCTCTCAATTTGGGATTTCTCTCTCGCTTTATATTTGAAATTCTCTAATATTTAAATTATATCTCAGAAATGTCTTTCCAATATTCTCTCTCCTCTTTCTCACATCTGTGAACCAGTTCATTTCCTTGTCAGCTCTTCTCATCCCTCATGTGGAATTTTGTAGTAGGCTCCCTTTCTGTTTTCCATAATTTTTAGTCTCTTCTTGACTTCATTTTCCTTGTTTACTGCCATCAGTGTTACTTTTCTAATATACTAATCAGCTGTGCCACTTTTTAAATTATTATTATTACAAACAGCTCTCCATTGCCTGCAGAATACAGTCCAAGCAACTTAACATTATTTATAAGACTTTTTACCACTTGGGCACATCTCTCTCCCTTACCTAATTTCTATTCCCTTGACTGAAATACACTGAATTGTAATGCCTTTCCTTTGCTCCCATGGCACCTATGTTTTTTTTTTTCAATAACAGATTTATCACAATTACCTGATACCTGTCTCTCCTACACGATTGTCAGCACTGGAAGGGGGATGGATATCTGTATTTCAGTGTTTTCCTCATTGCTAGCAGAGTGCTTTGCAAACAGGAGTTATTCAAAAGATGTGTGTTGAATGGATATGTGAAAATAAGTATGCAGGAACTTTTCATAGCTCTGTCAGTTCCCAATTTTTTTTCTTACTAAAATGACTAAATACTCTTCCTCTCTCTTCTTAGCCTGATAAACTGATATTTTCTGTGCCGCATACACATATGAAATATTTCTGGAGTCCACTAGACAGAAATAGCAGCTTTCTCCTTTTAGTTGTACAATGACTTGTTTCTAAAACAATAATAAGAGATATTCCAAGTAGCAATGTATTGGCTTGTTTTTTTCCTTCTAAACTAATACTGAAGAATTGGAGTTATATATTATTTAAATTTGTTACCTCTGCACATGGTAGTACCTGGCACACATTGAATACTTAAATTCTGTTTTGAATAGATGCCTTGGTTCATGTATTATTGAGTGTATTCAAGGACCTGTGGTATTCCAGCTTATTTTAATAGTAAACTTGCACATCTTTCTTCTGGGGAAAATATTGTAGTATCTAATACTCTGAGCCACTCATTAATTATTCTATAACTAAGAAAAATTGTTGAATATTTTTATTTGAATAATTAAATTTTCAATGCTTTGTAACTTCTTGTTCATATAATTTTAGACAAATTTACAAGTTAATTGAAGTGTGACTGCTGTCCTTAAATATTTTTTAAAAATGTCTCACTTCTCTAGTGATAGAGAAATGATTTTTATTCTTCATTTAGGAGTATATGATCACCCATACATACCTCAGGATACTGTAGATATGTACTTTGTTCAATGGGCTATATTTGTGTTCTTGTATATTCTATTCTTGTTTTTCTATTCTACCATAAATCATATATACAGTATTTTGTTCTGCTGTATATAATTTATAATATATTTATATAATAGCACTTAGCTAAATTATCAAACACACAGGTAGTACTTTTCCTATTGAATTTACTAATAACTTTCACTTTGATGATATTGAAAAAAGTGGAATTTTATGTTTCTAGTAAATAACAAATTGAACATCTGACATTAGGTCATAGATATACAGAATTATATTAATGTGCAAACATTTTTGTAATTAATAGTGAATTATAATACTGAAACTATATAATAACTCAATTCACATTTACTTGAGAATGAATGGCAATATGAATAATGAACAATATATAAAATTTATATTAACTACAGAGAATTAATGACCAACTCAGTTTCTCCTTGTGTCCTCAGGTATAAGATATTGAATAAATTCAAAGAAAATATGAAAGTATTCAGATTTTAATAGCATGAGTAAGTTTTTTTGTGTGATGAAAATTATAAAACCAACACACTACTTTGGGCTCAATAATATTTTATTTACTGTTACTTTTATGCATGAAGAATAAAATCAGTCCCACACTTGGTTTTCTACCCTATCAGCCAGGGTTTCCTACTAAAAAGAGGATATATCCCTAAATTATTTCACAGCATGTTTAGACCACAAATCTACATATGCAAACTCATTTAAAAATAATTTATTTGTTGTACCATAGAAAAATTAAGTATATGGCAAAAATGAATTAATTTTTTCAGTCATATAATTTTATATGGTACACAAATAGTTTTATAATACGTGAAAGTTACAGTAGCTGTAACACTTAGAAAATGCAGATAATTTCAGAAAGCAGAAAAGAGCTGAAAAAAAAGTAAGGCTTTGCCATTTGGTAACACATGTATTATTTCAAATTAAAATCTTGAGATAAAACCAATTATAGTTAAAGAACATATTTAAACATGCATGCAGATACATACTAATAATATACTTCCTCATGCAAAGACTGCAAATCTCCAAAATCAATCTCTACTATCTATACAGATAATAAAATTATATTTTTATGATATAAGATTTATTTTTAAAAATATTTGTAAGATATTGCATTTTTCTTTTATTCACTACTGTTTCATAACCTTTGAATGTGTATACTCAAAACATCTTACCTAATAATAGACAAACACGTAAATTGACTGTATCTCTGCTACACTAACAGCCAATTAGAGTGAGCATGCAAATTAGAAGACCAAAGATGGCAGTCGCCCAGCTGCTCCAGGCATGGAGTGGCCAGGTGAGGCAGGATGCCTGCTATGAGAGGGAGGGCGGGGGGGTGAAGGAATCTACAGGAGCACAGTGCCACAGAGTCCTGGGTACCAGAGGAAAATCAGTGTTGGAAACCAAGGGAAGGAAGGTTCATTGGACGAATCTCTTCATGCAATGGGCCTCTAGTAATTTTGATAAGCACATAACCCACTACTGACAATGAATTGTTTCTTGAAATCATTTTAACATAATCTGAAGATCTATTTAAGTTTATACCACTATTTTTTTTATTTGAAATAATTTATATATATGAACAGGGTCCTAATATATGGTGACAGAAAAAGATTTGACTTTGGGTTGTGAGCACACGGTGCAATAAACAGACCTTGTAACATAAAAACACTCACCTGAAACGTGTAAGTTCTTATTGACCAATGTCACCCCAATAAATCTAACAAAAATACATTTTGACCAATATTTATTTGAAATGATTTATATGTGCAAATATATATATAGCTCATAATAGTATTTTTCAAAATTGAAAGTACTAATATGCTTAAACCTAATGAAATTTGAAAAAGCATACAATAGGTCCTCAAATAACTTCATTTCATTCAAAATTGTTTTGTTATAACATTGTTGAGATTCTGTAGAAACTTAACTCTTGCTTATATCAAACAGCCTATTATAAAATTTGTTAGTTAATGTCAGAGAACCTACTAAGGACATTAGGTAAGGTCTTATTGTAGCTTTTATAGCTATTGAACAGTTATATATTTTATGAACATTCACAATCCAGGAAATAAAGGAAAATATAATGAAAGTTTTTCTAAACACATTATCAATAATTTTACTTATTCATATTTGTACTTAATTGATAATTTCACATTATTTCATCTGTTTTTCTTACCATTTTTCTTTATAGTGCTGTTACTTGATCATTTATTATCTTCCAGTTGCTGTCCCATTATTTGTTTTTAACTAGTAGAATCTTTTTTTTTTTCCTGAAGCAAACTGTTCATTGATCTTGGACATTTCTCCAATATTAGCTTCACCTGACATTTAGTTATTTTTATTATTCTCAGTTTTACTCAGATGTCCTTTAGGTTGTGAGGTGATGGTAAATAAATGCATTTTCCATCTGTGGCAATGAAGAACATCATATTTAGAGGAACTATGATTGCTAATTCTATGATTCTCTTTGTTAGACAATACAAACTTGGCCTCATCTTTATGTCATAATATATATACCATCAATGTGTACTTTCTTTTCAGTTTTAGATTCTTGAAATACATTTACTCAGTTTCTTTCTTCTGTTACATATTTTTGTTTTTCTTAGAAGTGTAATGTGTCCAAGTAGACAAATCATAAAGTTTACTCTATAAAGATATGTTGTAATTTCTCTATGCTCATTAATATAGAGGTTTTTTAAATCTATATGTGCATTTATACACATAAACAAACATTATAGAATCCCTTTATTTCCATTTCTATATTTCTTGTAGAACTCTAAATAGCCTATATAAGTCCAGATAAACATATTTCCTTAATAAATAAAAATAAAGGACTGAATTCTCTAAATTTATTTTGAGTACATTTTGTTTCTGGTTCACATTTTCTCTAATCAGACATTGATATCTAGGAATTCATATGCAAGAAAAACATACTTTTTACACATAAATCCAATCTATAAAATAAAAATGAGTTTATATTTCCTACTTAGGACTATACAATGTATGGACTAAAATACTCCTTTATATAAAGAAAATTATATTGAATATATAACAAAATTAAATAATGAGTTAAGTAAAACTTCCTTATTAGGAGACTGTAAATGATGGACCAAAATACTGATTTGCATAAAGAAAATAATGTTAAACTAATATATAAATTAGAAATTATATAATTTATACTAGGATTTTGCATAATTTCCAAGCATGTCTTTTGCAAATATAAACTATCACTGCAAAAAATATGTGTTTATAGAAATTAATATTTTAGGCTATCTGATTTTTGTGGTTCTAAAACATGAAAATAAAGTAAAACTCCTATATAATGAAGAGGTAATATGCAAATTGACCATCACATCTTCAAAAGAATGGCTGCCTACGACCAGGCTGGCAGGGGGTTAGTGAGTCGCGACCAAACGACTGAACAAGCAGGCTGTGTGGCCTGACCAGGCCAGCAGGGGGGTTAGTGAGGGATGAACAAATGACTGAACAGTAGGCTGCATGGGGCGACCAGGCTGGCGGGGGGCCATGAGGCCAGCAGGGCGGGCAGTTGCGGCGATGAGACCAGTGTGGGGGGGCAGTTAGGGTTAACCAGGTTGGCATAGGGAGGCAGTTGGGGACAATCAGGCTAGAGGGGGATTGAAATTAGGGGTGATTAGACAGGCAGGCAGGTGAGCAATTAGGAGCCAGCAGTCCAGGTTTGTGAGAAGGAAGATCCCTGAGATAGGGCCTAAACCGGCAGTTGGACATCCCACAAGGGATCCCAGATTGGAGAGAGTGCAGGCTGGGCTGAGGGGTCCCACCTCCCATGCACAAATTTCTTGTACCAGGCCTCTAGTATTAGGTATAAAATCCCAAAACATTAAAGATGGAAGTGAATCTGAGCTGTATTCCTAGGCCTATTACTTTATATATTAGAAACTAGAGGTCCATAAGTGGAAAGTGACAGCAAGAGAGGAAAACTAAAGTAGAAATTGAACTAATAGAAGTGTAAGTGTATATTATATAAACTGATGATCAAAATGATGTTTGTTTTGAAAATATATTCTATAAACATGTTTTAGAAGTAAATATTGAGAGGATGCCAAATTAGAAGATGGGTTCTAAAATTGTGTGGTTTATTACTAAAGCCATAAAATGGCCAGAAATTGATGAATAGAATGTTTGTATTAGTTGTTTGAAAGTTAGTTATTCATATTTTAAGTCACTCATCTTAAATAGTAGCCTATTTCTTTCTTTCCAAAATAAATACATTTTTAGAATATTTTATCTTCAAAATTTCAATATTTTTGAGGATTAAAGACATGAATCACATCTACATTATACTAAAATGTACAATTTCATTTCTGGATGAATGCATGAAAATGGTAGATTAGAAAATATTTCCATAAAGTTAGCTTATGATAAACCCTAAAAAGGGTGAATATAACCAAATGTCTCATTTTTTTTTAGAAATAATAGAAAAGTATGTGGACTGACTCAATTATTTACTTTCTTTCCTTCTTATATTTCACTTTCAAAGCATTTTGTATTCTGTTTCCAATGAAGCCATAAAGAAGCAGGAAAGCAAACCTAAAGCAACATATAGTATTGCACCTTTGTGGGAATTAGATCTATATGAGGACAATGATGATTT
Organism: Antrozous pallidus; assembly: GCA_027563665.1. NCBI lineage: Eukaryota > Metazoa > Chordata > Mammalia > Chiroptera > Vespertilionidae > Antrozous > Antrozous pallidus. The sequence goes on from CM050514.1 coordinate 101,669,257, forward strand.
AACTATCAGAAACATTTTTAAGAGAAAAAAGCCATATATAAAGAAAACAAATGCTTGACCTAAAGGCCTACCTTAGAAATATTACGGGTTTAGTTTTGGACCATCACAAATATTGAAATAAAATTACTAACATGATATTTTTAGTTTGCCAGTGCATGTAAAAGTTATGTTTATGCTGTAGTTTAGTAAGTATGAAATAGCATTATGTCTAAAAGGCATTTTACATACCTTAATTTTTATTCCTAAAAATCTTCACCATCTGAGCCTTCAGCCAGTTGTTATCTTTCTGTAACAATTTCTTAAAGACTATAGTGATGTTTAGCATCATTCAGTTTTTTTCTTTCCTGGATAGTTTTTCTGTAGCTTGCAATGATGTTTGATAACATTTTACTCACATTAGAACTTCATTAATAATGGAGTCAAACCATTGAAACTGGGACTCAAAACTGTTGGACATTGAAACTGAGACTCAAACATTTTTTTTGTTATTATATATTAATTTCCAGTATGCAGATGCAAGATTTTTTTTAAAGAAAAGAAATGGGGGGAAAAGATTGATACAGAGGCAAAGAAGCATTGAACAGACTGTCAGACTACAGTGGGAAGACAGGGGAGAGTGGGGGGCAGGGGCTGTAAGAGATCAACCAAAGGGCTTGTATGCATGCATATAAGCATAACCAATGGATATAAGACACTGGGGTGGGGGTGGGGGGCTGATGAGGGCATGAGCTGGGGAGTTGGAAAAGCCTGGGGGAGGTCAATGGGAGGAAAAAAAGGAAACATATGTACTACTATTTGTAATACTTTAAAGAATTAAAACATTAAAAAAAGAAAAAAAATGGAGTCAAACATTGCTGTTGTCTTATCAAACAAATTTTTGTAATATTTCAAACACTTTGTAATTTTCGCAGTTTTCACAGCATCTTCACCAGGAATAGTTTTATCTCAAGAAACCACATTCTTTGCACATACATAACCTCTACTCATCAATGAAAATTTTATTATGAGATTATAGCAATTCAGTCACATCTTCAGGTTCTACCACTAATTCTAGTTCACTGGATATTTTCACATCTGCAGTTATTTCCTACACTGACATCTTGAACCCCTTAAAGTCATACATGAGAATTAAAATCACCTCCTTGTAAACCCTTGTTAATGTTAATATTTGATTTCTTTTCTTAAATCACAAATGTTCTTTATGGCATCTAGAATGATTAATTATTAGCAGAAGGTTTGTAATTTACTTTGCCCAGATCCATCAGAAGAACCACTATCTGTAGCAGCTGTAACCTTATAAAATACTAGAGGCCAAGTGCACAAAATTCATGCCATCAGGGGGTCCGTCAGCCCGGCCTGCACCCTCTCACAGTCTGGGTGCCCCTGGAAGATGTCCGACTGCCAGCTTAGGCCCACTCCTCATGGGGATTGGGCTAAGCTGGCAGTCAGACACCCTTAGCACTGCTGCAGAGACAGGAAAGGCTCCTACCACCACCTCTCTGTTTGGCAGCCATGAGTCTAGCTTCTGGCTAAGCGGTGCTCCCCAGGGGGTAGCACCTGCATTGAACGTCTACCCCCTGATGGTCAGTGCACGTCATAGCTACCTGTCATTCTGCCATTTGGTTGATTTGCATATTAGCCTTTTATTATATAGAATATTTCTTAAATGAGAATTAAAAGCTGAGATTACTGCTTGATCCATGGGTTGCAGATGTTGTATTAGCAGGCAGGAAAACAACATTAACCACATTGTACATCATCAGAGCTCTTGGGTGACCTTGTGCATTATTACTGAGTAGTAATATTTTGAAAGGAATATTTATTTAGCAGTAGGTCTTATGTGGACTTAAATATTTAGTAAACCATGGTGTAAACAAATGTGCTGTCATCTAGGCTTTTTGGTCCCATGTGCAGAGTCCCATTTTCAGAGCACACACACAGAGTATACTTAGCATAATTCTGGAGTTCCCTAGGATTTTCAGAATGGTAAGTAAGCATTTATTTCAATGCAAAGTCATCAGCTGCATTAGTTCCTAACAAGAGAAAAGCTTGTCCTTTAGAGCTTTGAAGGCAGGTATCGACTTACCTCTAGGTAAGAAAGTTCCAGAGGGCATCTTCTTCCAATATAATACAATTTTGTCTACATAGAAATTGTTGTTTGTCTACCTTCATTAATTATCTTAGGTAACCTTCTGGATAATTTGCTGCAACTTCTATGTCACCAGTTGCTGTTTTACCTGAACTTTTATGTTGTGGAGATGGCCTCTTTCCTTAAACCTCTTGAACCAACTATGCTAACTTCAGCTTTTCTTCTGCAGCTTTCTTACCTCGCATATCCCTCATAGTATTGAAGAGCTAGGGTCTTGCTCTGGATTAGGCTTTGGATTAATCCATGTCCATTTTCTCCATATCAGTAATAAAGCTGTTTTGATTTCTTATCATATGTGTGTTCATTGGAGTATTATTTTCAATTTCCTCAGGAACTTTTCCTTTGAATTCACACTGGGCTAACCATTTAGATGAAAAGTTCTAGCTTTTGGCTTTCTCAACTTTTGATGTGCCTTCCTCTCTAGGTTTAATCATTTATGGCTTTTAATTTAAATTGAGAGTGTTTTTCTTTCCCTGGAACACTTAGAGGTCATTGTTGCATACTTAATTGGCCTAATTTTAATGTTGCATCTCAGGGAACAGGGAGGCCTAAGGTGGGAGGAAAGGGAGAGTAATGGGTAAATGGCCAGTCAGCAAGACACATACATTTATTGATTAATTTTGCTGCCTTATATGGGCATAGTTTGTAGCCCTATAAAATCATTATGATAGTAACATCAAAAGACACTGATCTCAAATCCCATAACAAATATAGTAATAATCAAAATGTTTGAAATATTCTGAGAATTACCAAAATGTGCCACTGAGCCACAAAGTTGTCTAAAAAAAGTGGCATCCATGGACTTTGGCTGATGCAGGATTGATACATACCCAGAATGTGTAAAAAGCACAGTATCTGGGAAATGCAATAAAGTGATCTATAAAATGAGGTATGCCTGTATGTATATATAGGCTCAATGGACCTTTATGGACGAAGTTATTTTCCTTGTTTTATAATGATACTCTAACTGTATGTCAGTATTATGTTGCAAAAGGAGAAAATCATGGCATTTGTTGAACTTCTGCTATCTATTTCATGCAGTAGTTTTTACATAGCTACTATATTTAAACTTTTTCCAAGCTTGTAGAATTTATATTATTACACTCATTTTGAAATATAAAGAAACAAAGGCTTTAAAATGCAACCTGTAAAGGCATCGGTTGGCTTTGCTTCCACCTCTGTCTAGCTCTAAATTCTCTATGCCAGACGTCTTTTGTATTGCTTCCACTGACAATGAACTAATCTACTTTATGGACTATGCTGATACATTTGGCTGTCAGCAAGAGTTTTTAAAAGAACTGAAGAATTTCATTACTGTGTTTAGCCTGTTTTAAAATAAACAAACAAACAAATAAATAAATAACTAGATCTTATTTTTCCAGAGTTAGTAACTGATAATAATGTACATTAGCAAACTAATGACCTTCTTCCCCCTAAAAAGAAACACCTTTTAAGTAGTATTCTACTTAAGAATTATAGCTCATAGATGTCAATGCCGTGGTTGAAGTAATTCGTCTCAGCTAGAATATTCTGAGCAAAGCAGTGAAAACAAATGGCAGTGTGGTGATAGGCACCTTCTCTGTGACTGACTGTTAAGAAAATGAATGTAAGCTGTATTTAATAAGCAAAAAATTTTGAATGTGTGCAAGGCCACCTTTTATCCTTCCAAATGATCAGGTCACTTAATAAGCATCCTTCTGGATGAAATAAGTAAGAATAGAAATAATGATTGGATATAATATATTCTCTGTGGGAGGAAGGAATCCTATATAATAAAAGGATAATATGCATATTGACCCCAAAGGCAGAACAACCGCTCAACAGTCACTATGAAGCGCACTGACTACCTCTTGGTCCCTTTTGCTAGCTGGAAGGCTCCGATTGCTGGATGGCAAATGGGGAACCAGGGGTGAGTGGTAGGGGATGTAGGTGGGGCCAGTCCAAGGCCCCCAACCCACCAGTTGCCCCACATAAAGAGGGTGGCCTATGGCAAGGGTAGGGCCAGGAGCAAGGGTGAACAGACAACCTCTTGATCCCTTCCCCCTACTTTCAGGTTCTGATTGCCCAAGGGCAAATGGGGAACTGGGATGGGTGGCAGCAGGGGGTGGGGTCAGTGAGTGGGCGGAACAGCCAACATCTCTGTCCCTGCCTCCAAACAATAAGCTCCAATCACCCAATGACGAACTGGGAACCAGAGGTGGGTGAGAGCAGAGGGCAGGGCCAGCTGTGGGCATCTGGCCTTGATCACATGTCAGGGCTAGGGACCATACCCATGCACAAATTTTGATTTTGTGCACTGGGATTCTAGTGTGTGTGTGTGTGTGTATACACACACACACACACAGTAGATGCCTTGTGCACAAAATTCATGTATGGGAGGGGTGTCCCTTAGCTCAGCATGCACCCTCTCCAATCTGGGACCCTTTGAGGAATGTCCAATCTCACAGGAATTGGGCCTAAATGGTCAGTCGGACATCCCTCTCACAATCCAGGATTGCTGGCTCTCAACAGCTCTCCTGTCTACCTGCCTGATCACCCTCTAACCACCCCCCTGTGAGCCTGATCAACTCCTAACTGCTCCCTTGCTGGCCCAATATCCCCTAACTGCCCTCCCCTGCTGGCCTGGTCACCCCTAACTGCCCTTCCCTGTCAGCCTGGTCACCCCCAATTGCCCTCCCCTGCTGGCCTGGTCACCCCTAACTGCCCTCTCCTACAGGTCTGGCCCTCCCCTGCAGGACTTGTTATCCCTAACTGCCCTCCCCTGCCAACCTGGTCACCCCTAACTGCCCTGCCCTTTTGGCCTCCTGGTCATCAATCAGTTTCCCCACCTCTCTGCATCCCTGCCTCCTCCTTTTGCTCCACCCCCTGGTTGCCAGCACACATCATAGTAAGTAATCTAGTTGAACTCCCAAGGGGACAATTTGCATATTATCCTTTTATTATGTAGAAGATATATATATACCTACTGCATGGAGGGCAGCTGTGAGCCTCCTATTAATGGATGCAATGGAACACAGGGCACTCTATCAGCAGTACCTTGAAGAATAGTTGTACTCCAGAAAGTTTCCATGAACAAAAAATGATATTTTTCTATTTTTTTCTCTTTTATTACTTCAGTATTTTTGGTTTTGTTTTTAATTTTTATTTTTCTATCTTCAAAATTAAATGTGGAGTGACCTAAGTCTTTAAATATTTTTATTTAAATATTTTATTTGGTGGCAGTTTAATACATTAATAGCATTCACATATCACTTCTATTGATTTTGTTATAATTTCTTTGAGTGCCCCACTTGCACTCCCTCTTATGGACTCAAGCACCAACCAAACCTATATAAAAGGACAAGTTGGCCAAAGGGGTAGGAAGGGCATTTGCAGATTTAGCTCCAGGACCACAATGCTGAGACTATGTAGTGAGTTAATCTCTCTGTCTCCACCATCAACCTTCTGTGTGTTCTGATTAGCCACTCTAACTTTGGACTCACCAATAATTGACTATTTTAGCAACTCTTAACTTTAAAATCTCTTAATCATCTCATAAAGACTAATGTCTTAAAATTTTAGGAAATAGTTGATGACCCTTATTTTTATATTTTCCTTAGTAAACCTCATAATTTCTTGTTTCAGTTCTATATAGCTTTAGGCACTAATCCACTTGGTTAATAAACTTAACTATGTATGCATAAGTATTTTCCTAAACTCTGGGTGATTATGAGAAAATCAGAAATAGTTTGTGTGCTACCCATTAAGCTACTACATATATGTGATCTCTTATACATTTGCACAGACATCCAGAGCAAACCAGGGCAGAATTAATTGTATTCCATCAGTAGGAGACACATATCATTTTGTAACCTGTGGCCCATTGCACTGGCCTTATCTATGTTGGGAGCAGTCTGTTTCCATAGACTCTGAGTCACATGTAGGTAGGGAACTAATTCCTCAGGATACATTGTGCCAAGATTGCTTACAAGTGAATTAATGAAAATTCCAAATGACAATGAATACAAAACACAATAGCCTTATTCATTTTTATAAAACTCCATTGCAAAATATCACCATTATTTTCTTTGAATAGTTTTCCCCATTTTTACTCAAAACAGAACAATTCAACTAGCCAAATTTATGTATGTATGTCCTGCTAGTTACAAACTGTTTACTGGTTATAACTCTGCAGAAAATGATTGCAATTCTCACACCTATTCCTCTTCCCTCTGAATGTAAATACACCTGCAGACCTTTTATTATTTCTTACTGGAGGGCTGGTGAATAAGCTCAGCATGGCTGAGCAGATAATGTTGAGGGATAATTGGATCTGCAGGCTAAGGTGTTGAGAATGTTAAAGGTTTTATAAGCAAGATTTATTTGTATCAAACTCTACATTATATTTGAAAATTTTCAGATTTATTTTGACATTTCCATTCTGGATTTTAAACTGCTAGTTAATTTCAAATGCCTTTCTAGAGAGCCTTTGACCTGGGATTCTTTAAATCTCAGTAAAATATTTCTTTGGTTAGTGGGAAAATCATTTATTGTAGATGCTGGTATTCTGAAATACAGCCCTACTGAATTAAAAGGAAAAACCACCTCATTTTATTTGATATTAAACTTATTCAATTATTCAAGAAAGTCTGCTAAAAAATAAAATATAATTGATCTTGTGAAACTTTTAAGCATTGCTCAGAATAAACAGTACTCTAGGGCTTATTTGAAAAAAAAATTTTCAGTCCTCAAAGGAATCCTAGGTCAATCTTTGACCAAGTAGATAGGCTGGTTTTGAGTGAAGTGTGGAAATTGGAGGGAATGAAACATGGAGATAGCTGGCAAGAGGAAGAATTAATCCAAGTCATACAAAGAAATAAAAAGATCCGTAAAAAATATCGTTGGAATTGCAGAAAGACTCCAGAGAGAATTAATTAAAGCAGGTTTATTCCTTATGACAGTCATCATTTGGTGAGCTGGGAGGTCCTGACAGCCCTGTCATGTGTTTCACACGCTTCACTCTGTCAGGTGACTTTATGAATCACTTACTTTGTGACAGACCTGTTCAGAAAGCTGTAGGGTGTCCCACAGGTGGGATTTTGCTGATAGGACAAAGAACATCTGTTGTATTTTTACAGTTCTCACTTTAAACAATGAACTAGGGGGGGAAAGTGACTCTTTTGTGCATTGTCTGCCTTCACCCCTCCTCTGCCTTCCAGAAGTTAAGCTCTAGGGAATATTTTTCTTGCTCACTTCTGATTTTAGTTACTAGTGTCCAGTGTATGGTAGGTGCTCAATATTTATTTAATTAATGCATGAGTTAATTAATTTATGTCTTTCCTCCTGCTTCAACACAGGTAGGCTTAGGTTAGGTATCAGCCCTCTGACTAGTTGGGGGTTCTTATATACGCATTTAGCAACCATGTTTAGTGCCATAATATCTTTCAATTCTGGATACTGTTTTATTTCTATCTCTTTCACTTCTTCCTTTGTTCTGCATTTTATTTACTTCACAATTAGAACCTTTCTTCTATAATAAGCCTTCCCTAAACTTTGTTGTGTCATATATATTCCCAAAGCACTATGTGTGTCCTTTACTGCATTTTGTTTGGACAGTCTTTATTTTGGGTGTATTCTCTTTGTAAACAGTAAGATCTGTGAAGATTATCATGTATATTATCTAGGTCCCTGATTTTTTATAATTTTGTACCCAGATATAATAGCAAATGGATAAATGGTTTTAAAAGAATGAATAGTGCACACAATATTTTTTAAACTTAAATTTGTTTTAAAGATTGAAACCAGAGAAAATAGTTTGAATATATTCAACCAACAATTACAATGAAAATATGTTACTTACAGAGCTCTAAAAATTGTTGATGGAATCCTATCCAATAAAAGAGAAACATGCAGGAGGTGGAGCGGGGCGGCGTGTGGCCGGGGCCATGACCAGCAATGCCGGGGGGTGGTGCCTCCCGGAGAGCGAGCCCGGCGTCTTCACCGAGCTCATTAAAGGATTCGGTTGCCGAGGAGCCCAAGTAGAAGAGATAGGGCGTTTAGAACCTGAGGATTTTGAAAAATTTAAGCCGGTTCACGGGCTAATTTTTCTTTTCAAGTGGCAGAGCCAGGAGAAGAGCCAGCAGGCTCTGGGGTTCAGGACTCCAGACTCGACACCGTCTTTTTGCCAAGCGGGTCATTAATAACGCTTGTGCTGCGCGAGCCATAGTGAGAGTGTGGCTGAACTGTCCTCATCCATTCAGGAGAGACGTTGTCAGAGTTCAGAGAAGTCTCACAAAGCTTTGGTGCAGCTATGAAAGGTTTGGCACTGAGCAACTCCGATGTGATCCGACAAGCACACGAGAGCTTCGCCAGACAGCAGATGTGTGAATTCGATGCGAGGACACCAACCCAAGAAGAAGATGCGTTTCACTTTGTCAGTTCTGTCCCTGTGAACGGAAGACTCTGTGAACTGGACGGACTGCGGGAGGGACCGATCGACTTAGGGGCCTGCGGTCAGGACGACTGGATCGGCGCCGTGCGGCCCGTGATAGAGAAGAGGATGCAGAAGCACAGGGAAGGTGAAATTCGATTTAACTTCAGGGCCATCGTGTCTGACAGAAAAATGATATATGAGCAGAAGATAGCGGAGTTACAGACAACTTGCTGAAGAACCCATGGATACAGATCAGGCTAGTATGCTAAGTGCTATTCAGTCAGAACTTGCCAAAAATCAGATGCTCATTGAAGAAGAAGCACAGAAATAATTAAAAAGATATAAGGTTGAAAACATCAGAAGGAAACATAATTACCTGCAGTTCATTATGGAATTGTTAAAGACGTTAGCAGAACACCAGCAATTAATACCACTGGTAGAAAAGGCAAAAGAAAAACAGAATGCGAAGAAAGCACATGAAGAGGATGCTGTGGCGTGTGCACTCGTCTGCTTCTGCCTTCGTTTCCATGGAAACCGCTGAGCATGCAGAACGTGGAGCGGCACCCTGACGGCTCAGTGCACATTGGGCAGCAGTCCAGTCCGTCTTGTCTTTACTGCATGGATTCATAAAGCCTCTACCTGCGTCGTGTGCATGTAGTGCCTGTTAAATAAAGGTGATGTCAAGAACATTCACCCAACTCCCATTATTTGACACTGGATCTGAGAAATTCTGTGATTCCCCACATAGGTAGCTACTATAATGAATCTAGAAAACGCACAGATGATCTTCTCTACCTGTAATTGATGTCATTAATCCTTTGATCTTTTAGCTCACTTAAAAGCTTAAAATTTATAAATGTCAGCTCTTGATGAAACTGGATCTCTTGTTCTCATCATTAATGGAATAAAAAAAATCAGTATTTATGTCTTTGATATCTAAATATTTTAAGGATTTTTAAACTGAATTTTATCTTCTATATCAATTATTTGGAAAAGTATGATTTTAGTGCAGATTATTTAAAAGAACAAAAGTACAGTTTTAGTGATTTTTATGCTGTCGGTAGAAAAAGTAATAAACATCCCAACTTTATTTTTAAAAAAAAAGAGAGAGAAACATGCAAATTGACTGTACCTCCACTATGCCCACAAGCCACACCCACCCACCAATCAAGAGTGAGTATTCAAATTAACCCAACAAATATGGCATTGGACACAGAGCTGGAAAGAGCAGGTTGCTTGCATTGCCCCTGGTGATGGAGGGAGCCAAGCTTTCTGCCCACCCAGGCCTGCCCTTGCCTCTGCTCAAGGCTACAAAGTTTCAATTATAGAAGATAAATAAATCCCAGATACCAGGGCCTCTGCTTGGGTCACCTGGGGCATTGTCAGCCTACAAACAAATATAGACCCCTCATCCAGGCTGCCCTTTGTCCCAAGGGAACCCCAAACCTGACCAAGGACACCATTAAGGGCAAACCAGCCAGTCCCTCCCATGCATCAGGCCTCTATTCTATCTAATAAAAGAGTAATATGCAAATTGACCCTCACTCCAACACATGAGATGGCTGCCCCAATGTGGTCAAAGATGAATGCCCCTATTTGGAAACAAGATGGCCACCACAAGATGGCCAGCAGGGGAGGGCAGTTGGGAGGGATCAGGCCCTCAAGGGAGGGCAGTTGTGGGCAATCAGGCAAGGAGGGGAGAGCAGCTAGGGGTGACAAGGCCTGCAAGGGAAGGCAGTTGGGAGTGACCAGGCCAGGAGGGCAGAGCAGTTGAGGGGGACCAGGTCTGCAGGGGAAGCCAGTTAGGAGCGATCAGGATGGCAGGGGAGCAGTTAGGCATCAATCAGGTTGGCAGGGGAGTGGTTATGGGGTGATCAAGCTGGCAGGCAGAAGTGGTTAGGGGCAATAAGGAAGGCAGGAAGGCAAGCAGTTGGGAGCCAGTAGTTCTGGATTGTGAGAGGGATGTCCGGATGTCTGGGCAGTCAGACAGCCCTCAAGGGGTTCTAGATTGGAGAGGGTGCAGGCTGGGCTGAGAGACAACCCCCTCAACCCCCATGCATGAGTTTCATGCACCAGAACTTTCGTTAATTAATATTTCTAGGACATTACCACTTACTTAATGCTTGCTGAGTCACAAAGTCTGCATTTATTTCTGTGTTTATGGTAGCTTCTCATAAGTAGGTAATAGGAAGGAACTTAGATGACTTCAAGATGAGTCTAATATGGAACATCACTAAAACTGCCCATCAACCTGTTGAACAATAGGGTATTCATCACCCACAGGAGGTACATATAGGGAGCACAGAATGAAAGACAGACATTGAAAGTTACGATTTTTGCTTTTCTCAATTATCATTTTTCATTTGTATCATTGTAAGTCATAACCTCATAATTGGCACTAGTGTTTCCGTTTTAACCCCTCCCCACTGTAGTTGATTCTTCTCATAGCAGCCAGTACAATTTCTTTCTTTAAAAAAAACACAACTATATATATATATATATATATTTCTTGGTTTCAGAGAGGAAGAGAGAGGGAGATATATAGAATCATCAATTATGAGAGAGAATCATTGATGGCTCCCTCCTACACACCACCTACTGGGGATCAAGCCCACAATTCAGGCATGTGCTCTGACTGAGAATGGAACCATGATCTTCTGGTTCATAGGTCAACACTTTGCCACTGAGCCATGATAGCTGGGCTACAATTTATTAATAATGAAAATAAAATCCGTTCTTAATTATATTCTCATGTCTCTCTTTTGAAATTGGGATAAAATGCAAACTCCTTGCCATTTTCTCTGATATCTAAGTGATTTAGGCCCTTCCTAGCATTCCAGCTTATTCTCACTATGGTGTCCTCTCATTTTCTGTCTGTCCCTAAGTCACACCATCCTCTCTTATGCTTCAGAGTTTGTGGTTGTTCTGATGTCTACCTGGACTTCTTCTCCCCCGATTGTTCACGGGAGTGATTCTTTTCTCTCTCATTCAGGTCTCAAAAAGGACTTTAATGATTACTCTTTGTAAAGTAGATTCTCACACTCCAAAGTTTTCTCTATCCTATTTATGTATTTTATACACACACACACACACACACACACACACACACACACACACGTGAGAAATGCTATGGAAGACACAGCTTTGTTTTTTCTTTTAAATGCCTCCATTTATTTAATGATAGCATTAAATATTCAATAAACACTTTTTGGATAAATAAATAACTGAAAGGATCCATACACCTTCAATATGAAAGAATATCAGGCATTTTTACAAAATTTTCATTTAAATTCATAAGGTAACTCCAAGATATCTATTCCCTTTAAAGTTAAAGAAAGTAATGAGCAGGATTTAGGTGACTTTCTCAAAATAAAGCAGAGCAATTAATTTGAATTCAGATCTGTCTGTCTTGAGCATTTATGCTCTTTCAGTACCACTACCCTGCCTCCAGACTATTTCAGTAGGAATCAGCAGGCATATTAACAAGGGAAAGTGATAATTTGCATAGATATATTACATACACCTACATCGTATTAATAAAAGAATGACGAATTGGACTATTAAAGTTATTGCCTAAATATTGTAAATACTTCTTTAAGTAAAATATGTAATAAGATAAGTCCTGGTGATGTAATGTGTAGTATGGTGAATATAGTTACAGTGGTTCTCAACCTTTGGTACATATTAGAATCACCTGGGGAGCATGAAAATTCCTAGTAACCAGGTTATACCCAGACCAATTAAATCAGTCTCCAATGGTGCCCCGGGATTGCTGTTTTTAAAGCTCCCCAGTTATTCCACTGTGATTACAGAGACTTGCTCCTCTAAAGGTGATCCACAGACCAGCAATATTGGCACGGGAGTTGTTAGAACAGCAAAGTCTCAGGCACGAACCCAGATGCATTGAAGTTATTGCTGCATTTCAGCAAGAACCCAGGCGATTTGTATATAGTTGAAAATTAGAGAAATACTAATTTAGAACAATAGGTTTTTGCTTGTTTGTTTGTTTGTTTACCAAGCTCTGGACTCAGGTACAAATAGGAATGAAAAAATCCAGTGGAGCTTAGTATTTATTGTCTAAGAAAGAGCTTTATGAACAATAGACAAAACACGGAGTAAAAATGTTCACTGTGTTGGCAGTGGAAATTTATGACTTTGCAAACTGTTATAGTATTTGAATGGTCATAGAAATAAAATTAGAGTTAGAGAAATATTCAATGTAAGACAAAAAATTGAACCAGCTAATAAAAGTTTTCATGAAAGTTAGCAGGTTGGTGGTAGAGTGGCTATTGGGTTATGTGCTTTGTTCTCTTTCTATGATTTTAAATGAGACAGATGTATATAATTTAAACTAAGTGAAGGAGTCAGAAAAAATGATTATGTAGAATGGAAGGATTAGATGAGAGGTGATAATAATGGATCTTGCCTTGAGGTGATTAAGTAGAATAGTGTTGAGAAGGGGTAGGGGGACCTAAAAATCAGGCACAGGTATGAACAATATAGTCATGGATTCTGTTTTCAAGAGGAAGACACAATGATAGAAAATGCAGTAAAAAAAAAGAGGCAATTACAAAGCAGTGTGATAAGTAATGTAGCAGGGTAAGCACAGACAATATGATAGTACAGAACAAGCAGTTCTATAGCATGGCTGCCATTGGTTAAAAAAGGTGTCTGGAATAACTGGTGTCTAAACCTACACTCCCCTTGCCAGCCTGTTTGGTTCTAACTGCTCTCCCTTGCAGGTCTGGGTCCCGCACAACTGCCCTTTCCTGCAGGCCCAGTCACTCCCAACTTCCATCCTCTGCTGGCCTGGTCACCCCTAACTGCCCTCCTTTGCAGGCCTGGTTCCTCCCAACCACCCTCCCCTGCTGGCCATCTTGTGGTGGACATCTTGTATCCACATGGGGCCAGGATCTTTGACCACATGGGGCAGCCATCTTGTGTGTAGAGTGATGGCCAATCTGCATATTACTCTTTTATTAGATAGGATAGAGGCCTTGGACTTCCTTCTGTTTTCTTTCTTAAAATATCTATTTAGGTCCATTGCCCATTTTTTGATTGGGTTGTTTATCTTCCTTTTGTTAAGTTGTATGAGTTCCCGTTAAATATTGGGGATTAAACCCTTATCAGTGATAACATTGGCAAATATGTTTTCCCATGCAGTGGGCTTTCTTGTTGTTTTGTTGATGGTTTACTTTGCTGTGCAAAAGCTTTTTATTTTGATGTGGTCCCATTTGTTTATTTTCTCTTTTTTTTTTCTATTGTCCTAGGACTGGTATCTGTGAAGAAACTGCTTTGGCATATATCTGAGATTTTTCTGCCTGTGGATTCCTCTAGTGCTTTTATGGTTTCCCATCTTATGTTTAAGTCCTTTATCCATTTTGAGTTTATTTTTGTGTCTGGTGTAAGTTGATGGTCTAGTTTCATTATTTTGCATGTAATTGTCCAATTTTCTCAACACCATTTATTGAAGATACCGTCTTGAATCCATTGTATGTTCATTGCTCCTTTGTCAAATATTAATTGAGAATAATAATTTGGGTTGATATCTGGGTTCTCTATTCTATTCCATTGGTCTATATGTCTGTACTTGTGCAAGCACCAGGCAACTTTGAGAACAGTGGTTTTGTAATACAGCTTGATATCTGGTATTGAGATCCCACCTACTTTGTTCTTCTTTCTAAGGATTGCTGCAGATTTTGGGCTCTTTTTTTTATTCCATATGAATTTTGAAAAAGTTCCTTCTAGGTCTGTGAACTATGCCATTGGTATTTTTGTGGGGAGTGCATTGAATCTATAGATTACTTTGGGGAGTATGGATAAATTAATGATGTTGATTCTGCCAATCCATGAACACGATATGTTCTTCCATATGTTTATTTCTTCCTCTATCTCATTTTTAGGTGTCCTGTAGTTTTCCACATATAGGTTTTATTTAACTCCTTAGTTAAGTTTATTCCTAGGTATCTTAATTTTTTTGGTTCGATAGTAAATGATATTGCTCTTTTAGTCTCTCTTTCTGTAAGTTCATTACAGAAATGTATAGAAATTGGTGTATAGAAATGCCATAGATTTCTTGGCATTAATTTTGTATTCTGCTACATTGCCAAATTCATTTATTAAACCCAATAATGTTTTGATGTTGTCTTTATGGTTTCTATGTACAGTATCATGTCATTTGAGAATAAGGACAGTTTTACTTCTTTTCCAGTCTGGATGTCTTTTATTTATTCTTCTTGTCTAATCACAATGGCTAGTACTTATAGTACTATGTCAAACAGGAGTGGTGACAGTGGGCATCCCTATCTCGTTCTGGAAATGGTTTTAAATTTTGCCCATTGAGTATGACGTTGGCTGTGGGTTTGTCATTTACGGGTTTTATTAGGTTTTGGTTTGATCCTTCTATTCCCGCCTTGCTGAGAATTTTTATCAAGAAACGGTGTTGGATTTTGTCAAATGCTTTTTCTACATCAATTGATATGCCTATGTGATTTTTTTCTCAGTTTATTTATGTGATGTATCACATTTATTGATTTGTGGATATTGTACCATCATTGCATCCCTGGGATAAATCCTACTTGGTCATGGTATATGATCTTTTTGATGTACCGCTGGATCGAATTTGTGAGAATTTTGTTGAGGATTTTGGCATCTATATTCATGAGGGATATTGGCCTATAATTCTCTTTCATTGTGTTGTCTTTATCAGGTTTTGGTATTAGCGTGATGCTGACTTCATAGAAGGAGCTTGGAAGTGTTCCTTCCTCTTGAATTTTTTGGAATAGTCTGAGGAGACTAGGTTTTAGTTCTTCTTTGAATGTTGGGAAAAACTCCCCTCTGAAGCTGTCTGGCCCTGAGCTTTTTTTTGCTGGAAGTTTTTTTTTTATGACTTCTTCAATTTCTTTTATAGTTATTAGTCTATGGAAATGTTTAAACTTCCTAATTGAGTTTTAGAAAGTTGTATTTTTCTAGGAATATGTCAGTTTCCTCCATGTTGTCTAGTTTGTTGAAGTTGAGTTGTTCATAGTATTTTTAAACAATCTTTTGTATTTCTGTGGGGTCTGTTGATATTTGTCTTTTTTCATTACTGATTTTGTTTATCTGGGTCCTCTCTTTGCTTTTTGGTGAGCCTGGCTAGAGGTTCATCAATCTTGTATATCCTTTCAAAGCACCCACTCTTGGTTTCATTGATATTTTATTTTATTTTATTTTATTTTATTTTATTTTATTTTATTTTGTCTCTATGTCATTTATTTCTGCTCTTTATTATATCCTTCCTTCTCTTCACTATGGGCTTTTCCTGTTGCTCTTTTTCTAATTCTTTAAGATATAGAGTTAGATGATTTACTACCTTTTTTTTTTTTTTTTAGGTAGGCCTGTAGAGCCATAAACTTCCCTCTCAGAACTGTTATCATTGTGTCCAGTAGATTTTGGATTGCTTTGTTTTTCTTGTTATTATTTTCCAGGTTGTCTTTAATTTCTTCTTTGATCACTTTGGTAACCCAATCATTGTTTAATGGCATGCTATTCAGCTTCTAAGTGTTTGAATTTTTTGGATTGTTTTTATTGTAGTTTATTCATAATATTATGCCATTGTGGTCTGAGAAGATGCTTGATATGATTTGAATCTTCTTGAATTTGGGGAGACTTTGCTTGTTACCCATTCAGCCACTTGATGTCTTTTGATTGGAGCATTTAGTCAATTTACATTCAAAGTTATTATTGATAGG
Organism: Antrozous pallidus; assembly: GCA_027563665.1. NCBI lineage: Eukaryota > Metazoa > Chordata > Mammalia > Chiroptera > Vespertilionidae > Antrozous > Antrozous pallidus. Next base: position 101,685,548 of record CM050514.1, read on the forward strand.
TACTTTTTTGTAGCGATTTTTATTTTTTGTGCCTGTGTTCCTTCTTACCATTTATTTCTTCCTTTTCCAGCAGTCCTTTTAGCATTTCTTGCATTGCTGGCTTGGTAGTGATACACTCCCTTAGCCTTTTTTGTCTGTGAAGCTCCTGATTTCCCCTTCAATTTTGAATGATATCTTTGCTGGATAGTGTATTCTTGGATTCAGTCCCTTGCTTTGCATCATATTGTATACTTCATTCCAGTCCCTTCTGGCCTGATATGTTTCTGTTGAGAAATCATTTGATAATCTAATGTGAGGCCCTTTGTATGTAATTTTCTGTCTCTCTCTTGCAGCATTTAAGATTTTCTTTTTATCCTGAACATTAGCCATTATGATTATGATGTGTCTTGGTATGGGTCTTTTCATGTTTATCTTGTTTGGGACTCTTTGTGCTTGCATGAATTTTTTCTTCTCCATATTAAGGAAGTTTTCTGCCATTATTTATTCAAATAGGTTTTCTAACCCTTGTTCCTCTTCCTGTTGTTCTTGCACCCCAATTATTTATATGTTGCTTCATTTCATGTTGTCCCATAGCTCCCTTAGGCTCTCCTTCTGTCTTAATTTTTTCCTCCAATTGCAGTTCAGTTTGGGTGTGTTTAGCTTCTCCGTCTTCTAATTTGATCCTCCGCTTCTCTTATTCTACTGTTGAAACTTTCCATGGTGTTTTTTTTTATTCCAACTATATTAATCTTCATTTCTTCTTGATTCTTACATAAGTTGTTATTATTATTTTTTTTATCCATCTAGTTTATGCTGAATTCTTTTTTGACTTATTGCATGGTTTCACTTATCTGCTTTTCTGGCGATTCCTCCTTTTCTTACCTTTGGGGGTTTCTTTGTCTACCCATTTTTGGTCTCATGGACTGATCTAAATGTGGAGTCATGCAGGGGCTGCTCCTTGGGTGGCAGTGACTGCTCCAGCTGCAATTGGTCCTTGGGCTATCCTGCTAGCAGCTGCTCCTCTGGTGGGTGCTGTTTCCAGCAAGGGAGGCTCCTCTGGCTGGTGGGGGGAGGCTGCATGCACAGCTCTTGCTCCTCCAACAGGGGTGGGCTGCTTGTGTGGCTGCTACTCCTCACACTGGGGACGGGCTGCTTGCACCGCTGCTACTCCTTGGGCAGGAGTGAGCTGCACATGCATCGGCTGCTCCTTGAACAGGGGTGGATTGCTCACCAGTTTGCTGCTGGTCAGACTGGTGTGGCCTGCATGTAGCTGCTGCTCCTCGGACCAGTGTGAGCAGCGCAGGGCAGCCACTCCATGGACATTTGTGGTCTGCTCATGGGGCCGCTGCTCCTCTAAGGGGGACAAGCTGCTTCTACAGCTGCTGCTCCTTGGATGGGGGCAGGCTGCTCATGTGGCTGCTGCTCCTCAGATGGGTGTAGGGTGCAGGCTGCAAGCAGCTGCTGCTACTTGGACGGAGGTGGGCTGCCGCTCCTCAATCATGGGGACGCTGCTTATGCGACTGCTACTCCTCAGATAGGGGCGGGCTCCTGGCATCCTTGCTGCTTCATAGGCAGGGGATCAGGCCACTCACACAGCTGCTGCTTCTTGGACAGGGACAGGCCACGTGCGGCTGCTGCTCTTTGGCCTGAGGCGGGCTGCTTGTGTAGCTACTGCTCCTGAGACAGGGGGTGGGCTGCTCATGTGTCCGATGCTCACATAGTTTCAGTGCCCTGGGCTTTCTCCAGGGGTCCTCTACCTTTCCTGGCTGCAAATTGTCTCACTAGCTGTGTCTCCTTTGCCAATTTGGGATGGATGTTATTCATTTCAGCTGCTCATTTTATCTGTTCCGGGACAAGGCTCGGGACATGTCTGTCTATTCTGCTGCCATTTTGTCCTCCCTTATTATTGATTCTTTTTATCATTTAAAATATATTTTATTTATTTCAGAGAGGAAGGGAGAGGGAGATAGAGACAGAAACATCAATGCTTCTTCCTCCTTCTTGCCCTCTACTGGAGATTGAACCCACAACCTAAGCATGTGCCTTTGACTGGAATCGAACCCAGGATCCTCCAGTCTACAGGTCAATGTTCTATCCACTTAGCCAAACCAGCTAGACTTATTGATTCTTTTTAAAAAATCTTTATTGTTGAAAGTGTTATATATGTTTCCTTTTTCCCATCCCCACCTCCCACCCTAGGTTTTCACTAGCTTATTGTTTGTTGTTGATTCTTGATTATCTCTTCTAGTAGAAGATACAAAGCAAAAATAATTGAGAAGGGAATATTATCTTATATCTCCCCTCACCTCATTTAGGTAATATGATTGTAATAAAATACCTATGTTTCTATACACCTAGGAGAAAACAGTATAAAATATCTTGGATTATAGTGTATGTGATAATGCATGCACACACGCACACACACACACACACACACACAATAAAAGCCTAATATGCTAAGTGTCTAGTCATCTGATCGTCCATTCAACCAATCAAAGTGTAATATGCTAATGTTTTGCTAAGACTGCTAAACTGCTCCCAATGATGTGTACTGACCACCAGCTAGCAGATGCTCAATGCAGGATCTGCCCCTTGGTGGTCATTGTGCCCCCCTAGGGGGAGTGAGAGAGCCACTTAGCCAAAAGCCAGGCTCACAGCTCGGGAGCACAGTGGTGGTAATGGGATCCTCTTCTATCTCCATGGCAGTCAAATATCTCTCAATGGCTCCTGGACTGTGAGAGGGCACAGGCCAGGCTGAGGGATCCCTCTACCTCCTAGTGCATAAATTTCATGCACCAGGCCTTTAGTGTAGATATAATACATACGAGGAAGATTTCTCAGAGCCGTGATAGTTAGGAAGGATTCTTGATATTTACTATGTGAAAGAACACACATATTATCATTAGATTAACTAGTGAATCATCAATGTGGATACTATACATGCAAGTGCTTGCTAATTTGCCATTTAATTGTTTTTCTAATGAATTTAGTTAAGTATAACATTATGTAAAGGGCAGTGATCAGCAAGATCTCTCAGAGAAATCATGGGTCATAAAATCTGTTTCTGGGAGGTACTACCACTTTATTAATTCCAGTCACTCTATAATTAAATGCACATATGCAACAGTAAAATCTACCAAGTTATTGACTGATGCGTATTTAGCCTCTGGACTCGGTGACATTTAATTAGCTAGCAGACAGCCAAATGCCAATCTTTTTCTTCAGTGGCAGACGTTTCTTTGTCACAATCTCTTTCTCTCATATAATAAAACTTGATATAACTTCAACCATGATGCAACACAAAATGGAAAGCAAATTATAAGTAAGAACTTTGAACAATTGAATATGAGAGAAATACAGAATTTATAGATGCATATAACATAAAATATCTTTCTGAACTTTCTCTAATTTGCTGAAACCTATTCCAAGGTTTGGAACTAATTAATATGAAACTAATAAGGCTTTCTGTCCGCCCTAAACCCCCCCTAAGGAAGATTGTTTTTCTCAAGGAGACATGTACTAGCAAGTCTTAATTGTGGTCTTTTACCTCATATGGGAATTTATTTAGCTGTACAGATGTTTCCATACACAATAATTTATGAAGAGCTCACTTTAGCTAGGAAATATGCATGTCATTGTGGGCTTTGATGTACAATTTTCTTCATAACATCTCACTCTCCCTCAGCCACAGGTTGGCCATTTCCCAGAGGAGGCTAGGTAGTTCTGTTGGGATGCTAGTAGATGGAGAGGGAAATCTGACTCCCTGCTAAAACTTAATATTCATATTTCTTGATGAATTGCTAAAACTGAAAGAACATTAATTTAGAAATGAAAAATGAACACTTAAGAACAAATGAGCCAGTCAGAGAAAGACAAGTACCAGATGATTTCACTCATCTGTGGAATCTAATGAACAAATGAATTAACAAGCAAAATAGTGACAGATTCACAGATAGAGAGCAGACTGACAGCTCTCAGGATGGGGTGGAGGGAACGAGCAAAAAAGAAGAAAAGAGAAAAACCTCATGGACATAAATAGTGTGGTGATTGCTGGGAGGAGAAGAGGTACTGGAGAGGAGGAGGGTGGAGAAGGGATAGAAGGTAATGGAGGGAGACTTGACTTGGGATAGTCAACACAATACAGTACACAGCTGATGTGTTATAGAATTGTGGACCTGAAACCTGTATAATTTTGTTAACCAGTGTCAACTCAATAAATTCAATAAAAAGGAAAAAAACGCCAAGAACAATGCATGATTATTCATTAAAGATTAAATTTCAAAAATTCCCAAATAAAATGGACTGTGCAAGAAATGTGATGAAAATAAGAAATATAACTAATAAGTACATTTTACTTTTCATATAGCTATCATTTCATTATATACAGAGTGGGGCAAAAGTAGGTTTATTGATTATTGGATTATTGCCCATATGAACAACTGTAAACCTACTTTGCTCTACTCTGTTACTTATATACTTTAGCATTTTACCCAATTTTATAAAATGTTCTAAAAATAATAGCTGACACTATTTCTTATTACTCTTTTACATAATTTATGAAGTCTTTCAGTAGAAATAAAGAAAATCATGCCAAATTATAGTGCTTTATTAGAAGAGAACATGTTATATAAAGATTTCCATAAGTAGTTTAACATGGAATTTGAAAGAAATCAATAAGATCATGATATTTAACCAGAAACAATCTGAAGAGAATGAAAGTCAGTTTTTTAAAGACATATACTTTTTTTTAAAGATATGTGTTTATTTATTTATTTTTTTTAGAGAGAGAGAAAAGGAGGGGTGGGGCCGAAATCGGTTTGGTTCAGTGGATAGAGGGTAGGCCTGCAGACTGAAGGGTCCCAGGTTCGATTCTGGTCAAGGGCATGAACCTTGGCTGTGGGCACATCCCTGATAGGGGTTGTGCAAGAGGCAGCTTATTGATGTTTCTCTCTCAACAGTGTTTCTGACTTTCTATCCTTCTCCCTTTCTCTCTGTAAAAAAATCAGTAATATATATTTTTTTTAAAAAGGAGGGGTGGGGCAGGAAACATTGATGTGGGAGAGAAACATTTATCTGCTTTCTTCTGGGGATTAAGCCCACAGCCTGGGCATGTGCCCTGATTGGGAATTGAACCAGCAACCTTTCAGTGCGAGCGAGGATGCTCAACCAACTGCGCCACACTGGCCAGGTTGTGGGTTAAAATCCATAAAATATACTTTGTAATGGATAAGTTTTTTATATCTTGCTACTGAGTCAAATTGTAAAAAATGCATTTACCTATCTGTATAATTAGTTGATGTTCTTTAAAATAGCACAGACATAGAAACATTTACGGTTTCATTTTACGAAGTAGGTACTTAATAAATATGTGGTCTTTGCTGAATAGTAGTTTTATACTGGTTGAATTTAAATTTTAGTTGTCTAAGTATGGGCCACTTGGGAAAACCCTATTTAAAAGTCGTGTCTTTGAATTGTAATCCATGTCTTTGAATTTCTTTATTTCCACCATTTTTGTATAAAATTTATATAAAACAAATTACATTATCTACATGGATATAATTAAAAACTCAAAACTAATATTCCACATATTTTAAGTAGAAATGTCCAAATGTAGCTGGCTATGAATGGAGCTGCAAATCCCAGCTTTTCTACCTGGTTTATTGACTGGCTTCAATGAATATTTCCCAGCAAGTAAATTAACATAGCACCTGAGGCATAATTCTCTAGCAGATCATGGGTACTGAGATTTTTCTATCCTTGCTGCTTTAACTCTTCCTGAGCACAATGCTAGTAGGTACATTTTAATTCAATAGAGATGCGGACATTACCCTTGACTTTAATGACAGGTCATTTACAGCAAACTCATGTTTCACTGTAGAGATGTCTCTTTAAGTGACATCTTATCAATAGCAATTCAATTAGTCAATCTTAAGACTATGAGATGGAGCTCACATTGTGTCACAAAGGCTCTTTCAATTTGCATTTGAAAAGTCCTTATTAGTCTTATTTTCCCCTTGCATATGAACATAAATACTGAAGTTTTAAATTCAGACATTCCCCGTATGGAATTTTCTTCCTTTATTGACTTTATTTCCATAAACTTACATATCACAAAAATATATTTTCCCTTTGCAAAAAATATAAATACAATTATATTTGGCTTGATTAAAAACATCATCAAAGCCTGGATATTGGCAAATGGAATGTAAGATTGTGACAATCCATTTTTATAGCCATAATATCAACTAAATAATTTAAAAGTAAAATACATGAGAATAATAAGAAATATATTTAGCGTATAATAAAATCAATTTTCTTATTTAGTGGAAGTTTGGAATTTGGACAATGCCATATCATAATGGGCTAATGTACAAGCTTCCTCTTTTTTATCTTTTGACATTGAACATTGATTAAACTCGTACTGCATGTCAGACATTATATTATAGGCTAGAATCCCTATATGATGGCATTACAAAAAGACATTTTAGAAAAGATGGCTGGATGATAGAATTTCATACAAAGTCTGAATATGAGGAAAAAGAGATCAAGAATGATCCACATTTTCAGGTTTTGTTGGAAAAACATAAATGGAGTGGAGGATGCGGGGAGGGAGTGTAGCTGAGAAAGAATGGAGTTAACAACCAGAACAGTCTTTTACAACTGGTGTCCCAAAAAAAGATTTAAATTTGAATGCTTGAAGGCACACCTTGTCTGTAATGAATCAACCTATCTCCTAGAAAGGCAATAGTATAATACTGTGTACCACCAACCTCCACAGAATTGATACAATAATCATTCACATCACATACTGTATTCTGAAATTCAGACGAGGACCCAGTTAAGAAATGCTATTAAATTTTTTGTTTAAGTTTAGTTTTTCATCCCTGATTTGATTACATGAGATTTTCTTAAAGTTACAAAGATGCAAGTTGTGGTTGAGATCAAATAAGTGGCATATGTAATTTTGGGGTTTTAAGAAAAAAATTAGAAACCAGTATCTCTGTGTGAGCTTGATTGTGTTAAGTGATTAAGGCTTTAAAGGGGACTCTTACCTTGTTTTGATACAAAAAAATAAATTTTGCATATTTTCAGTATCAGTTAAAAGTCATATATTATAGCAAGTATATCAGTAAGGATACTCTTAACTGCAGGTTATAGAAGGCCTGTATAACATTACCTTAAATGTGCCACATAAAACAAAAGACTGGCAGCATGGTAATTCTAGGATGATTAATTTGGTGCCATTTCAGCATCATAGTATCATATTCATCTTTTTCTGCTAATATATATTTTTAAATATATTGTTATTGATTTTTTTGCAGTATAACTTATAATTAATAGTAGTGCATGTTTTCCTTTCCCTCTCCCCCTTATCCTCCCCCCAGCCTCCCCTACCCCCCAGCACATATTCCCACCCTCCCCCCTCCCCGCCCCAGTGTCTTTCATTCATTGGTTATGCTCATATGCATGCATGCATACAAGTCCTTCAGTTGATCTCCCCCAGCATCCACCTCCCATCCACCCAAGCCTTCCCCCTGTAGCTTGACAGCCTGTTCAAGGCCACCCTGCCTCTATATCCGTCACTCTCCCCTGTTTCTTTTCTTCAAAAATATCTTGCCTATGCATACTAGAAATAAATGTATAAGAACAAAAAATGTTTCAGTCTCAGTTTCAATGTCCAACTGTTTTGAGTCCCAGTTTCAGTGTCAAATAATTCTTTATGTGTACTGTTTTTATTGAGTTTTTTTAGAGAAAGGAAGGGAGAGGGATAGAGATAGAAACATCCCCGAGAGAGAAATATCAATTGGCTGCCTCCTGCCTCCTGCCTCCTGCACCGACTGGAGATCAAGCTGCAACTGAGGCCTGTGCCCTTCTTGGTTTATGGGTCTATGGTCAGCCACTGAACCACACTGGCTTGGCTACTAAAATAACAGTGGCTCTTTTGTGGTTGCATGATGCCTGTATCAACTGTGGATATGAATAAGAAGAGAGGTGTTTCTTCCTACACATCCTTTTCATCACGTTGGTACATTATTCCTGTAGGCTCTATAGTAATTTACACTCAGATTTCATTGGGAAGGATTATTTTAGGTTAATAGTAATTCAATCCCAGGGTATTGAAAAAGGAAACATTTTCCTAGGGTTTATGAGGTAATAATAACCAAGCAATACTGGATCTAGTCTGGGTTAGCAAAGAAAAAGGGTGAGGATCGAAGGTGAAAGAGTTCTGCCATTGCAGTGTATGACTGTAGGAACACTCCAGATTTTTTAAAAGGGTAGGTGATGCCAAGTAAGTACAGTCTAAAGAAATGTATTACTTACCTATTGATGTATAACAGAATGCTCTACATTTAGTGGCTTACTACACATTTATTTGTCTCTCACTCTCTGGGTATGGAAAGCATATCTAGCTTTCTGGTCCTCTGTTTCTGGTCTCCATGAGGCTGCAATCAAGGTATCTGCTGAGACTGGGTTCTCATTTAAAGCATGCGCTTCTAAGCTCACTGGTATAGTTGTTGGCAAATATATTAGACTGAGGACCTGGGATTCTTGTTGGCTGTTGGCCAGAAGCTGCTCTAAACTCCTGAGCTTCTCTAACATGGTTGACTCCTCACCAGGATACAGACTAAGAAGGCGAATAAGGAGAGATTGCCTGGAAGGCATAATCCCAATCTTTTGTAACCTAGTCCTGCATGCGCTATTTCAACCTTCCTATATTTAGTTTATTGGAAGCAAGTTATTTAAGGGCAGAGAATTAGAAAAGGCCATGAACAACAGGAGGTAAGTCATCACTGGGCACCATTTTAGATGCTGTCCAAAATGCTGTGGGTAGAAACAGATAATAGTTTAGAGATGCAAAGATGTAATAAATATACTTAAGGTAAAATGAGTTTTGGGTCTTTTGGTTTCCTATGGTTCAGTTCATTAACTATCAACATAAAATTTAAAAGTTTCAGTGGGGAGAAACAGAAGAGACATATATACCACTATTTGTAATACCTTAAACAATAAAATGAATGAATGAATGAAAGGGTTTTTAATAGTTTTAATGTTCTTTGCCACAACTAGAATCAAGGAAATGAAATCAAAGAGGAATTTTAAATACTGTTATAACCACAGAGGTCCAGAATTAAGCCTTAGAAATAGTACCAAATGTCAATGACATGCTAAAAAAGTGAGAATATAGAACTGTGAAAGGTAAATATAGACCTAGGACAATTATATTTTAAACCAAAATTCTTTATTTCTGTAATTCAGTAGAATATAAGCATCACTAAAGACATGTTACAAAAACACACTTATTTTTAGTATATTAAAAGGCACTTAAATCCTTTATGTTTCTACTTCTGAGTGTGACTTAACTCGTATTTCTTATATAAAAATGTAATTCTAAACTGAATATGGTTTACAATATATAAGGTTACACTTAATATTTATCATTGAAAATAAAGGTCATATAAAATATTTAAATTAATTTTATGTTTTAATTAAATGTCATATTACTGAGTTTTCTTTTGCTTGTTGTTATGTAATTAGAAAGAAATTATTTTCATGTGATTTTGACATATTATTGTATTAGATGCCAAAGTATCATCACATCTAAAACAGTGAAGTACAATATGACTAATATAGAAATGTGAAATACATAAAGGGTTGAAGCATATGAAGTACAGTATGTCCAATTCTCTTAAGTTGGAAAGACCTATTTTAGAGGGTAGAAGGCTAATTGCATTTACCATTATCTGGTAATTATCAGATGCATCTGATCTTCCATCATATTGCCTGTAAAATATTGTCGGTTTATTTTGTTGTTTCAAAATTCTTTTTTTATTGAAGTGAATACGATTAAAACACAGTCTCTGTGGAATATGAATTCACATTTCAAAACCATCGTATAATGCAGCAGAAATGCAGCAAAGTGGAGAGACTGCCTCTGGACAAAGAGTTAATATGGAAAATAATTTCACCTTTGATCCCAAGGGAAAGAAAGATGCCTTTGGGTCATAAACAGCAGCATCCTCACAATACATTTCATCTGTTTAATCTGCACATCCCAGTGTTGCCAGGGGAATGGTGGGGGTTGTGGTATTGGTTTAGATGGACTTTCCTATGAACAGGAAAGCTGATAATACTAATTATATTTTCCTCAAAACAGCTACCGTTGGTGGTTAAAAGTACTAATCATTATGCATTAAGTATCACTAGTTTTAAAAGCATATTAACTGCATGTCAAACACAGTGCTGCGAGCAGTACCTGTGATGCCAATACACAGAACTGCTGGCTCTTGCTCTCTAGACTCAGGCATAGGAGTCTTCTACTTGGCTCCGATGGGGATCCAGATCAGAGTGTGGTAAATAGTTATTCACATCCAGATGCTACTTTTTTCAAGCACTGCAGTAACTGTTTAAGCCATTGAAACATTGATGTGACAAAGATAGTGGAAATAAAATGAAAAAAAAAAAAACCATGATGGGCAGAGAGAAGACCACACACACACACACACACACACACACACACGTCATCTTCTGATTAAATTACTTTAATTTGTTTGTTAATAATGCTGCTGAAAGCAATAGGTTGCTATCTCTAACGAAGTAGAGTTGAGGCTTTCATTATGCAACAGGAGCTTATTCTGTATCCACTGTAATTAACTTGAATGATGACCCACTCAGGGATAACAGAATGTTGGCTAAAATCAACAGTTGGCACTTAAACCATGATGTCTCTATTAATGCCTGTGGACCTCAATTGGAAATCACTAAGTACAATTTACTTATTAAAGTATTTTTGTGCATAAGGCATCATTGCTCTTAGCTCTATATTATGGCCAATTGCTCCATATTGTGGCCAAACACTTAAAGAAATAATAGTTCAGAACCTGGGAAATAGGGGATGAAAGGAGAGAATGAATTAAACTCTTTGACATCAAAATTAGATTTTTGAAATGGCATAAGGTCACCTTATTTTGTTGTTTCCCTCTAGACACTTGAACTTCTAATATATGCCAATAGATTAGCTAAATATTTAATCTATAACTTCTAACACTTTAAATTATTTTCCTTAAGATATATTCTTTTGGCTCCTTGAAATATGCTGCAATATTACTTTAAAAATAAATGTTTCCTATACTTCAATATTCTAATGAACAATAAGAATAGTTTTATTTTTTGCCCATTGATTTAAAAATACTCTTCAGTGAAGATTATGAATGTTTAGGTGTTTAGCCTATAAGGTTGTAGAAAAGATACTAGAATTATTGTTCGCTGACAGTCTATTTTCAATGAAATCTTAAGCTAGCCTTACTTCAATAAATTTTTTGTTGGGGGAGGGGCATTAATTTCATATTTTTAAACAGTGAAAGCTTCTACGCTACACACCTTATGATACACCTAGAAGAAATTGATGCTTCATCTTGTTATTCTTTCTTGGAACTCTGAGCTGATATTTGTATCTTTCACCCGTATTTTTAGGTTGCTACCACTAATCAGAATCAGCACTAAAGAACCACACTTGTCATTATGCATCTAAGTTATGTAGGGGGAAAAGAGGTCAACTATCTGGGGGGATAGTGATGGAGATATTTTATTACTTAATATTTTCAGGGATATAGTTTAGTAAAATTTGAAAGTAGACATAGAAAAAAGTAGACATATGCTAACCATATGGATTCTTATTAAGTTTGATAACAATAATGTGTCAACCTAGAACAATTGATATTTACCTGTTTCTAATATCAGTTTTTGAATTGCAAATTCAATTAAATATTTCTGAGCTTTTAAAGGAGGATTCATCATAAGTGATTATGATGATATATTGTATGCCTTTTATTTTTTAAGTCATATACAGTAAATACATAGTTTTCTTTGAGGTTTGGGACAATTATCCTACTGCAATTATTTTCCTGTTTAAAAAGAAATTTCATGTAGTAAGTAAGAAAAATACTTTAAAAAATGTGGCATCACAAAGCTAACTTGGAGTCCATAATCAGGCTTAGAATTCTGGAGAATCCATGAGCTTAGATATGAGGTAAAAAAGGCTCATTTTTATTTCCACAAAGTTCTAAATGAATTCACTATTTCCTTAATTATTTATGTTAGCAATAAACCAGAATACTATATGGTGGTATCTGTGTCTTTAGCTTCGATGGAAATCTCAAATATTTCCAAAGAACACCATAGATGTAACAGAACCATTGAATGTATTTGTGCTCCTCACTGATTTTAAACTAGTAAGGTTATTAGGTACTGCATGATCTTATTACTTAATGCATTAAGAGAAACACAATTCTCCAGCTATGTGTGGCTGTCTCATAAATCACTCAAGAATGCAGTTGCTTAAAACAATTTATCATTTCTCACATTTTAGTGTTTTGACTAGACTTAGATTTTCTGGATAGGTCTCAGATGTCGGTGAGGACTGCAATTATCTGAAGACTCTGCTGGACTGCATTTCAGCTGACATGACTGACAGTAGGCTGGTCATTCATATAATGCTGACAGTCAGACAACCTGCACTTGCTTCTCTCTGCTCTACAGTGTCTCAGATCCAAGAGATTCTTTGGTCCAGGACATTGGGTAGAAGATGCAAAGCTTCTGACCTAATCATTTCCACTAGCCCAGGATCAACATGGGAGGAGTCTACACAAACGTCTGAAAACTGGGAAGTCTGACTCACTGAGGGCCTTCTTTGAAGAGTAGCTACTGCAAATTATATTAGTAGTAGAGATCTGGTGCATGAAATTCGTGCACTGGGTTGTGTATCCTTCAGCCCAGCCTGCATCCTCTTCAATCTGAGACTCCTTGAGGGATGTCCAATTGCCTGATTAGGCCCAATCATACCAGGCTCAGGACTAAACGGGCAGTCTGACATCCCTCTCAAAATCCAGAACTGCTGGCTCCCAATTGCTCACCTGCCTGCCTTCCTGATTACCCCTAACTGCTTCTGCCTGCCAGTCTGCCCTCCCTTGCAGACCTGGTCCCTCCCAACTTCCCTCCACTGCTAGCCATCTTGTGGAGGCCATCTTGTGTCTACCTGGGAGCAGCCATCTTTGACCACATGGGGAGAGCCATCTTGTGGGTTGGAGTGATGGTCAATTTGCATATTACTCTTTTATTAGATAGTATAGAGGCCTGGTGCACAGGTGAGAGCTAGCTGGTTTGCTCTGAAGGGTGTCCCAGATTAGGGTGGGGGTTCCCTTGGGGCATGGGGTGGTTTGAAGGCTGGCCATGCCCCCTGATGACCCAAGTGGAGACCCTGGTATCTGTCATTAATTTATCTTGTATAATTGAAAATTTGTAGCCTTGAATGGAGGCCTGGACCAGCCAGGGTGTGTGGAAAGCTTGGCTTCCTTCATTGCTGGGGGAAACTCAGGCCTCCTGCTGTCTCCAGCTCTGTGGCTGCTGCCATTTTTATTTTGATTTATTTATCTTCTCTAATTAAAACTTTGTAGCCTTGAGTGGACTCCATGACCGGCCAGGTTGTGTGGAACACTTGGCTTCCTCCATTGCTAGAGGAAACCAAAGCCTCCTGCTTGCTCTGTGGCCCCAGCCATTTTGGTTGTTCTAATTTGCATACTCACTCCGGATTGATTAGTGGGTGTGGCTTGTGGGTGTAATGGAGGTATGGTCAATTTGCATATTACTATTTTATTAGATAGGATAACAATTAAAAATTAGAAAACTGTATTTTGATGTTTCTTTTATTGCAGTTATTTTTTAATATTGTGCATTTATTAACTTTATTATGAAAAGTGTCTTTAATTTTAGCCAGTTGCTCAAGAGTCCTGTGCTCTCCCTAAATTTTCAGAAGCCATGGTTTAACAGAAATATATTAATAATATAATGCTGATTTCTTTCTGAGATAAATATTAGAAAAGCTCATATCAGCCCTAACCAGTTTGGCTCAGTGAATAGAGCATTTGGCCTGTCAATTGAAAGGTCTCAGGTTTGATTCTGATTTGATTCGGTCCAGGTTCAATCCCCAGTGTGGGGCATGCAGGATACAGCTGATCAATGATTCTCTGCCATCATTGATGTTTCTATCTCTTTCTCCATCTCTCTTCCACTCTGAAATTGATTATATATATAAAGAAAAGCTCATATCAAAGTCATTTCAGTAATTTTTAATAAACTATGAACATATATTTTATTCAATAAATTTATTGAGCACTTGATTTGTATAAGGTATTTGGTTAAGATTAATATTTTTCCCTTTTCATCTCTTGAATGATTAGTGGCTTTGAGCACGTTTTCATATGTCTCTTGGCCTTCCATATGTCCTCTTTTGAAAAGTATCTATTCAGTTCCATTGCTCATTTTTTTATTGGGTTGTTAATCTTCCTTTTGTTAAATTGTATGAGTTCTCTATACTAGTAAATGTTGGAGATTAAACCCTTATTAGAGATAACATTGGCAAATATGTTGTCCCATGCAGTGGGCATTCTTGTTGCTTTATTGATGGTTTCTTTTGCTGTGTAGAAGCTTTTTATTTGATGTAGTTGCATTTGTTTATTTTCTCTTTAGTTTCCATTGCCCTAAGAGCTATATCCTAGGTGAAGATGGCATATGTCTGAGATTTTGCTGCCTGTATATTCCTCTAATAGTTTTTATGGTTTCCTGTCTTATGTTTAAGTCCTTCATCCATTTTGATTTTATTTTTGTGGGTGGTAAATTTGATGGTCTAGTTTTGTTTATTTTTGCATGTATCTGTCTAATTTCCCCAAGACCATTTATTGAAGAGTCTGTCTTGACTTCATTGTATGTTCTTGCCTCCTTTGTCAAATATAAGTTGAGCATAGTTATTTTGGGGTTGATTTCTGGGTTCTCTATTCTATTCCATTGGTCAATATGTCTATGCAATGGGGTACCATCTCACACCAATCAAAATGGCTATCATCAATAAATAAGCAAACAGCAAGAATGTGGAGAAAAGTAACTCTTTTTGCACTGCTGGTGGGAATGCAGACTGGTGCAGCCACTGTGGAGAACAGTATAGAGTTTCCTCAAAAAAATAAAAATAAAAATAAAACTCCCATTTGACCTAGTGATCCCACTTCTTGGAATATATCCAAGGAAACTAGAAAAACCAATCAGAAAGGATATATGCATCCCTATGTTCATAGCAGCACAATTACCACAGCTAAGATTCGGACATAGCCTAAGTGCCCATCAGCAGATAAGTGGATCAAAAAACTGTGGTACATCTATACAATGGAAAACTATGCTGTGGTAAAAAAGAAGGAATTCTTACAATTTGCAGCAGCATGGATGGAACTGGAGAGCATTATGCTAAGTGAAATAAGCCAGTCAGAGAAAGAAAAATATCACATGATCTCACTCATTTTTGGAATATAATGAACAACATAAACTGATGAACAAAAACAGATCCAGAGACAGAGAAGCACTGATCAGCCCATCAAACCTCAGAGGGAAGGTAGGGGCGGGTGTGGGTAAGGGGAGAGATCAACCAAAGGACTTGTATTGCATGAATATAAACCTAACTAATGGACACAGATACCAGTTGAGTGAGGGTATGAGTTAGGGGGAAGAATGGACAGTGAGGGTATAAGGACACATATGTGATACCTTAATCAATCAAGAAAAATAAAAATAAAAGTTTTCCCTTTTGAGGGAAATACACAATAAATCCTTATTATTAAAGTTAACAAATGCTTTTCTCTCTCTACATGAATGGATGCTTTTTTTGAAATATGATAGAAAAGCAACATAACTTCAAAGCTTCACTATCCCTTTGTTTCTTTGGATGCTAGGAAAGTTAGAAATGTATGGTTTGGTCAATTGCAATTGACCATCTCCACATTTACACTGAATAATGCTTCTACTTTAACATTACATGTACTATAATATTTTCATGTTTTATAGAAAGTTTTTCCCTTCACAAAGTTGTCTTATTGTAATGTTGTGCTAACAAACATAAACTTAGTCTTTTGTCTTAACATTTACTATTTGAGTAAAGATTTTAGAAAAATTTTATCTGATTCAAGGAGATTTAATCATTTTATTATATTGTATCAGTGGGACATGATTTAACTTTACTTTGTCCAAATAGTTTTCATACAAAATACATTCTATTAAAATGGACTTAAATTGCTGTTATTGAAATAGTAGACTGCTTGGGCATACTGGTGCATGTGTAGACATTCTCACTAAAAAGAATTAGAAATTTTCTACAGTTAGACATCGTGCCCCAACTAATTCATTTTAAACCAGCTCCTTAGAATTTCACTTAAACTCTCAAGCCCATAAATCATCTCTTTTTTATTTTTCTTGCTAAAAGCCATTCTGGAACTGCCATTGATTATAAATAATATCTTTATTTTCCATACACATTCAGCAAGACATTCTTATTTATTCTTGCTGCAATGACTATCAATATTCTTTTTCTAACAGATACCTTCTGCTTCAGCATTTCTTTTAATTCACAAGTAACCAATAAAAAATTAATGAATATCTAGCTTACTAAATCTTTTAGCTGAAATTAATTTTGAAGGAGGGTGTTAACAGAAGCTTGGAGTTTTAGCCATAAATATAAAATTCCATTAGCTTCCTTCCCAAAATGCAACATTATTATTTATCTAAGATAAAAGGCATTTTCTCTTGTACTTTTAATTAAGAATGTCCCTAAATTTTATGGTTAGCCTATTTCAATAATAAAGAATATTTTATTGCCATGATTATCTAAGATGGGTGATTTCAGGTTATTTAGCATTGTTGTTCAACTTAATGTTATTTTATTCTTTAAACACAGTGTAAAGGACACAAGTAATTACACAATGGTTTATCAATGTGACCAACCGATAATTATAATATTGTAATAGTATAATTGGTGGAGAGAAAAATAAAATAAAAAAGAAATACTTCCTATTATAGCTTGTTAGAAAATTCTTTCTTGGACATAGTTTATGGTTACTTATCCCATGGCACAAGTTAATACTCCCAATATCAAAACTAAATGCAGGAAATTATTTTTTATGATTCTATGGAAATTTTCTTCTGATAGATGTACTTTATCTTAGGTCACAGAAAAAGTCCACATTTTCTTTGCTGATTCTCTTATTTAACAGAATTTAAACTAGCATAAAGTTTGGTACATTGTAGGAGGGGAAACAACGTTGGAAATATTATATTTTAACACTTAAATTGTTTAACTATTGATAGACATGTATAACATATATCTACTTAATAGTAATTATTGCCTTAATATAGTTCTGATCATTATGGGTAATAAAATTTGAATGCATTTAAGATGAAGGCAGTTTTCTGAATATTAAAATTTCTTTTTAGACAATAAATTGAAATTGGTAATAAAATTATGCTATAGGAAGACCTTTGTATACAGCTTACTTTTTATTGACACTCTCCATTTCCCTTTTGTCTGCCTACTGCCCATTCTTTGCTACTCCTTGACAACTCCAGTTTTCCCTAATTTATTATTATCTCTTCTATCTCTTTTTGAGTTTCCACTTTATCCTTTCAAGGATGGTGCTCCTTTAAGAATTGGTTGATCTGCCTAAAAGTCAAAGGGCATTAAAACATAGCTCTATTTTTCATTCATTTTCATCCCACTTAAAAAACAACATACAAATACAACCAAAAACACATGAATGCACTCACACACAAACACACCATCTAGTCTAATTATTTGTGATTATTCTTTCTCTAATTTTTTTCAATAGAGTACTAGTAAAGCTAGAAAAAAATATCATGCCTTCATAATACATGGGCATTATATAACAAGCACAATATAGCAGTTGACAGAAAATTGTAATGCCACCATTTCTTGATTATACAAAGTTATATAGAGTTGTTGAGAAATAAATAATATGTTCTCCAATTATTTTACAATTTTCTTTTTGAAGGCATGCATTTTCATTTCAATGAGAGTTTAGAAGTAAAATTAGTCAAACATGCAGGCCCACTTAATGTTTATGTGCTGAAATATGTTTCCCCAGCTCACTGATATTTTTCAGGTTCTACAAATGGCTTTAAATATTTTCATCAGAGAAAGACAAATAGCGTATGATTTCACCTACATTTGGATCTAAAGAACATTATAAATGGACAAACTAAACAAAACAAACTAACAGATACAGAGAACAGACTGAATGTTGCCAAAGAGAGTGGGGTTGGGAGGCTAAGGAGAAAGGTGAAAGGATGGACAAGGAGAGATAGGAAGTTACCAATCTTCCCATCGGGGGATTGAAAGTACAATACAGGAAATATAGACAATAATATTGTAATAACCATACATGGTGCCAGCTGGGTACTGGATATGTCAGGGGGAACACTTTTTAAAGTATATGATTGTCTACTCACTATGCTGTTCACATGAAATGAATACAAAATAATATTAAATATAAACAGTAACTGAAAAAAATTTTTAAAAATTATAAAGAGATTCGGGGAAGAGAAGATGGAGCCCGGCAGGAAGGTAGGGAGGGAGACAGTGTGAGAGAGTGGGGAACTCATAGAGGAAAGTATAGATATGTGGGGTGTGTATGTGTATGAGCTAGGGACAGTTAGATTCTGCAGGTCCCCCACGGGTCTACCAGACTGTACAGTCTTAGAGGGCAGAGCCCCTCGCACAAAGGGACAATTCTGGGTGGCCAGTGTGGGCATGGAGACCATGCCATCTTGAGAAACAGAGCTGCTTGAGACTAGAATCCTGGTCTCAGACACAAACCAGGACCCTGCAGCCACTGGGGACAGAGATCTGCAACCACAGCTTCAGACCAACAGACAAGAATCCATACTTTCTGGCAGCAGATTTCTGTGAGTCAAAGAGCCTATTCCCCTCCCTGCAGGCTCGTGGGTAGCAACATAGTAACTGAAAAACCCACTCCTTGCTCAGGCCGCAATGCCCCTATGGGTAATTTAAGCTTGAGAACGTGAGCCGACCGGGCCGCAGCTACCCAAAAGGGGATTTGAGTGTGAAAGAGCTTGCACGGACCACAGCGCTGCTATTGGAATTTGAGAGACTGGTATCTGTTCCTTGCAATACAATGGGGCAATCAAACCCGAAGCCCACGCAAGGCGGCAGTGCCACCTGACTTTGGTTCTTGGCAAGCACACATGGAAGTTAGTTTTCTGCAACTCAAGCATGCCACAGAGGTATTGTGCAACCCAGTCCCCATGGTGACTGGGACCTAAGCTCTCCCAGCAAAAGGTGACACTGAGCACCCCACCTACTTGACTCTGTTTCTTACCGTGTACCCCTGGGGTCCCTGACTCACAGTGTATTCACACTAAGAGCCACTGACTCCAATTCTTGGTGCATGCACACACAGGGACCCTGATTATCAACGAGAAGCCCCATGAGGCAACAGTGACTCTGATACTCCATTCTTGGTACAGACCCAGGGAAACTCTAACTCCTGGCAAGCATGAGGGGACTCATTTTTGGCATACCCCAACAGTGCGGTGCAGGCAGGGTCCCTGATTCTAGTTGCACTCAGGAGACCACACTGGATGCAGGGAAGACTGTCTCTTGGCAAGCCTGGTTCCCTCCAACCCAAGGCAGCCACACGCCCCAGTGTCAGAGCACTTCAGTGACACTAAGGTGGTGCAAAATTTCCATGGCACAAGACCCAGGTCCACACAACTCGAAGTTTGAACCTTCTGGTGATAGTAAGAATGGGGAGATGACACCATCCCCAGAGGAAAGAAAATGATGAGTAACCAAGAAAGGAAATTAGTGAAATTGAAGCATGCAACATGAATGAAAAAGAGTTCAGAGTAATGGTCGTGGAATTTAGACATTGGATGGATGAAAAATCAACAGCCTATGCAAGATTCAGGAAGAAATAAAAAGTGATGTAGCTACAATCAAAAATACCATGGAAAGTTTCACCAGTAGACTAGAAGAAGCAGAGGACTGAATTAGTGAGTTAGAAGATCAAGTACAGGAACAAGCTCAATCTGAACAGCAATTGGAAAAAAATTAAAAAGCAGGAGGAAAGCCTAAGGGAGCCTTGGGACAACATGAAACGAAGTAACATACATATAATAGGGCTTCTAGAAGGATAAGAAGAACACCAAGGATTAGAAAATCTATTTGAAGAAATAATGACAGAAAACTTCCCAGATATGGGGAAGAAAAAAGTTACACAAGTACAGAGAGTCCTAAGCAGGATCAACCCCAAAAGACCCACACCAAGATATGTCATAATTTCAGTGGCAAATATCAATGACAAAGAGAGAATCTTAAGGGCCAAAAGAGAGAGATAGTTAACTATAAAGAAACACCCATCAGATAATCAAATTATTTCTCAACAGAAACACATCAAGCTAGAAGGGAATGGAAAGAGATATACAAAGTGTTGCAAAGCAAAGGAGTGAATCCAAGACTACTCTATCCAGCAAGAATATTAATCAAAATTGAACGGGAAATCAGAAGCTTCACAGACAAAAAAGGTTAAAGGAGTTTATCACCAAAACCAGCAATGCAAGAAATGCTAAAGGAAATATTGTAAAAAGAATAAATAAACAGGTAAGAAGGAACACAGACACAAAAATAGATATGACTACAGAAAAATACCTTTCAGTAATAACTTTAAATGTAAACAGACTAAATGCTCCAATGAAAAAAAAGCTGGGGTAGCATACTTATATCTGACAAAATAGACCTCAAAGTAAATGTCATAACAAGAGATAAGGAAGGCCACTTCATAATACTAAAGGGATAGATGCAACATGAGGATATAACCCGGATAAACATATATGCACTCAATGCAAGAGCACCCAAATACATAACAAAACTCCTGGAAGATATCAACAAAACCACAATCATAGTAGAGGACTTTAATACACCACTGACATCATGGGATAAATCCTCTAGATAAAAAATCAGCAAAAACACAGCAATTCTAAATGACTCACTAGATCAGATGGACTTAACTGACATCTTCAGAACATTCCACCAAGAGCCATGAAATATATGTTCTTCTCAAGTACACATGGGACATTTTCAAAAATAGAAGACAAATTGGGTCACAACCAAAGTCTCACCAAATTCAAGAAGATTCAAATCATATCAAGCATCTTCTCAGACCACAATGGCATAATATTATAAATAAACAATAAAAACAATCCAAAAATCTCAAACATTTGGTGGCTGAATAACAGGCTATTAAATAATGACTGTGGTACCAAAGAGATCAAAGAAGATATTAAAAGGATCCTGAAAACTAATTACAACAAAAACACAACAATCTGAAAATCTATGGGACACAAGGAAATCAGTCCTGAGAGGGAAGTTTATAGCTCTACAATCCTACCTCAAAAAACAAGAAAAAATTGTAGTAAATCATCTAACTCTACAACTCAAAGAATTAGAAAGAGAGCAACAAGAAAAGCCCAGAGTGAGCAGAAGAAAGGAGATAATAAAGATCAGAGCAGAATAAATGACCTAGAGACCAAAACAACAACAACAACAACAACAACAACAAAAAAAAGATCAATGAAACCAAGAACTGGTTCTTTGAGAGGATAAATAAGATTGATGAACCTCTGGCCAGGCTCACCAAGAAGCAAAGGGAGAAGACTCAAACAAAATCAGAAATGAGAGAAGCGAAATAACAATAGACCCCACAGAAATACAAAGGATTGTTTAAAAATACTATGAACAACTCTATTTCAACAAACTAGACAACCTAGAGGAAATGGACATATTCCTAAAAAATACAACCTTTCAAAACTCAATTGGGAATATTCTAAAAATCTCAATAGGCCAATAACTATGGAAGAAATTGAATCAATCACTAAAAAGCTCCCAGCAAACAAAAGCCTGGGACCAGATAGCTTCACAGGAGAGTTATACCAAACATTCAAGGAAGAACTAAAACCTATCCCCCTCAAACTATTCCAAAAAATCCAAGAGGAAGGAACACTTGCAAACTCATTCTATGAACCCAGCATCACCCTAATACCAAAACTAGAAAAAACCAACACAATGAAAGAGAATTATAGGCCAATTTTCCTCATGAACATAGATGCCAAAATCCTCATTAAAATTCTAGCAAATCGAATCCAGCAATACATCAGAAACATCATACACTATGACCACATAGGATTTACCCCCGGGATGCAAGGATGGTACAATATCCACAAATCAATAAACATGATACATCACATAAACAAATTGAGAGGTAAAAATCAGATAATCATATCAATTGACACATTAGCATTTGACAAAATCCAACACCCCTTCTTGATCAAAACACTCAGCTAAATAAGAATAGAGGGATAATACCTCAACATAATAAAAGCTATGTATGAAAAACCCACAGCCAACATCATACTTAATGAACAAAAACAAAAACCATTTCCCCTAATAACAGGAATAAGACAGGGATGCCCATTCTCACCACTCCTGTTCAACATAGTATTGGAAGTACTAGCCATTGTGATCAGACAAGAAAAAGAAATAAAAGGCATTCAAATTAGAAAGGAATAAGTAAAACTGTCCTTATTTTCAGATGACATGATACTGTACATAGAAAACTCTAAAGACTCAAAAATTATTAGACTTAATAAATGAATTTTGTAATGTAGCAGGATTTTGTAATGTAACAAAATCAATACCAAGAAATCTATGGTATTTCTTTACAGCAATAGTGAAATTATAGAAAGAGAGACTAAAAAAAACAATTTCATTTATCATTGCACCAAAAAGATTAAGATACCAAGGAATAAACTTAAATAAGGAAGTAAAAGACCTATATCAGGAAACTACAGAACACTGAAAAAAGAGACAGAGGAAGACATAAATAGATGGAAGATCACACTGTGTTCATGGGTTGGTAGAATCAACATCATCAAAATGTCCATACTACCTAAGGCAGTCTATAGATTCAATGCAATCCCCATTAAAATATCAATGGCATATTTCACAGACCTACAACAAACTTTCCAAAAATTCATCTGGAATAAAAAAAGACCTGAATAGCTACAGCAATCCTGAGAAAGAAGAGCAAAGTAGGTGGGATCTCAATACCAGATATTAAGCTGTATTACAAAGTCACTGTTCTTAAAACAGCCTGGTATTGGCACAAGAACAGGCATATAGATAAATGGAATAGAATAGAGAACACAGATATCAACCCAAACTATTATTCCCAATTAATATTTGATAAAGGAGTCAGGAACATAAAATGGAGTTAAGATAGTCTCTTCAACAAATGGTGTTGGGAAAATTGGCAGATACATGTTAAAAAAAAAAAAAGAAAGAAAGAAACTAGACCACCAACTTACACCATACTCAAAAATTAACTCAAAATGGATACAGGACTTAAACATAAGATGGAAAATCATAAAATACTAGAGTAATCCACAGGTAGAAAAATATCAGATGTATGCCAAAGAAACTTCTTCACTGATACTGCCCCTGGGGCAATGGAAACTAAAGAGAAAATAAACAAATGGGACTACATCAAAATAAAAATTTTGCACAGCAAAAGATACAATCAACAAAATAAAGAAAGCACACTGCATGGGAGAACATATTTGCCAATTTCATCATCAATAAGGGTTTAATCTCTGACATTTATGGGGAACTCATACAACTTAACAAAAGGAAGATAAACAATCCAATAAAAAAAATGAGTAATGGACCTAAACTGACCCTTTTTGAAGGAGGATAGAAAGAAGGCTAAGAGACATATGAAAACATGCTCAAAGTCACTAATTATTACACTCATTATCAGATACTATACTCAGGGCTGATGATTCAGATTACTTTTACAATTTGGTCTGCCTTTGCCTCGTTCTGAGTCCAAAGAAGGAAAATTGATTGTTAGAGAGATGGCATTAATTGAAATAGAGATAATAATAAGTTTAGAACATAAATATAGAGAGTTAATCTCTTAGCCTCTATATTAAATATCCACTGTCGAATATACATTAAAACACTTCACCCAAAATTATTTGCTAGTGTTATCTAGTTTTTAATGTTTTATTCTTTAAACACTCAACCACTAGGTATCATTATCATAAGTGTATTACACATATAATATATCTTTAGTTTCATTTAAATATTTACTAATTCCCTTGCACATTATTATTATTCTTCAAGATTATATTTCTTTACTTAAAGCCATATATCTAGTGCTGGCTGGTATGGCTCAGTTGATTGGACATTGTCCCATGCACTGAAAGGTTGTCTGTTTCTGGTCAGAGCACAGTCTGGATTGCAGGCTCAGTCCCCACTGGGGGGTGGGGGAGCATGCAGAAGGCAGCAGATCAATGTTTCATTCTCACATTGATGTTTCTCTCTCTTTATATCCCTCTCCTTCCCACTGCCTCCATTTAAAAACAATAAAATTATTTAAAAAGAGAAAAATAAAGCAATATCTTTAAAAGTTCCTTTAGGTTATCTGAAAAAAAATTTTACCTTTAATTCTGAAAGATAGTTCTACTGGAAATAGTTTCATTAGATTGTTTTTTGGCTTTCATCTTTAACTGTTGAGTAGTAGGCTAACATTTGTATATAAGATGAGCCCTTAATTTCTGCTTTAAGTTTGTGTTCATGTTTGTGTGTGTTTGTGTGTGTGTGTGTGTGTGTGTTCTACAATTTCACTGCAAGAGGTGTAAGTAAGTATGGATATTTTTTAACCTCATGACTAGATAATAGTTTAGAAAAATGCGATGCTATGACATCTTTTGCTTCCTCTTAGGTCTACTTTAGGGTTTTTTCAAACCATCTTCTATATCCCTTTTCCTTTATTTACTGTCTTTCATCTCTTTGCTCTGTATTCTCTGAGTAATTTCTTCAGTTCTAAATTTGGTTTATAAATTCTTATTTTGTCTCTAAGTTAGTATTTAAATTATATATTTTATTTCTAAAAATTGTATTAACATCTTTTACAAAGAGGATTTTTTGGTAATATGCATATTGACACCTCTCCCCAGGTGTGCTTATCACTCTCGGCTCCTTTGTGTCATTTTCATTAGCTCTGGTTTCATGTCTTGGCTTTTTCAGTTGTTTTCTCTGACTTATTAGAAAATTATTTTACTCCTACGGGTGAGCAAAACCAACAAAAGAATTTTATGCAGAATTTAGTTATGGGAGGTGGGGCATCTATTAAAAGTAGATTTCTGACCCATTAATAGTTAAAATTTTTATAAATATATCTTTAATAGAGGCCCAGTGTACAAATTTCATGCATGGAGGGGGGATGTGTCTCTCAATCCAGCCTGCACCTTCTCCAATCTGGGACCCCTTGAGGGATGTCCGCCTGCTTTTTTAGACCCAATCCTGGTAGGACTGGGCCTAAACAGGCAGTTGGCTGTCCCTCTCACAATCCAGGACTGCTCCCAACTACTCGCCTGCCTGCTTGCCTGATTTCCCCTAACTGCTTCTGCCTGCCAGCCTGATCACCACCTAACCACTCCCCTGCCAGCCTGATTGATGTCTAACTGCTCCCCTGCCAGCCTTTTTGCCCCTAACTACCTTCCCCTGCAGGCGTGGTCACCTCTAACTGCCCTTCCTTGCAGGCCTGATCCCTTCCAACTGCCCTCCCCTGATGGCCATCTTGTATTAGCCATCTTGTGTTCACATGGGGGCAGTCATCTGGTCTGTTGGGGTGACAGTCAATTTGCATATTATTCTTTTATTAGATAGGATTAGATAAGATAGGGGCCTGATGCACAGGTGGGGCCAGCTGGTTTGCCATGAAGGGTGTTCCAGATCAGGATGAGAGTTCCCTTGGGGCGTGGAGTGGCCTGGGCAAGGGACCTGTGGTGGCTTTCAGGCTGGCCACACACCCCAGCAATCCAAGCAAAGGCCCTGGTATCTGCAATTTAATTATCTTCTAAATTGAAACTTTGGAGCCTTGAGCAGAGCCAAGCCTCCTGTTTGCTCTGTGGCTGCAGCCATTTTTGTTGGGATTTATTTATCTTCTATAGTTGAAACTTTGTAGTCTTGAGTAGAGTCCGGGGTTGGCCAGGGTGTGCAGAAAGCTTGGCTTTCTCCATTGCCATGGAAGCCCAAGCCTCCTGCTCTCTCTGTGGCCACAGCCATATTGGTTGAGCTAATTTGCATACTTGCTCCTGATTGGCTGGTGGGTATGACTTGTGGGTATAGTGGAGTGATGGTTAATTTACATATTACTCTTTTATTAGATAGGATTATATTACTGCCATTTTAATGTTAGCATATATTGCTAACCTTGCTCCTGAAACATTAATATTTATATAATTTTAAAAGTTTTCTTTACAATCTATTATGTATTGTCTCTCATATACAAGTGAAATCCAAAAGATTTCAGGAAATAAATTAGATTGAACACATGTTGACATGTAACAGTTGTTCATGAATATCAGTCATACATCAAAGTGTTGGTCTATACTGATCCATTGCATATTTTTAATCTAATTTTTATATGAAGTTAACACTTACCTACTTTGCCCATCATGATTTTTTTACTCTATGTTAAAAAAATCTTCTCTCTGTGTATGTTTCAATTTAAATATCCTTCATTACTTTTCCCATATGCCTTTGGATCATTTAGGTAAATTACTAGAGTTTTTACTGGTCCAGTGAGATTTCAGCAATTAAACAATATTTTTAAAATATAAACATGAAATAAAAAATGTATGGCTTAATGTTGTTAATAAAAACACATTACTGGTAGTAAGAAAAAGACTTAAATAATTGTTGCAGATTTTACCATACAATACAGTAAACTGTCGAAAATAAAATTACTGCTGTATATTTATTATATTCTATTATATTCTTTTATATTCATCTATTATATTCTTTTTATCAAAGCTCTTCTTTGGACTAAGAATTTCCATAACATAAGAGAAAGGATTTTGCTTTTTAGCTGCAATGTCCCTAATTAATTTCTACCATACCAATGAATAAAATGTTATCCTAAACCTTCTATTATGGGTGTGGTCCCTCTAGGTGTCCTGCAGAGATGGGGCCAAAACTCACAGTCCAATGCTGCCTGCAGCTCCTACCTGCTGCTCCTGCTCATCCTGGCCCCACTGTGCCTGCCATGAGCTCACGCCCCATCAATCCCGATTGGGAGAACCTTACACTGCCACAGCAACACTCACCAGCCATGAGCCCAGTGCCTGGAGCCCTTCCAAGGGGAGTGGCTTGGGGGATTGGGCTGAAACTGGCTCTCTGTCATACCCTGAGTGGTCCTGCATTGTGAGAGGGCACAGGCCAGGCTGAGAGACCTCACTGGACCATGATTGGGCTGGGGAGGGTCTGCAGAAGGGTTTCAGGGAGTGTCCGGCCCATCTCTCTCAGTCCCGACTGGCTGAACCCCAGCAGCAAGCTAACCTACTGGTCAGAGCATCTGCCCCCTGGAGTTCAGTGCATGTCATAGCTAGTGGTTGAGCTGCCTTAATATATCATTAGCATATTACATTTGATTTGTTGTTCAGTTGTTCTGCCATTTGGTCTATTTGCATATTGCCCTTTTACTATATAGACCTAGTAGCCCTGCACACAAATCCGTGTACCAGTAGCTTGCCAGTAGCTTGCTGCCAACCTACAGTAGCTCTCCGCCTGCTTCCTTGCTCCCTCTGTCCCCCTATAGCTTGCTGCCCTCCCCCTCTTGTAGGTCTCTGCCTGTTGCCCCACCCTCCTATAGCTCCCTCCACCCCCTCATCTCCCCCCATAGCTTGCTGCTCTGCATCCATCCTATAGCTCTCTGCTGCCAGTTTGTTGCTCCCTGCCCTACTCTTCTGCTGATCCATGATCTGGTTGTTACATAGTTGGTTTTTTACTTCATGGTATAATGGTCATTTGCATATTACATCTTTATAATATTGGATGTTACAGTGATATACAGGAAAATTTCATAGCAGTTCAACAAAACTTTTTGAAATATGTTTAAAAATTAAGGAAATTGGTAAGTTTGTTATCTAATTTGTCATAAGGCCGTGATGGCGAACAATTGCACACGTGTCAGCACTGACACATATAGCCATATTTGATGACATGTGGCTGCATGTAGTTGCATACAGAGAAGTATGGGGCAGCATGGCAAGAAGGACATTTCATCCTTGGATATGGCACAGCCAGGTGCAGTATCCGAGGATGAAACATTTGCTGTAGTGTAGTGTAGACACTCTGTGCCGGAGGTCTGTAGGACAAAACAACAGAACTCTGGCACAGAGCATCTAGTTCTGAAACTTCTGGTTAGACTGTTAGGGGATTTTTGACCTCACTTCTGGCCATTGGAGCAGGGAACAGCAGAATGCTGTGGGGGACGCATCTCTGGGGGCCCTGTGATCGCCATTACCAGCAACCACATAATCATAGCAACCATCATCCAATCTACTGTTCTGGGGTGTCGTGGATTTCTAATTGACCATCAATACTGAGATAAGTGAGGGGGAGGCTGCGAGAGGCGAGGGCTTGTGCTATGGGTGCCATTTCCCGCCATTAGAAATAGCGACAGCCATCTTAATTTATATAAGGAATGTCATTTTGCAGCATAGTGCAGACTCCATTTCACCACTATTACTGTTGTGCATCCTTATTAACCCCTATTTCTGCTTATTAACCCTGCCCTTCCCTAAAGTACAGTTATATGTACTGTGTTGTGGTCAGTTAGGCTAGTTAACCCCTAATTGCTTGCAGGGCTAACAGGCTATCTATAAGTCTATCTTCTGTCACTGCCCCCGCTAATGGAGAACCAAAAAAATAAAAAAAACAAGGTAAAGTAAAGGAAGTGGTAGTAGCAGTAGCCGAACCTTTCAAGAGACATGGAGCAAGATGTATGGCATTATAGAAAAAAATGGCAGATAATTTGTGTTCTATGTACTGAAACAGTAGTAAGCAGAATGTGGAATATAAATAGACATTTTGAAACTAATCATTCCCAGCTCTTGAAAAAAGTGAGGATGACAGGAAGGAATACATTTCCAGGCAGATACACCTTTATAAGAGCCAATCTAATTCCATCCTTAAATTTATAAAAGGCTCTACAAATTGAACTTCTGCAATTTTCAGCATTGCTCCTTCCACAGCTCAGCATGGAAAAGCACTCAGTGAGGGAGAATTTATTAAAGAAACTCTCCTAAGATGTACACCAGTTCTATTTCACAATATGCAGAATAAATATGCAATTACTAAGAGAATATCTGAGTTACCACTCAGTAGAAATATCATAAAAGACCGAATAATGAGACTGAACACAACCGTAAAACATCAGTTAAAGAGAGATATAAGTAATTGTAAATATTTTTCTATCTCCCTTGATGAAACTACAGATGTCACATCACATGCTCAGTTGGCCATTATTGGTCAATATTCTGATGGTCTCACAATGAGAGAAGAGTTGATAAAGTTAGTATCAAGTAACAAGTACATCAGTAAGCAAAATATGTAAGGTTGTTATACAAACGTTCCGTGACCTAAGCATTGATATCTCTAAAGTTGTGTCAGTGAAGACAATTTGGGCACCAAACATGGTAGGGGAAAAAGTCAGAGTTGTCAAATTGTTTACTGAAGCTATTGGACATATGATTGTGCTTTTTAATTGTATTATCCATCAGGAGGTTTTATGTGCCAAGACAGGATTCACCGATTTAAATGATTTAATGTCAGTTGTTACAAAATAGTTAATTTAATAGCTTCTCACCCCCTTCACAAGCGAGAATTTTCTGCACTTTTACTGCAGGTTGATTCCACCTACAGTGGACTGCTGATGAACAATAATGTAAGGTGGCTGAGCCGAAGCAAAGTTCTTGAGCACTTTGTGGAGTGCTTTGAAGAAATTAAGGTATTTCTTGGGGATAAGGATCTGGGAAACTTTTCTCAGCTCAAGGATGATAAGTGGGTCAACACCCTGATATTTTTTACAGATCTCTCTGTTCATATTAATGAACTGAACTTAAAGTTACAAGGTTTTGGCAAAAGTATTGACGTTATGTTTGGATACATAAAAGCTTTTGAAAGTAAACTTAAAATTTTCAAGCAAGATGTAGAAACTAAAACTTATAAGTATTTTCCTTGAGTAACAAAGTATTTTGAGAAGGCCAGTGAAGCTGTACAAAATAAAATGTAACCCATATGTATAAAGTACCAGCATGTTTTAGACTCTTTACCTGACCAGTTCAGTGATAGATTTAATCAATTCAGAAGCCTAGAGCAGACATAGAAATAATTAAGTATCCTGATGTAGTAGTCTGCAGTAGTTTGGAATTAAATGGTTTCCAATGGATGCAAATTGATGATTTGGAGATGCAACTTGCAGAATTTCAGGACTCCATTAGGGCTCAGGTGTTTGTCGACTTGAGGTCAAAGCTTGAGAATCTGTAAAAGTGCTGCTTGTAGAATCAAGAGGAGTGCCACTATAAACAGAAAATTTGGAGTGCCTGGAACTGGTGACCAGACACTTTTAGCACCCTGAAAAATAGAGCAATGGCTTTACTCACAATTTTCCCCTCTATGTACTTTTGTGAGACCTTATTCTCAGAGTTAATAATATAAAAACCAACAAAAGAAACAGATTGACTGATGAAGTAGTAGTGCTTGCTTGGGCATGAAGTGTACAAAATACCAACCTTTAATTGAAGGTTTAGCCAATGAAATCCAGCAACAAAAAGTCACTAATAGGCAGGTTAGTTAAAGAATTCCCCCTCACCCTCACTTATCTTAGTTCACAGCAACCCATACAAGTTAAATAATATCAAGGCCACAAAAGAAACCAACTGACAGATGAACAAAGAAGTCATTAAGCAGGTAAGTTAAATAATTATTTTTTGGTTTATTAAATACAGTTGTATATTACAATTATACATTTTTGTTATTTAATCTATAAATATCGTGAAATTATGTTTTTTTTTCCTCGAAGTAACACACCACCCGAGTTATGTTCGTTTTTTTTGGCGAATTTTGACATACCACGCTCAAAAGTTTGCCCATCACTCTCATAAGGAAAGGCTTAAAGTAGTTTTGCTATTCAAAGATTCTTTACTGTTTCATTTCTCTAAGTATTGGCATATAATTCAGTTATCAAATAAATATATTTTCATTCCATGTTAACTCATATAAATGACCATACAGATTTTTGAAAAGGAAACTTTTTCTAAGTAATACTTGAGAGATATCATATTATCCATATACTAGAGACCCGTGCACAAAATTCGTGTATGGGGGGCTGTCCCCTCAGTCCAGCCTGCACATTTTCCAATCTGGGACACCTTGGAAGATGTCCAACTGTCGTTTTGGTTCCAGGAATTGGGCCTAAACCAGCAGCTGGACATCCCTCTCACAATCCTGGACCACTGGCTCCTAATCGCTCACCTACCTGCCTGCCTGATTGCCCTTATCTGTACCCCCTGCTGGCCTGGGTCACTCCTAACTGTTCTGAACTGGCCCCCACCAGCCTTGTCATCCCTTATTCCCATACCCTTTCATCCTAATTGCCCCCAACTGCATCCACCCCTGCTGGCCTGGTTGCCCCTAACTGCCCACACCCTGGCCTGGTCACCTCTTACTGTTCTGCCTGTCAGCCTGGTCATGCCTCATAGCCTTCCCTGCGCATGGTCACCCCATGCAGCCTGCTGTTCGGCTGTTTGGGTGTCCTTCCCTAACGGTTTCCCCATACACCCTGCTGTTTAGTCATTTGGTCATATCTCACTAATCCCCCTGCCAGCCTGATCATGCCTTATGACCCTCACTGCTGGCCTGGTCGCCCCATTCAGCCTGCTTGTTCAGTTGTTTCGTCATCCCTCACTAACCCCCCTGCCAGGCTGGTTGTAAACAACCATCTTGTGAGAATAGGAGGGTTAATTTGAATATTATCTCTTTATTATATAGTACTAGAGGCCAGGTGCATGAAATTCATGCATGGGAGGCGGGGGATGTCCCTTAGCCCAGCCTGCACCCTCTCCAATCTGGGACCTCTCAAGGGATGTCTGACTGCCCATTTAGGCCAGTAGGATCAGGCCTAAACGGGCAGTTGGACATCCTTCTCACAATCCAGGACTGCTGGCTCCAAACTGCTCACCTGCTTGCCTCCCTGATCACCCCTAACCACTACCCTGCCAGCCTATTTGATGTCTAACTGCTCCCTTACCAGCCTGTTTGCCCACAACTTCCCTCCTAACTGCCCTCCCCTGCAGGCTTGATTGTCCCCAACTACCTTCCCTTCCAGGCCTGGTCCCTCCCAACTGCCCTCCCCCTGCTGGCCTGATCACCCACAACTGCCCTCCCTTGTAGGGCCTGGAATCTCCCAATGGCCCTCCCCTGCCGGCCATCTTGTTTCCACATGGGGGCAGTATCTTTGACCACATGGGGGCAGCTCTCTTGTGTGTTGAAGTGATGGTCAATCTGCGTATTACTCTTTTATTAGATAGGATAGAGGCCTGGTGCATGGGTGGGCGCCAGCTGGTTTGCCCTGAAGGGTGTCCCAGATCAGGATGGGGGTTTCTTTGGGGCATGGGGAAGCCTGGTCAAGGGGGACAGATGCTCAAAGCAGGAGCTGCTGAGCAACAGCAACTTCACAGAGTGCCCACTCCCACTCTGGGACCCCTCGGGGGATGTCCGACTGCCAGTTTTGGCCCAATCTCTGCAGGCCAGGCCAAGGGACCCCACTAGTGCACAAATCCATGCACCAGGCCTATAGTAGAAATATAAAATAAGTAAGCCATACAAGTACTTTAAAAATGCCTAGTTATCACATTAAAAATGAACACATGATGTGAACTTAATATTAGTAATATATTTAACATAATATACCCAAAATATTATTTTTGTAAATCTTCAAATACCTTGTATATTTTATATTTACAGTACATCTCAGTTTAGATAGGCATAGTTCCAGTGTTCAGTGGCCACATGGGATTGGTGGCTAACATCTTGGGCAATACATTTCTAAGGCACTTGATATATCCAGGGTTGATTTCTCACCTGTAAAGTGATAGAATTATATTTAGAGTAAGTTTCTCAAACCCAAAATAACAGTGACTGACAAAAGGCAGACATGCATTTCCCTCTTCTGTAAATGACTGGACATCTGAGGTTAGGTTTAGTAAGCTGGCTCTGCTATACAGAATTTTCAGGAAGCAGGCCACTTTTAGGTCAGAGTCATATAGTCTTTATGCCAACATATATGTTTTAGGCAATAGGATAGAAAAGAATATCAGAAGAACGCTCCAGAAGCACATAGCAACTGTTTATCAGAGTGTTTTCAGAAGCTTCCACATGTCACTTTTACTTATAGCCCCCTGGGAAGCACTTCGTTTCAGAAACTTTGTCTTTACTATAGTCAACCAGCTGGTTAGCTAAAAACTGTAAGTTTTCTGATTATGAAAAAAGGAAGACATCTATTTGAATAAATAGCAACCCTTAATTGAAGCTTCCTCTGGAAGCTCCACCCATGGAGCCAGGATAATCACAAGACATGTACCTTCCTAGAGACTGTGAGATGAGCCAAGATTATTCAACAATGTAATATATTGCTTTTCTCCAGAAAAAAGTTTTCATATTTATTTAGAAGTCTTTGCCTCATTTTGACTTGGAGTGTTAAAGTATTTATGCCAAGTGAAGATTTTGAGGTGTCAGAGAAATCTAAACTGCACACAAATCATGCTCTTTTGCTAAATAGGAGACATTATGCTTGCACTGTGCTATATAGTAGTATATCATAGGACTACATGGAATCTCCATACTATAATTTAAATTCTTTTTAAGCTTTATGGAATAAAATAGTCATCAATTCTATTAATTTTTTTCACATTTGCTTTAGCTGTTTTGGCTCAGGGGATAGAGCATCAGTCTGAGGACTGAAGGATCTCTGGTTTGATTCTAATCAAGGGCATATATCCAGGTTGTGGACTTGACCTTCTATAGGGTCTTGTAGGGGAAAGCCAATAAATATTCTATCTCATCATTGATGTTTCTATCTCTCTCTTTCTCTCCATTCCTCCCTGAAATCAATAAAAATATGTTATTTTTTTTATTTGAGCAACTGGTATTCTTTAATGCATTGGTTCATTAAATCTCTACTTTAGTTTTGGTTATACATCTTGCCTTATTCATAAATGTCCATATGTTGGATAAATATAAATAAATTAGGGGCCTGATGTACAAAATTCATGCAAGAGTAGGTCTTCCTTCCCCGGCTGCCAGCACCAGCTTCCCTCTGGCGCCTGGGACTCAGGCTTTCCTCTCAGCCTTGCTTTATCTGAAAGGTCATCTGGAAGGATATCTGGTCTAATTAGTATATTACGCTTTTATTATTATAGATATATATTTATTATTATATACTTATACTAGTATAATAAGTATATATAATAAATAGGATCTAATATTCTTATTTAAAAAGAATATGATTAGGTATTTTAAAAAGGTACACAATTGATGTTATAAACTTGAGGATGTGCTCTAGATATGTGAACCTGTCCTAAACTTTCATTTTGTGATCAAATTTGCAAGCATTTAGAGAGGTCAAAACAACCTCTTATTTTGAAGTTTATCAGCATGCTCAACATCTCAGCAGGTTTCTTGATTTATTCTTTTGTTGATCCAGAGTCAGCTCTTTGGCCTTTATGTGCTGACTTACTTTATAAATTATTAATGTTCTCACTGCCTGACAAAACACTTGAGCTCCTCAAGAAATTTTGATCATGCAGCAATACTTCCTCTGTTAGTACTGGTCCCCTTTAGGAATACTTTCAGATTGAATTAAGTAAATTCTTAATGGTGGTTTAGATACAAATCCACCTCTTTGTTGACTAAGTGGAATATAATTCAGGAGGGAAATGAAGATGAAATTGACAATTGACCCTCTAGGATTTTCTCAATAGCAGCATATTCTGAGAAAACTAAACCACATTAAAAAGAATTTATAATTTACTTCTTATAACATAAACTTTTATTTGTCATATGTTTACCTCTATGTATTATATAGAGAAAAAAGCATATGAAATGGGGTGAATTTATCTTCCTTATTTATCCATCTGTCAATGGTTGTTTAATTAACTAGAATAAGCATAGAAAAAATCTAAGAAAAGAAGTTAATAATAATTTTATTAACTAATTATGCCTGATCTTAAAAATTTAATATGTTATTCATTGCTTATTATTATTAATAATTTAAATACAATTTAAATAGTTATGGTCAGAATCTATATATTTAGAATATTGTTTTCTATTTAAGTTTGTGCCAAAAAATATTTTTGTGCCACTTTAGTTTTCAAAGTCCCCATATTTAATTTGGAACACAGTATTGCATTGAGAGAAAGTAGTGTAATTGTTTCCTTATTAAATATCATTCAAGTGACTCCTAATTTTTCATATTTAATGAACATTTTCATTTTTATAAATACTTTGTATTATTTTCTTAGGATAGATATTTTTACAATTAAATCATGTTAAAGCTTGTTTTCTATTAACCAACTTCCCCCCCACCCCAAAATGTTGACAATATTTGCAATAAGGCTTCCCTCCCAAAATTAGGCATGATTATTTACAAGTGTGAGAACTAATCAGTAAAATGGTAGCTTATTATACTTATTGTAAAGTAAGTATTTTTGTGTTTCTGATTAAAATTTTGTGTTTTGCTCTGGCCATTGGGCTCAGTTGGCTGAGCCCTGTCCCATGCACCAAGAGCTCGCTGGTCAGGAACCCAGCCAGGGTGCATGCCAGGGCTCGGTCCCCACTAGGGAATGTGCAGGAGGCAGACAACCAATGTCTCTCTCGATCGATATTTCTCTCTTGCCCTCTCCATTCCTGTCTCTCTAAAAAAATTAATATTCTGTTTCTTGGTTATATTTCCTTTTTTAAAATAAATTTTACCATCCATGAGACTTAAACTTTACTATTATTATATGAGCTCATTATATGTCACATCATGACAAAATTTTCAAGTATTTGTCACACTGTATTTTGGTCTGGTTTTATTCTTTTGAATTTATTTTCCATATTATTCAATAATATATATTTTATATCTATTTTGCCGTTACTTATAGTGTGCACTTCAACATTTATTCTTCCTTTCTAGATGATCCAAAATAATTGAATAATTATACCCTCCTTAAATTATCTTAACTATTTCAAAATACAATCTAATTTACTTGATTTTTTGTTGTTGTATGTGTGGAAGTATGTGTCTAAATCATTTTTTCTAAAATTGTATAATTCTTGAATTATTATTACTAAACTACAAACAGATAATGAATTCATCTATCTATCTCATCATCCAGTAATTTATTAATATTTCAATAAATATTTCTGAATGGCTATTCTAAACTTTATCATTATATAAGAGAATTATATGTCCTTTTGAAGTATTCTTAATCACTCACATGGAAATTTTGCTAGTCTCCATACCTGCCCAACACCAGTTACAACTAGTCGCATAGTCAGAATTAAGGAAACCCAGGCGGCCATGCTAAGAGCTCTGAGCTTTCTTTTTTTCTGATTATTTACTTCTGTCCTCCTCCTTCTTGTAGCATTTGTATATCATTAGATCCCTTGTTCTCTAGTCAAATAAATGAATTCCTTTTGAGACAATGTATCTATTTGTCATTTTTCATATCCTAAGGAGGGATCAGAATAATTTTCAGTAAAATAGCAATAGCAGTATTTGATTACTGCCTCACTCAAAGCCCTGTAGCAGAGATGATGTATATAATCTCAATCTGAAGAGGTCTCTGAAAGCACAACAGATACCTCAAATTGATAATAGCATAGAAAGAAGTCAACTTGGAAAGAATCTAAATAAAGAGGCAGATTTTCTAGGTGCCATTTTCTTGTATTCTGCCTCATTTTTGGAGATGAGTTTAGTTAAAAGTTTCTCAGATTTCAAGATATCATCATTTATTCATTTTAATTAGATATGATGAAAAACATTAACATTTTAGTAACCACATAAGCACAACTCTGCTAATTTTTTCTTATTTTCATTCTAATATTTAGGCAATGTCAATTCTAACAAATATCTCCTTAAATGACACAATAAGGTTATTTTTAAAATTTTAAATAGGGGGGAAATGCCCCAACCATATATACTTAAATGTTACTGAAACTAATCTCTTCATAATAAAATTATTTACCCAACAGTGTCTTAGAAACACACTTAAAGCACAATATGTTATACATTTTTTTTGTATCCCCACCACCTCACTCCAGGTCTTATATTTAGAATATATTTCAATATTCCATTTCTTGTTAATAGACTCCTAATATCTCCCTCCCCCAAATCACTTTAATGGTGATCATTTCCAGGCCCCTGAAATATTCTGCACTTTCCACTCAACAGATATGTCTTCTAAATTTTAAGCGTTTTTGTTGTTGCTGCTGTTGATAAAATCAGAGAGAAAGCCACTGTTTCAAAGGGGTATATTACATTGGTATTCAATTGTAAACATTGGATTAGTATAATTAAACTGGAATTCAAAGTAAAATTCTTATCCGAAAGAAACAGAGCAAGGCAAAGCTGGTGTCCCACATGCTGCATGGATTTGTTAGCATTATAAATAGCTCGTCTTTTACTAATCTAATTTTCAATATTTTTACTTTTAATAAAAGAACACAGCTTTAACTGGTTTGGCTCAGTGGACAGAGCATCGGCCTGCAGATTCAAGGGTCCCACGTTCGATTCCAGTTAAGGGCATGTACCTTGGTTGTGGGCACATACCCAGTAGGGTATGTGCAGGAGGCAGCTGATCAATGTTTCTCTCTCATCGATATTTCTAACTCTCACTCCCCTTCCCTTCCTCTCTGTAAAAAATCAATGAAATATTTTTTTTAAAAAGAAGATAACATATACTATTGATCAGAGGTTCCTGTTTTAACTCATTTGCTTTTTATCTAGAATACAACATAAATAGCAAGCATGTCTCAAATCTGATCTCTTTTCTTCTCTCTCTGAAGATATTCATTATAACTGACAGTTCCTACAGATTAAAAAAAAAAGTCTTTTTCTTCCCCTTGTTTTTTTTTTAATATTTTCTTCCAATAAATTGGGGATATATCAAAGTATCTATATTTTTATTATAATTATTTTCAAGAAGTAGAATCCTTGAAGCAAGATCACATGGTCAAAGTTTGTAAAATTTTTTAAATCATTAATCATTACTACCAAATTGTTTTATAGAAAAAAAATGAAGTTATGCTTCCAATTTTTAAACTCTAAACAGAATATTCATGATTTTGTTTGCAAACATATGTTAATGTGAAGAAATTGTCCAAGTGAACCATATGTTCTTACAAATATTACTTCTAACAGCACATTGCTCAAGGTAAACGCATACAGTTTAAAACAATGGCATGGATACATATCCAAGTACATATAAATATTCACCAATCTCCCTTTAAACACAATTATTAAGATAATATTTCAAAGTAATTTCTACATTTCTTTCTCTTTTAATTTTAAGTTGACCCTGAAAATTGTCAGCTTTTGATTTCATTAATTTTAAGCATTTTTTTCCCAGGCAGAAGAAGAACAATAAAAACAGAACAGCAAAGCTGATCTTGAGAGAGGCCAAGTGGGTGGTAAACCTATTTCAACTTATCACAAGACACATCACTATGTCACTAATAAATCTGGTTTAAAAGTTCTTAAATTTTTTTGCGAAAACCAGTTTCGCTCAGTGGAGGGAGCATCGAGCTGTGGACTAAAGGGTCCCAGATTCGATTCCAGTCAAGGGCATGTACCTTGGCTGCGGGCACATCCCCAATAGGGAGTGTACAAGAGGCAGCTGCTCGATGTTTCTCATCGATGTTTCTGACTTTCTATCCCTCTCCCTTCCTCTCTGTAAAAAATCAATAAAATATATTTTAAATAAATAAATAAATAAATAAATAAATAAATAAATAAAAGTTCTTAAACTTTTCAAAGACATTACAAAATGTAGACATAACAAAAAGATATAAGTGAATAGGGTACTTTTGTACTCTGTGGTAATTCATTATTTGCACAACAATGAACAAATGCTGAATATAGATATTGCTATCAAAATGAATGTCTCCCAGAGTCATTTTTATTACAATTAAATAGCTAAAGTGGATTTGTACAGTCTTCCATAAATCATTTTTTTTCCTGAGGCTTTGTAACTCTTAAAAAAATACTCTTTGAGTGATTATATAGAAACTGAGTCCTACTTAGGCTTCTACTTATTGTCAGAACTTCCCTTTATTAAAGATGACACACAAATTTTGCCATGTTCATAACTTTTAGGAACAAAAATGGTCTGTATTGTGATGAAATATAATAGAATTTATGTACTCACTGCTTGTGACACAAATTCTGGAGGCAATGTACAGAGATATTTGAGAAATCTAATCTGAAGATCGTACAATTTACGACCATTTTTTGTTGTGCTTACAAAAATGGATGTGCAAGTTAAATTTTTCAGCTTAGATATTGCTCACTGTCAAAAAGTATATCTCTGTGTGCTTGCTAAAGATGATCCATACTTAGTGAATCTACTTTCAGAAGACCAACTTTCTTATATTTTTCATAAATCAGTGCTTTTAAGGCCACTTTTCCACTAATCCACTAATCACACTATTAGCCACTTTGTTGTCCACCTAGCATCCTAATTGGTTTCATGGAAACCATTCTCTAACAGGGGTAGGGAGCCTCTTTTCTGCCAAGGGACATTTAGATATTTTGATATACCTAGAAGCCTTATGCATGAAATTCATGCAAGAGGCTCGGCCTTTGCAGCCTGACTTCCCGTGGCCCTACCCCCTGGTCATTCCAGAAGGTCTTTCCAGAAGATTGGTCATTCTATCTGGTCAAATTAGTATATTAGCTCTTTATTATATGGAATTTGTGGGCCATACAAAATTATTAACTTAAAAATCAGTCGACTACATTTGATCAAATTCTTCATTAATTCATCCCTAATGCCTTGGCAGGGCCAGACCAAATGATTTTGTGGTCCTTATATGGCCAGCAGGCTAAATGTTCCCCATCCTGCAGCTCAAGGCAGGTATAAAAACAAATCTGATGACCTTACTCATAGAATCTTACTTTTGTAAACTCATTATTTTCCATGATGTTTACATTCTCTTAGTAAAAGTGTGGCCTTGTAGAGCCTGTCATATCCTGGTCTATACTGAACTCTCCAGCCTGGCCTCAGGCACTGCCTGCTTTGCTGTCAATAGCCAAAAACTCACAACTCCTTTTATTTCCACTAAACATATTCCTTCTCTCTTGCTCCTTTCCTGAGCTATTTTCTATCTCCCTCCATAGTCTTATTTTTTCTAGATAATTCCTACTCTTTTCAGTCATAAACTTTATAGTTTTATCCCCAGGGTGTTTTCTATCACCCTAGAAAAGCACCCCATATTTCTCCTGTAAAAATTTAATTATGTGCGTTTTCGAGACTGGGAGGCACCCTCCATGGAGGCCAAATTCAAAACTATTTTCCTCTCTCAGATATTCTCTGGCTTATAGCAATAGGCACAAAAATACTTTTCATGAATGAACAATTAAATAAGCAAAGGTTTAGAAGTTAGTTTGCCTGAAAAAGAAATATTAGGTACATAACAAGTGACTTTAAAGATATTCCAGAATATTATAATTTGAACCTTGCTACCTTTGAGATCATAATAATGCTGATTTTGTGGCTAGAAATTAACTTTGAACTTGTTATTAAAAGAAAATTTGCAAGCAGGCTTATCATGTAGATAAAACTAGAGAAGCTAGTTAACATAATTGCAAAAAGAAAAAAAAACATTCCCAAATACATACATTCACATTATCTATACACAGTCTTCAAATTGAAAAATAATTTGTTAATTTTGTGGTCTTACTTGTATTGAGAAACAATTTTTCCCACTGTTATCCGAAATAATAATAGTACTTTTATCCATGCTCTAATTAGACCTTTTTGCAAAATAGATAAATTTCCCTTACTCTCAATTCCCACACTATATTATCCTATCTAATAAAAGAGTAATATGCAAATTGATCATACCTGTGATCAAGCCATGCCCACAGACATGCCCACCACCATTCAGGAGCAAATTATGCAAATAAACCCCAACCAAGATGGCTGCTGCCACTGAGAGCAGGAGGGAGGCTTGGGTTTCCCCGGCAACCCAAGCTTTCCACTTGCTATTGCCAGCCTAGGCTTACACTCAATCCTACAAAGTTTCAATTATAGAAGATACATAATCCCAACAGAAATAGCAGCAGCCATGGAGCTGGAGAGAGAAGAGGCTAGGGTTGCCTGGGTGATGGAGGAAGCCAAATTTTTGCAGCATTAGCCTAAGCCTCCACTCAAGCTACAAAGTTTCAAACAGAAATGGCTGTCACCATGGTGCAAACAGAAGGCTTGGTTCCACTCCAGGCTACAAAGTTTCAATTATAGAAGATACATAATCCCAACAGAAATAGCAGCAGCCATGAAGCTGGAGAGAGAAGAGGCTAGGGTTGCCTGGGTGATGGAGGAAGCCAAATTTTTGCAGCATTAGCTTAGGCCTCCACTCAAGCTACAAAGTTTCAAACAGAAATGGCTGTCACCATGGTGCAAACAGAAGGCTTGGTTCCACTCCAGGCTACAAAGTTTCAATTGTAGAAGATAAATTAATCCCAGATCCCAGGGCCTCCCCTTGGGTCGCTGAAGGGCATAGCCAGCCTGCAAACTACCATAGACCCCTTGACCAGGCAGCCCCACAACCCAAGGGAACCCACCCTAATCCAAGACAACCTTCAGGGGAAACCACCTGGTCCCTATCCATGCACCAGTCCTCTATCCTATCTAATAAAAGAGTAATATGCAGATTGACCATTACTCCAACACACAAGAGAGCTGCCCCCATGTAGACACCACAAGATGGCCAGCAGGAGAGGACAGTGGGAGGTTCCAGGCCTGCAAGGGTGGACAGTTGAAAGGGACCAGGCCTGCAGGGGAGGGCAGTTGGGGATGATCAAGCCTGCAGGGGAGGGCAGTTAGGGGTGACCAGGCTAGCAGAGGAGGGAAGTTGAAGGCAAACAGGCTGGCAGGGGAGTAGTTAGACATCAATTAGGTTGACAGGGTAGTGGTTAGGGGTGATCAGGCTGGCAAGCAGAAGCGATCAGGGGCAATCAGGGAGGCAGGCAGGCGAGCAGTTTGGAGCTAGCAGTCCTGGATTGTGGGAAGGATGTCCACCTGTCCATTTAGGCCCAATCCCGGTAGTCAGACATCCCTCGAGAGGTCCCAGACTGGAGAGGGTGTAGGCTGGGCTGAGGGTCACCCCCCTCCGTGCACAAATTTCATGCACTGGGTCTCTAGTCCTATTTAATAAAAGGCTAATATGCAAATTGACCAAATGGTGGAACAACTAGATGCTATGACACCCACTGACCGTTAAGGGGCAGACACTCAGTGAATGAGCTACCCCCTGGTGGTCAATGTGCACCTGCTCTGCCAGAAGCCAGGCTAATGGCTGGCTCCAGGTCTTGAGAGGCTGCAGGCTGGGCTGATGGCCTCCCCACCCCCCTGCCGTTGAGTGCATGAATTTCTTGCACTGGCCCTCTAGTCTCTCTATATAAAAGCCTGATTGACCATCGCAACCAAACAGATGACTGAACAGACTGCATGGGGTGACTAGGCCAGCAAAGAGGTTGGTGAAAGGAGACCAAACAACTAGGTAACTGGGATTA
The DNA here is from genome assembly GCA_027563665.1 of Antrozous pallidus. NCBI lineage: Eukaryota > Metazoa > Chordata > Mammalia > Chiroptera > Vespertilionidae > Antrozous > Antrozous pallidus. Next base: position 101,728,123 of record CM050514.1, read on the forward strand.
CAGGTATATTCTTAGTGGGAAAGGTGTATTTGTATTAATTCTTTTGACACTGAAAAATCACCCCAAATATAGTTTCTCAAAACAACACCAATTTATTATCTTAGTGTTCCTCAGGTCAGAAATCTGACACAGTCTTACTTGGCTAAGATCCTGGTGTTGACAGGGCTGCATTCCACTCAGAAGCTTTAGCAGTCCGGAAACTTTTCTTGTTTCTGATGGCCAGTTCTTCCATCTTCAAAACACAACAGCAGGCTGGTGCTTTTCCCTGCCCTCTCCAGGCTCTTCCTTTGTCATCACATCTCCCTCTGACCTCAGCTTGGAAAGTTTATCTGTTTTTATGGATTTATGCAGTGAGACTATGTTCACCTGGTAATGCAGGAAAATTCATCCCAAAGTCCTTAACCTTAATGACAACTGCAAAGTCCCTTTTTCCATAGAATGTAGCATAATATCAGGTTCCATGGGTTAGACCCAGACATCTTTGGGAACATCATTATTCTTCTTACCATTAAGGCTTTGTAAAAGTATTTGGGAATGATCAGAACAAACAGGTAGTTTTAAAATTTTCCCAGAATTCAAATAAAACATTGATCAATAGTAGGTGATGTTAATGATTTAAATCAATTTGGTTTGTCAAGAAACTCATTAAGCAATTATTCCACTGCTCTTTTTAAAACTGAACTAAGGAAAGTATTATTTTATAATTGAGACATATTTTAAATTGATTCTGAATTAATGAGATTATAAGTTTTTTATTTCATTTTAAAATATTTTTTTCTGAAGTTTATTATTACAATCTAGTAATTTTGTCACCAAGTTGAGTTCTAAACAAGGAACACATGAACCTTGATTTTATAACTTCATAATTATAAGGACAATGCTACATTGGAGACACAAATGTTAACATATTGTATTATAATAAATTGGAGTTAGAATTGTAGGAGGAAGGGTAAAGATATTTTCCAAAAATAACTATTGATCTCATTATATTCTCCCCTGCTTTATATATTTCTCCCTTTTAATTTATTAGCAACTATTATTGCAGTTGACTCTCTTTTTGCTTTCTCTCATTTTCCTCATAGAAAATAAGGAATAGTGACTAATGTTTATTGTGATTCTACTTGGACTATATATCTCATTTAATTCTGATAGAAAACTCTTGAGGCAAATTTTGTTTTAATTTTTTTATTTTTAAATTACAGTTGACATACAATATTATATTAATTTCAAATATATAACCTTGTGATTGGACATTTGTATATGTTCTGAAATGATCATCCTGATAAATCCAGTACTCTTCTGACACCACATATAGTTATTATAATATTATTGACTATATTCCCTATTCTATATTTTACATCCCTGTAACTATTCTGTAACTACTAATTTGTACTATGTAATCCTTTGATCCTTCTTAGCCATCTCTCCCCTTCCATCAAGCATTCTTCAAAACATTCTCTGTATCTATGAGTCTGTTTCAGTTTTGTTCATTTGTTTTTTCCCTTATAGTCCACATGAAGTGAAATCATATGGTATTCTTTTTTCTTTGTCTGACTTATTTCGCTCAGCACAATACCCTCTTGGTCCATCCATGTTGTCACCAACGATGACCTTCTTTTTTATGAAGAAGCAATATTCCATTGTACAATATATAGACATCTTCTTTATCCATTTATCTACTGATAAACTGTTTTCATGTATTGGCTATTGCAAATAATGCTGCATTAAATATATGGGTGTATATGTCTCTTTGATGTAGTGTTTTGGGTTTCTTTGGATAAATACCCAGAACTGGATTCTTCTTTGTCTCTTGTTATAGCCTTTATTTTAAAGTCTATTTGGTCTAGTGTAAATATTGTTACCCCAGCATTTTTATGTTTCAATGTTCGTGAAATAAGTATACTTTCCATCTGCTTTCTTTTAGTCTGTATGTGTCTTTTGATCTGAAGTGAGTCTCTGGTAGACAGCATGTGTAAGGGTCTTGTTTTGTTATCCAGTCACCATATATGTCTCTTTATTGGAGCATTTATTCTTTTTCACTTAAAGTAATTAATTGTTAATTAAATATATTTATTTCCATTCTATTATTTATATTTTAATTTTTTCTTCTTCTTAAAGACCTTTAAACATTTCGTGTTATATTGGTTTGCAGATGATGAACTCTTTAGGTTTCTCTTATCTGGGAAGCTCATTATCTGTCCTTCAATTCTAAATGATAGCTTTGCTGAGTAGAGGAATCTCAATTGTACATCTTGTTTTTCATCACTTTGAATATTTTGTGTCAACCTATTCTGGCCTACAAAGTTTCAGCTGACAGCCTTATGGGAACTCGCTTGTAGTTAACTTTTTTTTTTGCTACTTTATGATTCTTTCTGTCTCTAATCTTTTGAAATTATTTTAATGATATATTCTGGTGTGGACTTCTTTAGATTCTTCTTGTTTGTTATTCTATGGGCTTCCTGGACTTTTATGTTTATTCTGTATACCAGGATAGGGAAGTTTTCTGTAGTTAATTCTTTTAATGGGTGTTAATTTTTGCTTTCTCTCTTCTTCTTTTGGCACCCTCATGATAGGAGTGCTCATACACTTGGAATTATCTCAGAGGCTCTGTATACAGGTCTCTATTTTTTTTTCTTTTTGCTGTTCTGATTGGGTGTTTTTTACTTCCTTATCTTTCCAAACTCTTCTGCTTCATCGCCTTCCTCTTTTGTTGAGACTCTGTAATGTATTCTTCATATCTGAATGGTTCATTTTCATGGTTTCCAAGTCTTTTTTTATGCTGTTAAAGTTTCCACTAATTTCCGTAAACACCCTTATAATCAAAGTTTTGAAGACTACATCTGGTAGTTTGCTTGCCTCCATTTCATTTAGTCCTTTGCCTGGAGATTTCTCGTTTTGTGTGTGTGTGTGTGTGTGTGTGTGTGTGTGTGTGTGTGTGTGTGTGTGTTTCATTTGATACCTGTTTCTTTGTTTTCTCATTTTGCTTCCTTCCAGTGTTTGCTCACCACAAACATGTCATACGCAGGATATTTTTCAAACAATAAGAGGGAGTTGTTTAATATCACTTCTGCATGAAACAGTAATGGAAGTTGGGACAAGTTAGAAGTTGAGTAAAATACTTAAAAATAAAATCTAGTATAGAGGTTCCTTAAGAAGCTTTGAAAGCTCCAACGTATACTTGTGAGTTTAGAGGGCTATGCTTATTTTCAAAATTGAGCCTATGCCCAAGAAATACTGAGATGCCCTCACTTCTGCCTGGCCTTTAACTAAGCACAATCAAGAAATTAAGGTAAAGTCCGATCTGTAAACTGTTTGTTGGAGCATTGAACTAAAGATAATATCAAAACAAAGAGATATACATCTGAACATATAATCAAACTATTGAAAAACAAAGTGATAATCATACAATAAAGGACCATTCATAACTTACAAGGATCTCCACTAATGCTAAATAAAGTAATCAAGATAATGTGGTACTCCCACGGAATACACATATAAATCAATGGAGTAGATTTGAGAGTACACAAATAAATACATATCTATGGTTAATTGATTTTCCTCATGGATAATCTGGGATGGTCTTTTCAAATAATGACACTTGGATAACAAGCAAACGAATTAAGTTAAACCCTGACTCACATCATAGATACAATTAACTGAAAATGTATAAAAAATCTAAATTAAATAGCTAAAGCTATAAAAATTAAAGAAGAGCTGAAACCGGTTTGGCTCAGTGGATAGAGCATCAGCCTGCGGACTGAAGAGTCCCAGGTTCGATTATGGTCAAGGGTATGTACCTTGATTGCAGGCACATCCCCAGTGGGTGGTGTGCAAGAGGCAGCTGATCAATGTTTCTCTCTCATTGATTTTTCTCTCTATCCCTCTCCCTTCCGGTCTTTAAAAAAAACCCATCAAATATATTAAAAAATAAAAGTAAAACAATCTTTATTTAAAAAATAAAATAAAAAAAATTAAGAAGAAAATGTAAGCATACATTTTTATTACTTTTTTAATTTTTTATATTTTTTAAAATATGTGTCCTTATTTCTCCATTATTTCCCCACCCCCTACTCATGCCCCACCCCAGACTTTGAATTAGACAAACATTTCTTAGATATAAAAAGAAAAACACAAGCAACAACAGTAAAATACATACATAAGACATCTCTAAATGGAAAAACAATATGCCTCAAGGGACATCACAAAGAAACTAAAAAGGCGGTCCTGGCCAGGTGGCTCTTTGCTTGATCACTGTTCACCAAAATGTTGTAGGTTTGACCCCTAGTCAGGGCAATTATGGAGGCAATGGATCACATCAGTATCTCTCTCTCTCTCTCTCTTGCCTTTCTTCCCTCCTTCCCTCCCTAGGTTATGGGGTTTGACATGCTGGTCAGAGCACGTTCATGAAACAATGGATAGATGTTTCTTTCTCTCATATTTATCTTCCCCCTTTTCATTTCCTTCCTTCTTCCCTCCATCACTTTCTCTGAAAATAAATAAAATATATCCTTAGGTGAGGGTTATAAAAAAGACAATCATGAAATATGAGAAAAAATTCCAAATTCCATATCTGATAATGGATTTGTATTTAGAACTTTTAACAGAAAATGACTCAAATTAAAAATAAAAACAATCCAATTAAAAATGGGCAAAGTATTTCATCCAAAAAGATATACCAGTGTTCAATAAACACATGAAAAGAAGTTCAAATTCAGTAGTTATTAGGGAAATGCAAATCTAATCCATAATGAGATACCATTTCACAGTACAAGGGTGGCTATAATAAAAAAGATTTCCAAATAAATGTTAAATATATATTTGTACCGATTTTACAGTAATTTTATCTCATGAGAGGGAGAAATGAAAGGGGAGAGAGACAGAGACAATGAAATCTCACTAAATTCTCTCAATTCTTACATGGGTATGAACACAATTTACATTGAATTTGGAGAAACTAAAGTATTAAGATTTATCCACTTGAAATTCAAAGGTTAAGAGTTTGTAGGTTTACCAAGAAAAGAAAAATGAAACATTAAATCATAGATTTAGTTAAATCAGTGGATAAATAAATGAAGCAGGATTAATGGCAGTATTTTAAACTATGGCTTTAATGGTAAAAAATAGTTATAAAATTCTTTATATTTTATATATTTAATGTACATTTACACATTTTGAATAAGATTATAACTTTTATTCTGAATTTCATGTCTTACTTTCTTTAAGACAACCCCATTGCAACAATTTGAAGTCATTTTAAACTTATAATTATGTGACTTAGTTTTATTTCCAGCGATTTCATTGGCTACCATAATAAACCTTTTTAAATATATTTTTTCTAGCTTTATTGAGAAATAACTGACATGTATCTCTATATTTTTAAAGTATAAAACGTGGTAATTTGATTACATGTTTTGTGAAATGATTACTACAAGAGATTTAATTAACATCCATCTTTTCACATAGACATAATAAAAAGAAAACATAGAAAGAAAAAAGAGAAATATTTTCTTTTTATGAGAATTCTTAGGATTTAGTCTCTAAACAATTATCCTACATATTGCACACATCATACAGCAGTGTTGTCTAGAGCCATTATATTGTACATTATATCCCTAGTAGTTATTTATATTATAACTAAAAATTTGTACTTTTTAACCTCCCTCTTCCAATTAACCCTCCCCTCATCTTCTGCCTCTGGTAATTACAAGTCACAAGTTGGATTTATTTTTCTAAGAGTGTGGTTTTTTGTGTTAGATTCCCCATATGAATTAGATCATGCAACTTTTATATTTTTCTGACTGATTTATTTCACTTAGCATAATGCTTTCAATATCCCTCCAAGTTATCCTCAATGATAGAAATTCCTTGTGTGTGTTTTTTATGGCTAAATAATATTCCATTGTATATATACCATAATCTATTTATTTATTTATCCATCAGTGGACACTTGATTGTTTCCAAGTATTGGCTACTGAAAATGATGCTATTATGAACATGGAGGTACAGATAATAAACTAATTACTATTATCCGTTAATCTTTACTGGAGGACATTTTTCCATTGGTTTTTAAAGGGTTTGGAAGGAGAGAACAGAGGGAGAGAGAGAGAGAGAGAGAGAGAGAGAGAGAGAGAGAGAGAGAGAGAGAGAGGTGAGTGAGACACATAAATTGGTTGGCTCCCTCATGCACCCTAACAAGTGCCTAGAGATACAACCTGCAATCCAGGTATGTGCACTTGACCAGGAATCAAACCCGAGACCCTTCCATGCATGGGCTGGTATTTTAACCATGTTGGCCAGGGCTTAAAGTATCTCTTGCTTTTGAAAAAACAAAAAAATTCACGAGATGCAGTTTTGTTCATATAAGGGTAATATGTAATAAACTTGTTTTGTGTTTCTTCTTTATTGTTTAGAGTTATACATTATAGCCTTCCTGTGTAGTGTGTTGTGTGTGAGTAGATGAAAAAGTAAACCTTGTTTGGGAGAAGTTCTTTTCTTAAATCAAAAAGTGACATTTGAAGGCATAATAATAGTATTTTCCATACAAATGATGAAGACTAATAACTATGGAAATAACTATTTATTTCCATATTGACTATGGCTGGATGGATCTGATGATTCCTGGAACCTGTGAGTCAGAATTATGTCCATTATATAACCTGTTTCCATTAATGCTCACCTGTGAGCTATTTCTTGGTGAATTAACCAGCCAAGGTTAAATCAGTAAGAGCAGAAATTGGAGAAAGCCTCTGCTTTTATTGGAAATCATATGCTGTTACTCATGTTTCATTTTATGCAGTCACTGACATTTTCAAAGGCTATGCTTTTTAACTGTTTTTCATACAAGAATGTATCTGAGTTATGCCAATTTTTAAGCTAAAATTGATAATGATTAAGGTTTGAGAATTAGTAGTGTTCTTGATAAAGCAAAGGTCTGCTTTCATGACTTTGAATGATATTCTTTGTCTCTTACGTTGTTTGTGAAAAATACTATTTCCCTAAAGTTTTCTCATTTATATTTAAAGTATAGAGCATGCTAAGTGCCCATGGAAAAAGTCTACTGAATTTCCATTCTTCTGTGTTTCCTTTGAACAGGGTTTAGGTTCTAAACATGCACTCTTCCTCACTCTCCAATCCTCGCACTACTAATAACCCAAAAGACCAGCAGAACTAATCTGATTATATGATTTATCTTCTTGATGCCAATTAACATCCACTCCTTTGCTATTTTCCACTCTGTAAGTATGATATGACTTCACATTTTCCTTTTCTACTCCTATCGTCCACAAATTTCCAACTTCTGGAATATTTTACAGTGGCCTTTGGCATTGATTTCCCATTGCCAACAATATTCTCTGTATAATCAACTACTTCTAAAAATATTATTATACTTTCTAGCTGTAATTGAAATGTGGACATTCCCTGGGGTCATTATAATGGGTTTTGTTTGTTTTTGGTCCTACATGTCTCATATCAATGAACTTGGAAGTGTATGGAGTCATCTGACTTTTCTTTGGCACTTTTTAAGTCATTTCTATCCATAGTCATACCAATCACTCCCTTTTCAGTTATCTATCAATCCTACTTGAAGATTTTAGCAATTTCTTACTATCATTCTTTCTTGTACTGCTCTGTTTCTATCCTTAGTGATTTTGGTATCCACATAAGTAAGGGACTCTATTAATTCAATATCCTTTCAATTTCTTGAACTCATATCCTCCAAAGTTCAAGCCTGTACAGAACCCAACCACTATCACCCTGTCATTACCAATAACTAACTCAGTAACTTCAACTTCAAGCATCTTACTCACTGGCTACCATTTTTACCATTTCCATTTACTTTCTCTGTTACTTCAACACCATATATTATTTGACTACCCCTCAGGCACCTCATAATCTTTCTTTTTAAAATTTTTACCCTCCTCATATTCATATACTTCTTCCCTCTTTACCTAAGTTATTATCTGTACTCTATCTTTAAAATGTATATACTGCCAACTCCTTTGCCTCTTTAGTCTTTAAAAACTTCCTTGAAAAATCTGGAAAGGTTGTTATGTACAACTCTTGCCTCTCTGCATTAGTTGAATGTAACTAGGAAAAACACAGTTTAGTTAATTTTTTCCATTAATAGCTATTAATATCAAGTAGGCACATTATACTGACCAGAAATCAGAATCATTTTTCTAATTTACCCCACTTTTCTGTTCTATCCCATGTCTTTTCTTCTCTTATCAAATGTTTTGTACCTCTTCTTTAACTCAGAAGGGTAATCTTGTTTCTTATGAAGCAATCCAGAGAAAATTTCCGCTAGCACTCACCACCACATCTACACATGCACCAGCATGTTTCCTTGTTCTTTGACATTCTTCCTATTAAGTAAGTGACCTACCGTATAAGGTGGCATTAATAACATTTTCTAAGGATTCAGGTTCTCTCCCTTAGGTTGGTTGGATCCATGAGTTAGTTCTGGTCAGTGAATTGGGAATGAAAATGATATGTTTCACTTCTAGACAAAGCTACCTAATGACAATGGAAAGCCTTGGAAATCTCTTTCTGTTTAATTTGGAGAGAGGTAATGATCTATCAGTGGTTGGCAAACTCATTAATCAACAGAGCCAAATAGCAACAGTACAACAACTGAAATTTATTTTGAGAGCTAAAGTTTTTAAACTTAAACTATATAGTTAGGTACATTGTTATTAACTTAATTAGGGTACTCTTAAGCTGGCCTTTGCTAAAAACTCAAGGGGCCAAAGAGCCACATGTGATTCGCGAGCTACAGTTTGCCGACCACGGGTCTAGATTATGGCTGTACTGTGAGTGTAGCTGGAGAATCAGTCCAGTGGGATATCTTTGTCTCCCTGTTCGAGAAAACTGACCGGTTTTCAGCCGCCCGTCCTATTCCCTGGCGCGCGCTCCAAACCTCTCTCAGCGCGAATCTTCAACGCTGTCTGTCGCCGCTCCTCCGAGTCACAGTGTCTTATCTTCACTTTTATTTGTGGAATTTTCACTCGGCCAGCTTTCTGGTGATTCTGGAAGGTGCTTGTTCTTTCGTTAAGTTGTAGTTTTAAAATTGCTGTGTATGACAGCAAGATAGGTGTTTTAACTATGCTGCCATCTTGGTTCTCCATATTATCATTCTTTGAAGGTAATCTGTTTTTTGTCTCTGGTACCTGTTAAGAATTGTTTGACTTTAGTGTACCGAGGTATCACCATAATATGGCTAAGTTTAGATTACTTTTTATTATTAATTGGAATACTTTTAATATTTTTGTCATTTTTATCATTATGAAAGTTTTTAAGCCATTCCATTTTGAAACAATACCTCAGTCCAAATTTCTATTTTTTCTCATTTTGGAACTCAAAATCACAATATTCTAAAAACATTCATTAAATGTCAATTTGGTCACACTTTCCTACATGTCTTATTAAACAGTGTGGAACAGGGTTGCATTAGATATGATCATCAAAGCTGTCAGTTGCCTGGTATTCAACAGCAGCTGTAAGAGTCCTCATATAGAACTAAGCAGTGCCCCCTCTCTGAAACTGTAATTACTTGTAGCCTGACCCTGCCACATTGTGTCATTATTTCTACAAGTTTTATCCTATACACTGGAAATCAAATGCCCTTTATAACATTACCTAGTACTTCAAAGAAAACAAAGAAACTACTAGAGATATTAAAAATTTAAGTTTAACTTATTTGCAAATTTCTAAAAAATTCTTATCTGAAACAGGAATTGGAGATTTTTAATTACCTATTGGACACTTTTAAAAATAAGCAACATGAATATTCATTAAAATACTTTTAGTTTATTTCAAAGAATAATCTCTAATATTTGACCTATTATAAAAGACTAGAGGCTTGGTGCATGGATCCCTTAGCCCAGCCGGCACCCTCTCACCATCTGTAAGCCCTCAGGGGATGTCCTACTGATGTCTTAGGAGAGTGGGGAGCAGAAGGCAACCCCACCAAGCCTATCTGGGGATAATGCTGGGGGACCCTGCCCCTAATCGCCCCACCGCTGCTGCTGCCTGTGGCCTCCCTCTGCAGGAGGTGACCCAGTGGGTGATCAGGGAATGGCGCCAGCCCCCACCACCCTACCGCTGCAGGATGTTGCCACCCCTCCCCCACCCCATTGCTGTTCTCTCCCTCTGCCTGCTGGCAAGTATCTTGGCTGGCCTGGTGACACCTGCTCACTGGCCCCCAACCCTACTGACCAGTTGTTCCAACATTTGGTCGATTTGCACATTACACTTTTATTATATAGGATTGCTTTACTTGGAGGGAGATTTATCCACCAAAATGAGCTCTGGAAGGAGTGTTTTTCAAGGTGTGGTGCTACATTGTAACAGGTAAGCCAGATGAGTGTTATGCATTGTATTATTTGAGAGGATCTCTTTTGAAGTTTGACTCTCAATAAAGAGACATTGGCTCATTAAAATTATACCTCTGGCATGACCATATTGAGTATCAGATTTTTATTATAAAAAATTGAGCACCCAATATTTCTTTATCATTTTTCTTCCTTCTGTGGAATAAAATCTAAGCTCCCTGCAATCCTATCTAATAAAAAAGTAATATGCAAATTGACCATAGCTCTGATACACCAATAAGCTACACCCACTAGGCAATCTAAAGCAAATATGCAAATAAACCCAATCAAGATGGGTGCAGTCATGGAGAGAGCCGGATGGAGGCTTGTGTTTCCACAGCAATGGAGGAAGCCAAACTTTCTGCCTGCCCTGGCCTGCCCAGACCTGCACTGCAGACTACAAAGTTTCAATAATAGAAGATAAATAAATTCCAACAAAACCAGTGGCAGCTACGGAGCTGGAGAGAGCAGGAGGCTAGAGTTGCTCCTGGCAATGGAGGAAGTCAATTCCTACAGCCCTAACCTGCCTTGGCCTCTGCTTAAGGCTACAAAGTTTCATTATAGAAGATAAATAAATCCCAACAGAAATGGTTGCTGCCTCAGAGCAAGCAGGAAGCTTGGCTCTGCTCCAGGCTACAAAGTTTCAATTGCAGAAGAAAAATAAATTTCATATATCAGGGCCTCTGCTTGCATAGCCAGGGGATGTAGCTGGCCTGAAAACCAGTGCAGGCCCCTTGCCCAGGCTGCCCCATGCCCCAAGAGAACCCCTACCCTGATTTAGGACACCCTTCAAGGCAAACCAGCTGGCTCCCACCATTCACCAGGCCCCTATCCTATCTAATAAAAGAGCAATATGCAGATTGACCATCACTCCAACACACAAGATGACTGCCTCCATGTGGTCAAAGATCCTGCCCCCATGTGGACACAAGATGGCCACCACAAGATGCCCAGCATGGGAGGGCAGTTGGGAGTGACCAGGACTGCAAGGGAGGAAAGTTGTGGGTGATCAGGCCAGAAGGGGAGGGCAGTTGTGGGCGACCCAGGCTTGCAGGAGAGAGTAGTTGGGGGTGACTATGCCTGCATGGGAGGGCAGTTAGGGGAAAACAGGCTGACAGGGCAGTGCTTAGGAGGTGATCAGGCTGGCAGGCAGAAGTGGTTAGGGGCAATCAGGAAGGCAGGAAGGTGAGCAGTTGGGAGCCAGCAGTTCTGGATTGTGAGAACGATGCCCAACTGCCTCTTTAGGACCTATCTCACCAGGATCAAGCCTAAATGAACGGTCAGACATCCCTTGAGGGGTCCCAGATTGGAAAGGGTGCTTGTTGGGCTGAGGGATACCCCTCCCTCCCCATGCATGAATTTCATGCAATGAGCCTCTAGTGGTATATAAGACTCTCAGTGAGCTTTCCTCTGCCTACTTCTCAGACCACTGCAGACGCAGGCCTGACTGCAGCCATGGGTGGCCAGGACCCAGGCCTGACTTCCACCCCAGGTCCCTCCTGCCCCCTGTCTGTGTCCACTCTGGGGCTGCCCAAGCCAGTGCGGTGGTGCAGCAGCTAGGAGAAGGCCCCCCTGTCTCTATCTCCATCTCTGCTCCAGGCCTTACCTGGCAATGGAGGAAGTCAATTCCTACAGCCCTAACCTGCCTTGGCCTCTGCTTAAGGCTACAAAGTTTCATTATAGAAGATAAATAAATCCCAACAGAAATGGTTGCTGCCTCAGAGCAAGCAGGAAGTTTGGCTCTGCTCCAGGCTACAAAGTTTCAATTGCAGAAGAAAAAAAAATATATATATATATAGAGAGAGAGAGAGAGCAAAAAATTAGAAGAGAGACCCACTTTACCAGTGAGCTCTGGTGCTCTGAGCGGCTGTGAGTTCATGTATTCTAAATTCTCCTATCTGACTATGTCAGGGCTGGTTCTTCTTGAATCCTGCCCATTGTACTAACTGTTGGGAACTTAGTCCAAGTTCCTCCTTTATTCTCTGCTCACTAACAACAGGAGTTGTGTCTGAGCCCCTCTGCCTGGGACTGGACTTCCTAGGATGTCAGATCTTAGAGCAGCCGTGAGAGGTTGTCAGTGTATAAGAATGAGTCTTTATTGCAGAAGCTGGTGACCATCTAGCCATCAGACAAGAGCAGTTCTCACAACAGAATCCATACAGGCAGGCAGCTGGACACCATGTGATAAATACCTATATTTTCCCCTTAAGCTAGCATCAGTATCTGTACCCACAGCTATTATCTGAGTAGCCGCATGCTGCCTCCTAGACTCACTACCTCACACATAGCAGTATATGAGCTCTCTGGCTTCTCCTGTATCTCCTGCACAGCTGCTCTCTCTAGCAGACTTCTTCACACACTCCATCCTAGCTGCTCTCTCTCCATACTCCAGCAGACTTATCACTCTATCCGCAGCCAACTCCAGCCAACTAGCTGGTCAGTAACCTACTTTTACACTATTTAGACGAAGAAGGTTTTGTGCCAATAGTTATATCAATCATATCGGTTACTGAAGAGCACAGTGTACCATGTGTCAAGAACCCATCATGGTATCTTGACCTGATTAGGATTCGCAGGCCCAGAGTCCTTGAACATCATGGTTAGGCACATGCCCAGAGGAGCCTTTGACTATTCTGGTATATTGATAGCAAGACGATTGTGCTCCCACTGGCCTTGACTATCCAGGGACCTGGCATGATTCCCACAATCAACCAGAAGAAATCTTTATTTACATGATAGTCATACTTCCAACATATATTGGGACTTTGTATGCATATGGGATTGTTCTAGATCTCTATGCTCAACTCTGTGTGGTACATACCGCTTTGATTTCCATTATTCAGATGGAAAGCCAAGGCTTAGAGAGTTTAAGTGACCTATTCTTGTCAAGTGACCAATAAATTTTAGAACAGTTTCTTAACTCAGAGTCTAGCTTTAGAATGTTCTCTCTGAACCTTGACATTATGTTGTTTCTGTGGGGAAAAATATAATGAGAATTTAATAAATTTAATAAATTCTAAGTGAGAAGTCACTTTGTAAAGAATTTTTCTAGTGTAATATTTGTTGCCATGTAGCAATTTACCATAAACTTAGCAGTTTAAAATAATACATATATGTTCATTCGCTGTTTCTGTGACTCAGGAGTCCAGTCATGGCCTAGCTGGGTCCTGTTTGGGATCACACAAGTCAACAATCAAGGTGGCTATGCTCTAATCTAGATGCTGGATTGGGGATGAGTCTACTCTCAATTGCACAGTATGATGGTTGTCAGGGTCAGTTTTTTCCTGGTTGTAGCACTGGGTGTCTTGCTACTGCTGTTTATTGTTTGCTGTTGGCCACTCTCAGCTCCTCCAGTCCAGCCATAGTTACTGGAGGGAACCTGCACTAACTGGCGACTATGTAATTTTCCTAACATGTTGCTTACTGCATCAAACCAGCCAAGAGAGTCTCAAGAACAAGTTGGCTAGTAAGACAGAATCTTAGATAATATTATGTCATTAAGGGGTGATAGTCCTTCACCTTTGCCATACCATATTGGTTATAATAAAGTCCCAGATTCTGGTCACACTAAGGGGAAAGTGTTATAAAAGTTTCACTTTCAGGAGGTGGGAATCATTAAAGGGTCAACTTAGAGTCTGTCCAACACTGTCTTCTGGACCAAAATGACATATCTCTCACATCCAAAATAAAGTGATCCATTCCTAACTTCCCCAACAGTATTATCCCATTACAGTATTTGATTAAAGCTCAAAACCTCAACATAAAAGTCAGGTCAATGACTGGAAGAGGTCCTTTATGTGGTGGTCAAAAGCTAAGTTAACCCCCCCACCATCATCTCTGCCTTTGATGTCCATGTCCTTGTATAATAACCCCTCCTGAGTATGAGCAGGACCTATAATTTGCTTCTAAACAGTAAAATCTGGCAAAGTAGAAAAGTTAATGAGATGTTCGTCCCAAGATTGCATTGCAAGACATAAGACTATGTGGTTGTCAGATTTGCCCGAGCAATTCCCTGTCCTTTGATGTATTTGAAGAAGGAAGAGGCCACGCTGAGATCCCTAGGTGGCAAGGCACTAAAGGCAGCCAATCATAGCCAGCTGAGCGCAGCCTTTAAACCACAGGCAACATGGAGTCAGGACCATGGAACCAGGGCCTCAAAGAAAGGAAGTTTGTCAACAATCTGAGTGAATTTATTTTTTTAAAATATATTTTATTGATTTTTTACAGAGAGGAGGAGAGAGGGATAGAAAGTCAGAAACATCGATGAGAGAGAAACATCGATCAGCTGCCTCTTACACACCCCTCACCAGAGATGTGCCCGCAGCCAAGGTACATGCCCTTGACCGGAATCAAACCTGGGACCTTTCAGTCCAAAGGTCGACGCTCTACCACTGAGCCAAACCGGTTTCGGCAATCTGAGTGAATTTAGAAGCAGAGTCTTCCTTACTTCAGCTTACAGGTTAGATTACTGTCTGTCAGACACCCCCATTGCAGCCTTAGGACCTAAGCAGAGGACCTACCTGTGCCATGCCTGGACTCCTGATGCATGGGAATTCTGAGGTAGGAAAATGTTTGTTTTAAGCTGCTGAATTTGTGGTAATTTGTTACACAGAAATATATAAATATTCAATATGTATCAGTTTCATTTTTCCCACAACAACCTATGAGTTATGACCTATCGTTTTACCTATTTTACTAGTACATTTGCAATACCAAAGGTACAGAAAACATTAAGCTGCTTTCCCAAACTCACCTTGGCAGTTGAGTCAAAATGAGGATTTAAATCTACTTAGTGTATCATCAGAGTTTGCCTCCTTCCACAAAGCACTACATTGCCTTTTTATTTTTTAAGCTTCATGAATATAAAAAAAGATTCAGTCAACATTTTCTCCTGATTTGTTTCAGTCACCTGTGATTACAAGTCTGTAAGATTAAATGTATTTTCACCCCTATTTGCTCAGCAGTCAAGAGGAATGATTTTAAAATGTTAATTACAAGTTATCCCTATATTTTATCCATCAGATTGCTCTCTGTTAGGCAGTGCTAATGTTCATATATAGATTGCTCAGATCACCTTGCTATTTCTCTTTACCCTCCAGCTACCTGCCATCTTGTCATTTGTCTTCTCCCCTGGAAGCTGTCCAAGTTCATGGAGAGGAGGGCAAACTCAAATGGCTCTTAATAGTAGCTCTTATCAATGCAGCTGTGAGGGAAGAGTGAGCAACTATTGTCTGACATCTTTATCATCTGTGAATTTCAATTATCCACATGATCCCCACTCCCATTACACTGAATAATTGAGAGCTGGATTTATTGTATCTCAGAGATATTTTGCATTCCTTAATATTTAACACGAAGCTAATATAATCAAAAGTATGCAAACTTCTAAAACAAAAGCAAACTTATAAAACACAGAAAATACTCATTTATTGTCCAGTTTCATCCCAATTACTGTGGGATATACAAGCTTTTATACACAAAACGTAGTTTTCTATTAACAAAATGCAATTTTAATGTGCTGTTTTTCCTTAGCTTTTCGAAATTTTGGCTCAAATTTGAGATCATTAAATAGCTGTAATGATGTCACCAGAAGTGCCATGCTCAACCAAATGCAAACATAATTAGAATTTAAATGCCATTTTAATTTATGTTACATATTTTTAGCAGGAATTAATTTAAGAATATTTACATATCAAAAATATATGTACTATGCCAATTACTAATTTTTAACCAAATATATTGCTTTGATTAACATTTCTTCTTTCAATAAGTAAATATAAGTGCACACAGAGATAGAGTAAAAGTAGATAGATAGATAGATAGATAGATAGATATCTAAATAGATAGATAATGGATAGATAAAGTATAAAGTATATTTTTGGTATAATTTCAGAGTACAATGCAGTGTGTTATACAAAAATTACAATATTCTTTAAATCACTGACTGGGAGATGAGCAAATTACATAGAGTGAATTCAAAAAAATTTTGCTCTGTACAAAAAAATGATGTTTTGTAATTATAAATGATCATATTCAGATTAATCCTTTCTGAAGTGGGTTAGGAAAGGGTAGCAAAAGTCTGTGCAACACGTGGTAAATATGTTTTCATCCTAGGGTAGTATTTTCTTTTTTACTTTTCTCCAATTAAAAAAAATCAAAAAGCATATATTAATTTCTAAACCAAAGATACTATGTAAAAGAACAATATTCTGGCTTAATAATAGTAACTGTATCCCTGTATTGAGAACAGTAAAGTGATGCATTAGTGTTATGCACTTTACAAACAGCACACCATTTTCATCCTTTCAGCCACCCTATCATGTTATTTCAATTTTCAGATGAGGAAACTGAGGATAAAAGTCGTTTATCCTGTCTAAGTTCCCAGAGCTATCTCAACTTTGTTTTCTTATTACTCTGATACGTAGTAGAAAAGTTAGCCACTTGTTCATTTCTTCATAAATTTTCAATTTTTATTTTCAGGGAAAATGGATTATTGTCATTGGATTTTGGTTTATTAGTGACTAAAAAGGAATTGCTGAGGCCTTAGGTTGATAAATACTAATTCCTGAAAGCTATCTAAGAAAATTTGAATTTTTGGTTATAATAAAGGCTCCCCTTATAAAAAAGTTGACAATAAGGAAATGGTTTTGTGTCTTTGTTTATAACTGCATTTATGGTCATCCAGTTGCTAGTGGGTAGCCTATAGAATGCAGAAGAATTGGTGTCTTCAGCCCTGAAGGGGACTCCTTACTAAGGGAATTATAAATATCTTCAAATAAGGAAATTAAAATGCTGTTATCAAGAGATTTTGGCTTAGAAATAGTTGAAATAAAAAGTAAAAAAAAAAAAAGGCCTCAAACCAAGAATATCTTAAATTGTGCTGCACTTCACAAATAAAGAACCACATTTTCTACCTAATATAATCTTCACAAACAAAGTCATTCATGTTTCCTCTCAACATTCAACTATTTTGCCTCCCAAACAGGAACTCCAGGCTTATAGGAAATTTAAGCTCAACACAGCCAAATATCAACAGTACAACAATTGAAATTTCTTTTGAGAGCCAAATTTTTTAAACTTAAACTTCTTCTAACGCCACTTCTTCAAAATAGACTCGCCCAGGCCGTGGTGTTCTGTGGAAGAGCCACACTCAAAGGACCAGAGAGCCGCGTGTGGCTCGCGAGCCGCAGTTTGTCGACCACTGGACCATTTAAACTTGTATTGATGCTAGCTCAATTCAATTTGAATTGAGCCTATATCAATTATTTATCCCTGATAACCTACCTATGTAAGCCAGTTCTCTGTGTATTAATTACAATCTGAAAAATTTACATCTACTTCTACCCCTACATGCACATAGCCCATACCTATAAAATATTGATATTTTATCCCCAAAGGAGCTCTTGATGAACATATATAAATCATTACTGCATGATTAAACCATTGTCACTAATTGTTAAATCTGTAATTTAGCAAAAATATTAAATGAGAAATTTAAAGAAGTTGCTAGGTGTTTTTATTTTTAAAAATAATCCTATCATTTCCCCTCTTTATGTAAAGTGTCTAGCATTGGGTAGATTGGAAAGAGGGACAGAGGAGGAAATGCTCTTTGGCATCATGAATGCCCAGGAGCATCAGCAGCTGTGAAGACTAGTAATCAAGCATTTGGCCCTCATTTGGCATTGCTCACTATTGGGAGGATTTTCCTACAAAAGATCAGCTATTTGATGTGTTCCACAGGCTATCACTTTGACTTTGGCATATTGGCATCAACATGATGTTGAAATTGATGTTCCACCTTCAGCTTGGCACAGTGCCCTTTTCACAGATGGGCCCAGGTGTTGGCATGACACAGAGAAAATATTGTCATTGCATTCAATAGTTAGACACTAGATTTCTTTTCTTAAGTGTCACATTGTGATTTTGGAAACAATTTTATCCTTGTGAAGAATAATAGTAGGCATTATTCAGGATTTTATACTGGCTAAAGGATACAAGAGGCAACAACTATAGAATTACTAATAAGATATTACTAAATTTCTAAATTTTAAAGTATGATAGCAGAATGATTTATCCTAAAGTCAATTCTCCACTAAAAAATATAAAAAGGGCTTATATCTAACTTGAAGATTACCTTATGTGCTTGTTTCAAAATTCATTAGAATGCAGATCATTCTTGAGTTAAATGAAATATAAGAAATGAACTTATTAGATGTTAGAAAGCATTGGCTAAATCAATGGTAAAATTTTGTCTAAAAGCAGAGGGAGACACTTAAACTAGTTTTCCAAATGAAGACTAGATCTTTCACTGAAATAGTCCTCAAAGATTGACGGGGAGGACATTATCCAAAGTCATTTTGCATTATGAGCACAGAGTACCCAGCTGTGACATTGGTGAGGTTAAAAGGTGTTAGCATGTGCCTTTTAAATGAGCATAGTCAATGACAGTGAACGATTCGGTCACAAATTTGGCTTACTGGTTGTGCATGCTGTGCTTTATTGTGGCATTGCCAGCTTCTCTGAATGAAAACACAAGCACAAATTAAACAGCTTTCTGAACTCATAGGGAGGACAGTTGTTCTAGTGGCTTTCCTACAAATGCCTAATTAATTCTTGAAGTAACCAAAATTGTTCTTTTGTGATCTGTGATTGAGAATCTCAGAGAAAACCTGCACAGAAGAAATTAAGTGAAAGGGGAGTGGGGATTTCATGATTAGCTTTCAATTCACGGCTTTGGGGACCAGCACAATTTAGTTATTCTCCTCATTAATCTTACATTAAGCAAGCTAATGAAAGATTTGGGTGAATAAATTATGACTAATAAAAGCATTAATTTTATTTTTCTGAACACTCAATTATGCTAATTGGCATCTGTTATTTGTTTATTGTACATATTATCTATGGAAATTAAGAACAAATATAGAATATACAAATGATTTTAAATGTTACCAATATAATAAATTTCTGTACTTTGTACATTTTTTGTAATTTTGAGATTACCACCAATTTATAAAACTTAATCATATTTAAATTATATTTCCATTTAAGTATACCTCGTTTTTTATTTAAAATACAATTGGGTTCTTTTAACATTAAACATAAGTTTCTCCTAAATAAATACCATTGTTTTATGAACCAACTCAATACAACATGATTAGTATACATGTAGACTATTTCTCAGCATGAGCAGTGTACTTTGAGCTCTGGATGAGTTTAGGAATTTATAAGTTTTCCTATTTCTGGATGCTCAATAGGATAATTTAGAAAAAAAGACTCCTTTTATTTTATCAGATATACTTATATTTAGGTGTTTGTTTTTCAGGTAGTCTATTTTTTATTCTTTCATAGCTAGAATACCTCTCTTCAATGTAGATTTCTATTTAAACGAGACTTTATTTATACAACATTTTTCCATGGTTCCCTATTTTAATGTACCATCTCATTATTAACAAAGAAGAGACATTGTATTTAAACATTGCTTTCTAAAATAATTTATGCAATTAATTACATATAACAAGGTGAGCATGATTTATAGGTGTTAAGTCTTAAACACTGTATATCAGAGTCTAATTTCTATATCTGTCCAAGTGTTGACTTATAATTCCATATACCTGTCATTGTTAATTAGAAGTCAGCTCCCCCTTCCTCTTCTCACAACATATAAAATGAAGCATAGAAAGCTAATTAAACAATCTGGGTGAATAAGTTGGTTGTCAAAACCAAACCAATTAATTGAAGAAGTTATATTAGTTCCTCTTGTGTCTTCCTCTTGAGAATTAATCAAACAATATAGTAGTGAAAAAAATAAATCAATGAATTACTTTGCAGTTCTACTCCTGAAACTTGACTCAGAAAAAGTTCTACCTTTTTCTATAGACTGTTTGTATATTGCTATATTTATCTGACTATATTAAATGGCTGTATGTAGGTTTTTTTGTGTTTTGGTCCTAATTTTATCCGTATCATTTCAGTTTGAATGATGAGGCTTATACATGTTTTGTGCTTCAAAAGTCTTAATAAAAAATGTTAGTCTTCACCTAAAAGGTTAGCTAATTAATTCAACATGTGCATGCATGTTTTCTGCTGTTGTCATAAAATGGAGACCAACAAATCAAAGTAATAGTTTAACAATGTAGTCTATAAAGTTGATAATAATCAGTGTTAGAGATAAATATGAGTTAATACACCACTTTAGATGTCACTACCAATTATCTGTTAACTGTTCTAGCTTTAAAGTTGTCTGAATTACAGTTTGAGATACTATTTTGTTATATGTAAAGAATTTTTTCCTAAAATATGACTGCCCATTTTTATATGAAGGGTTATTAACCATGGTTCTCTTTATTTCACTGTATTTCTGGAAGGATTTCAACTATTTTATGTATTTATGGAAAGTATAAAGGGCAGGCATTTGTGAAATTTTCCTAAAGCAGATGAGTTTTAACAGCAACTTATTTTAAATTATTGGGATATAAGTATATCAAATTTCACAAAACTATTCTATAACTTACAGCATTTCTTTTGCTAAAAATTTTAATTTTAATTTTGCTTTATGAAGCGCCGTCTTCCAAAACTATTTATTCTGAGTTCTACCTATAGGTGTGGTTTCAATTTGTTATTGTTAGACAACTGGCAAGTTATATTTCTTGGAATGTAAATACACACACACACACACACACACACACACACACACACATATATATATATATATATATATATATATATATATATATATATACACTTTACTCTGAGTACTCAATATTCTGAATTCCTATTCCAAATCCCTCTCAATGGAAGAGATAAAACATAAAGATCACAAACTAAGGTGAAAAAGAAGTAAAACAAAACAGGATTTTATCTAAATCCCCATTCTGCTAAAATTTTAAAAAGTTCCACTTAAATTTAGGAAAAGTCAGTCATTTCTATAGCTTCTTTTTTAATTTCTTCATTGATTAAGGTGTTACATATGTGTCTTTCTTCCCCCAATACCTCCTCCATCCCCCTCATGCCCTTACCCCCTGTTGTTTGTGTCCATTGGTTAGGCCCATAGGCATGGATATAAGTCTTTTAGTTGATCCATAGCTTCTTATTGCTTTGAAATGTCATTAAGTCAACTAAGTGTTTTTTTTTTTTCTCTTCCTCTTCTCTTTTTCTTCAACTACATGTGATAGGGAATAGAGTTTCTTACATATAGTACTAGAATTGGACAAAAGGTGTCTATGCCCCTGTCATGGCATTTGTCCATAGTGTAATAATCATTTGTCTTTACTTGTTAAAGACTCTCTCTGAAGCTGAAATGCCTAAGGTTGCTTCATGCTTCCATATGATAAAACTCAGAACTTAAAGTATCTTTCTTCTAAAAAGGAAATTTGAGCTAAAAGAGACTCTGATAAAGAATATGTATTGTTTACTTAAATATATAATTACTTTTAACATATATGTGAAGATAGATATTTCCTTCTAATCTAGTCAACAATGTTAATATTAATTTAGGGAACTACTGTGTTAAAATACAATATACAGATTATGTATTATAGAAGTGTACACTTGAAACCTATATAATATTATTAAACAATGTCACCTAAATAAATTCTATAAAAATAAAAAAATACATTGCACAAATATTTTTGAAACAAAAATACAAACAAAAAACATCGTACTTTAAATGATGTGGAGAGCTGTCCTTTTTCATTGACACGGCAATGCTCAAATGGCTGAACCCAATTTCATCTCAGCATTTAGTTTCAAACATCCTAAACATAGAAAGTCAATCCGAAAAGGTTTTATACTAAAACCTGCAGTAATGTATCAAATAAGGCCTTCTAAGTATTTTGTATTTAAGATTTTCATTGTAACTTATACATTAAGAAATATTTGTCTATATCACCTGCTGGTTCAAGTTCCATTAAATCACATAGGCATCACTTTTTTTTTTTTATCAATCAACCTACAGAACAATTGGCTACTTTTAATTCTGAAGGTGCTACAGAAAGAATTCCTAGTTATAACTGAGAGCAACAGGACCATAAAATATTAAGATACAACATTTTTCTCCATATGTTATAAAGTTCTCCTTATATCATGCAAGTTATTTTCAGTTCTAAATAGGAACTATTTTTTGAGGAAGTAATTTTAAACACAAAAACAAGTAATTTTAAGAAATTGGAACATTTACTTGATAATTAATTTTAACACAAGAAACAAGAATATGAATCAAGCTAATATTTTTAAAAGTTTCAAAACATAGGAAAATGGCAATAATCAATTCATTATGACACCACTGATAAAAGTCCTTTATATCTTTCCCACTTGCAATCTGGGACTACTGGCTCCTAATCACTCATCTGCCTGCCTTCTTGATTGCCCCTAACCACTCTGTCTGCCGCTTGCTCTTCCCTAACTGCTGCCCCCACTGGCCTTCTTGCCTCCAACTGCCCCGTCCCCACTCCCCAGCTTGCCCCCAACGCCGCCCTGATCACCCCCAACTGTCTTTACTTCTTGGCCCGATCGCCCCTAAGTGCCTCTTCCTCAGCCCCACCACCACGGCTTTGTTCAGAAGGTCTTCCCAAAGTCTTGGGGTCTAATTAGCGTATTTCCCTTTTATTAGTATAGATATTCAGGTGTCTTAATTGTATCAAATTGTCTATGGACCAAGATAGGACCTACATAAATAAAGCACTTTTTTTTCCCACTAAAACTGGTAAAAAGTTGCCATGTATTTCAAATTGTCCTAACATGCTTTAAAATGATGTATAGAATTGGTGCTACAGGCTGTGCTAGTATTGATTAAGACAATTTGTTTTTAAAATTAATATGCTTTAAAATATGTATTATTATATTGCAGGGTCAATTCCTTTCATTAGCTTTATTTCTTTTATTTTTTTACTATAGATCCAGTGCCCAAAATTCATGCACTAGGGGGGCGGGGGTCTGTCCCTGAAACCAGCCTGCATCCTCTCCAATGTGGGACCCCTTGAGGGATGTCAGACTGCCCACTTAGGCCTAATCCAGGACTGCTGACTCCCAACCACTTGCCTGCTTGCCTGCCTCATTGCCTCTTACCACTTGTGTCTACCAGCCTGATCACTTCTTAACCATACCCCTGCCAGCCTGATCTACACCTAACTGCTCCCTTGTCAGCCTGATTGCCCCTAACTGCCTTCCCCTGCCTGCCTGGTTACCCCCAACTGCCCTTCCCTACATGCCAGTCACCCATAACTGCCCTCCCCTGCTGGTTTGGTTGGCCCCCAACTATCCTCCCCTGCTTGCCTTGTCCCCCCCCGCAACTGTCCTCCTCTGCAGTCCAAGACCCCCTGACTTCCCTCCCGTGCAGGCTTGGGTCCCTCCAACTGCCCTCCCCTTCAGGCCTGGGTTCCCCCCAACTATCCTCACATGTAGGCCTGGTCCCCCACAATTGCCCTTTCCTGCTGACCTGGTTTTTCCTAACTGCCCTCTGCCAGTGCAGGCTATAGTGTGGTGATCATCTTGTGTCCAAATGGGAGCAGCCATCTTTGATCACATGGAGGCAGCCATCTTGTGTGATGGAGTGATGGTCAATTTGCATATTACTCTTTTATTAGATATGATTTATTGAGTATTGATATTGGTTAATAAAATTATGTTATTTTAAGTGTACAATTCTATAATGCAATATCCACATGTTGTAGTATGTGTTTACCATCTAAAGCCTAGTCTTCTGTTACTATTTTGTTCCCCTTTACCTTCTTCTACCACCTCCCCCATTCCCTGTCCCTCTGGTAATCCTTATACTATTATCTCTTTCTATAAGTTTTTCTATTTTTGCTTAATCCTTTCACTTTTTACACCCCTTTCCTTCGACAACCATCAGTCTAAAATCTGTATCTGTAAGTCGGTTTCCAATGTGTTTGTTTTTTGTTTCTTTTTCCATTAGATTCCACATATAAGTGAAATTATATGGTACTTGTCTTTCTCTGTCTGGCTTATTTCACTTAGTGTACTTTCCAGGACCATCCATGCTGTTAAAAGGTAAGAATTCCTTCTTTTTTGTGACTGAATAATATTCCATTGTGTAAATTAATCACAACTTTTTCATCCACTTGTCTAGAGATGGGCATTTGGGCAGGTATCTCTCCAATTTTCCCAACAGCATTTATTGGAGATATAGTCTTAACTCCATTGTAAATTGTCCTGCAATGAAGATAGTGGTGCAAATATTCCTTTACATCAGTGTTTCAGGTTCCTCTGGGTATATTCTCAGAGATGGAATCACTGGGTCATTAGGCAGTTCCAATTTTATATATTTTTAGGTAACTACATACTGTCTTACACAGCGACTACATGAATCTGTATTCCCACCAACAGTGTACTAGGGTTTCCTTTTTTCCCACATTCTCCCCAACACTTGTTGTTTATTAATTTAGTGATCATACCCATTCTGTCAGCTGTGAGGTAATAACTAATGTACTTTTATTTTGCATTTCTCTGATTATTAGTGATATTGAGCATCTTTTTTATTGTCTATCACCCATCTGAATGTCCTCTTCAGAGAAGTGACTATTTAGGTAATTTGTCCATTCAATAGGTTGTCCTTTTATTTATTTTGTTGACAGTTTGTTTTCTGTGAAAAACCTTTTTTAGTTTGATGTACTCACATTTGTTTACTTTTTTTATTTTCCTTGCCCAAGGAGAAATATCAGGTTACATATGAAAAACCCACAGCCAACATTATACTCAATGAGCAGAAACTAAAATAGTTTCCTTTAAGTTCAGGAACAAAACAGAGATGTCCACTTTCACCTCTCTTATTCAACACTAGTAGCCCTGCCATGAATCCATGTGCCAGTAGCTTTCTGCAAGACCTGGCCACTCTGCGCCCACCGCACAGAGGCACTCTGCGGCCCAGAGGCCCATCCATGGCCGGGCGCCAAATGCTTGCCTGCTTCATCACTGAGGCTATGAAGCAACCATTTCCCCCTGCACACCCCCCCCCCCCCCAAGGGCCTCTCCATGCCTGCTGCCCAGTAGCCCTCCACAGACAGGGTGAACACTTGCCTCATCACCGTGGCAACAAAGCAAGCATTCCACTAGGCTGCCCACACTGCCCGCTCTCAGCAACCGCTCCCCTGGGACTGGGGGACTCTGGCTGGGCTGAGAAGACTGGGTGGCGCCATATTGTGGCTTTGGGTGCCACCATCTTGTGATGGAGTGATGGTTAATTTGCATGTTACTCTTTTATTAGATAGGATAGTATTGGAAGTTCTAGCCACAGCAAGCAGATAAGAAGAAGAAATAAATGGCATCCTAATTTGAAAGGAACAAGTAAAATTGCATTATTAGCAAATGATATAGTGTATATAGAAATCCCTAAAGACTACACAAAATACTACTAGAACTGATAAACTAATTCAGTAAAGTAGCAGGATACAAAATAGATATCCAAGAATCAGTTATATTTTTATATAGCAATAATAAACAATCAGAAAGAAAACTAGGAAAACAATCCCATTTTTGATTGCATCAAAAACTGAATTAAAATATGAAGGAATAAGTTTAACCTAGGAGGTAAAGTCCTGTATTCCACTGGCTGCTCTTGTCTCTTTTGTTGAATGTTAATTGAGCAAAATGGCCTGGTTTGATTTATTGGGCCTGTGTTCTGTTCCACTCATCTACTTGTATATGCCTGTTCTTGTGCCAGAACGAGGCTGGTTTGATTATAGTGACTTAGTAGTATTACTTAATATCTGGTATTGTGATTCCTCAAACTTTGTTCTTCTTTCTCAAGATTGCTGCAACTATTTAGGCTCCTTTTTGTGCCATATAAATTTTTGGAGTGTTTGCTCTAGATCTGTGAAATATGTCATTGATATTATAGAAAAGATTGCATTGTATCTATAAATTGCTTTGGATACTATGGACATTTTAATGATGTTAATTCTATCAATCCATGAGCATGATATATTCTTCAACTTGTTTATATCTTCTGCTATCTCCTTTTTCAATGTTCTGTAGTTTGTTAAGTTTATTCCTAATTAACTTAATTTTTTGTTGTTGTAATGGTAAATGGGATTGGTTTTTTAGTTCTCTTTCTGAGGGCATTATCAGTGTTTAAAAATGCCATCAATTTGATTTCTGAGTGTTAATTTTGCCAAGTTGCCAAATTCATTTATTAAATTGAGTAGTTTTTGATGGAGTCTTTAGGGTTTTCTATGTACAATATGGTGCAAGAAGTGTATGATGACAATTTTTACTTCCTCCTTTCAAATTTAGATGCTTTTTATGTTTCCTTGTCTGATTGCTATAACTAGTACTTCCAGGATGATGTTGAAAAAGAGTGGTGGAAATGGAAAACCCTGTCTTGTTCCTGTGCTTAGGGAAAATGGTTTTAGGTTTGGCCCATGGAGAATGATATTGGCTGTAGGTTTGACATATAAGGCCTTTATTATGTTGAGGTATGATCCCTCTATTCCCACTTTGCTGAGAGTTTTCATAAAAACCAAATGTTGGGTTTTGTCAAATGCTTTTCTGTGCCTATTGATATGATCATATGATTTTTGTCCTTCAATATGTTAATGTGCGGTATCATATTAATTTGCAAATATTGTATCAGCCTTGTATCCCTGGAAAACATTCCACTTAGTTATGGTATATGATCTTTTTAAAATGTTGCCAGATCTGATTTGTTAATATTTTGTTGAGGATTTTAGCAACTAGGTTCATCGGGGCTATTGGCCTGTAATTCTCTTTCTTTTTATGTCTTTATTTGGTTTTGCAATTAGAAAAATGTGACTTCATAAAAAGGGGTTGGAAAGTTTCTTCCTCTTGGGTTTTTCTGAACAGTCTGAGGATAGATGTTAGTTTTTCTTGAATGTTTGATAAAACAAGGAATGAGGCCATCCAGACCAGGGCTTTTACTGCTGAGAGGTTTTTTTTGTTTTTTGTTTCTTGTTTGTTTTCTTTTTAGTTACTTCTTCAATTTCATCAGTTGTTAGTGGCCTGTTCAGGTTTTCTGATTCTTCCTGATTCGGTTTTGGAATATTAGATTTTTCTAGGAATGTAACCATTTCATTTTCATTGTCCCACTTGTTGGCATATAATTGTTCATGGTATTTTCTTACTATCCTTTGTATTTCTGTGGTGTCATCTGTTACTTCACCAATTTTGTTTCTGATTTTATTTATTTGGGTCCTCTTTGTTTCTTAATGAGTCTGACTAATGGGACATTAATCTTATTTATTTTTTCAAAGAACCAGCTCTGGTTTCATTGATCTTTTGTATTGTTTTTGTATTTAAGACCCTATCTTGCAACTTCAAAATCATCACAATTTCCTCAGTCTTAATCCATAGTATTATTTTTTTCTGCTGTTTCTTTAATCACTAATTCATGAAAGGGCCTTGTAGGCCAAGTAACCCCCAAATGCTGAAGAAGCTGAGAATCCAAAATCAATGAAGACAAATCCAGCTTGTTGCTTACTGAGAATTTACATGCCATTATCTATTGAATGCATGAAAGAATAGAAAGGTAAGAACTCTTGCCAGAGAAACTGCTTCCATACATTTAGAGACCTGGGACATCTGTAGTATGTACAGTGTGCATTATATAGAGTGAAAATGGTAATAATAACAGAGAAGTGGTTCATGTATATCTAGGTGATGCAATTCAAAAAGTACTAATTGTCCACCAACTGAAAGACATTATGCTTATTGGGAAGGAACCAAGATGGTGGCATAGGTAAACCTATACTGCTGCCCCACACCACAATTTCAAAACTACAACTAAAAGACAAAACAGACATAATCCAGAACCACCAGAAAGCTGGCTGAGTGGAAACTCTACAACCAGAAGGAAAGATAAAAGGACACTGAGACTCAGAGAAGGTGTGGAGGGCAGATTTGCGGAGATAGAGGTGTGGAGCCACACGAGCAGAAAGGGCAGGCTGCTGAATACCTGCCTGATTTTCTCGAATGAGGAGGGACACAAAGGCTCCCCACTGAACTGATCCCCAGTTCCAGGTGAGTCTCAGGGAACCCAGACTCATACGGGGTGAGGCTGGACTGTCAGGAGGAAGCACACTGGGACTCAGGAGCTGCAGAGGTGTGCTAGCTCATGGAGGGGGCACGTGGCAGTCTCTCTCATTTGGGAGGGAAAAAAACCTCCAGACTGCATTGTATTCCAGTTCTGGGTGAGACTTTGGGTGTCCAGATTCATTTGGGGAGAGGCTGGACTGTCTGGCAGCAGGTAGAGCTTGGGGGCAGCTTTCTCTCAGAGGTGCCTGCAGCCATTGTTGCAGGGCACAGAGAACCGGGCACCACTTAGGGTGGGGCTGATGGGAAACCAAGGCTGACTGCTTATCCCTGAGACTCTGACCCATCCAAGCTGAGCACAGAGGTTCTCCCAGCATAGACAGAGCTGGTCCTCACAACCAATTGGCCTGGAGGTCAACCCCTTTCAGTGACAGCAACAACAATCTGGGCTTAACTACAAGATAGTGCTTCCCATAAATGGGTGCTCCAAGAGTATCCATGTCAGGTAACTGGGGAGGCTGAGCCACTTAGAGGACACCTACCACACAAAGCTACTCGACCAACTCAGGAAAGCAGCCAAAATGCAGAGATAAGGAAACAGATCACAATTAAAAGAAATGGAGGGGAAAAAATGACTGGACGTAGGGTTCAAAAGCACAGTTATAAGGTTTTTCAAGAAGTTCCTAGTAAAGGTGACAAATTTAATGAGACCCTCGAGAATATGAAAAAGGACCAACTAGAAATTAAGCATACACTAACTGAAATAAAAAAATACTATACAGAGATCTAAAAGCTGACTAGAGGACCACAAGAATCAAGTCAAAGATTTGACATACAAAGAAGCAAAAAACACTCAGCCAGAAAAGCAAAAAGAATCCAAAATTTGAAGATAGTGTAAGGAGCCTCTGGGTCAATCTCAAGCATACCAGCATCTGAATTATGGGGGTGTCAGAAAAAGAGAGAGAGCAAGATACTGAAAACCTATTTGAAGAAATAGTGACCTAAAACTTCCCCTACCTGGTGAAAGAAATAGACTTAAATGTCCAGAAAGTGCACAGAACCCCAAACAAAAGAAACCAAAAGAGGACCACACCAAGACACATCATAATTAAAATGCCAAGAGCAAAAGACAAAGAGAGAATGTTAAAAGCAGCAAGAGAAAAACAGTTAGTTACCTACAAGGGAGCACCTATATGATTGTTAGCTGATTTCTCAACAGAAACTATGCAGGCCAGATGGAAATAGCAAGAAATATTCAAAGTGATGAATAACAAGAACCTACAACCAAGATTACACTACCCAGCAAAGCTATCATTCAGAATTGAAGGTCAGATAAAGTGCTTCACAGATAAGAAAAAGCTGAAGGAGTTCATCACTGCCAAACCAGTGTTATATGAAATGCTGAAAGGTATTCTTTAAGAAGAGGAAGAAGAAGAAAAAAGATAAAGATAAAAATTATGGACAACAAATACACATCTATCAACAAGTGGATCTAAAGATCAAGTGAATTAAAAATCTGATGAACAGAATAAATTGGTGTATAACAGGATCAGAGGCATAGAAAGGGAATGGATTGACAATTCTCAGGGGAAAGAAGTGTGGGAGGTGCGGGAAGAGACTGAACAAAATTGTACACCTATGGATGAGGACAGTGGGAGGGAGGTAAGGGCAGAGTGTGGGTTGGGTGCTGGGTTGAGGGGAGTTATGGGGAGAAAAAAGAGGAACATTGTAATAATTTGAACAATAAGATTTATTAAATTTAAAAGAAAAAATACATTATGCTTATTGATATAG
This sequence comes from Antrozous pallidus, assembly GCA_027563665.1. Taxonomy (NCBI): domain Eukaryota; kingdom Metazoa; phylum Chordata; class Mammalia; order Chiroptera; family Vespertilionidae; genus Antrozous; species Antrozous pallidus. Next base: position 101,758,293 of record CM050514.1, read on the forward strand.
ATTTAAACAAAGAAATTCTCTCTTCTGTATTGCTTACAATCTTACATAATAGACAAACATGTAAATTGACCGTACCTCTGCTATGCCCATAGCCAATCAGAGTGACTATACAAATTAACCCAACCAAAATATTTGTTGGGTTAATTTACATACATAGGTGCCCTGTGCCTGGGTCCAGGGCATGAGCCCTGAGCAGCCTGAGAAGGGCCTGAGCCAGGGGACTCCTGAGCAGGGCCAAGCTTATGATCAGAGCCAGTTATTGGCCAGACGCTTTCTGTCTGGGCAGGCCTTGAGCAGGGGCAGAGCCCTGATCGGCGGGAGCTGGGGGTCCTTTACCCTGGCCCTGAGGCTTTAGCCTAGGCAATGGTGGAGCTGGCTATCAGAGGGAGCTGAGTGTCATCTGCCCAGGCCTAAAGCTTTGGCCAGAGACTTTAGGCCTGGGCAAGGCCCAGCTGGGGATTGGTGTGAACTAAAGAGGAAACACCTTTTCTGACTGCTCATTGGCTAAGCTTCCTGTTTGCCACTGGTAATATTCTTAGTAACTTGGGTAATAAGAATCAAAAAAGGTGATCTAGCGTTTTTCCAGCACACTTCTGGGGGGAAAAAAACAAAGGTCTGCTGCTGGAGAGCTAAGAAATGTTATATTCTGCCTTAGCCAGTTTGGCTCAGTGGATAATGCCTACCACAGGGTCTAGGTTCAGTTCTGATCAAGAGCATGTACCTAGGTTCAGGCTCCTTCCCGACCAGGGCCCAGGTCAGTTCTCAGGCAGGAGGGACCCAATCAAAGTGTTTCTCTCACTTTGATGTTTCTCTCTGTCTTTCCCCTTTTCTTCCACATTCTCTAAAAGTCAATGGAAACATATCCTCAGATGAGAATAATAATAAAAATAAATAAATAAAGTAATGTCATAACCACCTAACCAGTTTGGCTTGGTGGATAGAGCGTCAGCTTGTGGATTCAACGGTCCCAGGTTCGATTCCAGTCAAGGGCACATCCCCAGTAGGGAGTGTGCAAGAGGCAGCTGAATTGTTTCTCTCTGATCGATGTTTCTACTCTCTATCCCTCTCCTTTCCTCTCTGTAAAAAAAATCAATAAAATATAATTAAAAAAAAAAAGAAATGTCATAACCTATGAAAGACACATCTTGAAAATGCCTAAAGAAAATTGTTATATTTTTCATAGTGAAGGGAATATAGTCCATGTTGATGAAAACACTTTGATGGCTGTGGTGACTGGGAGTGGCTGCAGCAGGGTGATGAGGTTGATGCCTTCCCCTGAGTAGCCCTGTTGCCTTCCACAAAGGGAGGTCAGACTGCGGCTTAAACCTGCTCCCTGTGTGGAGCGGGCCTAAGCAGTCAGTAGGACATCCCCTAAGGGCTCCTAGTATGTAAGAGGGGGCATGTTGGGCTGAGGAACCCCACACCCCCCAGTGCATGAATTTTGTGCATTGGGCCCCTAGTACTATATAATAAAAGCTTAATATGCAAATTGTCCCCTCATCCAGGAGTTCCACTCGACAAGTTGCAATGATGCACACTGACCACCAGGGGGAAGACGTTCCAACCAATAGGTTAGCTTGCTGTGAGTAGTGGTGGGTTTGACTGGAAAGTGAGGTATGATGTGAGAGTCATCAGGAAGCTTCCATGGTTTGGCCCAAGCCCCTGTAGAGGCAGGTGGGGGTGGGAGCCAGGAGGAACCTGGTGGTGCAGGAGGCTGCTACATGTGATTTGAGAGCCATTGACTGCACACCTCTCCGCAGCCTATAGCGTTCTCAGTGCAGAATTTATAATAATCAGAGCGGCTTCTTTTTATTTATTAGGTTTCACTAACTACTCCAGGAGAGTGGGTAGCACCATTATAAGGGGATGGGCCAGGCACACTTACCCAAGGCCAATATGTGGCCTTGGGCTCCTGGGATGCAGCAGAGAGGGGTCGGAGCTGAGTTAGAGAAACTGAGTCCAAAACTTGAAAGGAAGCAAGAGGCAGTGAGGGGCGGAGGGTGATAGCTGTGCAGGGATCTAGAAAAGCTGCTGGATAGGGGCAGCCAAGAAGCTCAGTGCCTCTCCCATGGGACAGTTTGCACTTCCCTCCCTCCTCTTTCCCATTACGTGTCACCCCAGCTCTCCTCTGACGCCTCCCATGTACAGCCCCACATGCACTGCCTTGCCTACACCTTCTAAACTACCCAGCAAAGCTCCACTCCACCCCATACAATCCCACCTTGCACAGCCCCACCTCACCCTGCACAGCCTCACCTCACCCTGCACAGCCTTTGGGGAGCTCCATCCCTGGAAGATAAAGGGGGAGGCTGCTGACAAGAGGTCACAGGAGGAGGGGGCAGAGCAGGGCCCAACAAGTTATATTGAGGGGAAGCAAGGAAAGATCCTCCAGTACTGAGGATAGAGATGGCAGGGAAGGAGGGATGTGCAGAAGTGTTGCCTTTGGTTGAAGGAGAAATCCTTACCCCATTTTACAGAACCCAACAGAGTGTGTTGCGGGGTGGGGATAGCGAAGACAAAACAGGGTATGAGGGGACTGGATGGATGGAGAGCAGCAACATTTGATTCATGGCCTATTTATTTTTATTTTTATTAATATATTTTATTGATTTCAAAGAGGAAGGCAGAAGTAGAGAGAGATAGAAATATCAATGATGAGAGAGAATTGATTTTTTGTCTCCCACACGCCCCCTCATGGAGATTGAGCCCACAACCCAGGAATGTGACCTTGACCAGAATTGAACCCAGGACCCTTCAAATCCACAGGCAATGGCTCTACCCACTGAGCAAAACCAAGTAGGGCAACCCATGGCCTATTTAAAACCACTGCAGTAGGCTGAGCAGGGGTCTTGCCACAATGGTATTACCTGGTAATGAGGGTGTCTCTCCTTATGTTGGGATAATCAGAATTGCAGTGAAGTAAAGACACAACTGTGGAGCCTGCAAAGGTTTTCCTTGCACGTGATGCAATTTATTTCATATGGCAGTTGAATAGGGTGAGCAGAGCCTTGGAAGGACATGAGGTCTCCAAGACCAGGGACTGGACTGAAAGTGCATACCAAGCATTTCATGCCAGGAGTTACAATCTATATATATAAAAGCCTAATATGTTAAGTGTCTGACTGAGCAGTTGACTGACCAGTCGCTATGATGTGCATCTACCACCATGGGGCAGATGCTCCAATCGGTAGGTTAGCTTGCTGCTGGAGTCTAGTTGATTGAGACTGGGCAAGATGGGGCCAGACATGCCCTGGAGCCCTCCCATGGTCTCTCCCCAACCACTGGCCTTGATGGACCCTGATCACCAGCCAGGCAGAACTCCACCCATGCACAAGTTTTGTGCACTGAGCTTCTAGTCTGATATAGAAGATTCAGGTCATTGAAATGAAAAACAAAACAAACAGAAACTACTAAGATGCTATCATTGTCCCCTAGGGATTTCCAGACTAATAGAGGAAAGAAACATAATAATAAAATAATTTTAATCTATTATGATACTAGTAAACCCACGGCATAGAAAATGTTCAGAAATTTTTGGTGAATGACAGTAAAGACTTTCAACTTTCTATAGAAACAAACTAAATAATTAAAATTTATGTATAAAAGATTTAGCTTGAGCTCTCGGTGGCTAGTAGAATAAAGAAAAATACCATGTTTGTAGAGAAGTCACTGATGCGGGAGCCATATTAGAGTATTTGAAGTTGTTAGTATAAGACAATTTTAACATAGATTAAGAAATAATTTTATAGATGAGAAATCTAAAATACTATGATATATGTTTGTATCAATAAAGATATGAACTGCCTTCTGATAAGAGTAATCCAGTACATAACTTAATTTTTTCAACATATCACCTTTTTTTATGATACCTTTCTATAATTACCTTATTATTAATATAGTGCATTGATCTTTTTAGGTAAGTATTGTGACAATGATCAGGAGTAAATAAAATTGTAGAAACCTGGAATTCAGTAAGTGATGGCTTACCATATTATTTCCACATTAGTGAAAATTATTTTTATAAAAAATGTATTGAAGGGTTCTAACTTGTCAGAATTACAGCTTCTGGTTTCTAACATCAAATTTATTTATTTATTTATTTATTTATTTATTTATTCATTCATTCATTTATTCATTTATGTATTTTTATTTTTTAATCATAAAGGAATATTTATTAATATACTTAAAAAGTTAGTTGCCCGTGTTGAAGGAAAAATACATTAGCAACATCTTCCAAACACCATTTTTATAAAAGTAAAACTTCTAGATGCTGAAATGTACTACAGGAGATTCTAAGCTCACACTCTTAATTACAGGATGGAAAATAATTCTCCCTACTCTGTCTCTCCAAATGTGGCAGTTATTATACTTAAATTAATAACATGCAATCATGGCATACTACCACAGATCCTTAGAATACACACTGCATATTTACTAACAGAGCAAATCTCCTCTATTGTCACATAATTATTATAGATAAGCATTTGACTTTAAATACAAATAGAACTACTACATCCCATGATTGTAAACCTTCACCAAGAGCTGCAGAGTATAATGAGTCATAGAGGTTGCCCAGGAGTCGCTCAAATGTTTCTCAATCATTTGGATATGGCTGAGGTTAAGTTCTGAAGGCAAATTATCACAAAGTCTCACTTGTATTTCTGTAAGTAGTCAAAAATACCTGAAAATCATTCTAAAGTCTATACGAAGCACCATTTTCACTTACTTAAATACAGGGTTAAATTCAGCAGTATATGCACGATCATTAATACCAGACATTAAAAATAACTGTGGGTCTCAAGTTCTCTTTTGTGAATACATGAGGGTTTCTGCGTTCCAGTGATGCTAATAGGAATCACTCAGGCATACCAAGGGTAGTAACTTGTCAGAATTACAGCTTCTGCTTTCTAACATCAAATTTATATTTGTGTGTTGTTTTTTTTGTTTGTTTGTTTTGTTTTGTTTCTTTGCTATTGAAAATCACCTTTTATGCCAGGATAATTTTATATTATTTGGTTCATCTCGTAGTTCTGCTAAGACATCATGTAATTTTGGAGTCAAGACTCTCTTTTAGAGTCTCCTACAGGTCTCTAAGTGACAGTTTTGTAAAGACACTTGTTCCTGCCACAGCTGCAGGCCAGCTCTGAGGCACATTTTGCACCTTTATTCTTCTTCTTGCCATTGTTCCAAGAAACCTTACTAGCTGAGCAAATGGTGAAGGTTGTGCGGCCCTCTGGGAACCCAAGAGGCTGGGGGAAGGAAGTTCAGGGAGGAAAAAAATATAAACTGATGATGTTTACGAAGTCTCTTTCAAATGGCAGGTTTTTGATCTTATTATTCTTATTATACCTGGATGAAGCCTCTGGAGTATTGGCAGAAACCAGCTTCCTTTACAGGTAGAAACTCCATTGAGGAGAAACTCTGGCACATACTAATTAAAATATGACTGAAGCATTCCTTCCCCTGTCTCTACTTAGATTTGATAGTGTTTTATTTGTTTGTTTTTCAAAATAGGATACTAATAGTCAAATAATGATGGTTTAATAATCTGAAAAAACTTCATTAAAATGTATTGATTAACACAGTCAAATTATCTACAATGTAAACAATTTGCAAGAGACTGAAGCATTTTGGAGGTTGCAGTATGGCATGAAAAGCAGCAGAGATCTCAATTTTGAAGAGTAATTTCAAGTTCATTTTTCCACTTGCTTTGATCAGTTTTCCATGTGAAGGTAAATCTTTCGAATCTACTAATTCTCATTCAAAGTGCAGAGAGGTTCCAGGGAATTTAAATCACATGCATAAGTATGTGTAATGGCATCCACGGTTATTTCACAGTAATTTAGAAGGCGACTTTCAGGATGAGTGGCTCATTCTAACTATTATCATAGAAAACCTGTAAAAAAGGAAGACTGCTCTTTGCATTTTAAACTTCAGAGGTGCTGTTCAGATTTAAACAGTTTTTAGGGGAAGAGTATTATTGCAGCTAGGCATTGAAAAAGACAAAATGAAAAAATATAAACAAGGGGTAATGAAAAATTCAGTAAAAAGTATTTCATATTGCCTCTATTTTGTATTTGCTGCATTCCCTGCTATTAACCAGATGATATCATCTATGTTGTGTTCAAAGACATGAAATTTTAGTATGTAAATTGTAATATAGAAAATATATTGCTACCGAACAAGTAATTTTCTTGCAGGCAAAAAAGGTGTCTAGGCAATTTATGGTAGAATATTTTATGGCATTATGTAATCTGTACATGTTCATTTGTCTCTGTAAAAATATAAAAAAGAAAAAGAAAAGGGCAGAAAGCAAGGGTAGAATAAAGTTAGAAGGAAAACTGGTTGTTAAGAAACAAAGAAAAATACTAAGGGTGGGAAGGAAAGAAAAACAGGAAAAGAAAAGAAATGGAAAGAAAAGAGATAAGGATAAATAAAAGGAGTGACTGTTGAGTTGAATGGCAGAACTCTAGGATTACAAGCATAAGAAAACACTTTGATAAGACTAAAGGAATATGTAAAACAGTCATCATGCAGTATTGCAGCTTGGTTTCCCTGGAAGCAGACTATGAGTCAGTAAAAGTGTGCAGGATGCTTACTCTGGTGGGCTTTTCATATAAACATTTGTGGAAGCTAGGAGAAAAGAGGAGCAAATAGCTATAAAGAACTGTATAGCCTCTGCAGCATCAGGCATTTGATTTGTGTCACCCCAGCAAAATGCATGACCTTAGGGGAAGTGGACCTCTGAAATTAACTAATTCCTAAAGGGGTTGATAACTGGAAGCTGTCTTCTGATAGCATTCCCAGGAGGGAAGACAAAAAGTCCTTCAAAGAAAGAGCATACAGATAGTGAGTGCTTCATAATGTCAACCAAAGTCTGGCCCTTATTCTGCTCTCTCTACCTTTTTAGCACAAATTCCTAAAATAAATATATCAGGGTACCTCGGGGGCTGTCTTTCTGGAGAACACTAATAGGGAAAGGGGATAGTGATGAACTATAGCCCTTCCTCTTGAGTCCATAACTGACAGCTAAGTTCTCTCTACTTCTCTGCTCATTCTAGATTCCCTTCATGCTTTGCCCGTCTTCAGATGGTCTTGTTGATTGCCAGGTGGCATGACAAAGAGCCTCATGCTGGAGGCCCTGAAAATAGATCTTTTGCTTTTCTCAGGGTGTGGTTCCTGCACTTGTCTATTTAGGATTCGAGCATCAAAAAGGCACTCTGGCAGATCACCTGGTGCTAACCATAAATCCCTTGTTGCCACATGTTATAGCAGACTTATTTTAATGGTTATAGTTGATTACCCCCTGAATGGGAGGATTATTTTCTTGCCAATTAGTCCCTTAGAATCTAGAGTACCCAGGTGACACTCTGCTTATAACAGATTTAGATGCTGGTTGTAACCCTGGGTGAAATTGTTCTTTTAAGGATGAAAACATCTACACTCTCAGAGGCCATATTTGACAGAAGAGAAAGAACACCTTCACAAGGAGGTCATGGGGATAATTGCAGTGTTTCCACTTTTTGGTTGTATTCTTTGGTTCCATGATTCATGCTTTGGAGACATAGCATCATGTAAATTTCTCTGATTCCAAATATATACTAATTCTGGGAATATGGTGTATCATCCTCTTAATTATGTTCCTTAATTATCATCCTCTTGTTTGACCTGGCAGTTTGTTTTCAGGCTGTTCAAAAGCTCTCTCAGATCTGCATTTTCTGGATGATGTGGTATAGTATCACCTTTTTCTATCATATAGGCCCTTGTTCTGAAGCTGGATGATCTGGGTGTTAATGTTGATGGATAAAACATTTGAAAGCCCTGAGATAGTAAAGCTAGATGAGGGAGAAAAAAAGAAAACACACATCTGATGATATCTTCTCCTGCCAGAATGTATTCTCATCTAATGTAATCAACCTCCTGCTAATGTCATATGGTTTCTCTGGTGCCATATTGGGGACTGAACATTGGTGTCTTTCTGGAAGGTTGGGCCGTTGTCAGCAGCATTGCTAGATAAATTAATACATGCTTCATGTTGCTGAGCTCATGCATATCCTCTATCCCTCCTACTGTGGTCCTTTTACTTATATATGATGTGTGCCAGCACTGGGATGGCCACTGGTGAAGTAGATATCAACTGGCCACATCATTCTATTTGGCAGTTTTATGGTAGATGCTTTCTGTAGATACTTTTATGATATATATCAACATGAGAAACAGATGTGACCACATTTTATGACCATCCAATATGTCAATCCACAGGCTATAATGGTAATATTAATTTATCTACCATATAAGTACAAAAAAGCTACTATTTGTCTTATTATATTATCCAACAGTAGTGTCCAATAATTTTCTGTAAGGTCATGAAACTGAAAAGTATTGTTTCTTTCTGAACCCAAAGTTCATTATACTTTGTAGCTGTTTGATGAATGCTGTTTGACTCAGTTCAGAGAGCTGAACTATATACAAAAGAGGGCCTAGCACAAGCAGTGTGGCTCAGTGGTTGAACATTGACCTATCAACCAGGAGGGCATGGTTTGATTCCAAGTCAGGGCACCTGTCTGGATTATGGGCTCCATCCACAGTGCGGGGCATACAGGAAGAAGCTGATCAATCAATGATTCTCTGTCATCATTGATGTTTCCATCTCCCTCTCCCTTCCTCTTTTAAGTCAATAATACAATTCTCCCCCCCCCCTCTCTCTCTCTCTCTCTCTCTCTATATATATATATACATACATATATATATATATATATATATATATATATACATACATATATATATATATATTTAATGGGCCTTTTCCAATTTAAGAAAATGTGCTTGCCTACTAAAAATCATCAGATGGTTATTTTGGGTGAGTGATTAAAAAAAAACAATGATTTCAACCCAAATAAACTCTACTCCTTGTTTATGCTTAATTTAGATTTTAAGTCATTAATTGTAAATCCTAAGAACTACTTGTAGCATTACATTTTAATTATCAAAACTCCTAATTTAATTGAGTTATATGGCTAAATCAGTACATCTCAAAGTTTTAAAGGTGCCTGTATTATAAAATGTTGATACTCCTGAAATCTCAAATACAATTTAAAAACATATTTTACATTATATCTTAATCTTTTATAGTATAATGCAGGTATGCCTTGAGGAATCTGGATGGTTAATATAAACTAGTTCTACAAAATATTGGTTTTAAAATTGCTAATTATATTATAATATGCAGATGTAAATATGAACAAAATGCTATTTTTATTAAATGTATTAATACCAATGAAGAGTAAGTGATATCATAGTATGCTGTATTAGAAAGCAAACATATGAAGGTAGAAGTTAGTATACAGAAATTAAAAATATTTGAAGGTCATTGTAATTTAGAAAAGTAGTTACATGCTTACACCAATATCATCATTTGATCAAGGAATAATTAACTCTTTCTTCTGTATCATCAGGGACATTGTATTCTAGATAATTATTTTCTTAAGTAAGGTCATCTCATCTTGGCAAATGTATACTGCATCAAGCCATCTAGAATTATTATATGAAGTGCTCATTATTCAAGTCAAATTTGATCTAAATGCTGTCTTTAAGATGAAAGATTTTTCTTTTTTCAATCAAATACAAGTTATGATGATTTACTGTGAATACTTTTATTTTAGCTACCATTTTAAATAATTATTTTTTCTTACCTGCAATTTTTTGCCTACAGTGTCATTATAATACATCCTTTTCCTCAATTCAGCTACCTGATATTATAAACATTTTTCCTTCATTGCCTGCCATCAATGAGAGAGAAATAATTTTTATGGGTTCCTCAGGTCATAGATGATAAATTGATTTACTAATTCCATCAATGGGGCATAGCTTCCTGCAGCAGTGTTTCAATATATAAGCTTTCACACAGATTTCAAGCAGCAAAATGTCAATTTATCTTGCCAGCATTTGAATTGCTCAAAGACTACGTATGATCTCCTTTATCTTTGAGAATGTAAATTAGGTACAAAATAGGCAAAAATAATTTTAAATTAATTTTAAACTTAGCAATTTGTTCCCATATCTATTAAGAAATCTTAAACATTCATAGATGGTACTATTGTGTCCTTGTGTTGTTCACATTTATTCTGTTATCAGTTATTTAATATCAACTGGTTTATTTCTTCAGAAATAACAAATTATAAGAAAATGTTGCTATTGTGGGGATTTGTTTTCTATTTTTCCTTTGTATTGACAGAGGAGATTAGACAGAATAGTTAACTCACCTAAATATATTTTTTAATCTGCACCCAAGTATATGGTTTTGTTTTTTTTATCATTGATTTGAGTGAGAGTGAGGAAGGGAAAGACAGAGAGACACCTTGATGTGAGAGAGACATTGATTGGGTGCCCTCTGAACAAACCCCGCTGGGGCTCAACCTTTTGGTGCTCCAATCAACTGAGCCACCTGGCGAGGGCTTTCCTAAGCAGCTCTGAAGCATTTCTTAATACCCTGAAACTTCAACATGTCTTTCCAATTCTGCAGGTCTTATCAGGCAGGAATTTTACCATTATCATTTAAAAAACAATATTTTTTAAAAGTATATGTTTTTATTGATTTCAGAGAGAGGAAAGGAGAAGAAAAAGAGATAGAAACACCTATGAAAGCTAATCATTTATAGGCTGCCTCCTGCACACCCTCTATTGGGAATCAAGCCCATAACCAACCATATGCTCTGAAGAGGAATTAAATCTTGACCTCCTGGTTCATGGGTCTATGCAAAACCATTGACCCACACAAGCCAGGCAAAAAAAAACAAACAACAATCTTTGACTGGACTTAATGTTGCTTATTCTACCTAATAAAGAGGAAGTATCTTAATTGGCCCTCACACTGTCACAGATGGCAGCAACCACAGCCAATAAGGAGGGAATATGTTAATTGACTGCACCACCCTCAAAGATGGCAGCTCCCAGTCTCCTCAGCCCCACCAGGGTGGCAGGCCCATGGCTGCTCCACACACCTGCCTCCAGAGTCCACCCTACCCTCAGACCCCAGCCATCCAGGTCTGGACCAAGGCACAGGCAAGCCTCAGATGGCACCTGCCCAGCCACCCAAGGCCACCTAAGGCTGAGGTAACCAGGGGTGGCTGAGGCTTGTGCTGCTGGCAATGGCAGTAGCACAGGTGTGATGAGGTGTTGCTTATCCCTGATCACCTGGTCACTTCCTGCCCCTGAGAGCTCCCTGACTGTGAGAGGGGGCCAACTGGGCTAAGGGACCCCTCATTCAGTACAATTTTTATGCACAAGACCTCTAGTATCATATCTAATAAAAGAGTAATATTCAAATTCGCCATACTTCCGCTACAGCCATCGGCCACACCCACCAGCCAATCAGGAGCAAATATGCAAATAAACCAAACCAAGATGGCTGCAGCCACAGAGAGAAGGAGGGAGGCTTGGGTTGCCCTGGAAATAGAGGAAGCCAAGCTTTCCACCTGCCCTTGCCAGCTTATGCCTCCACTCAATGCTACAAAGTTTCAATGATAGAAGATAAATAAAAATGATGGAAGCCACAGAGGTGGAGAGTTGCACCCAGAGATGGAGGAAGCCAAGCTTTCCACCTGCCCTTGCCAGCCCAGGCCTGCACTAAGGCTACAAAGTTTCAATTATAGAAGGTAATAAAAGCCCAACAGAAATGGATGCTGCCATGAAGCAAAAAGAAGCCTTAGCTCCACTCCAGGTTACAAAGTTTCAATTGTAGAAGATAAATAAATCCCAGATGCCACAGCCTTTGCTTGGGTCACCAGGGGGCATGGCCAGCCTGCAAACCACCACAGGCCCCTGGCCCAGGCCATCCCAACCCCAAGAGAACCCTCACCCTGATTTGTAACACCCTTCAAGGCAAACCAGCTGGCCCCCACCCATGCACCAGGCCTCTATCCTAACGAGTAAAACAGTAATATGAAAATTGAACATCACCCCAACACACAAGATGGCTGCCTTCATGTGGTCAAACATCCTGCCCCCATGTGGACACAAGATGGCCACCCCAAGATGGCAAGCAGGGGAGGGTAGTTGGGTGGGACCAGGCTTGCAAGGGAAGGCAGTTGCTGGCAATCAAGCCTTCAGAGGAGAGCAGTTAGGGGTGACCAGGATGACAGAGGAGGGAAGTTGTGGGTGACTGGGCCTGCAGGGAAGGGCAGTTGTGGGGTGGGACCCAGGCCTTCAGGGGAGGGCAGTTAGGGGCAAACAGGCTGGCGGGGGGAGCAATTAGGCATCAATCAGGCTGGCAGGGGAGAGGTCAGGGGGTGATAAGACTGGCAGGCAGAAGTGGTTAGGGGCAATCAGGAAGGCAGGCAGGCAAGCAGTTGGGAGCCAATAGTCCTGGATTGTGAGAGGGATGTCCAAAAGCCCATTTCGGCCCAAGCCTTGTAGGATATAGCCTAAATGGGCTGTCAGACATTGCTCAGAGGGTCCCAAATTAGAGAGGGTGCAGGTTGGGCTGAGGGACACTCCCTGCCCCCCACCTTTGTGCACAAATTTTGTGCACCAGGTCTCTAGTTATTTGTAAAAATGAAAACCAAAATAGTATCACTTCTCCTTTGTAACATCTAACTACATGTGATAGAAATATTTAAAATCATTGTAAAAGATAATGGGAAATAATATTCTGTGTATAAATTATTAAACAGTCATCCTTATAGTTGTTCCTTTGCTCACTTTCCAAATAAAAATACTTTAAAATGTTAACTGACTGGAGGAACCAAGATGGCAGCATAGGTAAACACCCATACTGGTGCCCCATACAGCAAATTCAAAACTATAACTAAGGACAAAACAGACATCATTCAGAGCCACCAGAGGTTAGCTGAGTGGACACTCCACAAACAGAAGAAAAAATAAAAGGACACTGAGACTCGGGGGAGCTGAGGAGGACAGAGTTGTTGATACGAGCAGAGTCAGAGGTTCGGAGCTGCGTGTGAAAAGAAATGTAGGCAACTGCAAACCTGGCTGGTTTTCTTGAACTGGGAGGGAGACAAAGGGGTCCCACTGGACTGAGTCCTGGTTCTGGGTGAGTCTCGGGGAACCCAGACTAATATGGGGTGAAACTGTACTGTAAGGAGGAAACACGCTGAAACTCGGGGGCTACAAAGGCACGCAAGCTATCAGAGAGGGCTCATGGCTGGCTCTAATGTTCAGGAGGAAAACACAAAACAAAAAAATGCCAGACAAATTTGTTTTCCCATTCCGGTGAGTCTTTGGGTGTGCAGACTCATTTGGGGAGAAACTAGACTGTCCCGCAGTGGGCAGAGCTCCAGGCACCTTTCTATTAGAAGTGCATGCAGCTGTTGCCCCAGGGTATGGAGACCCGGGAGCCTTTTAGGGTGGAGCTGACCAGAAACCAGGGCTGCCTGCCCAGCCCAGAGACTCCACCCCATCCAGGCAGAACACAGCTCATCATCACAACCAATTTGCCTGCATGTCAACCCCTCCCAGTGATATCAGCAACAATCTAGGCTTAACTAAAACAAGACTGTGCAACCCATAAAACGGTGTACCAAGAGGATCCACCTCAGGTAACTGGGGAGGCTGAGCCAGTGTCCCCTAGAGGACACCTACCACACAAACCTGCTCAACCAAATCAGGAGAGCAGCCAAAATGCAAGGACAAGATAACAAATTACATGGGAAAGAAATGGAGGGGAAAAAAAAAACTACTGGACATAGAGTTCAAAACCACAGTTATAAGGTTTTTCAAGAGGCTCCTAGAAACATGCCAATAAATTTAACAGGACCCTTGAGGATATGAGTGTGTACCTCAAGGATATGAACGAGACTATGGAGGATATGAAAAAGGACCAACTAGAAATTAAGCATACACTGACTGAAATAAAAAAAAAATTATACAGAGACCCAAAGGCAGACTAGAGGACCGCAAAAATCAAGTCAAAGATTTGAAATACAAAGAAGCAAAAATCACTAAGCCTGAAAAGCAAGAAGCAGAAAGAGTCCAAAAAATTGAAGATAGTATAAAGACCCTCTGTTATAACCTCAAGCGTACCAACATCCGAATTATGGGGGTGCCAGAAAAAGAGAGAGAGCAAGATACTGAAAACCTATTTGAAGAAATAGTGACCAAAAACTTCCCACCCCTGGTGAAAGAAATAGACTTACAAGTCCAGGAAGTGCACCAAACCCCAAATAAAAGGAATACAAAAGGACCACACCAAGACACATCATAATTAAAATGCCAAGAGCAAAAGACAGAGAGAATATTAAAAGCAGCAAGAGAAAAACAGTTACCTACAAGGGAGCACCCATACGATTGTCAGCAGATTTCTCAACAGAAACTATGCAGGCCAGATGGGAATAGCAAGAAATATTCAAAGTGATGAATAACAAGAACCTACAACCAAGATTACTCTATCCAGCAAAGCTATCATTCAGATTTAAAGGTCAGATAAAGTGCTTTGCAGATAAGAAAAAGCTAAAGGAGTTCATCAACACCAAAACAGTATTATATGAAATGCTGAAAGGTATTCTTTAAGAAGAGGAAGAAGAAGAAAAAGGTAAAGATAAAAATTATGAACAACAAATACACATCTATCAACAAGTGAATCTAAAAGTCAAGTGAATTAAAAATCTGATGAACAGAATAAACTGGTGAAAATAATAGAATCAGGGGCATAGAAAGAGACTGGACTGATGATTCTCAGAGGAAAGAGGTGTGGGGATGTGGGAAGAGACTGGACAAAAATTGTACACCTATGGATGAGGACAGGGGAGGAGGTGAGGGCAGAGGATGGGATGGATACTGGGGGGAGGGGAGCTATGGGAGGGAAAAAGAGCAACATTGTAATAATCTGAACAATAAAGATTTATTAAATAAAACATGTTAACTGACTTATTAGTGAATATACAAACCATTGTTTCAGCTGAGATCTTTTTTTCTTCTCCTCCTTTACAAAATATCCAATTTATTGATGTGTCATATAACCCTAATAACTTAAAAGGACAGCTGTTGGAATTGCTGGATAAAGTATTGCAAACACTCTAGGAAACACAGAACTTCTAAGCAAAACCCCATCAGTACCTTCCTTGTTTGGGACAACTCTACTAACTCACTTTTCTGCCTTTTAAAATATAGATCTTTACCTAAAAAGAAAAAGAAAAAGAAAAAATAAAAGAAAAAAATTAGGTTCTCAATCAGAATTGTTATTCTCTAATTTTTAAATTAAATTATTGGAAATGAAAGCCTCTATTTTCAAATAAGGACAAAGAATCGTTCCTTTGCAGCTAGTCATATGTTTCTTGGTGATTCTGTTTAGCATCCAACTAGCTTCCTGTTACTATGAAATGCAAGTACTGAGAAATCGATTGTCTTAATTTCAAATAAATGACACTTTGAAAGAAGAGTACATGGGGATGGTAAGAAGAGTCAAAATTCTTGACTGTTTAACAAAGGTGAATTTCTACTCATGGGCCAAATTATTTTGCCTCTCTTCTCTCTTCCCAACTGCAAGAAACATAAAAAAATTAAATTTCATTCATTGAAATGATTTGATAAGCTAATAGATATATTCATTCTCTCATTAAAATTTATTTAAATAATCATAGATTTGCTTGGTCCTTAGAATGAGATGTTGTGTCAAGTCACCTTTGATCCATCAGTCAATGGAAGAACTATTTTGGGAACTGCCATATACGTATAATGTCATCAAATATATAGCAGATAGAAAGTTTGTTTTCTGTCATCTTCATATTTGTTGTCCCCTGGCTTCTGTAGATTAAGACTCAAGTATTCCATAATGAATATGTTTTATGACATTTACAAATTGGAGACATATCACTTTAATACAAACAAGGAGGTAAGTAACCTGGCCTACTTAAATCTATTTTGCATATAAAATTCAGAATTAGCCATAAGAATACATATTAATTATTTCCTTTTATAATATCACTTGTGTGATGTGTGTTAATAGCTAGCACTTTTGTGTTTATTTGAAGAACTTTAAACTTTATATTTATCTAGCAATTATGTATTAGAAAATAGAAACTATAATTGCATTTTAAGAATTTTTAATTTATTATTATAAGCTAAATTCCTATTTGTATCTTATAATCTAAATAGTATCATAATCCTATATAATAAAGAGGTAATATGCAAATTGACCATCACACCCTCACATCACGAGATGGCTACCCCCATGTTGTCACAATATGTCTACCCCCACAATGTCAAAAGATGGCTGGCAGGGGAGGGCAGTTTGGGGTGACTGGGCTGGCAGGGAAGAGGTTAGTGGTGATTAGGCTCCCAGGTAGATTGATTAGGGGCAATCAGATAGCCAGGCAGGCAAGTGGTTAGGAGCCAACAGTCCCAAATTGCAAGAGGGATGTCCAAATAATGGGTCCCAGATTGGAGAGGGTGCAGGCTTAGCTGAGGACACCCCCCCCAAGTGCAAAAATTTTGTGCATTGGGCCTCTGCTATATTATAAATCCTCTAAAATCCTACCATATTACAAAATATGACTTTTTATACAGTCTACTGTGTTTTAACTTATCAAATATATGAAGTTCATTTTTATGACCCTCATGGAAATATGTTTTTCTACAAATATTTTTTGAACAAACCGTTTATGCCAGATGATGTTCTAAGCTCTGGAAAAGCAGCATTAATAGAACATTAATCACTTATCTCAGTGGTTGGCAAACTGTGGCTCACGAGCCACATGCAGCTCTTTGGCCCCTTGAATGTGGCTCTTCCACAAAATACCATGGCCTGGGTGAGTCTATTTTGAAGAAGTAGAGTTAGAAGAAGTTTAAGTTTAAAAAATTTGGCTCTCAAAAAAAATTTCAATCATTGTACTATTGATATTTGGCTCTGCTGACTAGTGAGTTTGCCAACAACTGACTTATCTTATTGTGCTTTTATATACTCATAAGGAGTGTATTTTTGTTTATTTAATACTGCACAAAATGCAAATCCCCTGATGATGGAACCCCTCTTACTGATATTTTTGTCAAAATATATAATAAATTCTAGATTTAAAAATATTATTTTTGATTACAAATAACATACAATATTATATTAGTTTCAGTGTACAACCTAGTGATTAGATATTCATATTACTTATGATGTGATTATGCTGATAAATTTAATACCCATCTGACACCATATGTAGTTATTACAATATCACTAACTACATTCCCTATGCTGTACTTCACATCCCCATGACTATTATGAAACTACCAATTTGAACTTTTTAATTCCTTCATCTTTTTCACCCACCTATCTTTAACCCCCTCCCACTTGGCAACAATTAGAATATTCTATGTATCTACTGAGTCTGTTTCTGGTCTGTTTGTTTTATTTTACTTTTTAGATCCTACATATAAATAAATCATATGGCATTTATATTTTCCTGCCTGACATTTCACTCAGCATAATACCCTCTAGGTCCATCCATGTTGTTGGTTATGGTGAGATTTCATTCTTTTTTTATGGCTGAGTTATTTCATTATATATATATATATATATATATATATATATATATATATATATATATACCACTTATTTATCCATTCATCTAATGATGTACACTTAGGTTGCTTCCATATTTTGGTTATTGTAAATAATGCTACAATGAACATATGGCTGCATATTTTTGTTTTGTTTTTTGATTTAGTATTTTGGGTTTCTTAGGATAAATGCCGAGAAGTAGATGTTGAGTTCTTTGGTTGTTTCTTGTTATAACCTTTGTTTTAAAGTCTATTCTCTCTTGTATAAGCATTGCTACCACAGCTTTGTTTTTTTTCATTTCCATTTTTATAAAATAACTTTTTTCATCCCTTTACTTTCAGTCTGTATGTGTTTTTTAATCTGAAGTGAGTTTCTGATAGACAGCATATATAAGGGTCTTGTTTTGTTATTCATTCAGCCATTGTGTATCTTTAAATTGAATCATTTAATCCATTTGCATTTAAAATAATTATTGATAGATATGTATTTATTGCCATTTAGGCCTGGTGTACTAAATTCATGCACTGAAGGGTGGTCTCTCAGCCTGGCCTGTACCCTCTAGCAGTCTGGGAACCCTCACTCTTTACCACCTGCCTGCTCACTGCTCCTTATTGCTTGGCTCACTGCTCCTTAGAACCTGGCTTCTGGCTGAGTAGCGTTCCTCCTGTGGAGGTGCACTGACTACCAGGGGCCAGGTCCTGGATTGAGCTTCAGCCTCTTGGTGGTCAGTGTGCATCATAGCAACTGGTGTTCTGGCTGTTCCACTGTCATGGTCACTTAGGGTTTTATATAGATCTCTTTTTCTCCTCACCCTCCCCCTCCCCCTCCCCTCCCCCTCCCCTCCCCCTCCCCCTCCCCTTCCTCCTCCTCCTCCTCCTCCTCTTCCTTCTTCTTCTTCTCCTCCTCCTCCTTCCTCTTCTCCTCCTCCTCCTCCTCCTCCTCCTCCTCCTTCTTCTTCTTCTTCTTCTTCCTCTTCTGAATAAAAGCTATAGCTATGGAGATGCTAGCATAATAGGATTCTGAGTTGTGGGATAAAGGACAAACCAACCATTAACCTAGAGAAAATCTAGAATTTTTCTGAAACTGGAAACAACCACTGGCAGCAATTATTCTATCTAATAAAATAGTTAAATGCAAATTGACCGTGCCTCCACTACATCCACAAGCCATACCCACCAGCCACATCCACCAGCCAATCAGGAACAAATATGCAAATAGACCCAACCAAGATGGCTGTAACCACAGAGAGCAGGAGGGAGGGTTGGGTTTCCCTGGAAATAGCAGAAGCCAAGCTTTCCACCTGCCCTTGCCAGCTCAGGCCTCCACTCAATGCTACAAAGTTTCAATGATAGAAGATAAATAAAAATGACAGCAGCCATGAAACTGGAGTGTTTCACCCAGAGATGGAAGAAGCCAAGCTTTCCACCTGCCCTGGCCAGCTCAGGCATGCACATAAGGCTACAAAGTTTCAATTATAGAAGATAAATAAAACCCAACAGAAATGGATGCTGCCATGCACCGTAAAGAAGCCTTGTCTTCACTCCAGGTTACAAAGTTTCAATTGTAGAAGATAAATAAATCCCAATGCCGGGGCCTCTGCTTGGGTCACCAGGGAGCGTGGCCATCCTGCAAACCCCACAGGTCCCTCACCCAGGCCATTCCTTATCCCAAGGGAACCCCTACCCTGATGTATAACACCCTTTAGGGCAAACCAGCTGGCCCCCACCTGTACACTAGGCCTCTATCCCATCTAATAAAACAGTAATATGCAGATTGACCATCACTCCAACACACAAGATGGCTGCCTCCATGTGGTCAAAGACTGTACCCCCATGTGGACACAAGATGGCCACCACAGGATGGCCAGCAAGGGAGGGACCAGACTTGCAAGGGAAGGCAGTTAGGGGTGACCAGGCCAACAGAGGAGAGAAGTTGGGGGTGACAAGGTCTGTAAGGAAGGGCACTTGTGGGGGACCCAGGCCTGCAGAGGAGGGCATTTAGGGGCAAACAGGCTGGCAGGGTACCAGTTAGGCATAAATAAGGCTGGCAGGGGAATGGCAAGGGGGTGATCAGGCTGGCAGGCAGAAGCGGTTAGGGTAATCAGGAAGGCATGCAGGGAAGCAGTTGGGAGCCAGCAGTCATGAATTGTGAGAGGAACGTCTGATGGCCTGTTTAGGCCCAAACCTAAACAGGCCTTTGGACACCCCTCTAAGGAGCCCAGATTGGAAAGGGTGCAGGCTGGTCTGAGGGACACTCCCCCCATGCCCGAATTTCATGCACCAGGCCTCTAGTCTATAATAATGAAAGCCTAACATGCTAATTAGACTGGACATCTGAATAACCTTCCTGATGAAGCTGTGGCAGTGAGGGCTGAGGCAGAGGCAGTTAGGAGAGATCAGGCAGGCAGAAAGAGGGATTAGGTGCCATCAGGAAGACCAGTGAGTGAATAGGGGCGATAAGGCAGGCAGGCAGAGTGGTTAGATGTAAACAGGCAGGCAGAGTGGTTAGGGGCCATCAGTGAGGCAGGTAGGTGAACATTTAGTTGCCAGGAGTCCCTGATTGTGAGAGGGTGCAGGCCATGCTGAAAGATACCCCCTCCATGCATGAATTTTGTGTACTGGGCCTCTAGTATTATAAAAAAGAACAAGTGTTGATTTTTTACAAATTTAAGAATTAGTAATGAGGCAGGGTGCTCTCTTTCTCAGCTCTAACAAAATACCAATGACTAGGGGCCTAAAACAACAAACATTTATTTTCTACAGTTTTGCTGGCTGGGAGGTACAAGATCAAGGTGTCTGATGAGAGCCTTCTTCCTTGTTTGCAGGCAGCCAGCTTCTCATTATTTCCTCATGACTTTTTTTGTGTGTGTGTGCATGAATGGTCCCACCTCCAACTACTAAATCAACAAGGATTAGGGCTTCAGCATTTGAATTAGGGGGGTTTACAACTGCATCAATTGCAGGCTTCGATAACACAATACTATAGACTGGGTGGCTTAAACAATGGACATTTATTTCTCACAGTTCTGGAGGCTGGAAAGTTTAAGATTAAGGAGTCATCCTATTTGGTTCTGGATAAGAACCTTCTTTTGGGCTTGCAGATAGCAACCTTCTCACTGTCTCTTCACATGGAGAAGAAAAAGAGAGTTGTGGTCTTTTCTTTTTATCTTATATGAATACTAAGTCCTTCATGGAGTCTCACCTTCATGACATAAACCTAATCTGCAAATGCCAACACATTGGGGGTTAGTGCTTCAATATCCGAATTTCGTTGCATCACCAATGTTCATACCATGTGGGGACTCTAAGAATCTCTGAGAGAGCGTGGTCAGAGCGGCTCAGCAGGTTGAGTGTCTCCTTGTGCACCAAAGGTTGTCAGTTCGATTCCCAGTCCGAGCATGTACCTGTTGCAGGTTTCATCCCTGGTCAGGACATGTAAGGAAAGCAACATTTCTCTGCCACATCAGTGTCGCACTCTCTCTTTCTCCCTTCCTCTCTAATTACATCTGTGAGAGACATAAGGAACAAAAGGGAATTTTGCATTTTAAATTTTATAAAGCAGCCTAGGGTGATTCAGACTTTTCTTTTCCTCACCACTCAACTCTCATCCCATTTTGTCCACATCTTCAAATTATAATTCTACATGAATTTTTTTCTGATGTGTGTTTTTAGATTAGTGGGAATAATAGCCTTTTCACCCTGATAAGTCTGGGCAAAGGTAAAAAAAAAAAAAAAACAACCTGTGCAAAAATGAGGACTGTTTTATGATACATTTAAGAAATTATAAGTTAAACTTGGCTGTAAAGCAAAGAACATACTGTAAATGAGGAGAGTGTCAGGGTATGAGTCAATAAAGTTGCAAAGAATTAGAACTCTTGTATGAAAAGGCAAATATTTTAGTATAAGGAATTTATAACTTTTATTCCAGTCTCTCAGGATTTACTTTATTTATATACATATTTATCTATTATTTGCTTTTTCTTACATTACAGAGGTTAAGTAGGTGTTATAGGTTAGGTATATAGATTGCATGAACCTATGCTGAAACATTATATAAGATAAGTATTGATTTTGGAGTTAGACTCTAAATTTGAGTCTCAACTACACAATTTGTTGTTTTTATATTTATAGAAAATTTATTTAATCCCAGTGATTTACTTCTAGCACTATATCTATCTCAAATAATTCTTATCAAGTTTAAGTTTGATATATTTCTAAAGTTGTGGTACATGTTAAATACTCAAGTATTATATATTTTCTTTTTCATTCTTAACTGTGTCCTAGATATTTGATGTTACCACACAAGTTACCTCAAGATAAATGGAGTATTAAGATATGTGTCTGCCTTTAATGATGTCCAGGACTCAATTGAACATTTTATTAGCACTTGAAAAGTGATTGATTTATTTTTATACTTTAACATGCATTTCACAGGCCAAAAACTTTGCTAGTGTTCCACGGCAGAATTGTAAATGTTTTACAATTGCCTCTTTGAAAATGAATTACTATTTTTTATATTCCCTTATGTCAGAAAAATGTTCAATTAGAACAGTGTTTTGCTTAACAGTGACTGCCATTTAAACTAGAAAAATTTCTGTTGATACTATTAGAGAAGAAGAGGGTTGGGTTGAGCATTTTAATATATAGCATTTGAATATGGGATGTATGATCAAACATGATAAACTTATGTCAATTATAATTTTGATCTGAATATCAGTAATATCCTGGGGTTCCTTTACATCTAATGTTAAATCTCTAAGCATACTTATTCATATTTTAAAATAATTGATCTGTTATTGGAGGAGAAGGAGGTACTAATTATGTAGAAGGACAATTAACTTCAAATTGTTCTGTTACAATTGACAGTTTAGAAAGTAGTGTGCTATTAATGAGATTTCTATGGGTTTTCTAACTAATAAAATACCAATCTCACTTCTCATATTATCCTTTAGGATTGAACCATAAGAGGGGGGGAGGCAATGCAGGCACTGCATACTTCATTACACAGACCTAAGAGGAGGTGATGTAGCAAGGGCTACAAAATTACTGTGAATCATCAGAGCCAAACAGAAGCTTATAAAATAGAAATGGTTTATCAGAATCCGTCAATCAAAGAAAGCAATGGATTTAAATCAAAATGATTATACAGAGACTAAAAAAAATGTCCCTCTATGAGCAATGGAATAAAAAATACATTATAAAAGGGAGAACAGGACAGAATGAAATTCATATTTTAATTTTTTTATAAAATTCAAAAGGTAGTCTGCAAGAATGTGAATGTTATTAAACCTCAAGTTATCTCCATAAACTGAAGATATCCTCTAATAAATATGTGGACTAATATATTTATACTTCTAAAATATTTTATAAAGTTATTATTTATATATAGGCCAATCTCTATACTTAATAACAAACCAACAATGTAAAATTAAATTCTTGATAGGACAGGCTGTTTTAAAACTCACAAAATTAGTTTTAATTTTCAACACACAGTCCTTGTGTTTTTTACAAAACAAAATATACTTCACTTGACTTTGTGGAAACCTGCCCTAAGCCCCAGCTAAAACTTTCAAACTTAAATTATCATACTGTTAGAGCTATCAGCTGTCCCTTTTGATAACACTATATAGATGAATAGGAACAGAAAATTCATTTCATTTGTGTCAACATTAATAGAAAATAATATGACAGAGTGCAAAACTCCAGGGGTTCATCTGACATTACTGAACAACCTTTCACCCTAGGAACTGCCTTTCACTGGGCCTTCTCCAGACACATTACACAAAGGATATTCTGGTGGCCTTTGAACAATCTGAGACACTGATCTATGCATTTTTGAAAGGCTGCCCTAATGGGAATGCAAATAATTTCATGTAGAAAGCGTAGCCAAAAGCCTGAAGACTATTACTTTTGTATGGTTATTGGAAGGATCTTTTACAATGACCATTCACATCTATACCAAATCCTTTGTGGGGAGGAGAAAAAAAAAAACTCAACAAACTTGACATAAAATTATAAAATACAAATTAGCATTTTATTATTCAATTTCAAAGGGGATGAAATAGGAGAGAGGTTTTAGCTTATTGGGAAATGAACTTGAAAAAGAGAAGCAAAATGTGTCCTACTAATAGATGTAGGTTTTTAATTTCTAAAGAGAGAGGTTCCTTTGTCCCAGGTTACATTTGGCAGGACAATTTTCTGTACAAATTATTGTTTACTAGAGGCTCAGTGCGCCCGAAAACGTGGTGGTGACGCTCCCCAGGCCTAGCCCGGCCTCCATCGCAGGGCCTCTGCCGCCCTGGGACGCTGTGTGAAGCTGCTCCCCGGCGCTCCGCGGTGCCCCGGCCCCTCCGCTGCTCCGTGAGGTTCCCCGCCCCTCTCCTGCTCCCCGCAGCTCACCGCCACCTGTGCAGCTCTTGCCGGATGCTCGGGAAACTGCCCCGCCCCGCCCTGCTCTGCTAGGCTCTCCCACCTGCAACTGCTCCATGAAACTCCCGCCCGCTACTGCTTCCCGAAACTTGCTGCCACCTGGGTGACTGCTCTGCTAAACTCACGGCCACCCCGTGAAGCACCCCGCCATTGCCGCTCAACAGGCCCCAGTCCTGCCCCCACCCCCAGCACTCCCCCACCTCTCCCGTCATGGTGCGCAGCTCAGGGACTGGAACTGGAGGAGAGAGGGGACCCAGAGGTGCCCCATGAACTTCATGGTAATCTGACATCTGCTTGGTCGCGATGCCACCGAGCTCTTTATATATATCAGGATTATTAAAAAATATTATTTATCATTTATTTTTCATGAGCAAATAATGAACGAGTAATTAAATATGGACATATATAAGATATAGGCATGCATAATAATTTATATATAATAATCCATTAGTAAGTTATTATATAGAATTGATTTTTTTCAGTATTCGAACTTAAATTAAAAAAAAATTCCTAATTACTCAGGATTATTTTTAGTGGTTTCTTTGGTTCAGTAATGGTCAAACATATTTAATAATCAATGGAGTGATTTGCAAATCCAGCACAAATAAAATCCTGTGGTGATAGTGCTAAGCTTTATAATTTTCTTTCCATAATATTCCACGGTATAAATGTACCACAGCTTTTCTATTGACTCATCCACTGCTGGACACTTGGGCTGTTTCCAGATATCAGTTATTGTAAATTGTGCTTCTATGAACATAGGAGAGCATACCTTCTTCCTGATTGGTGTTTCGGGCTTCTTAAGATGTATTCCTAGAAGTAGAATCACAGGGTCAAATAGCAGTTCCATATTTAACTTTTAGAGGAAACGTTTTCCATGATTGCTGTGCCAGTCTGCATTCCCACCAACAGTGTACTATGCTTCACTTTTCACCACATCCTTACTTGTCATTTGTTGATTTGTTGAAGGTAGCCATTCTGACAGGTGTGAGCTGATGCCTCATTATTATTTTAATTTTCATCTCTATGATGATCAGTGACTTTGAGCATTTTTTCATATGTCTCTTGGCCATCTGTATGTCCATTTTGGAGAAGTGTCTATTTAGGTTCTTTGTCCATTTATAATTGGACTAGACGCCAATTTGTGCACTCGGGGTGGGAGGGCTGGTCATCAGCCCAGCCTGCACCCTCTTGCACTCTTGGAGCCCTTGGAGGATGTCTAACACAGCTTAGGCCTGAAGACAGCAGTCAGACATCCTTTGTGCTGCCATGAGGCCAGAGAGGCTCCCAACACTGTGGCTGCACTTGCTAGCTGTGAGCCCAGCTTCTGGGTGAGCGGCACTCCCCCTGTGGGAGTGCACTGACCACCAAGGGGCAGCTCCTGCATTGAGCATCTACCCCCTAGTGGTCAGTGCTGTTAAGTCTATTTGCATATTAGCCTTTTATTATATAGGACTATTTTGTTAAATTCCTTGTATATTTTGGATATTAGCCCTTAATCAGATGTATCATTACTAAGTATGTTATCCCATACAGTGGGCTCTTTTTACATGTCCTGATGGTTTCTTTTGCTGTCAGAAACTATTTATTAGGATATAGTCTCATTTGTTTATTTTTTCCTTAGTTTCCTTTGCCCTAGGAGATATAGCTGCAAACATATTGCTAGAAGAGATGTCTGAGATTTTTCTGCCTATGGTTTCTTCTAAGATTTTTATGGATTCATGATTTACATTTAAGTCTTTTATCCATTTTGAGTTTATTCTTGTATATAGTGTAAATTTACTTTTATGCATGGTGGTCTAGTTTTATTTTTGTGCTTGTATCTCTCCAATTTTCCCAACTCTATTTATTGAAGACACTCTCTTGACTCCATTATATGCTCTTGCCTCCTTTGTCAAATATTAACTGAATGTAATGGCTTGGGTTGATTTCTTGGGTAGCAATTCTGTCCGATTTATCTATATGTTTGTTCTTGTGCCAGTACTAGATTGTTTTGATTACAGTGGCTTTGTAATATAACTTGATATCTGGTATTGTGATCCCTCCAACATTGTTCTTCTTTCTCAAGATGACTGTGGCTATTTGGAGTCTTTTTTGGTTCCAGATACATTTTTGGAATATTTGTTCTAGATCTGTCAAATATGTCATTACTAATTAATAGAGATTTCTTTGAATGTATAGATTTCTTTTCATAGTATAGGCATTTTAATGATATTAATGCTACCAACACATGAATCATGGTTTATTCTTCAATTTGTTTATATTTTCCTCTATCATTTTTTCCACATTCTATATTTACCTGAGGACAGCCTTTTATGTCCTTGGTTAAGTGTATTCCTAAGTATCTTAATTTTTTTGTTGGAATGGTAAATGGGATTTCCTATTTAGTTTCTATTTCTGAGAATTCATTATTGGTATATAAAAATGTCATCAATTTCTGGGTGTTAATTTTGTATCCTGATACATTGGTAAATTCCTTTATTAATTTAGTATTTTTTGATGGAGTCTTTAGGGTTTTTTATGTACAATATTGTATCATCTGCGTTTTATGGCAAATTCATTTCCTACTTCCCAATTTGGATGTCCTTTATGATTTCTTCTTCTCTGACTATATCCTCTTGTTGGATTGACCCCTTTAGTATTATTTGGTGAACTTATTTTTTGTCTTTTGTGATGGTCTTCATTTTGAATTCTACTTTGTCATACAAGTGTTATTACTGTAGCTTATTTTGTTTGTTTCCATTTGCATGGAATTTTTTCCCATCCCTTCACCCTGATCCTGTGTTTCTTTTGTTCAGAGGTGGGTCTCTTGTAGACAGAATATATTTGGGTCATGTTTTCTTTACCATTAGGCTACTCTACATCATTTGATTGGAACATTTAATCATTTTGCATTTAATGTTATTACTGATAGGTACTTATTTATTCTTTTTGCCTAAGTTTCTCTCTCTTATTATTACAGCAGTATCTTTAACATTTCTTGCAGTGCTAGTTTGGTAGGGATGAACTCTTTTAGCCTTTATTTTTCTTTGTGATTTTTTTGGTCTGGGAATTTCACCAGCTCTTTATTTTGAATTATAGGTTTTTGGATATAGTATTCTTGTTTTCAGATCCTTGCTTTTCATTACTTTGAATATATCATGCCATTTTCTTCTGGCCTGTAGAGTTTCTTTTCAGAAATCAGTTAACAGCTGCCATGACCTTCACAGCAGGGTTCAGGATCTGAAGGAGGGGCTAACACACAAATGAAAATACTATGCAAGAAATATGAATTTAGAAGACATTGGGGTCCAGGTGGAGACCTCTTTCTTGAAAAGGCACACCAACTTCTCACTTGGTCTGCTTTTTATTTACTTGAATACACATTTTCCCTTGAGCAATGCATATAGTTACATCAAAGGTCAAGTTTGGTAAACAGTATATGGATTATCGGGTTAGGAAATTGCTTTGAGCCCACAGAAGGGCAATTTTATGCTGATTTTCAGCCTTCTAAATATTAAAGTCCATTGGCCTTCCAAGGTTTTCTTTTTGCATTAATATGCTAACTGCTGTTGGCTTTAGCCTCCAGCAACAGCCTTATGAGAGCTCCTTTGTAGATAACAAATTACTTTTTCCTGTTGCCTTAAGATTCTCACTTTTTCTTTAATTTTTGGCATTTTAAATATTATGTGTCTGGGTATGGGCCTGTTGGGTTCCACTTTCTTGGGACTCTTTGTGCCTGCTGGACTTGTGTGACTTTTTTCTTCATCGGGGTAGAGAAATGTTCTGCTATTATTTCTTTAAACACAATTTTCTATACCTTTCTCACTTTCTTCCCCTTCTGGTACACCTATTGTGCAAATATTGTTACGTTTCATTTTGTCCCACAGCTCTCTTAAGTTGTCCTCTTGATTTTTAATAGTTTTTTTTTCTTTTTAGTTCTCTAATTGAGTGATTTTTTTTTAACTGTCCTCACATTCACTGATCAGATCGTTGGCTGTAACTCGTATAATGCATATTTCTTCTAATGTGTTCTTTATTAGCGCTATCTAAATTTTTTCTTTGCAACTGGTCTTTTTTCATAGTTTCTATATCTTTTCTCATGCTGTTGAGCATCCTTGCTATCATTATTCTGAACTCTATATCTGATAAATTTCTTAACTCCATTTCATTTACCTCTTCTTCTGGAATATTCTCTTGTACTTTCATTTGAGGTGTACACACACACACACACACACTTACACACTTGTTTGATTTCAGAGAAGTGAGAAGAATAGAGAGATAGAAACACCAAATGAAGAGAAAGAATCATTGATTGGACATTGAGTATCAAGTCCTCAATCTGGGCATGTGTCCTGACTGAGAATCAAATTCTGACTTCCTGGTTCATAGGTCGATGTTTAACCACTGAGCCATGCTTGCCAGGCTGGGGCTTGTTTTTTGCCTCCCCATTTTGGCTGTCTATTTGGGTTTGCATCTATTTATTAGGTAGATCTGCTATTTCTTCCCACCTCTAGTGTAGGACAATGTCAGACATTGTTTATGAGTGGTTCTGAGTACCTGTTTGGAATTATCAGCTATCCACAGCTTGTGGCTTCCTCTGCTGAGGCTGGGTACCTTTGGGAAGAACCTAAAGTATGCTACTTTTTAACATACAAGTTTTATCACATACTTTATGTACTGAATTAAATTTTTTCATACTACAGGAAAAAAGTTCTTCAATAAACCCCAACAAAATTAAATATATAATTTTATTGCACATTTATCCTGGGTGCATATCTAAATTATTATTGTTATTTTAAAATAGTTTAATGGTAACAAGTTTGGAAGAGGTATGAGAATTAAAAGCGGTTTTAGAGAAGGAGGATAACAGATGAAAGAATGAACCCCAACAATAGATGTAAGCTATATGAGCTATCTCCTCAAAAAAGATTCAGATAATTGTGCTAAGAATACTCCATGATGATTCCCATGAACTTAAATGAGATGGCAAGGATAATTGTCAAGGAACTTGGCAATGTGTGATATATTAAAAAGATCACAGGAAAAAAATCAGCTTTAGAAAGGAATAACCCAACGGAAAATTATTAGTATGCAGAATATGACACTTGAGGGCTTCATTTTCACTGACGTATGTAACTTTAAATGTGAAATTAATCCATGGAGTGAAAGTTGCACATTTTGCTATCCATAAAAAATTGGTGTTGCAAAATATAAGTTGAATTGTACTGTGACCTGAATTTCAATCAATGCAGTCAATGGCAAAAAAGTCAGTGAATTATGATAAAATTTTATTTTTAGCAATATTAGTTTCTTTCCTGTGATCTTTTTTGACATTTTATAGACTTTTCAGTCATGCACAAATAGAAGAAGAATGTAAGTGGGATGAAAGTATAATACTTTATGGCACCAAATGAAACATTAAACCATGCCAAAGAGTGCTTCTGGATGGGGCCATTTCACCCATGAATGCTTCAGGCTCCAGACCTAATGTGAAGGAGGCGATGCAATGGCTGGTCTCCTGTGGGGCTCACATTGGGGACTAGGGCTAAGAGGTGGCTTGGCTACAAGATGCACTGCTGAGTTCTGCAAATGAATCAGTTCATTTCAGTTTTAGAAAGAGGGTTTTCCATTTCCAGTCTGTGAAGTAAATTTGGACAATTATATATAGAGAGAAAGATGCTACTATTCCATAATGACATTGCTTGCACATAATTTTAGTTATAGGTGCATCTTTTAAATACCAGGGCTCTTTGTTATCAATATTGTGAAGAATTGTAGACTGGAAAGTGCACATAAAAATAATAACAATTCATGTACTTTCAAAATTAACATTTTCCCATGGTTTTATTATTTCTAATTTGTTGGAAGTAGAAAATATGAGAGACTGAAGTCTCATCCCTGCAATTCTTCTTTGTACTGGCCTCTGAGGAGACAGAGGACATCTCAAGTTTGGATGTGACATGCCCTATTTTTATTTTATATTAAGTGTCTAATTAATATATTTATATGTAATGTGTATACATATTGGTTTGCATATTATCTCATATTTTTAAATGATGTCATGCTATATGCATCTGTCTTCATATTACTATTTTTACTCAATTATTGGTTTGAGATTACTCCATGTCTATATGTGCAGCTTTATTTTTTCAGTATTCTATACTGTTCAATTTTTAGCATGTATCAGAATTTATTCCTTCTCCTTAAGTTTTTTTTCTTCTTCTAGTTTTTCTCTTCTAAACACATCCTCTGATAAATTTTATTGCACATTTATCCTGGGTGCATATCTAAATTATGTACAAAAATATGCATTCCTATAAATATGGAATTACCAAGTTGAAGATTTTACACATATGCTACTTCAATTAATATTATTAAAGTCTTTCCAAATGTGTTTGAATACTTCTATGCCTAGTAGCAGTGTATGGACATTATCATTGTTCAAGATCCTTGTCAAAATTTAGTATTGTGACAATAATTAATTTGTGTAAATTTGGTAAGTGAGAAACAGTATCTGATTATAGCTTATTACATTTTCCTGACTGTTAATGAAATTAACCATATTTTAATTTTTTTCTTTATTGATTAAGATGTTACATAAGTATTTAATGTTATATTGGCCTTTTAGGTTTCCAGGCCTGGAACCTCCCAATGGGCCTCCCCTGCTGGCCATCTTGTAGTGGCCATCTTGTGTCCACATGGGGGCAGGATCTTTGACCACATAGGGATAGCCCTCTTGTGTGTTGGAGTGATGGTCAATCTGCATATTACTCTTTTATTATACAGGATAGAGGCCTGGTGCATGGGTGGAGGCCAGCTGATTTGCCCTGAAGTGTGTCCCAGATCAAGGTGGGGGTTCCCTTGGGCCATGGGGCAGCCTGGGCGAGGGGCCTGTGGTGGTTTGCAGGCTGGCCATGCCCCCCAGTGACCCAACTGGAGGCTCTGGGATCTGGGATTAGTTTATGTTCTACAATTGAATCTTTGTAGCCTCGAGCGGAGCCAAGACTTCTCCTTGCTCCCTGGCAGCAGCCATTTCTGTTTGGGTTTATTTAAATTCTATAATTGAAACTTTGTAGCCTAGAGTGGAGGCCTAGGTGCTAGGGCTGCAAAAGCTTGGCTTCCTCCATCGCCCAGGCAACCTTACCCTCTGCTCTCTCTAGCCAGAGGCTGCCACCATTTCTGTTGGGATATATCTTCTATAATTGAAACTTTGTAGCATTGAGTGGAGGCCTAGGCTGGCAAGGGCAGGTAGAAAGCTTGGCTTCCTCTATTGCCGGGGAAACCCAAGCCTCCCTCCTGCTCTCAATGATTGTAGCCATCTTGGTTGATGTTTTTTTTGCTTCTGATTGGCTTTGTGGGTGTGGCTTGTGGGCATGGCTTGCGGGTGTATCAGAAGTATGGTCAATTTGCATATTACTCTTTTATTAGATAGGATATATATATTCAACAATTACCTGCTTTCCAATTTCTTGCTTCCTTTTTCTTTTCGTTTTCATTTTTTTATACTACAATACTTGTTAACTATAGTGGTTCTCCATCAAGTGATATATTAGAATAATTTACAGAGTTTTATAAAAACTGTGACTCAGTAGATCTGAACTGTGACTTATCATTGAGAATTTAGATTTCCTCCAAGTGATGTTAATAGCCAGCCAGAGTTTAGAACCAAGCTCTTATAGTTTTTGCAGCAAAGAGCTTTTGGAAATCTTTTTTTCACAAATGTTATGTCTTTAGGTTCATAGGATATAAAATCCCAGATTAACAACTACCTTATTACTGCACTTTGAAGATAATGTGTTGTCTTCCTATTACTTGGTTGAGAAACTTGTATTTGGAATCATTGTTCTTTGCTGGTTATTTGCCATTCTTTTTTCCAGCTAATTTTAATACTTTCTATCTGCTTTTGAATTTCACTACCATATTTCTTTAAAAAAAACCTTTATTGTTGAAAGTATTACAGATGTCCCAATTTTCTCCCCATTGATCTCTTCTAGCCCACACCTGTCTCCCACCCCTGACCTTCACCATGCTATTGCCTGTGTCCATAAGTTATACATATATGCATATAAGTTCTTCAGTTGATCTATTTCCACCCACCCATCTCCATCTTCCCTCTGAGATTCTAAAGTCTGTTCTATACTTCCATGTCTCTGGATCTATTTTGTTCATCAGTTTATTTTATTCTTTAGATAGGTATCACATGATCTCACTCATAACTGGAATCTAAATAACTACCATATTTCTTTATATATTGTTGTTTGTATATCTTTTTTAGTCCAGCATAGTATTTAAATCTAAAGATTTATGTATTTTATCAAAACTGAATAAAATTCGGTTACTTGCTCTTTGGCAATCACCTAGCCCATTTGGAGCCAGGCTATGATTTTTTAAATAGTTGTCTTTTTTTTTCTTATTTTCAAATCTTACTTTATTTTCTATCTATATATTATTTAAAAATGTACATAAATTTTCTGTTATCTAGAGCACTCAGGGATTGAACCCTTCTGTTGTGTTATCTGTGAACTATTTCTCATGGTGTATTTATAGTGTAGATTATGAGTTTACTTTCAGTGGGGTTTTAGATATGTCTGGCTATGTTGAAAATGTTTTTCCACTCATCTTTGTACTTGATTCTGTTGGATTCCCAAGTGTTTTATCACACTGGTGTAAATTTCATGGCTGGGAGTTATCCCAGATCTAATAACACGGGAAGTCTGAGATGCAGACGTGCCTGAGGACATGATCGCTATGCATTTTCAGGCCCAGGACAAAACACATTAACTTCTTTGTGCCTGAGTAGCAGAATATTTGTAGTACCCCATTTCACTTAGTTAGCCTTGAAAAGGTCTTTGTGATATAAGGTAGAGTTTTAACTCCTTAGATTTCATTAGCCCAAGACTTTTTCTCCCATCTCCAACCAGAAATTAATATTTAAGCCCATAGAGAAGGGACTACCTACATCAACACCTTTGACATTTTTGGGGTGGATAATTGTTTTAGTGGTACTGGTGATGGGGCAGATGACTGGGGATTTGTATTCTTTGTGTCGTAGGAGGGTTAGTAGCAATGCTGCTCTCTACCCACAAGATGCCAGTAGTACACAACTCCCTCCCAGTTGTGACAACCAAAATATATCCATTCATTTTCTAATATCCCCTTGGGACAAAATTGTCTCCACTTAAGAACCATTGCCATAGATTATTGAAATCAACACTCCCGCCAGAGCAAACTCATGATTAGCTCATGTACTTAATGTTCTAATTTCCAGTTTTCTGTTATTTATAGTTTGCAGAAATTCCTATTTCTTACGAGCTTAGTTACATGTTTAATTAAGCCCATAAGAAAATAAAAACATTTTAACTAATATTTGTAGAGGGAAATATTCACAGCAAGAGTTTTCAAATATTTAATTTTTCTCTATTGCCAAAACTGGAGTTCTAAATTATTTTTTAAATCAGAAATAACTTGACAAGAGGATAAATTTTGAGCATTGTTAATCGATCATGTAAATAGCTATAATGTATTTAGATAAGCATGAGTAGACAAAACACCTGTGTCCTCATAATTCTAATACAGTGAATGCTGTTTACTAGTACTGGGCACAGCTGGAGAGTCAGATAACCTGGTTTATAAATGTTGGCCCTGCCTCCAGCTCACTCTGTGACTACAGGTGCATAAAAGCTTAATTTTTTAGTTCATGACTGTGATTTCAGTTTTTGTTTACCAATTACCACTTGTCACTTATTTTGATTACAGTAAATCTAATTAGACTCTAAATATGAAAATGTTTCATTTTATGAATATTAAATTGATGATTTTGATGACATACATATTGTTGATTATCTACCCTAAATAAAACTCATATTATATTGTGAGCTTTCATTCATTAAAATTTTTAATAACCTAAAGTGCATTTAAAATTTTTTCTTAATGGTTTTCCTATATAAAAAACAATACCTAATACTTAACTGTCACAGAAATAAAGGAAATAATTTTTAAATTGGAGGACACTGCTTCTGGCTATTCATGAATAGACCCACCACACCACCCTCACTACTGACTTTCTTCATCCATGTTGCACAGAACCACATTAAATATTTTATACAGGGTGAAGGAAGCACATCTTCCCTCTACCCATTCAACTTGGACAAGACCAAAGGCAGGCTTAGTTTTAATTATTGAGGACAGTCTCAGATACCTCAATGAAGAAAACTTGAAGAATGGCAAAACTAAGGAGGCAGGATCCAATTGTATATTCTCTGGAAGTTCATTTTTGGTTATGTACTGGGAAATTGTAGGAGCTCAGGTGCTAAGATTTCTTGACTCTCAAGATCCGTGCCTTCTAGGAGGTAAGAAAATTCAATAGTCTAAGTGATGAGGGACTCCACAGTAGGGTTTATTATGGCAACTTCAGCATGATTACAACTCAGTAGAGAATTATTATGTTTACAGAAATATCACAAAACAAAATAGCATATGGTTAATGATAGAATACAAGTAGCATGGGAGCTTAATAAAGTTAACCACTTCAGGAAATTTTTCTTGAAGAATAGATGTCAGATATGGAAGGGTGTGTAGTATTTGAAATGACCTGATACAAGATTAAATTGGGTTATAAATGAAATCTCACAAAAACAGAAGTCATGTGTTGGAAAGGGATATAATAAAAGCCAGAGTGTCATTAGATTTGAGAAAAGTGGTGAAGGGAAAGAGTTTAAATAATTATTTCTAAATGGAAAGTAGTTCAAAGTGCTATAGAAACTCACATTTTTAAAAACTGGTTATCAATCTATGTTAAACTTCATAATTATTTATCTGATTACTTGACACAAATGTCTTCCTTTAAAAAGTATCTCACTTGAGATAAGTTCCAGAATAAATTATGCAGAATCCTGGGAAATTCAACTGAAAAACATTAATTCACTTGTTTATGATGAGCAATTCTCAAGATAAAAGATTCTAAATGCTCTTGTCAGCATACACTATAATAACGTTTTGTATCAATTATTTTTCATTTGGAGAGTTCCAACCACTTTCGTAATCCTCTCTTACATCTCTTTAGCAAGGTTAAGTACAATTTAGAAGAGTTTATATCTCCATAGCAAGAAAAATTTGACAGCATATATATCATGTGCTTCTTCTGAATTTTCTTCAGTTTCTAAGCATAGGATAATGAGAATAAAAAAAGAGAATACATGAAGAAAAAAATGAATTGAAACCATGAAGAACTTGGAAGTATTCTAAAGAGCTCATTTCTTTCTTCTTTAGAACATGCTTTCCATCCTACGCTTTAAGCATTCTTGATTTTATGATTTTATAGCTATACAAATTCTTGTGTATACAAGCCTTTAGCAAACTAATTAAAGCTTTACATTTGAACAGTAAGAAAGAGGAGAAGAAAGTTTCTATTGTTAATCTTATGCATTTAAAAATACAATTTTACAATTTAAACTTTATGTCAATTGAAGATGTAAAACCATTCATTTCTGGTGATTCTAGAGAAAACAACCAATATAATGAGTAATACCAATTTAAAATGAATAAGAATTTCAGGCTAATCCTACCTAATAAAAGAGTAATATCCAAATTGACCATACCTCCATAACACCAACAAGCCATGCCCACAAAGCCAAACTCACAAACCAATCAGGAGTGAGTATGCAAATTTACCAAACCAAGATGGCTGTTGCCACAGAGAGAGCAGTAGGGAGGCTTGGGTTTCCCTGGCGATGGAAGAAGCCAAGCTTTCTGCATACCCTGGCCAGCCAAAAATTCCACTCCAGGCTATAAAGTTTAAATTATAGAAGATAAAACAAAAATGGAGGCAGCCATGGAATTGGAGAGAGTAGGAGGCTAGGGTTGCCCCCAGCAATGGAGGAAGCCATGTTTTCCTCAGAGCCTGGTCTGGCTTAGCCTCTGCTTAAGGCTACAAAGTTTCAATTATAGAAGATAAATAAATTCAACAGAAATGGCTGCCACCACTGAGCGAGCAGAAGGCTTGGTGCCCGCCACTCCAGGCTACAAAGTTTCAATTGCAGAACATAAATAAATTCCAGATACTAGAGCCTCCACTTAGGTCACCGGGAAGTGTGGCTGGCCTGCAAATCACTACAGGCCCCTCGCCCAGGCGGCCCCACAACCCAATGAAACCCCTACACTGATCGAAGACACGCTGCAGGGCAAACCAGTTGGCCCCTATCCATGCACCAGGCCTCTATCCTATCTAATAAAAGAGTAATATGCAGATTGACCATCACTCCAACACACAAGTGGCTGCCCCTATGTGGTCAAAGATCCTGCCCCCATGTGGACACAAGATGGCCACCACAAGTTGGCCAGCAGGTGAGTGCAGTTGAAAGTGACCAGGCCTGCAAGGGATGGCAGTTGTGGGCAATCAGGCCAGGAGGTAAGGGCATCTGGGAGGGAGCAAGCCTGTAAGGAAGGTCAGTGGGGGCAATCAAGCCTGCAGGGGAGGGCAGTTAGGGGTGACCAGGCTGGCATAGGAGGGAAGTTGGGAGTGACTGAGCCTGCAGGGAAGGGCAGTTGTGGGAGACCAGGCCTGCAGGGGAGTACAGTTAGGAGTGACTCGCCCTGCAGGGGATGCCAGTTAGGGGTGACTAGGCCCACAGGGGACAGCAGTTAGGGGCAAACAGGCTGGCAGGGGAGCAGTTAGGCATCAATCAGGCTGGCAGGGGAGTGGTTAGGGGGTGATCAGGCTGGCAGGTAGAAGTGGTTAGGGACAATCAGGAAGGCAAGAAGGCGAGCAATTGGGAGCCAGCAGTCCTGGATTATGATCCCGGAATGGGCAGTTGGACATCCCTCAAGATTTCCCAGTTGGAGAGGGTACAGGCTGGGCTGAGGAACAACCCCCCCACCCCGTGCACGAATTTTATGCATGGGGCCTCTAGTGTTATATATTCACATTAAAAATCAAGACACTTCTGTGATGTATATTAAATATATATTCCACAAATTATCATTTTTTCTTCACAGATGACTCAACCTAACCTTTTCTTGATTACTGAATAACTTGAAAGAGATAGATACATACATACACATACACATACACAGATACACACAGACACACACGCAGAGAGAGAGAGAGAGAGAGAGAGAGAGAGAGAGAGAGAAACAATGATCACTAGTCAGAAATTTTAATAGCACTGCTGTTTTAAGAACAAATCTAAGAATGAAGTCCACCAACTTTCCCCTCCTCTCCCTCCCTCTCTCTCTCTCTCTCTCTCTCTCTCTCTCTCTCTCTCTCTCTCTCTCTCTCATCTGCCCCTCCTTTTCTCCCTCCC
This sequence comes from Antrozous pallidus, assembly GCA_027563665.1. Classification (NCBI taxonomy): domain Eukaryota; kingdom Metazoa; phylum Chordata; class Mammalia; order Chiroptera; family Vespertilionidae; genus Antrozous; species Antrozous pallidus. The sequence continues at coordinate 101,795,504 of CM050514.1, forward strand.
TGCTTCCCTTCCTCCTTCTCTTCCTCGTCTCCTCCTTTTTTCTCTTTGGGTAATGGAATAAAGAAGGAACTTTAATATTCACATACTTAAAAAAATAATTTTTTTTCTAATTCTTAAAACTTACTGATGCACATTTTCACTAAATATTAAGGAATTAAGTAATTCAAACCTCTAGAAGCATGGATGATAATCCTACAAAATGGTATTTCTGCAATAACTTAGGAGAAATTAGAAGTGTTCTAAAATAGACATGCTACAATAATGAGGGAAGCACTAGCTAGTAGCCTCATATTAAAACCAAGGCTAGTTTTTTTCTCCTAAAATTAGTTTTATTTTGTTGATAAATATCATAAAGCTATACTGATGTCTGCAGAGAAGGTGATCAAATCGAGTAGGATCAATTTTTATAGTTAACAAAAATATTTTTAGGTAAAAACATAGAGTAAATTATTAGGTAGTGATATGTTATATCACCTTAAGTAGTAGCATATCTAGGTGAAAAGCAGACATTTTCCAGGTAGATAAAATTCTTTGCTTATGAATGATTATTTCAATCTAGGTTTATTCAATGTGAAATGGCTACTGATTTATGCCATTCTGAAAACACCCTTTCTTCTCATAGTTTACTTACTTAGTTACCATGAATGCTATGCTCACTTCATAGTAGATTTATACCACAAAGTCCTTCTGAAAAGAAAGTTTGTTTTACCACTTTAAGGAAAAAAAAATCAGAAATAAGTGCGTTAAGTTACAATTGAAAATGCATTTCTCAGTTGGTAAAGCAAGGACACTGTCTGCATCTAACATTTTAGTTTATCTGTGCTAAAGTGTAGCATACTTCCAGTATCATTTGACTGTGTATTCGATGCTATTAAAATAATCTATAAATATTACCTGTAAAATTATTAATGCAATCTGAAACTAAGGTTGTGATTTTTTTAGGTAAAATTAAAATTAGATAGAAACTTGATGACAGTAAACATAATTTATATATTTTTTCTGTTCATACACTACATCTTTTCCACTTGATATTGTCACTTTTTAACATTTAATTTAATAAACTTGGATTTACACAATGTGATACAATGATGGTTCTTGCTATTCTGAGAACACATAATTTTCCCTTAAAATTCAAGTGTTTAGGCACACGATTCTTTCTATGGTGCCATTATTGCGCTATGTGGTACCAAGATTGGGAGGAAGATTGGAAAATAAAGAGGAAGCATCTTCTTCTTTTATATTTAGGGAAAGAGTTTTCCAGCCTCCTGAGGAAGTTGAGCATCTCACCAGCATCAGTCAAGCTTTCCGATCAGAAGGCTTTTCTTTCTCTGAAAGAATTCTTGATTCTCTTCTATCGCTCTTTCTTGGAAAATAATGAGTCTTATTTCCTTATAAAGAAATTAATCTGCTTGGCAGATTTTTCAAAAATCAGAACATGATCAAATTAAGAAAATATATTTGGTTGTATTTTGGCAAGTTAGAATCTAGAATTCACACTAAGTAAATTATAATTACTTTACAGAAAAATCAGACTTTTTTCCTGCCTTTGCAAATATAACATGGCAGATGTGGCTTGTTGCTGACTGGATATTTTGTAGTCCTGGAAATGGCTGTTTTTCTTTCAAAGTGTATTAAATATCACTAATACTGTGTTATATATACTGTGCTGATTTAAGTTGCTGCCCTCCTACTGTTTCAGTCTTTTATTTTCTTATTAGAGTAGCCTGAGTCTATTGAACTTTTGAAGCTTTAGGTAAAAAATAAAATAATACTCTGTCTGCATTTGATTCTGTGTAAGTGATGATTATTTTTATCCTTTTTATTTTCTTTGTTAACATAAAGCAATTCAGAAAAAATTCAACATCTATTCTCATTCTAGCCATACATATCAAGAAAAAGTGATTAAAATATACTCAATCCAAAGATCTTTTTAAAAAGGAAGCCTAGAAGACTACTATACTATTTATGAAATAAACAGAATGTTTGATGGTGTTTTTCATTGCCTCATTTAGAATTGCTAGTAGAACTCAAAGACAGCCCTATCCTCTTTAAGAAATGGAGTCATTCTACAGCCATGCTGTAGCAATAAAGCATTGTAATATGTGTGAAGCCATCCACGTGACTGCAGGCCAGTACCCTTTATATAGACCTCATACCACATACAACAGCAGGCGTAACTAAAGAAAGGCGCCTGCCAATGAGACTGCACATTAGCTTTAAAATTACAAATGAAAATAAAGCTCAATTACCATGCACTGTTGCTTGTGCTGTATTCATCGTATCCTATTTCTTGACCTTTTATAACAGAGCATGTTAAAATTGAAAGGTACCCTGGAGATTGCTTTTGTTTTCTTTCTTCTTCTTCTTCTTTATTTTGTATAAAATGCAATCAAACAGAAGTTTCTCTTTTACAAGGTGCTCAGAGATTGTCAGTTGGTGAAGGCGAGTCACGTTTTAAGCTTCAAACTTTGTTTTTGCTATTTCTAAAAGGAAGGTATAATATATTTAAAATACAATTTAAAAATTTGGAATATAAGTATTTCAAAATTGTATGTTTCTTCCTCCAAAGCTTACTAACATTTTTAATAGTATGCAATATTTTAAAATGTATTCTTCACTCTATAAATCTGTTACTAAATATCAATGACTCTCCCTGTGAAGTTTTTTATATGATCATAAGTAACTGCGTATGGTGGCTGCACAAAATTGGAAAATTTACTTTCATATTAATTATTGTTCTATATAAGGTTTTTCAGATAGAAAATTCCATGATGATAAAAATAATTGCAGGGTTGTCTAATACCTGTAACTACATGTGGTTGTTGACATCTAAACTTACCATAATTGAGTTTAATTTCATTTTAATTTTAATAGCAATAAACTCATGTTCCTTAGTGGGTTAGCCATTTTTGTGTTCAATAAAGTTGGCCTTGTTTTGAGATCTGGAAATTTTTCATATTTTTTTCAGAAAAATAATGTTTAATATCTGTAAAGAAGTAGTGTAGATATATAATTAAAATAAAATATACTGCCTTTACAGTCTGTATTTTTATTATCCAGTTAATATTTTTCAGTCACCCTTGTAAATCCCAGCCATGCATAAGTTATTTCAGTAATATCATTTCTGTCACCTCAAATCCTCCTCTGAAGCCAGCGATAGTGCCTGCTTACAATACTCATGTCAGAAGCAAACCATTTGTTGTTGCCTGTGTTATACAGTGAGCTTTCAATTCTTCTCAAAATGGGCTCGTGTAGCATAGGGATAAAAGTATTCTGTCAGTGTCTGAACGAGAGACTTCTCACCAGTGATTCAGCAGGAAAATGTAAGGGGTTTTCAGAGGATCTTCAGAAGAATAGTGTTCTGACAGGATATGTGATGGGCACGGACTGCCCGGTAATTGTACCAGAAGAAGAGCAGAGAAGAAACCCTGTAGTAAGTGACTTTACTGAGGAATTTGAAGAAGAATAACTAATAAGTGTCTTGTTAAAATTCCTAAGAACACAAGTTGTTTTTTCATATTTAACATAAATTCAAGAGATTTTGCCCCCTTTTAGGTTGTAGTTTCTCCGGTACACTTATGAATAAATTCATGGATGGAACTTGTTTGTGTATTGTGGAGGAGTAAATTAGGCAGCCCTAGAAACACTTTCATTGTTAAAAATTTATCAGTGTCACTGGGTTCAAAAGGAAGCCAAGGTACAATGTCAGGAAGTTATTTTGTACTGAAATTCTGCTTCAATTTTTCCCAAAGCCTATCTTAGAGTACTTACTTTATAAAGTCTGTAATCTTCCCTAATGGATCTCCATATTAAATTAGTTAAGATTTCAAACCCCATAAATAATTAAATGAAGAAGGGAAGGATTACTAACATAACAAACATAATACAAGTGGCAAGAGTAAGTGAAAGAAAAAGCTATGAGAACAAAATAAAATCTGTGCATATATTTCAACTGACATTTATTTACTGCTAATTTCCCTTAATTACTGAAAAGTACAGTTAGAAGATACAAATTTAAGTAAAAAGAGTGGGTGCAATAATGAAGAGTCCAAAATATCCCAATTCCATGTCTACTTCCTATATTCCTTTACACATTTTCACTCCTCTCTTCTCTTCTCTGCCTTATGGTTTGACATCCCGTTTGTGTGACTGTGTCACACTTATAATTAGCAACTTTATTAACAATGAAAGCTATAACCCTGCAAAATGTTAGGAGAAAAATAATTCTCACAGAGTTGAAACAAAAATTAAAATCAAAGGATATACTCCAATTTTTAGAATGAGTAATTGCTTTAAGTACTTAAGGAAAATGTTGAATGATCCTTATTTCAGACATGATTTCAATACTTGCTATCAAAAATTAATGGTTGTAATTCACCTACTTTCTGATAAGTTGGTGGAGAGATCAGCCATCATATTTACTAGCACTAATGAGACCTCTCTGGGCTCTTAAGAGCAAGGAAATTCAAGTTCCATTTATACCATTGTATACAGACTATAAGAAATCAAATTTATGTAATTGACATACTATTTGAATTCATTCTTTAGGCTGCTGTGTAGGCTTTATGAATATAGATGCAGACTGCAAGCAAAAATACAACCCACAAGTTACTAATAAAAAGGGGGCTGTAAAAGATAAGTCAGTTAAATATAGCAATATGAAAAAGTGCCAAGTATTTAAGTCCACACTCAAACATCTACAGCTAAAAGTTCAGAGAGTTGAAACAGACTATCCAGGAAGGCTAGCCCTTTGGTTTATGCTCAAAGAGACCCATCTGTTTTATATTAGTGTTGTCATGAGGATTAAAGACATGCATATATGTGATCATTTAGAAGAGTGCCTGATATATAGTAAGTACCATATAGCATTAACTGCTTTTTGTCTTAGAACTGTCCTGGGAGGCTACATACAAATGATTTATATTTGATGTTACCATTCTCCTATCAGATAGCAAAACATGATTAAATTATAGCTGCATTACAAATATAGATAACATAGAAAAACACATTTTTTTCCAGTCCAACAGATATTGTAATGGCACAGAAAATTAATTTATGATAGTGAATTTTAATGTATTAGATATAAACATCCTGAGTTTCTTTTTGTTTTAAATATTAGGCCAAATTAAAAATATACATAAGCAGACATATTTTATAAAAAATAAGTACAGATATCCTATATAATAAAGAGGTGATATTAAAATTGACCATCACACCCTCACAAGATGGCTGCCTACAACCAGGCTGGCAGGGGGGGTTAGTGAGGGACAACCAAATGACTGAATAAGCAAGCTGCATGGAGCAACCAGGCCAGCATGGGGGTTAGTGAGGGACGACAAAACAACTGAATAAATAGACTGCATGGGGTGACCAGACAGGGAAGAGAGTTAGTAAGAAATGACCAAATGACTGAATAGCAGGTTGTGTGAGGCAACCAGGCTGAGCGGGGGGGTGGGGGGGTAAGGGGCAGTTGGGAGCAACCAGGCTGACAGGAGGGCAGTTAGGGGTGACCAGGCCAGCAGAAGGGGGTAGTTGGGAGTGACCAGGCTGGCAGGGGAGGGGGGCAGTTGGAGGCAACCCTGCTAACAACAGGGGGTAGTTAGGATGATAAGGCTGGAACACAGAGGCAGTGAGGGGTGATCAGGCCAGTAGGGGGGAAATTAGGGGCAAGCAAACAGGCAGGCAGGTGAGCAATTAGAAGCCAGTGGTCCAGGATTGTGAGAGGGATGTCCGACTGCCGGTTTAGGCCTGATCGGGCCTAAACCGGCAGTCAGACATCCCCTAAGGGGTCCTGGATTGAAGAGGTGCAAGCTGGGCTGAGGGACCCAACCCCCCATGTACAAATTTTCTGCACCAGGTCTCTGGTAAATTACAATGAAATTTTCAAAAGAAGTTATTCAATCTCTTCCAACACTTTTCTTGATAGATTATTAAAAAATATTTAATATTCAAAGAAGAGGTATATTTAGAGGGTGAATGAAGAATATTAAATGTTGGTAGAATTAAGAACTGGAACTTATATTTGTTTCTCTCTCACTGCCATTTGATGTAGTACTTCATCCTAATGAATAGTCCCAGAAATATTTAGAGGCTGGGGAGTATCATCTACTCAACAAATCCAGGCACTTGCCTGGCCCTTGTCCTCTTTGTCTTATTCTCAGGCTTTGCTCCCTCCTGCTGCTGGACAGAACCTTAACCATGCAGAACCAAATTCCCTTACTTGACACCATTGCCTCTTTTCATGACATTCTTGTGTGCATGCCCTAAACCTTTGTATGGTTTAGGGCATGACTATACTGGGTTTCATACCAAAGAAGGAAAGAAATTTGAAGAAAGCAAATATGCTGGGATAATCATAGAGTGTTTATAATCATTAGCAGCAGACTTCTGGGTCTGAGTTCCTTGGGTCTGAGACAGAGTTCAGTAATATACCAGCCTTCTATTTAGACTCACTGCTTTTGGTTAGTGACTAGACACTGCTAAGCCAACCTCCACTCAGTTGGCCCTCTTTTTCACTGTAGGAGTTCCTAAATTCAATGGGCCTTGTCCTTTAGGATTTTCAATAATGTCCTACATGTCTGAATCACACATTGGAGATTGTGGCTGAAAATTGAGCTTTTACCAAAACGAAAGTACTTGGTTTCAATTAGAAATCTGTTAATAATAACTGACCAAAAGGAAAAACAATCACAGGTTGTTTTTCCTTTCCCTTTTTAAAAGTACTAATTAAATATGAGCATAAAAGGTTTATTCCAGGGTAACAAAATGTTGAGCCCTTAACTTCATTAAGGATGGATTATTGAATCAGAATTATGGCTGAAGAGTGTTTGCACTAGATGTGACTCTAGGTACTTAACTCCATTAAGTTAGGCTTCTATTTCAGTAATTGTGAAATTATAATAAATATGTATGCATAGAAAAATATTTTTATGACACATAGTGCTGTGCGGCATTTTGTGCTGCTAATTTGCAACTTCTAGTGTATGTAGTGGTGTATCACTATATTAATCTATATTTGTCTTATAACTCATAGCATTGAACTATTTTTTTAAGTCACCTTTTTGCCATCTGGATCTCTTTTTCAGTATGTGTTCTACAAAATGTTTTCATTCTTTTTATTGGGTTTTTGTTGGGCTTTTTTTGTGTGTGTTTTTGTTTGTTTGTTTTTTAGTTTATTTTTTTAAATTTTTATTGGGAAATTTATACCTGGGATGTCCCTTTTTTATTTGTATTTATTTTTAACTATTTATTTATTCATTTATTTTAATCTTTATTGTTGAGATTATTATAGATGCTCTTCTTTCCCTCTCCCCCCATTTGCCTCCCCCATCTGGTTCCTGCCTGGCTCAGGCCTTCACCACCCTATCGTTTGTATCCACAGGTAATGCATATCTATCTATATATATCTATCTAAAAGTTAAGCAACTGGAACGATGGATCAACCAAAACAACCGGTCCCTATGACGTGAACTGTGGTGACTAAGTGGCCAATCAGTCCCCCAACTGCCTATGGCCCCTTCCCCAGGGCAGCCAGGCCCCCAATCGCCTCCCCTCCCCCCCCCGCAATGGGAGAAAGGATAGGATATCCAACCACCTGCAGCCCCTGCCCCTGGCCTCCCTGGACCTCTATCCTTCCCCCTCCCCAATAGCGGGCAGACCAGTTCCCAACCTCCCAGGACCTCTCCCCCGCCACACACAGGCCCAGTCTTGATCAGCCCCCATCAGGATGGGTGACTGGACCTCACTCTTGCATGAATTTGTGCACTGGGCCTCTAGTATGCATATAAGATCTTTGTTTAATATCTTCCTACTCCCTAATTCCCCGTCCATTAATCATCAGTCTGTTCCATTTCCATGCCTCTGGCTCTATTTTATTCACCAGTTTATTCTGTTTATTAGATGTATTATTTTTGTTTATTTTGATTTTTAGATTCAATTGTTGATAGGTATGTATTTGTTGCCATTTTATTGTTCATATTTTTTATCTTTTTCTTTTACTTATTCTTCCTCTTTTTAAAGAATACCCTTCAGCATTTCATACAATACTTGTTTGGTGGTGATGAATTCCTTTAGCTTTTTCTTATCTGTGAAACTCTTTATCTTATCTTCATTTCTGAATGATAGCTTTGCTGGGTAGAATAATATTTGTTGTAGGTCCTGGCTACTCATCACTTTGGATATTTCTTGCCACTTCCTTTTCACCTGCATAGTTTCTGTTTGAAATTAGCGAATAGTCATATGGGCATTCCCTTGTAGGTGACTGATTTTTTTCTTGCTGCCTTTAAGATGCTCTCTTTGTTTTTAGCCCTTGGAATTTTAATTATGATGTGTCTTGGTGTAGTCCTCTTTGGGTTCCTCTTGTTTGAGATGCTCTGGGATTCTTATAGTTGTAAGTCTAATTCTTTCACCAGGTAGGGGGATTTTTTTGTTATTTCATTAAATAGAATTTTAATATCTTGCTCTCTCTCTTCTGTCAACCCCATAATACAAATATTGGTATGCTTGAAGTTGTCCCAGAGGCTCCTTACACTATCTTATTTATTTTTTTTATATTCTTTTTTCTTCTTGCTCTTCTGGTTGGATATTTTTTGATTCCTTATATTTTAAATTGTTGGTTTGATTCTCAGAATCCTTTACTGTACTATTGAATCATTGTATATTATTTTTTACTTCAGCCAGTGGATGCTTAATTTCTGACTGGTACTTTCCATTGTTTTTGGTGGTTTCTAGATTCTTGAGTAACCTTATAATCATGGTTTTGCACTTTATATCCAGTAGTTTTCTTTTCCCCCCCATTTCTTTCATTTGTGACATGTTTCTTTGTCTCCACAATTTGGCTGCTTCCCTTTGTTTCTATGTATTGGGTAAAGCTGCTATGTCTACTTGAGTTGGTAGAATGGCCTTGTATAATAGGTATTCTATAGGGCCCAGTGGCTTAGCATCCCCAGTCACCTGAGCTGGTGTACCCCTTTGTGAGCTGTGAACAGTCTTGTTGTAGTTGAGATTTGGTTGCTGCTGGTGTCACTGGGAGGAATTGACCTGCAAACCAATTGGCTATGAGGACTACCTATGACTAGAGTGGAAAAGCTGCTGTAAAGAAGATACCCCTATGGAGCAGGATTTGCTGCAGTGGGGCTTTGGTGCTCACTAATTCTGCCCCTTAAGTGTGTCGCTTATGGAGGTGTAGAGTTGTAATCTGGTATGGTCTGACACTAACCACTGGATACACTGGCTCTTGGGTATCCAGGGATGTGCAAAGTCAACCACTAGCTGGGGCCACCCAGCAGGAGCTACAGAAAGATCTTCCTCCTTTTTGCATTGGGTTTGGAAGTGCCCAGATGAGGCTCAGCTATGAAGCAAGGCAAGTTAGTGCTATTGCTGGGTTTGGGGCCTTTTATTAATAGGTTTGGGGCTCACTGACTCAGCTGCAGCTTTTTTGAGAAACTTTAGTCTGAGCAAGGACATTCCATTCATATGCAAAATACAGTGCACACTGCTTGAGTGGGGTTGTAAATTGGATGAGGCAGGGTCTTAGGGAATCACCATTGGGTAGCTAACATAAATGGCTGCTAGTCAGGGAGAACCCAGCATAGGAACAATGACACCTGTGAGCACCTCATGTGGGAGAAAACCACCCCTGAGTTCCTGCCCTGATGCCAGACAATCCAGTTCCCCCTCATATGTGTCTGTTTTCCCCAGAGTCTTGCCCTGGTGCTGGAGCTCAGAGGAAGCAGGACCTTGTAAGTTCAGTACATGATGCCAGCTTTTTAAAAAGAATAGCTGGTACTCCAGCAGCCTCTGTGTCACTGAGCTCTAATTCACATTGGTTTTTACAGCCCATAGTTCTTACTGCCCATAGGGAATTATTTGCCCTGGGCTGAGGGTTTGGTGTGGGATTAGGACCACATGCGCCTCTGGGCAGCCTCCTCAGAGATCATCTCCTTCTAGATTAAAAAAGGGGCAAAAATTGGTGTTGAACCAGCCCGTTCCCCACCCCCACACATCCTACCAGTCTCAGTGTGCTTTCTTCTTTACTTTTTTAGTTTTAGGACTTCCATTTAGCCAGCTTTCCCACAGTTCTGGATGATGCTTATTCTGTATTTTAGTTGTAATTTTGATGTGTTTGTGGGAAAGTTTAAGATGATCAAATTTAATTCTAATATAATAAAAATAATGAACTTTACCAAGCAAGAATAAAATGAAAATACTAGAAGAAAATAATATTTGACATTTCACTATACCTGAATAGTAAAAAAATATTTGTCAATAGCTATTTATGTGCTTCATGAAATAAATAAAATGTATATAGTGAGGTATAGAGAAATATGAGATGACTTAGTCATCTTTAAAACAAGTTACCTTCTAGAAAAGAGAGGTTCTCCTTTCAGTAATATAGTATTAATCAAAAACAAGTACTGTGTATTATGCATTCAAATTAGGCCTTGGTAATGATAGCAGGCAACACAAGTGTCATCATTTTCAAATATAGTTTAAAGCTAAAATTACTCTTTAAATCAGGTAGTGAGTATACTTGCTTTTCTTTCAATCTATGTATTTTACAGTTGTTTTTTAAGTGTGAATTTGTCTATTATCTAAAAGTATATGTCCATATTCTGCATAATATGAAAAAGTGTGTACTACCACTTCCTTATTTTCCATTTTTGAACCTCAGTGACTAACAATTCTACTTCCATAGTTACAGAGTAATGTGAAAGAAATAGAGGAAGATTTGGCATAGAAATTATGAATGAAGTCAAGACCAACTAAAAATGCAGCACACTGTAGCAGCGAGTTCTGCAGTGTTCAAAAAAGATAATACTTATAAGAGAATCCCCATCACAGTATATGGTATTATATCTATGAGAACTGAAAAACACTGCTTTATCATCATCGTAATCATATTCAAATTATAAACAACATTTACATTAGAGAAAAATAATAATCTATTTAATTTAGTTGATTAAATCAAATGACTAATTTCAACATTATCAATTTCTAGCATTTGTGTTTTATTTTAATTGTGTTTTACATTTTATGAGTTATAAGTATGATGAGTTTTTATATTTTTGTACATATTTAAATGGGAGTATAATAAATATACTTTATATTAACCTTGAAGAACTAGGGAATTTTTTTTAAATTATGCCTGTATGTTAGTCAATCTTGAAAATAGTTTGTAGCATCCCTGGGATCAGAAATAAAGAGGTAAATGTAATTAGAATAGATAAAAATTAAACTGCAAGAAATAAAATTAGAAAAAGTTTTGTCTGCTCAACTCTGTCCGTCTACATCCACCGTCTCTTTCTTTAGAATTGTGTCCTTGAGTTTTCTATCCATATGGGAAGCACCAGGTTCATCACACTCTGGCAACATTGGGTTAGACATTAACTAAGAATCTGTTTACCTGACCAAAGCAAGACCCATGAACTCTTTCTCTGCGACTTTTGTATCTAGAAAGTGTCTACCAACCTCTCACATGCTGAAGATAACATAAGCCAACCACTGCTAGTGGCAAAATAATTCTATTTGATGATAATAATGGTGACATTGATCTTTTCTTAAAAATGATAAAATTTGCCACAGTGCAACTAGGGAACAAATGAAATGCTTGAAACACAGAGAAATGGGATCATTAAAAAATTATTTCTTTGTTCAAATTAATTTGAATGTGATTCTCTTTACATGATGTCAAAACATCAGGTAAAGTTAATTTATTTAATTAAGAATCTCATTAATTAAAGAGAGAGAAAAATCAATGATGTTTATTTGGGTTAAAGATCATCTTAAGAATTTCTATTCACTATAACCTGTACACGTAAACAGCCTGTGCCAATATATTATTGCCCAGCTGCACAGTTCCTTCTCCATGTCACTAATTGCTGCAATATGTCTTGTCTTGTATACACAGCAACACCTCCACACTCCGCTTCAAGCTCTTTAGGTATATCAGATACCATGCAGAACTCAAAATGATCAGGTCTTTGAAAGAGGCTTAAAATTAAAGTGGTTTCAGGCCAGAAAATTTTAGTGCCATGAATAGTGCAGGTATTTCAATAAACATAATATCAAAAAGGGATAAAGGGCTCATAATTATTACCTTTTGAGTTATAAAGAGGCTTTTGTGGACAACATGGTAAAACTAATCATAATTTCAACAAGAAAAAATAACACCCAAGTTTCCAAATGAGAACAGTACATACTTGACAACATGTATACTTATTTTTTAAATTTACAGAGAATACAGCTCATATAGCTATTTGGTAAAATTATACTAATTGATCAATATAGCACTACATACAAGCAACATAAATGTGATTTAGTTTCAAGATTTTATTTGCTTCTAAATCCGCTGAGACATTTCTTACCCAACCATGTATATAATGACTGTAAATATTCACTATTCAGGATATGACAAACATGTCTTAGGGCTGTGAACCATCATGTTCAATTAGACATTGCCTCTTCTGGGAATACAGAGCATGTGAGTATGCATTTGAAAAGAGAGCCTGAGTGAGGAAGAATTTATTCTGGAAATTAAAACCTGTTAAAATAGTTTCCAGTTTTACAGCTTTTTAAATTGCCATGTTTATCTAAATTCCATTTCACCAACAAACAATTCAAGAAGCATGAAGAGAAAATAGTAAATTGATGCAGTTGAATCCCATTGCCCCTCCAAAAATAAACTATCTTTGAAAACATATGTATCAAATTTCCATGAAGATAATTTTATAAAACAATACATAAAAATCAATATCTTGAAAAATTTTTGTTACTCAGCAGACAATCCTTTAAGGCCAATATCTTTTAAAATATACTATTATTGCCTTAAATATATTTTATTCTTCCTCTGATATTTTGAACTTTAATTTAACAGTCCATCTTACAAAGAAAATATTAGTATTCAATGGCTAACTTTAAAACCTATGAGAGCAATATATTTGTCAAATGTAGATTTTTCTGATCACTGTAATACTTAATAGTAGTATTGTGGATATATATTTTCTATAGTTTACTCATCAATAAGTAAAAGTTCTGTTAAGTAATTTAAAATCTATTAACCTTAACAATGTAAAAAGCAAATATTTGTTTTTATATTGTAAAATTATACCAGTTTTCAGAGTTCCTAAAGGTAAGGCCATTTTTAGGTTCTGCTGTTTATTTTGTAATGAAAATTAATTGAAAAATAGAAAAGTAATAAAACAATGATGCAATATTCTAAGTTATATGTTAAGGAAATTGCTATCTAGAATTATAATAAGTACAATCTGAATAGTGGAAATAGTGGAGGACTTTATATAACAATTCTTGATGTATCTTTTATTGATGATCCTGCAATAAAATGCACTAGTAAAGCAGTATCTTATTTCAAAAATTTAATATATATTTAGAAGCACATTGTATTTTTATGCTTCATCAATAATAATTATTTAAGTGTTTATATGTTAAAGCATGTAATAATATTGATATGGATAAAGATAGGAGCCCTTAGTGGTTCAAAAGATAGACATCTGTAGAGCATAATATCAAAAGTGACCATTGGTCTAGTAATATGTCCCCAGTGGGCAGGAGCTGAAGAAGGCTGTGCAGAGGGTCATAGGACTGACATATCAGCTGCAGTATGATAGCATCACAGGCTCAGGCATCCATTAATGCAGACCAGGTGGATTTCAGAGATTGTGGGAAGACTGACAAGAGAGGGCTATTCATGACCAATCCATGCAGAAAGAAAAAAAAGACAAGATTCATTACTCAAAAGGGACTATTTCATAAATTAGAATATTTGAGGGAGTTGAAGCTTTAGAAGTACTGAGGCTTAACTTAAGGGTAAATGTTATCCAGAGAAGACCCAAAGTTTTAAGTTTGTTTACGATTTTAGAAAATAATCCAATAATAGTTATATATCCTTAACAGTCCAGTAAGAATATATAGAGGAAATCTCCAGGCTAAAAATGAACCTCTCAGATAGTTGCTGAGTGTGGGTAGTGATGTTCCTGAGTGAGTGGTGGTATCTGACACACATAAATTATAAGTGCAGGGCCATGCCTGTTGTTTTCACAGTTCCACTGAGAGGAAAAGCTGCCACAGGGACTGACTGTCTCTCAGCGTGCTGGTCAGTCCAGCTCTGACTGGTATTACGGAGTCCACACTTCCTGTCACACTGCTCAGTGGGCTTGTTGCTTCTTTCTTTGATATCACTTTATTCTATTTATTTACATAACTTTATTTAACATACACTACATGCACATGATGCAGGTAGGAAAAACTAAGTTTATGAACCCATGCGTTGAGGACAAGACAGACTGGTACTATTACCAAGCGTGCACTAAGTCAATAGGGATGTTTCTTCAAGTTCTTTATACTTAATGATTTCCATAAAAATAAGTGCAGAAATAGAAATATGTACATATCCCAAAGTACCCTTTTCATGTGTTTTCTTGTGCTTCTTTACAGTGTTTTCCTTTTAGCTTTTCTACTAGTGGTACTACCTGCTGGTGTTCTCCTCAAGTTTTTAACAATCCATAATAAATGATAGTTAATTGTGCTTCCTTCCTAATAATATATCTCCTAAATTTATGTACTTATTTAAAATTTTATTTTTATTGTTGAAAGTATTAAAGATGTCTCTTTTTCCCCCTATTGACCCTATCCTTCCCACTCCTGCCCCCTCCCCAGGCCTTCACCCCACTATTATCTGTGTCCATGGGTTATGCATATATGCATAAAAGTTTTAGTTTAATTTCTGTACTTCTTCAACAAGCATCTGATTTTGGCAACCTCTGACTGAATAGCACTTAACATTATTACTATGATCTGTATCCATGGTTCCCTGCAAGATGTCCTTGAAACTCTACAATCTTCTGTTCATATATCATTTGTCTGTTATACACAATTACCATATGATCCTTTATCTCAGCCTCTCAGCATAAGATTGAGAGCTGACACTAAAAGGGTTTGCTTTCCATCCCTTAAGAAAATGAAGTGCACATGCTGAATCATAGTTGATACCATTATTTGATGATGCTTTCACTACTATTAAAAACTACAGTGACATAAAAGCTCAAAATTAAGATGCTTATCAAAGTATTATGAAATGGCAGACTTAATTGGGAGAATTTTCAATCTTTAAAAAATATATGACTTGATCTTATTATATGGCTTTACTAGTTGATTAATTATTAAGTGGAAAACAGAAAAAGCTGAGCATTAAATGCCAAATTGGACTTTTGCCCAGGCTGGGTCAGAGTAAATGTGGCTTGAAGAAGATACCAATGTGACTTGAGTTAGATGCTTCTTAGTAATATAGCATGCGTGCCTGGATGGAGTCAAAAGATAGAATAATCTGAATAGGAAAAGAAAGGATACCCTGGTTAGAAGAAACTACCCTGAGAGAAGAAATAGTCAGAGAGAAGAAAAGGGAATATGGAAAAGATAAGGAAGGGTAAACAGGGTCAAATGTATGGTGATGAAAGGAAATTTGACTTTGGGCTATAAACACAAAAAACAATATACAGATATGTTATAGAATGTAACACTTGAAACCTATATAATTTTATTAACCAATGTCACCTCAATAACTTTAATAAAAATTTTAAAAAATGATAAGGCTAAAAGAGGTGACTGAAGAAAAAATAAAACATCTGGTCTGATGGGAGAAGAGTCCATATGAGAGACTAGTGGCAAATAAACATGGATACATACAACACAATTCAATTATGGAGACCTCTGACTGGGCCTCTAAGTTTAGAACTGATGGTGAGCATTTAAAGGCCAGTGTAAAAATTTTTGGAAAGGAATTGGCCTATTGAAATCAATCTTTTATGAAGGTTTTCCTAAATTTACCAGACATATATTTTGATGGAGATGAGGCTGTAAAACAGCTAATCTAAAAGTCCTTAGAATAACCCAATTAATTTTATTCATAGCAATCAATAACTTGAAAAACAATCAAATCCCCATCTATGAGAAAGGGGATAAAATACATTTTGGTATATTCGTTCAGTGGGATATAAAAATAATAATAAAAATACACCAAACTACCACTACTGAAAACATCCTGAATAAATCCCACAAACATTGTATGAGACATAAATCATTTGGTAGTACATATAATTTAATTTATATGAAGTTCAAGAAAAGGAAAACTGATTATAAGAGAAGTCAAAAGAGCAGTTGCCTCATATGGGGGAAGTGAGAATGGAAGCAAACTTCTGAATGTAGGAAATATTTTATATCTTGATTGAGGTTATAACTAAATGGACATATACATGTCAAAGTTTATTGATATGTACTTTATACATATCACGTCAAATATGTTTTACTAAAAACATCAAAAAATTTTGTTTTTGAACAATGGACGAAAGCTAATTTGAAATAGAGGAATCCGTTATGAGGCAATTGCCATCTCCAGACAAAAAAGGATGGTGATTTTTTCTAACAGTAGGTATATTGAAAATGAAGGGAAATTGGAAAATTTTATAAATAATTTAAAGATAGAATCTTTTGGACTTAGTGATGATTTGGATATTATATGGGCAGGGAGGGTGATAAAACTCAAGTTTCTATGAATACCTGGGTTAAATATATAGACATAGTGTTGGTTGAGATACAAAGAGTAGGGCAGGGTAAGAAGGTTTTTAGAAATATAGCATGGATGAATAAACTGGAGAAGACTGAAGAAGAAATATATATAGGCTAGAGGTGGAGGCAGGAAAGGATTCAATCAAGCATTCAGTTTTGAACGTGTTAAATTTGAGGTATCTCTGAGACTAGTAAGTGAATATGTCAAATGATTTTTGGGTACATGGAACTGGATATCCAGATAGAGTGCTAAGCTGGAGAAATACCAATACATAGAAAGTATTTATGGATGAATTTTTCTAGAAGAAGGACCAGAAAAAGAAAAGGATCCAGAGCTGTCTCATTACCGGCCTACTTATTTAAGAGTAAGGAGAGAGAGAAAGAAGAGGCTAAAAAATTTGTCTCCAAAAAGCAAAGCTCAGAAGATAGGAGAAAAGCAAAGACTGTGTAGCAAAACATATACCAAGCGAGGGTTTCCAAAAGAGAAGGCAGTAAATTTTTATATATTTCTGATAGCTCTTCTTTAGCATAAGGAGGCCATCGGTTACATTAATAAGAAAAATTTCAGTGATGTGATGGGAGCAGAAGTCATATGGAGTGATAAGAAAAGCAAAGGAAAGTTAATACAATATAGGAAGTGAATAGACAACTTTTCTAAAGGAACTTAGAGCCATGACTGGATAAAACCATAACTTTATGAGATAAGAAAGGAGTCAAACAACACAGACTTCAAACTATTGTTTTTCTTTTGATTAATGTTTGAAGTTGTGAGATAGTAAATCACATTGAGTTCTGGTGAAAATAATTGACTTGAGAATAAAAGATACAAAACAGAGATAAAATTATTTGAACAAAACAAAAAAAATAGCTATTTTCTAGAAAAAGAACATAAAATAAGTTGGCTAAGTAATGACTTTTTGGGTGTTATTTTATCTCTCAAAAGACAAAGTGTATAGAAAGTTATAATTACTATTTAGTACTGGGAAATGGGGAAATCATTCATAGCATTAATTTTAATCCTTGATCTAATCTTTCTTATGATCTAAGAAAGGATCATAAATTCAAAATTTAATTTTGTAAATTCTATTTAAATGTGTATTTTATTTGCAACAAAATATATTATTTACCCCTATGAATCTCAAATCATTTTTTAGACTTCAAAGTGACTAAAATAAAGTAGTAGCCAAATATCAATTATAGTATTTGTATGGTTTTATAATTGCTAAAATTTACTTTTACTTTTGATTGCCTTATAATATGTCACTACTTTTTAAAGCTGAGTAACATTTAAGCACTTGAACTCAGTGTATTTATGTGACAACATTCAATAATTTTTAAAAATAATCATAATTTCCCAATTTTAACAGAAAAACATATAGTAGATAATTGTCTTCTAATTCAGATAGTTGTTTTTTTTTTTAATTTACTTTGTTCCTCTACCCTAATTAAGCTTTTTGGCTCTGATCTCAAACTAGCCTCAAATAAGGATAACCTGAAGACAAAAAAAATGTGTTTGAAATCATGACAAATAGAGAAAGTGCAAAAGGAAAAGCAATGAAAAGAAAATTGTTTCTGCCATATAGTCATCTTTTTATCTTTTAGATGAAAATCATTATTTAAAGATCAACTTCTAAATGAGAAAACATATAACTTGCTGAAATGAAGTGATCTTTAACTGGTCAGTGGTGAATCTCTTTACTGATTATTCTTTTGTACTAAAATGTATTGGTTTTGTGTGCTAATATGTTTCTTTATTCTCTACCATTTTATATCAGTTACCCCATGTGCAGCAATTTTCACCCGGTGTGTCACAAGAATTTTTCAAACAGTCAATACTTACTATTCAGACAGAGGAACTGACCTCTTTTCCCTTAGATTATTGACAACAGCCAACACAACAGAGGCTGTCTGGTGTGAAGCACTGTCTTGAACCATAAATATGTAGATTATATAATAGAGTTGCATCTTATTGGTCACATCCAAAATAAGATTATGTCTGATTGGTTAATTATTAGTACTTGATATTTTTTAAAATTACTGACTGAAATGGTTAGTTGGTTGAGCATTGTCCCATGCATTAAAAGGTCTCTGGTTTGTTTTGTGGCAAGGAACATGCCAAGATTTCCGGCTGGATCCCCAGTTGGGATCATGTGGGAGGCAGCTGATCAATGTTTCTCTCTCTGTAAAATCAATACAAACACATCTTTAAAAAAGAAATCACTTTGAAGAAAAAAAAGTAGGTAATTACTTTTTTAAAAAATTTCTTTATTGATTAAGACATTACATATTTGTCCTCATCACCCATTACCCCTTCCAACTCCTCCCACCACCACCACTTATACCCTCACCCCCTTGGTGTCCATGTCCATTGATTAGGCTTATATGCATGCATACAAGTCCTTTGGTTGATCTCTTCCCCTTACCTCCACCCTCCCCTACCTTCCCTGTGAGGTTGACAGTCAATGCTTCTCTGTCTCTGGATTCATTTTTGTTCATCAGTTTATGTTGTTCATTATATTCCATAGATGAGTGAGAACATGCGATACTTATCTTTCTTTGACTGGCTTATTTCACTTAGCATAATGCTCTCCAGTTCCATCCATACTCTAGTTTGAAGCAGCCAACTTTTCCTCATTTTTCTTCTTCTTCTTCCTCTTTTTAAAGAATACTTTTCAGCATTTCACATAATACTGGTTTGGTGTTGATGAACTCCTTTAGCTTCTTCCTATCTGTGAAGCTCTTTATCTGACATTCAATTATGAATGATAGCTTCGCTGAGTAGAGTAATCTTGGTTGTAGGTTCTTGCATTCATCACTTTGAATATTTCTTGCCACTCCCATCTGGCCTGCATAATTTATGTTGAGAAATCAGCTGAGAACTGTATGGGTGCTCCCTTGTAGGTAACTAACTGTTTTTCTCTTGATGCTTTTTAATATTCTCTCTTTATCTTTTGCTCTTGGCATTTTAATTACAATGTGTCTTGGTGTGGTCCTCTTTGGATTCCTTTTGTTTGGGGTTCTGTGCACTTCCTGGACTTGTAAGTCTACTTCTTTCACCAGGTGGGGGAAGTTTTCAGTCATTATTTCTTCAAATATGTTTTCAGTATCTTGTTCTCTCTCTTTTTCTGGCACCCCCATAATTCTGATGTTGTTATGCTTAAAATTGTCCTAGAGGCTTCTTACACTATCCTCAAGTTTTTGGATTCTTTTTTTCTTTTTTCTTTTCTGGTTGAGTCTTTTTGACCTCTTGATATTTCAAATCTTTGACTTGATTCTTGTGATCCTCTAGTCTGCCTTTGCGTCTCTGTAAAATAATTTTTATTTCAGTCAGTGTATGTGTAATTTCTACTTGGTCCTTTTTCATATCCTCGAGGGTCTCCCTGAATTTATCAGCCTTTTCTAGGAACATCTTGAAAAAACTTATAACTATAGTTTTTAACTTCATATCCTGTCATTTGTTTTCCTCCATTTCTTTCATTTGTGACTTGTTTCTTTCTTTCCACATTTTCACTGCTTCCCTAAGTTGGTATGGTAGCTTTGTGTGCTAGGACACAGCCTCCCCTGTTACCTGAGGTGAACACTCTTGGTGCACCCCTGTGTGTACAGCCTTGTTGCAGTTAAGTCTTGATTATTGTTGGTATCACTGGGAGGAATTGACCTCCAGGCCAATTGGCTCTGAGGATCAACTGTGTCTATGCTGGGAGACAGCCTTATGCAACACAAGCCTCTGTGCTCAGCTTGGATGGGGCAGAGTTTCAGGGTGGAGCCTACAGCCCTGGCTTCCAATCAGCTCTGCCCCACAAGATTCATGGGTCTCAGTGTCCTGTAGTAATCGCTGCAAGCACCTCTGAGAGAAAGGCTCCCTCAAGTTTTGCCCACTGCCAAACAGTCCAGTCTCTCCCCTAATGAATCGGGACTCCCAGATTTTCACCTGGCACTATGGTTCTGTGCAGTTGGAACTGGGTTTTAATGCCATCCAGAGCTCCTGTTTCCCTACCACAAGATCAAGCCAGCAGCACAGTCAACAGTCTGTCCTCTCTGTGCGCACTCTCACGCATACCTCTGGACCTCTACCTTTGGCTGTTCCCCTGAGATTCCACCTCACATTCCATATTCCCCCTTATGGGCCTGGGTCCCAAGGGTCTACCCAGAACCGGGGTTCAGTGCAGTCAGAACTGGGGTTCAGCACAGTCTGGAGCTTTTGTCTTCTTCCCACTAGAGCACACCAGCCAGGCACTCAGACGACCTGTCCTCTCTGTGCACCTGTGTCTTTGTACCTCAGGCTTTGCAGCTGCTCTGATTCTCTGTGTGCATTTCTGTTTCCTTCTAGTTGTAGAATTTCCAATCAGCCAGCTTTCCTGTGGTTCTAGATGATGTCCGTTTTGTCCTTTAGTTGTATTCTTGAAATTGTTGTGCTAGGCAGCAGACTAGGTGTTTACCTATGCTGCCATCTTGGTTTCTCCTGGTAATTACTATTATTTTTATTTTTTATCAATCAAAATTATACATATTTTCTGGTGTGCTGCAGAATTTTAGTAATTACTTTATGTGTGCCATGAGATGAAAGAGGTTGAAAATCACTGCACTGGGCCAATAGGAATTATCTGAGGGTATTGAGGAAAGTGCTCAATGGATGTCAGTATATTCATTGATTTATGAAAGCATTTTACTGAGAGCCTATAGTCATTTTATCTGCTTCTTCAGATGTCCACAATGTGGCAGTCACCCTGGATCTATATAATTCAAATGGCATATTTATTTCGAGAAAGGAAAGGTCTGTGCTTTAGATGAATTTGAATGGCCCTATCGTGTTTAGTAATCTCATATTCACCTTGTTGGTGAGGAGGGGATTCTTACCATAGTGTCACGGTGATGGTTGAACAGAGGATATCCAACACTGGGCAGACAAGATCATTAGCATTCATTACTCACATCTATTCACAGCCTCAGGGGACGGGACACCACATGCAATGCAGGGTCACCTGGAGGTTGCACTCTGAAACAGGAGGAAGGACCAGATGGGCTTTGTGGTATGAAGAGGGTGAGGTGTCTTGGTTCCCTGGGAGTGTGTGATTCCCTGGTTTGAATAATTCCATGGGCAGGCTAGGAAATGAAACCTGATACTCATAGCTAAGCAAGAACTGTACCTGATCCCCTTGATAAGGAAGGTTATTTGGACAGAGAACCTTATCCACAGGAGAGGAGTGGCAAGGGAAATTTGGTGTCACTTAAGGCTATCCCAATTTCACCTGATGTCAAGATAGCACATAATATTGGGCCTTTATTTTAGGTCATACAGTACACACATGACAACATGAAATAGGAAATAAAGGCCAGGAATATCAGGGAATTCTATTCAGAATTAGTTGAGAGTCCAGCAGTGTGCACATACATACATATAAAAATGAATAGTCTTTCATTTATGGCTAATATATTTATTAAAGGAGTTGAACCAAATTCTAACATCCAAATGTTTAAGACTTTCCTTTTCCCATCATAATAGATAGCATCAGTGTAGTTGAATAAAGCTTTCCCAAAGAAAATAAATTTCCTGAAATTCCAAATGAAACTATTTTTATTTTCAATAGGTTGTTTTAGATGGGTTGTGATGAAAAGTTATTTTTGTAGCTATAACTGGTTATGTCTTGAAATTTCTGCTCTTTTTAACATGATAAATTATTTCTCTAGGACAGTTGGTAAGATTTTATTATCCAGATAAATGAATTAATTTATAATCAAACTGTATTTCTCTCCTGCTGTGTTAAATGGTGAGGTCTTCGTAAGTAGGCTTCATTTCACATCAGCCCAGTGATGTAGCTCTGAAATCATTTGGTTAGTAATTAGGTATTTATCAGATCCTTCCTGAAAAGGCATGGGAGAGTTATCTGAAACAATTATCTTTGAAAACGAAATCCTCCATTTCTGAACTTGCTGAGGACATTCAAAAGAACACTGAGTGGTTTAATGCTAAATCCTTTCAAAACTCTTACCTTGTAGAATACACACAACGCTATTCCAAGTCAGAGAATCTACCTCCCATCTTTCATGCATAGCTTTTTGTATGTGAATCTTTTTTTATAAGTCTTTGTGTATTTGACATATTAAAAGGGCTTTAGACATGTTTTTCTGTTACTTCATTCATGTCTAACTTACCATAGCATTACTAATAGTATGAAACTTAATGCTTCCTCCTTGTGCCCCCTCCTATATTGCTGTATCTTCATAAACAATTCAACACAATTTAAGGCAATTACTGGGATTGACTAGGCTCTATGTGCATTTTTGGTAATCATATTTCTAGAGCTATTTGCTCTTAAAGTAATATAAAATTTGCAACTCATTTGTTAATTGCAATCTACTTACAGCTTGGAAATTAATAATAGAAATTTAATATGACTACCTATAAAAAGAATATTTATTTAGATACTAAGGAAAACCAAGCCTGAAGTAATAGATTTTAATTTATATGTTGCATTCATTTAAAAATGATGCTGTGATTTGTGACTCATCTCTCAAAAGAATTGAACAAATTTTAGGTTTCTGTATCCATTCAGAGCAGTATGTTTAAAATTAATTTGTATAGAAAATAAAAGCAAATAACAATGAGAACTCTGTTTAATATTGGTAAATATAATGTTTTTATAAGTGTTCTCTGTCTTTAACCACCATGATTTTCTGTGTAATGTAATGCAAATCTTTATGGACATATGGACTTCATGAATATCATATCTCTTCTGTTTATACTTCTGTTTCCTCTGCAAGTACATTAGTTCAAATGCATATCACTATATTCATATTTCTGTGTTTATTTATCTATTCACAAATTCAACAAATATTCAGTATTTACTACAAGGCAGACAAGGCACTAGAATTGTAGAATATTATAATAGTGGCCTGTGCTGCTTCATGGCATACATGTGATTCACAGAGTTTTACCCTAGAAACCACATTTGCTCATTATTTGATCATTATTCTGCTTAAACATCTTTTCTGTACACAAAGCCCTTTACATTCTGGCCTATCAATTTGGCAGCTTCCTCTCCGATCACATATATGTCACCTGAAATCTTATCCAAACAAAACCATTTCTTGTTCTTCAAACAGACAGACCCTTTCCTCCATGCTTTGCTAAGTTGTACTTTCATTTATAATGCCATTCCTCTCCAGTCCTAAATTCTTGGCTTGATCAACAACTGCTATCCCTTTAAGATCCACCTGAAATATTCGCTTCTGTAGTGAATGTTTTCCAATCCGCCAAAAGTATGGTTGCTTTTTCCTGTCTGTGGTCTCATAGAACATCATTTTATTTAACTATTATGGAAATTACCACATGTACTTAATTTATCTGGATCGGCTTTCCTCTGTCAAACTGTAAGCTCTTCTAGGCAGAGGATGTATCCTTTCAATTTCTTAATCATAGGATGGTACATGATAGATTCTCAAATAAATATTATTAAATGAATGAGGTATTGACACATGGGCATGGGTATTTTAACATATTTTTGTATATTCCTGCTCTACTTTTTGAGAAAATAATGTAATGGTGACACCATATTTAATAAAATATATATGTATGAATGTTTGTTATTTATTTTACCTCATCATATATGTGTATGTATTGAAGCTTAAAAGTAGCACAGCTTGGGTTTTCACTTTTAACTTACAGTGTGGCTGGCTTTAATTGAAGTCTTATTTTCTAAAGGAAAATTCACCAGACATTCCTTTTCAATTAGATTAAACAGAGGAGGGCATGATTACAGCAGTAGTCTCTGAGAGCTAAGGATATTGAGCAGATAACTAACTTCACTTGCTGTGCAATTGGTTTGTGGTTAATTCTGGGAATTGCCAGCAGAACATGTTTGCTAAATTGTCTGTTCATTTTCTCCTGTTTTCTCTAATTCTTGTGGTAGTTCATTCTCTCCTCTGTCTACAATTCTACATTTCTCCCTCTGAACATGTGTCAAGCCAGACCAGCTTCTTAGGTAACTTTTCTTTGACCAAACCAATGCCCAGACAATTTCTGCTAATTGTGTTTCAGTGCTAAGATAAATGTAACTTATTGAGGCAATACTTATTTTTAGAATAGTGAAATTATTGATGTTTACTTCCATGTTACCTATTCAAAGATGACATTTTCCAAAACAAATATGCCTGCAACTGGATTGACTTTTGACCAGTATGACCAAACAACATGTGTCCCACTAATTTTCATCAGAAAGATAAGATGAAAAATAAAATTGAAGGTCAAGTGAGCATAGAATTCATCTGGCTGTGCTAGTGTGAGCATTGCATTTTAAAAAATTGCTTTTGTTTGAAAATTGCTTTCTTTTTGTCTTTGTGTACATGACTATATTTTTAAGAAACCATCTTTGTGAATTTGAACATTCATTTTGAAAAGGGCGCCTGAGATAAACAGTTTTTATTTTAGCTAACATATAAGAAAAAGGAAAAAAAATCTGATGGATTTTTTTTATATTAAACCTTCACATTCTATATGTTTACCTGTAGAACTTTTTTACAATAAATCATCTTTTCATAAATGTCTTTATTTTAATATAGTTCCACTAATGTATAAATATAATGTTTCATTTTAACAAGTCTGAAAACTAGCTTTCCTGAGGCAATCCTATAATTAAAGTGAAAGGAAGATAAAATCTCCATTTTGCTGACTTTTACCTTTGCCTTTATATTAACAATACTAATGAACTTCACTGTGCTTAGGGTGAAAAATCAATTTGAAACTCTACATTTACTGTTGTGCTTTCCCCTTCTCCCCCCATGGATTTGTGCAGTTTAATCTGCCATTGATTCCTAATAATTATGAGAGCTGCTGTGAAGAAACTGGTGCTCATCTTCATAAGGCCCTGTGGATAGAACAGTGTGCTTATTTTTATACATAACTGCATCTCCATCACTTTAATAACATGATCTAGCCAGTGGTTGACAACCATCTTACTGCCTTTATTGATTTTAAGTTTTAATCTTGAAATGCATATATAGATTCTTGGAAGGCACTATATTAAAATATCTAATCCAAACTCATGGCAACATACCTTTAAACCACTGATGAAGTGCTGATTTCAACATGCTGAAAGGAGACAAAAGATTAAGTAGAACCTTTAATGATCATTACTTCCACTCTCAGAGTTCGCATAGTACCTTATTTGAAGATGACAATCAGCATTTTGAATACCCCATGTGTACTGTTTTAAGAACCATCTAATGCTTCTGATTCTCATTTTATTGCAATAAAATAGTTTGTTGTTTCTTTGTGATGATTTTCTTAAAGTTTTAATATAGTCTAATCTTTAGTACAGATAAGGATTAGTGAGGCTCATTTTTACTACTAGTTGATGTTATTTCTTTTAATTTTTAAAAAATTTAATAATCACGGTATCTTTAAATGCTCTAAATTAGTGAAATGTACAAAACAATCAGAAGTTCAAAATTTTGCAAGCCTTGGGTATATAGCAGATTCGTAACATCAACATTGGCTCTATTTGACTAATGCTTGCTTTGCTGTCTTCGTCTGTTGGGGCTTCTATAACAGAATTCCATGTATGAGGTGACTTGTAAACAAACAGACGTGTATTTCTCATAGTTCTGGAGGCTGAGAATTTCTAGATCAATAAGCTGGCAGACTTGGTGTTAGTGAGAGCTCACTTCCTGGTTTACAAACAGCTATTTCCTCTTCTTGCTCTGATTCTCTGGAGTCTCTTTCATAAGAGCACTATTCACATTCATGGCCTAATCACCTCTCCAAAGCCCCATGTTCTAATACCACAACAATGAGTATTTAATTTTAACAAGTGAATATTGAGTTAACACAAATATTCAGACTGTGGCAAGAGTAAGAATTCTAAAAGGATGTATGTCACACATTACTTTACTTTCACTCTGATTATTTGTTTTTTTAAATGTTTTATTGATTTTCAGAGAAAGGAAGGGAGAGGGAGAGAGAGATGGAAACATCGATGCTGAGAGGAATCATTGATTGGCCGCTTCCCGCACACCGCGGGGACAGAGCTTGTGAGAAATGGCTTACATGTCCGAATTTCAGATGATGAACTAAGAAACAGAAACATGGCGAAAATGAGACTTTTAATAACACTCTCGAGAACAGGTGCCCATTGTACAGGATTACAGGTCGGGCAAGGGGCATAGCCTATTTATTTAGACCCTCCTTCAGTTACTCATTGGCTGAGTGCTATTTGGTCACCTATTTTCTAGTAGGTTGCCTAGGTCTTGCTGTTTCCCATTGGGTTATTAAAAAAAATACTCTAGGGCCTTCTTTAATTGCCTTTGTCTAGGGGAATCTTCCTAGGATATATGCTGCCAGCCATGTGTACAACTCTCGTCTTCTCTTCCCATTCCCACATCCTGCTTACTGAAAATTCAGTAGCTTGACCACTGTTGTTTTCTTTTCTATGAAAATAAATCAGAGGCATGTTTCTTATAAACTGACAATCCAGGCATGGAACCATGACCTCCTGGTTCATGGGCTGATGCTCAACCATTGCACTACACAAGCCAGGCTTCTTTCTGATTCTTAATTGATGGTACTGTTATCAGAAAATTGTATGGATGAAATCCCTCCATTGCTGGTGGGAGTAGGGTACTTATGATATCTTCAGAAAAACAATTTTCTAAGAAAATGAGTGATTTTTATTTGCATGAAATTATATCCTTGTGTTTCCAAAGTCCCATTTCCCTTAAACCAGTCCTATAAAATGTGCAGCTGGGACTACAGCAGAGGTAAAAGCAAAGCCAATATCCAGAGTTTCTGATTGATGGCGGAGCTGGACCTAATGTAGCGTTGGGCTGGTCTTAGTCCATTAATCCATTATGAATGGGTTCCACATGGCTGTGAGCCATATGGGAAAAACAGGGGAGTCCTCCCCCTGCGACAAGATAGCAAAAGAGCCAAGGGAGATTACTCCCTTTGTTCAGGAGTTTAAGTACCTCAGATTCTGTGCCATTGCAGTAGCCACACCTATTCTGGCCAATGCCTTGTTCCCAGGTATGACTGACAAACAAGCACCTTCTCTTGTCATCCAGACCTTAAGGGCATGCATCCATTGTCCATTCCCTTCCCCCATCAATCTTTGGACTACAGGCCTGGAGAATGTTATACTGCAGCTTCCTGAAACAAATGGCCTGCCGATATTATCAGGTCTCCCCTTTCTCTTTTCCTGTTAAATATTAACCAGGTTACTACAACAATGATATCTGTAACATATCTGTCTATATGGGACTAATAAATGGGATTATGTTAACTGAACTAAATAAATAAGAAAATATATTCTGGGTCTTTAACTTGACTTAATAAGCTATTTCAGTACATTTTGAGAAATAATAAGAGTCTCAAACATCTAATTCCTTAAAGTATGAAGTTTATCACCTTACCCTGAGCATCCACAGTATTTTTCAAATGTTGTGTTTCCCAAAAATATGATAAAAATTAGTCTCTTGTGAAATTAATGAAGGCTGAATGTGTCCATGATTCATTCAAATAAAACTAATGTGTCAATAGTAATGTGGCTGTGTTTACATACCCAGGATCTTCAAGAAATTGGTTGACAAACTACTGAGAACCTTGCTAAAGTGTTCTTATCTCTTCAGCCCTAAATTTGTGATCTTGGTCCTCTGTTTTTATATGTAGTATGAAATTTTCAAATACAGGAGATGTGACAGTGCTCAAACTTGACAACAATTCATTAGTAATTTGTCTATTTTGCCATGCTTATATGAAAACATTAAACCTAAAATTTTAAAAGGTCTTATGCACTTCTAACTTCTTAATATTTGAAAGTAAATACATTCCCCACTACACAGAAGCAATGATAAATTCTTAGTGGAGATAACTATAGAAGATATAAATATTTTTATTCTTGACAACTTTAGAGTAAGAGTAGATTAGCTAGTCATTTATAAAAATTATACATAAACTACTTAAAAAACAAAACACAAAACTCTGGCTGGTATGGCTCCATGGGTTGGGTTTTGTCCTGTGCACCAAAAGATTACAGTTTCATTCCTGGCCAGGACATATGCCCAGTACAGGGTGTGGAAGAGACAGCTGATCTGTGTTTCTCACACCTCTATGCATGTCTCTCATCTCTTTCTTTCTTCCTATTCCTTCCTCTCACTCTAAAAATCAATAAGCTATTTTTTTAATTGTACACACATGCGCGTGCACACACACACACACACACACACACACACACACACACAAATGCATTTCTTATTAAGCCTTCTGTTACCTAGGTTGAAAATTTCAGAAAACACCATTCATTCCTTCTGTTCTTTTTTCTTTCTTTCATTCCTTCTTCCCATACACCACCAAATTATATTACCTTTTCTTTGAAATGTCATAATATTTATTTTCTCTTTTTATTCCAGTTAGTAGATTTTATATAAGATCTTATTTACCATACATACTAGAATACATTAAATAATCCTCTACATGGTTTCTCTTATCTTGATATTATCTTTTTCCAAGTTTCTGATTCTTACCAAGCTTTATATTTCTATATGCTAGGTCATTGTTGATAAGAAAAAGCCTGTTAGTCTTAATTCAAGAATTTTCAATTGTTTGTCATTTTGTGGTAAGAAACATAATAGAGTTGATGCCAGTATACTTATTGCTGATGACACATATTTACACAGACAAAATGTATCTCATGTAAAAGGTAATAATTTATTATTTTTCTAATGTAATTAAATTAGATGATATAACAAATAAGTAAACTGTAATATATATATAAATACATATATATACTAGAGGCCCAGTGCACGAAATTCATGCATGGGGGGGGGTGGGCAATGTCCCTCAGCCCAGCCTGCACCCTCTCCAATCTGGGACTTCTCGAGGGATGTCTGACTGCCCATTTAGGCCCAATCCCGGTAGGATCGTGACTAAACGGACAGTTGGACATCCTTCTGACAATTCAGGACTGCTGGCTCCAAACTGCTCATCTGCCTGCCTCCCTGATTGCCCTTAACCACTTCTGCCTGCCAGCCTGATCACCCCTTAACTACTACCCTGCCAAAATAATTGATGTCTAACTGGTCCCCTGCCAGCCTTTTTGCCCCCAACTTCCCTCCTCTGCTGGCCTGGTCACCCCTAACTCTTTTTCCCCTGCAGGCTTGATAGTCCCCAACCACCCTCCCTTGCATGCCTCCTCCCTCCCAACTGCCTTCCCCTGCTGGCCTGATAGCCCACAACTGCCCTCCCTGCAAACCTGGAATTTCCCAATGACCCTACCCTGCTGGCCATCTTGTAGTGGCCATCTTGTGTCCACATGGAGGCAAGATCTTTGAACACGTGGGGGAAGCCCTCTTGTGTGCTAGAGTGATGGTCAATCTGCGTATTACTCCTTTATTAGATAGGATAGAGGCCTGGTTCATGGGTGGGGGCCTGCTGATTTGCCCTGAAGGGTGTCCTGGTTCAGGGTGGGGGTTCCCTTGGATCGCGGGGTGGCCTGGGCAAGGGGCCTATGGTAGTTTGCAGGCCAGCCACGCCTCCTAGCGAACCAAGTGGAGGCCCTGGGATCTGGGATCTGGCATTAATTTATCTTCTACAATTGAAACTTTGCAGCCTGGAGTGGAGGCCTAGGTGCTAGGGCTACAGAAGCTTGGCTTCCTCCATCGCCCAGGCAACCCTAGGCTCTGCTCTCTCCAGCTCCATGGCTGCCGCCATTTCTGTTGGATTTATGTATCTTCTATAATTGAAACTTTGTAGCATTGAGTGGTGGCCTAGGCAGGCAACTGCAGGAGGAAAGTTTGGCTTCCTCTGTTGCCAGGGAAACCCAAGCCTCCCTCCTGCTCTCAGTGGCCGCAGCCATCTTGTTTGGGGTTTATTTGCATAATTTGCTGCTGATTGGCTGGTGGGTGTGGCTTGTGAGCGTGGTTTGAATGGAGGTATGGTCAATTTGCATGTTACTCTTTAATTAGATAGGATATATATATATATATATATATATATATATATAACCCATTTCAGGAAGATTTCTGCAAGAATAGAGCTTCCTGCAGCCAGAGTAAAGCTCCCTCTCTTCTCTGTTGCCTCCTTCCCTTCTCCAGTACCTTGCTCTCTACTGTCTTCGCTGCCTTGCTCGCTCCCATCTCCACTGCCTTGCTTCCTCCCTTTTCCCCAGCCCTGCTTGCTTACTTCTCTGCAGCTTTGCTCCCATCTGCAGTGCTTGGCTCCCTGCTATGCCGCCTTCTGTGGATAGATATGCAAATTAACCACCATCTTGGTTGGGTTAATTTGCATGTTCGCTCTGATTAGCTTTTGGGCATGGCTTGTGGGTGTGGTGAAAGTATGGTCAATTTGCATATAACTCTTATTATATAGGATATACACACATATTAGTGGTCCAGTGCACAAATTTGTGCACAGGTGGGGTCTCTCAGCTTAGCCAGGGATCAAGACTGATTAGGGCAGTCTTGCCCAGTTTGGAGGGAGGGACTATGGGAAGTTGGCTGTGGGAGTGCACTGACCACCAAGGGGCACCTCCTGCATTTAACATCTGTACCTTGATGGTCCACACGTGTCATTATGACCAGTCAACTGGTCATAACAGTCACTTAGGCATGTGTGTATATATACATATATATATATATATATATATATATATATATATATATATATATATATATCCCTGTGAACGAAATTCTTGCACAGAGGGCAGGGGGTGTCCCTCTACCCAGCCTGCACCCTCTCCAATCTGGGACACCTCAAGAGATGTCCGACTGCCCATTTAGGTACAATCCCAGTAAAATCGGGCCTAGACGGGCAGTTGGACATTTCTCTCACAATCCAGGACTGCTGGCTCCCAACTGATCGCCTGCCTGCTGCCTGCCTTCCTGATTGCCCCTAACCTCTTCTGCCTGCCAGCCTGATCACCCCCTAACCACTCCCCTGTGAGCCTGATTGATGCCTAATTGCTCCCCTGCCAGCTGTTTGTCCATAACTGCCCTCCTCTACCAGCCTAGTCACCCTAACTATCATCCCTGCAGGCCTGACACGCTCTGCAACTGCTCTCCCCTGTCAGCCTGGGTCACCCCCAATTACCCTTCCTTGAAGGCCTGGTTGACCCTAACTGCCCTCCTCTGCAGGCTTGATTGCCCCAAACTGCCTTCCCTTGCAGATCTGGTCCCTCCCAACTGCCCTGCTCTGCTGGCCATCTTGTGGTGGCCATCTTTGACCACATGGGGGAAGGACCTTTGACTACATGGAGGCAGCCATCTTGTGTGTTGGAGTGATGGTCAATCTGCATATTACTCTTTTATTAGATAGGATAGAGGCCTGGTACATGGGTGGGAGTGGGCTGGTTTGCTCTGAAGGGTGTCCTGGATCCAGGTGGGGGTTCCCTTGCGGCATGGAGCAGCATGGGTGAGGGGCCTATGGTGGTTTGCAGGTCAGCAATGCCCCGAGTATCCCAAGCAGAAGCCCTGGTATCTGGAATTTATTTATGCTCTACAATTGAAAGTTTGTAGCCTGGAGCGGAGTCAAGCCTCTTGCTCACCTCTTGGCCATAGCCATTTCTCTTGGGATATTTACCTTCTATAATTGAAACTTTGTAGCCTTAAGCAGAGGCCATGGCTGGCCAGGGCTGTAGAAAGCTTGGGTTTCTCCATCGCCAGGGGCAAACCTAGCATTTTCCTCTCTCCTACTCTGGCTGCCACCATTTCTTTTGGGATTCTATAATTAAAACTTGGTAGCATTGAGTGGAGGCATGAGCCCACCTGGGTGTGCGGAAAGCTTGGCTTCCTCCATCACCAGCGAAACACAAGCCTCCCTCCTGCTTTCTGTGGCCACAACCAATTTGGTTAGGGGTTAATGTGCATATCACTCCTGATTTGCTGGTGGGCGTGGCTGGTGGGTGTAGCGAAGTCAAGGTCAATTTGCATATTACTCTTTTATTAGATAGGATAGATTGCTATTTATTTGTCACAAACCGGCCATTATAGCCACACTCTCTGCACCTCAAATTCATCTCCTCACTAAATGTCTTTTCTCAGCTTATCCATATGTGTAATTCCAAGACACGTTTTAAAGTCTAGATCTGCTCCATTTTTTCTCACCTTCAGACTACTTTCTCCATGGCCAACTCAATCCTTTTAAGTTTTCCCCTCATCTATAATAAATTATCTACTTCTCTAACATGAAGAAAGTGATTGTTATCATGTAAATTTGACTCTCCATCACCTGATACAGAGTTCTCCATATGTTTATTGATTATGTATTTAATTTTAGCTTTCTTATAAAAGCTAATTTTGGATTATTAATTTTTAAAAAAACTTCCAGAATCTACAAAGACTGGTTTGAATAGAGAAGTTTAACTGTGATGATTGTTTTTCTTTGTGAACTCTAGGAGGGTAGTTCTATTTGTGTAGGTCAAACTAAGTTATCTCATTTGTAAAGAAGGAAAATATCTCCTTATTCATATGTGGGTGGCTGATTATTTTGTCTGTTATATGCAAACTCCAAGGTGAGGCTGGTCTTTTCTCATCATTGATCTCCAAAAGATAGCTTTCAGGCACAGCTATTATTCCATCAGCCACTGTTGTTTCTTTTTTCTAAGACTAGGACAAAAATAAAAAATTGTTTATGTTGTCTTCTTGAACATATTTAATTCTCCTCATTTTTGACTCACTTAAGAATTAAACTAAATAAAATGAAAATACTGAGAGAATAAGATTTAAAAAATATGTTGGTTCTCTTGAGCATATTTTCTTCTTTAAAATATTTTATTGTTTAAAATATTACAGGTAGTAGTACATATATCTCCTTTTTTTCCCCATTGACCTTTCCCCAGCATCCCCTACCCCCTGATTCCACCCCTCGGTGTCTTGTGTCCATTTGTTGTGTTTATATGTATGCACGCAAGTCCTTTAGTAGGTCTCTTCCCCCCCTCCCCAACAATCCCTTGCATTTCCTCTGTAATTTGACAGTCTGTTCAGTGCTTCACTGCCTCTGTATTTGTATTTTTGTTCTTCAGGTTATAATGTTCTTTATTTTCCACAAATGAGTGCATCATGTGGTATTTTTCTTTCATTGCCTGGCTTATTTCACTTAATATAATACTCTCGAGGTCGCTCCATGCTGTTGCAAATGCTAAGAATTGTTTATTTTTTATAGTAGCAAAGTATTGCATTGTGTAGATGTACCATAGTTTTCTAATCCACTCATCTGCTAATGGGTATATTGGCTGTTTCCAAATATTAGCTATGGTAAATTGCGCTGCTATGAACATAGGGGTGTATATATCTTTTCTGATTGTTTCTAGTTTCTTGGGAAATATTCCTAGAAGAGGGATCACTGGGTCAAATGGAAGTTCCATTTTTAGTTTTTGAGGAAACTCCATACTGTTCACCATAGTGGCTGCACCAGTCTGCATTTCCACCAACAGAGCACAAGGGTTCCTTTTTCTCCACATTCTTGCCAGCACTTGTCATTTGTTGATTTGTTGATTGCCATTCTGACAGGTGTGAGATGGTATCACATTGTTGTTTTGATCTGAATCTCTTGGGTATTTAGTGACTTTGAGCAGCTTTTCTTGGACTTCCTTATTGTTCTTTTAAAAAGATTCTATTTAGGTCCGTTGCCCATTTTTTAATTGGACCACTAATCTCCCTTTTATTAAGTTGTATAAGTTCCCTGTAGATGTTGGAAATAAACCTTTATCAATAAACCTTTAAACAAACCATATCAAATATGTTCTCCCATACAATGGACATTCTTATTGTTTTGTTGATTTTTTTTTGCTGTACAATAGCTTTTTATTTTGATGTAGTCTCATTGGTTTATTTTCTCTTTAGTTTCCAATGCCCTAGGAGTGGTATCGGTAAAGAAATTGCTTCGGCAATGTCTGAGATTTATCTGCCTGTGGATTCCTCTAGTATTTTTATGGTTTCCCCTCTTATGTTTAAAGGGGTGTTTTAGTTCATTTTTGTGTATGATATAAGTTGGTGGTCTAGTTTCATTTTTTTTGCATGTATCTGTCCAATTTTCACATCATTTATTGAAGACACTGTCTTAACTCCATTGTGTGTTCATGCCTCTTTTGTCAAATATTACTTGAGTATAGTGGTTTGGGTCAATATCTGGATTGTTTATTCTATTCCATTAGTCTATATGATTGTTCTTGTCCCAGTACCAGGCAGTTTTGAGAACAGTGGCTTTGTAATAGAGCTTGCAATCTGGTATTGAGATCTTACCTACTTTTTTCTTTCTCAGGATTTCTGT
Source organism: Antrozous pallidus (assembly GCA_027563665.1). NCBI lineage: Eukaryota > Metazoa > Chordata > Mammalia > Chiroptera > Vespertilionidae > Antrozous > Antrozous pallidus. The sequence continues at coordinate 101,830,338 of CM050514.1, forward strand.
GACTATTCAGAGTCTTTTTTTTATTCCAGATGAATTTTTGTGGAGTTCTTTCTAGATCTGTGAAATATGTCATTGATATTTTAATGGGGAGTGCATTGAATCTATAGATTGCTTTGGGTAGTGTGGACATTTTAATGATGTTGATTCTATCATCCATGAACATGGTATGTTCTTCCATCTGTTTACCTCTTACTCTATCTCTTTTTTCAGTGTTCATTAGTTTTCCATGTATAGGTCTTTTACCTCCTTGGTTAAGTTTATTTCTAGGTATATTAATTTTTTTGGTGTGATGGTAAATGGGATTGCCTTTTTAGTCTCTCTTTCTGTAATTTCACTATTGCTGTAAAGAAATGCCATAGATTTCTTGGCATTAATTTTGTATCCTGCAACATTGCCGAATTCATTTATTAAGTCTATTAGTTTTTTGATGGAGTCTTTTGGATATTTTATGTATGATATCATGTCATTTGCAAATAAAGACAGCTTTACTTCTTCTGATCCAATCTGGATGCCTTTTATTTCTTCTTCTTGTCTAATTGCAATGTCTAATACTTCCAGTACTATGTTGAACAGGAGTGGTGAGAGTGGTGTCTTGTTCCTGTTCTCAGGGGAAATGGTTGTAGTTTTTGCCCATTGAGTATGATAATAGCTGTGGATTTATCACATATGACTTTTATTATGTTGAGGTATGATCCTTCTATTCCCACCTTGTTGAGAGTTTTTATCAAGAAAGGGTGTTGAATTTTGTCAAATGTTTTTCTGCATCAATTGATATGACTATGTGATTTTTATCTCTCAATTTGTTTATGTGATGTATCACATTTATTGACTTGTGGATATTTTATCATCATTGTATTTCTGGGGTAAATCCTACTTGGTCATGGTGTGTGATCTTTCAGATGTATTGCTGGATCAGATTTGGTAGAATTTTGTTGAGGATTTTGGTATCTATGTTCATGAGGGATATTGACCTGTAATTCTCTTTCATTGTGTTGACTTTCTCTGGTTTTGATATTTGGGTGATGCTGGCTTCACAGAAGGAGTTTGGAAGTGTTACTTCTTCTTGAATTTTTTAGAACAGTCTGAGGAAGATAGGTTTTAGATCTTCCTTGAATTTTTGGTAAAACTCCCCTGTGAAGCCGTCTGGCCCAGGGCTTTTGTTTGCTGGAAGCATTTGATGACTGCCACAAATTCTTCCATAGTTATTGAACTACTGAGATGTTTAGATTCTTGATAATTGAGTTTTGGAAGGTTATATTTTCTAGGAATATGTCCATTTCCTCCAGGTTGTCCAGTTTGTTGGAATAGAGTTGTTCATAGTATTTTTTTAAACAATTCTATGCATTTCTGTGGGGTCTGTTGTTATTTTATCTCTTTAATTTCTGAGTTTGTTTATTTGGGTCCTCTTTCTGTACTTCTTGGTGAGCCTGGCTAGAGGTTCATCAATTTTATTTATCCTTTCAAAGAACCAGCTCTTGGTTTTATTGATCTTTTGTATTTTTTTGTCTCTATATTGTTTATCTCTGCTCTGATCTTTTTTATTTTCTTCCTTCTGCTTACACTGGGACTTTCTTGTTGCTCTCTTTCTAACTATTGAGTTGTAGGGTTAGGTAATTTATTACCATTATTTCTTGTTTTTTTTGCGGTCAGCCTGTAGAGTGATGATGTTCCCTCTCAAGAGTGCTTTCACTGTGTCCCATAGATTTTGGATTGTTGTGTTTTCATTGCATTTTATTGCCATGATGTTTTCTATTTCTTCTTTAATCTCTCTGGTAACCCAGTCATTGTTTAATAGCATGCTGTTTAGTCTCCATGTGTTTGGTATTTTGGGGCTGTTTTTATTGTAGTTGATTTCCAGTTTTATGCCACTGTGATATGAGAATATCCTTGATATGATTTCTATCTTCTTGAATGTGAAAAAACTTTGCCTATGACCCAATATATAGTTTATCTTTGAAAATGTCCCAAGTGCACTTGAGAAGAATGTATATTCTGTGGCTTTGGGGTCAAATGTTCTAAAGATGTCAATTAATTCCATCTGGTCCTAGTGAGTCATTTAGGATTAATGTTTCTTTGCTGATTTTTTGTTTAGAAAATTTGTTCAATGATGATAATGGGGTATTAAAATCTGCTACTATGATTGTATTGCTGACAATTTTTCCCTTGATATCCTCCAGGAGGTTTTTTTTTATGTATTTGGGTGCTCCTGTATTGGGTGCGCATATGTTTACCAGAGTTGGAAGTATTATGAAGTGGCCTTTAGTATCTCTTGTTATGTCCTTCTCTTTGAGATCTAATTTGTCAGATATAAGTATTGCTACCCCAGCCTTTTTTTTTCAATTCCATTCTCCTGAAAACCTTTCTCTATCCCTTCACCCTCAGTCTGTGTGCGTCTTTTTTTCTGAAGTGAGTTTCTTGTAGATAGAAGATATGTGTATGGGTCATGTTTTCTTATCCAATCTGTTGCGCTTTATATTTTGATTGGGGCATTTAATCCATTTACATTTAAAGTTATTATTGATAGATATTTGTATGTTGCCATTTTTATTCTTTACTCCTGTGTTCCTTCTTTGCTTTTTTTCTTTTGCTTTTTTCTTTCTTTCTTTCTTTCTTTTTTTTGCAGCAAACCTTTTAGTATTTCTTGCATTGCTGGTTTGGTGGTAATAAATTCCCTTAGTCATTTTTGTCTCTGAAGCTCCTAATTTCACCTTCAATTTTGATTTATAGCCTTGCTGGATCAATATTCATGGATTCAGATCCTTCCTTTGCATGACTTTGTATATTTCATTCTGTTTCCTGTTGGCCTGATGAATTTTTATTGAGAAATCAGTTGTTAGTCTGATGGGGTTTCTTTGTAAGTAACTTTCTGTCTCTCTCTGGCTGCTTTTAAGATTCTTACTTTGTCGTTGGTGTTTGCCAATTTAATTAGAATGTGCCTTAGCATTCATTAGTCTTTTAGGTTTCATTTTGCTTGGGACTCTGTGAGCTTCTTGGATTTGTGTGGGGTTTTTTCTTCCCTATAGCAGGGAAGTTTTCTGTCATTGTTCTTCACACAAGCTTTCTATTCCTTGCTCAGCTTCTCTCCTTCTTGAATCCTTATTTTGTGGATGTTGTTTTGTTTCATGTTGTTGCAAAGTTCTCTTAGGCTCTCCTCCTGCTTTTTAATTTTTTTTTCTAGAAGCTTCTTCTAGTCTACTCTTGATTCTTTCTTTACAGCAGCGATGTCATTTTTCATTTCTTCTTGGTTCTTCTTCATTTCCTCTTGGTTCTTACACACATTGTCCGATTTGTCTTCCATTATTTTCAGTCACTTTATGACCATGTCTATGAATTCTTTCTCTAACAGGTTGCTTGTTTCCATTTAGTGTACTTCTTTTTCTGGTCTGCTTTTCTTTCATGTGCAGGCCATTTCTTTGTCTCCACATATTCTCTCTACTCCAGTGGTCTGGTTATGTAGTTCTCTCTCTCCTCATTGATTTAAAGGCACAAAATACAATACAACCAGGTACAATGCACAAGGCACTGCACAGAAATTTATTCACAATATTAATAACCTCAAATAAAGGTGACCACCCGAGAAAGGCAAATTAGAGGATATGAGGAAAAGAAGAAAAGGAAAAAAAAGAAAGGAATGCAAAAATGAAATTGGAAAAAAAAATGTAAGAGAGAAAAGAAAATAGAATAAGAAAGAGGAGAGGAACAAACTATATATATGGGGAGAATACTCCAGTAGAACAGTCACTAATCCCCAGCAAATGCATCAACAAGTACCTGGAGATGAATAGAAAGTATAAACAACAACTAATATCAAGTGAGGCGAGGGAAAATAGAAGCTAAAAACAACACAAACATAAAGAATGAGAAAAACAATTTCACAAACAAGCATAATAATCAATCTAATCAACAATCAAGCAAACAAAAACAAAAGGATATAGATAAAAAATTTTTGGTTAGTGAAGACAGAAGAGTGGTGTGCATGGACTTGGAGCAGGGGGTTGGAAATCAGATGTGTAAGTAGGGTGAAATTTTAACAGGGGGTAAAAAGAAGGAATAGAGCAAATCTAAAGCAGGAAAAGGGTAAATGAAACAGGACAACAAAAGGGGAAAAGTTAGGAAGAGTGTGGTGGCATAAAGGTAAAGTTGAGATAGAGTTAAATGATGCTAAAGGAAAGATGAAAATAGAATGTAGAACAGTAATTCCAAAGTAAAATAAAGAGAAAATAAAATGACACTTTAAAAAGAAAAAGGTAAAATAGTTTTAGTAATAATACTGATTGAAAATAAAAATGTAATAATTAAAAAGGTAAAATCAAGTGAGGAAAAAAGAAAAAAAACAATTTCTTAAGGAAAAGGTTAATAAAAATAAATAAAAATGTGCAGTAGTGAAGGCCATTCACTTCCTCTACTATAATGTTTGGCATGCCTATTTCCTAGTCAGGACAGGATTGCAGTTCCCTGTGTTCCATTGCTCCTCAGTGTTGTAAGCCAGTCCTGATTTTTAATTTCTTGTATTCTTTTATTTGTGTTTATATAAGAGTCAATTTGTGATTCAACCCATGGGTGGTAGTGTTTCTGGATTGACCTCCGGGTCTTTAGGTCTTCTCTAGCCAGTGCTTAGATCCTGCTTTCCCTGTGGCACTCAATACCCGGTTTATGGGAGTATGTTTTCCTGAACCTATTCTTTGATGGTTATTCCCCACTCTGATCCCCGGGTTCCAGAAAAACAAATTTCCCCTGCAGTCTTAGGGTATCTCCAATCCTATATGTTGGGCTTTGTATTCAGAAGCAAGGATTTAAAGAGGAAAAAGAAAAAAAAAAGAAACAAAAGAAAAAGAAGAGCCAGCGTAAGAATGCAAATTCCAGGGCTGTGCTCAAGTCTGTGCAGTCTTTTATTCCCACTTGAGTCTAAGCAGTCTGCACACTTTTAAAAGTTTTAGGCTGTTCTTTTGCGTCAGATTAAAATGCTTTGCTTTTCAGAATCCCCTTCTATTAGCAGCTCTGAGGATCCCCTTCCACATTCATGGGTCACACCAGCCCCAACAGCCAGGGATTTTTCTAGGTGCAGACTTCCCCAGCTTCTCCAGCTCCCATGGTGTGCCCGTTTCTCTGTCATGCCAGTAATAGAGCCTCATCTTATCCCAGGAAAAATCTGACTTTTCCATGGTGGAGTCTAGAGCTCCTCTGAATCTGTGTGTTTGCACCAATTGGGGAACGGTGTTCTGGAGTTCTCAGCTGTACCATGGGACCATAGTTGTGGAATCCCTGGGCTTTTCAGGTTCCCAACAACATCCACTTTCCCCCTTAAAAATGGCATGGGCTCTGTGTCCCAGCTGGTCTCTCCGGGAGGGAAGCCAGCAGGACTCCCAGCAGGGTTAGGGGAGCCCTGTGCAGCAGTCCCTCACAGTCTGCTGGAGTTATAGCTGTCCCTCAACTCACCAACAAACACTCACCGTGTGACCACACACTCTCCCTTTCTTTTCTCACTTACACACTAACTTGCAGTCTGCCTTCCTATTGGCAGCTATCTTACAAGCATATTTTCTTTTCGATAGAAAAAAAAGCTGTTTTGTAACTTAAAGGAGAATAAATGTTGGCTAATAACAAGGAAAGCTTTGGTAAGTGCAGTTTATATTCTTTCAAATATGGGTAGAGGGAGGGAGGGAGGGAGGGAGGGAGGGAGAGAGAGAGAGAGTTAACTATGCTGAAGAATTTCAGAGGAAACTGATAGTCATCATGATGTAATAAAAAGCTTAGGACATATTTATGTTCTTTTAAGTAAACCAAAATGTTTGCCTTTAGAAATATTTATGTAAATTCTGAGTTCTACAAAGTAAAAAAAAATATTTAAGGAACTCTCTTGCTTTCCAAGAAATTTTGTTAGTAATCATAGAACAAGATTTTCCTAACATATGTTTTTTAAAAGTCTTTGAAGCAATCATATTCCTAAAAGCAGTGGGTAGACCAGCCTACTTTTACATTTATTATTAAATACATGTATTATTATTTGAAAATGTGCATTAGCAATATTTCTGGGGAATGGAAATTACATAGCTCTTTGAGTTTCTCAAATTTGAACTTTATACCTTAAATAGGTTTATTTAATCATATATAAATTGCATCTCAAGAAAATTCATTAAAATAAATCAAACCCCATAACATCTTGCAAGTTAATGTAAAACAGACACTACTCAAAAATAAAGCAACATGTTAAAAAACAAAACAAAACAAAACAAAAAACCAAGACTGGTTCTGGTATCACCCTGGAGGAACCTCAATGGATGCTTCTTGAAGTTGGAGTCATGATGTTATTAGTAGATGTTGGGCAATGGAGCAGGCATTCATAATTATGTCAGGCGTATTATATCACCCAATGACATGGCTATTATTATTATTCACATTTTATATTTTAGGATAATGAGACTAAGAGAGCTTAAATTGTTTGCCCCAATCAAGCAACTTCTGAGTGGTGGAGTTGCGATTCAGCCAAATACCTGTTTTTACCATCTATGCTTCTTAAACTGCACTGTATTACTTCTAGAATTATATCATCCCCAAGTAAATTATATTTTAAAGTATTTAAGTAATTCTGTAGTCTAATATTCAACCTAATATTTCACAAAGAAAGGGAATATTGTAACTTTTTTCTATTCTCATAATAGGATAGCTTTATTAATTCACACCCATATGGATATACATTATTTTTTATTGTTATTGACTAGAGGTCCAGTGCACAAATTTGTGCAGTGGTACGGTCTGGCTGGCTTGCCCCAACAGGGGCCAATCTGGGCCAGGCCAGTGGGGACATGGGAAAGTGGGAGGGGTGGGCTAATCAGGAGAGGGTGTCAGTTGGGAGGAGGCGCTACCAATGTTTGGCTGGCCAGCCTCACCCCTGATCAGGGTCAGGGGGGCAATTAGAGGTGGGGCCAGCTAGGGTCAGAGGCCATGGGCAGTTGGGTATACCAACTGGGGCCTGATCGGGCCAGTTTTCTGCTACAGTGCACGTTATTTAGATTGGTCATTCCAGTGTTCCATCATTCCTATTGCTTGCCTTTTGTATATGTAGATTTGAAGGAGAAAGGAGAAAAATAGAGGGTGTGAGAGAGAGATTTATTTGCTGTTTTGTTGTTACATTTCTTTATGTATTCACTGGTTGATTCTTGTATGTGCCAGGGATCAAATCTAAACCTTGGCATATAAGGACAATGATTTAACTAACTCATCTAGAGCCTGAATACACATTCTTAATACTTTGCTAATAGCACTGTATAGATGTGTGTATGAGGAAAAGTGTCTTTATATTTATTGGGGTTACATTTGTGGTTGCTGAATTCACTATATTGTAATACTCAGATAACATCTAAACTAGTTCTATCTCATTCTTCATTAAAATCAGTTGTCCTAGTGCTAATATGTCAAATATTAGTATTGTAATTGTAAATGGAAGGTTAGTGTATTTGCGATTAGGTTTATATCCTACTTTTGGGAGATTTCAGTTTTAGAAAGGACTTAGAGGATAAAAACTTCAAGGTATTATGATATATGTGCATAAGCAAATAAGGCAGCTGCCACTTCTGATCTATGGGACATATCTTAAAATTATTTTATTACTAGATACTTATGTAAATTAACAGACTTTTCCTTGGATAATAAAAATTTGTGTGATGGACATTCATAATAAAACATTATAGAAATTGGAAGTGAAATCTCTTCCTTTTGAATAACTTGCAGGAGTTCAACCAACTGTAATAAATGTTTATTCTTTCAGGTTTATTTTCTAATTATTATATCAACATTTTTTTTACAATTTTAAGAAGAGAATGTACATGATTAATAAGGACCTTTATAATCTCAACAGCTACCTATTACTAATTAGCTACAGGTAATTGTTAATGAAATTGTTAAAATATAATTAACCATAGGTGTAAAACACACAGGTTCAATAAGTAAACTTTAAAGTATCATTTAACAAATATAATTATTCTAAAATTTCAAATAATAAGAAAGTCATAAAGTTTCTAAATTCATGTGTGCTTTTATTTACATCAAAGGCTGAGACAAAACTACTTATGCACATTTAAGTAATTATAGGCCTAAGTTTATTCCAAAATAAGCTCGCTGATATCTAGTGCCCACAGTAACCCAATATTAAAGTGAAGAGACATATGGAAAAATCTCTAAGCAAGCAGAATCCAATAAGAGTGGTGACTTTTATACCTACAACCAGTCAAGCAGAAATCACAAGGATGCAGTATATTTATATATTTTTTTCTGAAAAAAACTAGTAATCTGTACATCACTGAAAAATGTGACTATGAGCCAAAACAGTCAGTGGAGATTCCTGATGAGCCTCTGGACAAGCTAGTAACTACACAGTATGGAGAGTGGAACTCTTCATCTAGGTTTGCATTTATCTGAAATCTAATCTGCCTTCTATTCTCACTTGAAACTTAAAATAGATAATGCATGAAAAAAAGTCATTTATGATATATATTAGAATAAGGAAAGTCATAAAGACATGAACCCCAAGACAAGGAAGATAAACAACAGATATGAATTTGCAGTAACCAAAAATATTTTTTGGAGGCAATCTTAAACTTAAGAAAATAGAAATAGTCCTCAAATGTCTTGAATGAGATCAGATGACTTGAGCTGTTGGCAGGAGGATTTAGCACCTCTGTTAAGGAAAACTTGACAATTAACTCTGCAGTGGTAAGAAAGTAAGAGCAGGAGGAACTAAGATGGCAGCATAGGAAAACACCTATACTTCTGCCTCACACAACAATTTAAAAACTACAACTAAAAGACAAAATGAATATCATCCAGAACCACCAGAAAGCTGTCTGAGTGGAAATTCTACAACTAGAAGGAAAGAGAAGAGGATACTGAGACTCAGAGGAGCCGCAGACGGCAGAAGTATGGAGACCAAGAGATGCAGTGACGCAGAGATGCGAGCATGCAGAAAGGGCGGGCAACTGAATATGCGGCTGGCTTTCTTGTTCGGGAGGGAAGCAAAACCTCCCAACTTCACTGTACTACAGTTCCAGAAGAGACTTTGGGTATCTACACTCATTTGGGGAGAAAATGGACTGTCTGGCAGTGGGCAAAACTCAAGGGAAGAGTTTTCTCAGAGGTACTTGTAGCCATTGCCATGGGACACTGAGACCCAGGGGGCTGTTAGGGCAGGGCTGTTGGGAAACCAAGGCTGACTGCTCACCCCATCCAAGCTGAGCACAGAAGCTCTCCCAACATAGATACAGCTCATCCTCACAGCCAATTGGCCTGGAGATCAACTCCTCCCAATGGTATGAACAACAATCAAGTCTTAACTACAACAAGATTGTGCACACAGCCCATAAAGGGGAGTACCAAGTGTGTCCACCTCAGATAACTGGGGAGGCTGAGCCACTGTGCCCAAGAGGACACCTACCACACAAGGCAACTCTACCAACTCAGGGAAGCAGCAAAAATGTGGAGACAAAGAAAGAGGCCACAAATGAAAGAAATGGAGGAAAACAACTGAATATAGAGTTCAAAACCATGGTTATAAAGTTTTTCAAGAATTTCCAAAAAAGGTTGGTAAATTTAGTGAGACCCTCGAGAATATGAAAAAGGACCAAGTAGAAATTAAGCAAACACTGACTGGAATAAAAAATATTATACAGAGACCTAACAGCAGACTAGAGGACCATAAGAATCAAGTCAAAGATTTGAAATACAAATAAGCAAAAACACTCAGCAGGAAAAGCAAAAAAAACAAAAAATCCAAAAATTTGAAGATAGTGTAAGAAACTTATGGGATAACCTCAAGTATACCAACATCTGAATTATGGGAGTGTCAGAAGAAGAGAGAGGGCAAGATACTGAAAACCTATTTGAAGAAACAGTGAACGAAAACTTCCCCCACCTGGAAAAAGAAAGAGCCTTACGAGTCCAGGTAGTGCACAGAACCCCAAACAAAAGGAATCCAAAGAGGACCACACCAAGATACATCGTAATTAAAATGCCAAGAGCAAAAGACAAAAAAAGAATATTAAAAGCAGCAAGAGAAAAACAGTTAGTTACCTACAAGGGAGCACCCATATGATTGTCAGCTGATTTCTCAGCAGAAACTATGCAGGCCAGACAGGAGTGGCAAGAAATATTCAAAGTGATGAATAGCAAGAACCTAAAACCAAGATTACTCTACCCAGCAAAGCTATCATTCAGAATTGAAGGGCTTCACAGCTAAGAAAACGCTAAAGGAGTTCATCAGCACCCAAACAGTATTATATGAAATGCTAAACAGTATTCTTGAAGAAGAGGAAGAAGAAAAAGGTAAAGGTAAAAACTATGAACAACAAATACATGTCTATCAACAAGTGAATCTAAAAATCAAGTGAATAAAAAATCTGGTGAACACAATAAACTGGTGAATATAATAGAATTAGTGGCATAGAAAGGGAGTGGACTGACAATTCTCAGGGATAAAGGGATGTGGGGGGTGTGGGAAGAGACTGGACAAAAAGCGTATACTTACGGATGAGGACAGTGGATGTGGAAGTAAGGGCAGAGAGTGGGGTGGGAACTGGGTGGAGGGGAGCTATGGGAGGGAAAAAGAGGAACAATTGTAATAATCTGAACAATGAAGATTTATTAAATTTTTAAAAAGTAAGAGCAGCTCTGCTGAAAAAATATAAATTGACACTAGGTTTGTGCAGATCAACCTACAGAATGAAGATCGTCATCCTTTTTCAAGCTTGCACTCTGCGTATCACAGAAATATGTGGTAGAACTTTATTTTTGGGGGAACAGATTACATTTTATACCATGTTAACTTTATTTATATATGTTAAACTAATGGAATAAATGTCTTTCCACTTCCAGTCTCTCAAATCTAATCATTTGCCAAGTCCTACAAAATACTGACTTGTATAATCCCACTGTCTGACTCCCTCCGCAACACCATCATCTGTTCTCTTTCCTTTGCCAGTGTCCTTGTTGTATGTTCATTATACCTTTCTGCCTTATTATTGTGACCCAGTGTTGTGTCCTCATGGTTATTTTATACTTCACATTCCCACCAGAGTTATTGTCTAAGTAACCTGGACAATGTTACTATGTATTATTAAACTCCACAGCGACTCCTAAGCACCTGTTTTTATCTTTAGATTTTTGATCACATTATATTCTGGAAAACTCTATCAACTAGACAAAAAACTCCCTATATACAGGGTGTTCAAAAATGTATATGCACTTTGAATAATTATTCATTTCAATGGATTAAATCTGAAAAAATAAAAACATCAATTGAAGTATCAAAAACATATGTGTATACATTTTGGAAGGCAGTGTACGTGTGTGTGTGTGTGTGTGTGTGTGTGTGTGTGTGTGTGTGTGTGTGTCAACAGAGAAAGAGAGAGACAGAGAGAGAAAAAGAGAGAGAGAGAACATTTTCTTATCCTCTTATAAAATATTATCTTGTATCTCCAATGCTATTTCTTCAGAATGTCTGGTCATTTCTCCCAGGCAACACTGATCGGCCTCCCAACTGCATACCTGCTGTTTGTTATCATCTTGTCCAAGGCCCCCCCTGACTGAAAAATCTGTTGCCTATCAGACACTGTCATGTGTTTCTTGGGCCCATCATGACTTATACAGAGTGCCTTTTCAGAATAGAAAATCTACAAGTTTTTTTTAAATTTGTTTATAAATTGATATAAAGTGTCCTCAAATATGCATGTGCCTGAATGAAGAGAGAATATATATTTTTGTCTTTTGCTGTATCCTCAAAGTTACATACTGAATGGCTCATGAAAAGCCATCTTAAATATTTTTTTAGTGAAAGACTAAGCATAGTTTTCTACACTTTACAAGAGTGTTCCAACGAAATTGATAGGAAATCAAAATACTTACCTGGTATCCCTAAAGAGCACATAAAATGAAGAAATCATTTGTTATATCTGAATTTAAATGCATTTTCAAAATTAATAAATGCTGCATTTACAGAAAATATATATCCTAGAGTATATTCTGTGCAAGTTGTATTCAAATTTAACCATTTACCATTTTTGTCATTTAAAAAATGATATTCAAATGCATTTGAACTGTAATTTTTTACCAAAAAATATTTTCTTTATCTCAATATGGCTAACCATTAAGAAAATAATTTTCTGTTTTGTTTAACCTACAGATAAAACCTATCTGTGCCACTGGCGGGGTGTAATGCAAGGAAGGGACAAAGATGAAATGGAAACATGTTCCTTTTTTGGTCATAACATTACTCCTCAGCTTGTCAAAAGATCAGCTGCTCCTGTCACAGCTCATTCCAGGTAAGTGCCACGCATTTGCTTCATCAGACTTTGACCAGTATTTCATCTTTGCTTTAAATTCATCTGTATGTGTATTGTAAATCAGATTTGTTCTTTTCCGTTGGAAGTTTAAGTCTGTGCGAATGGCTTCTTAAGTATGTGTGCTGATAAATTTCAGGCATCAGATATTACCCTTGAATACAGAGCACTTTATTCATTCCCTACAGAAAATGAGAAAATTTAGAAAATCTCACTGTCGCTGAAACATGTAGGAAGTGATTGTATTAACCAAATGAATAAAAGAACAACTAGGGTAGGGAAGAAATGTGTAACATAAAAGAAACAGTAACGTCACAATGCATATGTGTACTTTAGAAAATGAATATCAAACTGAAATTTTTAAAACTGAAATTTCTACAGAGTAGTGACATGTTAATTAACAGGCTGAACACTGTCAGAATAAAAATGTAACAGCTGCTCTGTTGCTGCCATAGTTACTATTGTTTGCAGTGAAATTAAAAGTCTGGTTTCTTGAAGTTACTATTTTGTTAGAGGTGCTGGAATAACATTGCTATAAAAAGCTTTACATCAACTTTTTAAATAAGAAATAATCTAAACCCAGTGTTATAATACTGGAAAATAGAAAAACATATTGATACACAATCAAAATATTGTTTCATCTTTCCTCAGATAACACTATGGGAACAAAATGTAGGTATTTGGATATATTTAATGAAATCATAATTTAGCCAAGTTATTGATAAAAGAATAGCATACAATGTTTTATTTAAGCAAACTGCAAACTTAATTTTTGTCTGCTTTATTGCTTCATTTATTTTAATATTCAGCAACTAAGTGTAATTTATCAAATGTATCTACACATAAATAAGGATTCTCAAATATTCTAGAGGCTTGGCTTATTTTTTCGCATGCTGGCTTAGGATTGACAGTTGGAACTCAAAGATAACAGAGGTGTGAAAAAACAAATTGATTTATTAAAACATTTTATAGGATGAACATATACAGAAAATTTAAAGTTTGTTATAGTTAAGTTCATTGGTTACTTTGTGCTGAGTTAGGTTAACGCAATAAAAATAGTATAAGTTTGTAAGCTGCTCCTACATGCCTCTTGCCACAACCCTATTGAATATTGATTAAAATTAATGAATGAACCAAATAATAAAAGTCAGTATGAAAAACTGTCATGCTCCATTTAAGAATGATAAAAAATGAAAATTTATATACAAAGTAATCCACTGTCTTTCAAATTGTCAGGATAAAGAGGTTGTTTATATAAAAGTGCTTTGGAAGCTATGACTATAGAAATAGATCTAGGAATAGATACAGATAGTTATGTAGGTATATCTATCTATCTATCTATTTATCTATCTATCTATCATCTATCGTGTGTGTGTGTAATTGTTAGCAGTTAGCTGTAAACTGTAGCATTTTAAGCTAATAACTGTTACAAGTCAACAAACTAAGTTCATGATCTAGTTATTGATCAGGTAATCACATCAAATTGACCAAGTGTGGTTTGATCATGTTAATCTAGAAGAAGGAATGCATGCACGAATGTATAAGGGGTATGAGTAAGGTTTATCTGCAGAACACAAATGTACCATTTTCTCCACAGAAAATTTATCTATGAACTATAAAGTTGCCTTTTCATTGAAGATATTGTATAATTTCAGAGAAGATAAGTCAACTTGAACAATTATGTCCAAAATTTGACAAAACTCTGCAATTTCTTACATGCAAATATTTCCAAACTAAAAGGAAACACCTTATATGAATATATAACACCAATTTATGAATATAAAAACACCAATATATGAATATATTGATCAATACAGTATATAGATCAGTTACAAAGGCAATCAATTAGTTACACCTTAAAAAGAACTAAGAGTATTTAAAAATGAGATATATAAATTCTCTTTCTTGATCAGGACCATGAGAGTTCAAGAATTATTTCATGTAATTTGCCTGTCAAAAGAAATATGCTGTTAGCTTTCAAAATGCACACCTGCAGAGTGGGGGTAATTTTCATAACTGCCTCCATCTGGGAGCTCTGGTTTCAGGCGAGGGAGATTAGAAAACCTGCTGAAAGGAGTCATCAGCCTCAGCATCTCTTCTCCTTCACATTCTTCTCAGATGCAGTGAAGTCTGTACTTCGTTGTTGTAGCTTTCTTATTTTCAGTAGTGCTCCTGAACCTGGATGAGTTTAGTTTAGAGCTCAAATGGAGCAAAGACGGGAAGACCCAAATATCAGTGACTTAAAAAGAAACAACTTCTCATTCAACGTATTTACTTCCACTTTTCCTTTAAGAAAATATTGTTCTTCATAAGATTTATTTCAAAAGTTAGAAAGTGAAAAAATGTCTCAGGGGATAAAAATAAAGATCAATAAAAATAGCCATCATAATGTAGATTATTTTATTACCACAATAATAAAGAGGTTTTCAGTCAAGCTATGAATTGGTACTTGGTGTAATTCAATATTATGATATTATTTGTATATAATGCTGGAATGGATGGGTAATTTGGCTCATGTTTTCTATATTCTAGCTTGTGTCCTTACATAATAAAATTTTAAAACTGCGTAAATTCTACTTTATCATATGTGAAGTGATTGGTTTGTCAGAGTGGTGACTTGAAATTATTTGTAAATTTTAGATCAAGGAAAACTATTTTTGGTAAATTGTAAATTAGTTTTAGGAGAAAGGAAATGAATAAGAAGTAGATTCTAGGAATTATTGGGTCTCTCCAACCATTTGAATGGTTGCCTTCATTGCCTATAGATACAATTCAAACCTGCCTGATTATTAAAACCACTGCCAGACATTTCTCTTGTCAATTTACCTCACCTCCTATTCACATACAAAATTCTCTTAAAATGTGACTGTGATTATCTCCTGAGGCCTCGAGGCATGCTGCTTCTGGGCTGTGCCTCATCTTTATTCAGTCTGTGCTACAAAGGAATCTTACATTTTAAACATCCTCCTCTCCTTATACTTTAAACATCCACCTCTGATAGCAACAGATGTCAGGAAGACAAGGGGAGACAAATGGTAAATAAAAGGTTTTAAAAATATACATTTGCCAGATAGTGGATTTAATTGAAAATTTTAAGAGCATACATAGTTAAAACTGTTGATTTTGAGGTATATATTGTAAGATTCTAAATGCAAATCTATGGGGCAGGAGAAGTATAGAAGGTTGTATTTCTATTTAAATAAATCTGACAACCCACTTACAAGTTAAACATGATTTATTTTTTCCTCTCTATTCTCTAAATGGGTAGCAGCATTGTCCTTCATTAAAGATGCAGGTGCTGACAGGGTTATTTCCTTTGCCCTGCCTCATGTCAACAATCCCTGAGTGTGAAATTGTCTGAAATGATTTGCTGCTCACCCTTCCCATGTAGCCATTCACCATCACTCAGTATCATTCTGTTATTTTGAAAGGAAAGAAATTGCAAGGAGCTAAGTGCTATCTGTGTTTGAATCAACTAATAATAAATTTAAAATTTTAAAGAAATGATTTTGTATGTAAAATTCTAGAAATAATAGTAAGTATATACTAATAATTGATATATATCCCTATTCTGTGATTTTATTTAGTTTCCATATGTCCAGCAGGTTTTGAATATATTTAAGAAATTATTTCAGATTAAAAAATATTTGTTATAATGTAAAAATAAATAAAAGCAAATTTCTGAAATTGAAATGTAATAGAATCTTTAAGTGTTCCTTTTGAAATATATTATTTAACTAATAATGTTGTATATTGTGCATCCCACAAAGGTTTTTATCCACAGGAATGTTGTTCCTGTGTCTATTTGTGATTAGTTTCTTTAGTACTGTAGCCATGGGCAATGATAAGGAAAATGCATATTATTTAGAATTGATAGAGATTGCTTGTTCATAAACAGTTTGATTTTTTATCTGTTCTCACTATTCAGAGATTAATCAGTTAATTAAGAAAAAACGTTATGTCATTTACATTAGAATAGAATATTTAGGTTTAATAGTACAATAACATTTCTTAACTCTTCCACTTATCCACTGGTAGCGGTATTACTATAAACAAAGTGACTTGATTGTGCATGCCACCTGACAATTCCATATGACAACGGAATTCTCAGCATGTTTTGCAGATTGTTTTTTTTCCCCAGAAACACTTTAGATGCTTATCAAAAGTAAAGTTTCCCAGAGCTGCTGACAGTTTCCCTGAGACAGGGAGCCTGGGTTCAAAACCCAGGAACCCGCATTTCTACAGGTACCCAAATCACCCTCACAGAGAAACTCTGAGAACCACTGCTCTCAACAAGTATAAGTTGATGAAACAAATAGTTCATACAGTCACAAGATGTTTATTCTCTGAGGAAAGGTTTTCATGAGAAAAGGATTAAAGTATTTAAGTATTTGGAGCTATCTGCTTTATATCCTGTGAGGTAACCACTGATATATTTTGTTTGTTTTTTGCTTATATTTCTTTTTTTTTTTACCTCATAGTATCTTTATAGATTTAAAAACACAGTTGTTCACCAATGATGAAACATATTAGCTTAAGACAAAAAGCCATTGCACTAATAAATAGATTAGTGAAAGCATATATAAATAAAAATTACTTGAAATAATTCATAGATTTGCCTAATGAGTACAATTAACCCTAAGTTTTGACCAAGTCCTAACAAAGTGTTGACTCAAACATTAAGCAGCTGGGAATCTATATCCAAATTAGAATAATATGTCAATGATATAAATTTTCTGCAAAAAGAGACCAAGAGCCAGGATTGCGTTATGACTTACAGGAACCCTGGGTAGCACAGCCTTCCTCTGCTGCTTTCCTCCATGGAAGAATACTAAACATTTTATTTTAAAACTCTTTTGGCATCAACATGAATATAATCTTTGCTTGTAAATATTTTTCTTTTTATTTTAAGGCAAATTAAAATATTTTCATGGTCCCCAAACTATATTGATGGCCTAGGGTGTGCACCTGTGTATAGTAAGTCAACTCTGTTAGAACCATGAAAAGACCAACTCTACATTTATGAGTTATACCGAAATGTGATACCTAAAAACAATATTTACTACAAATAAAGTATAATAAAAACTCAGTTTTATACATTTAAAATATATTTTAGAGATGAAGGGAGGAGAGAGAGAGAAACATTAATGATGAGAATCATTGACTGGCTGCCTCCTGCACCCTCCCCACACACCCTCCAGTAGGGATAGAGCCTGCAACCAGGGCATGTCCTCATCAGAAATCCAACAGTGGCCTCTTGGTTCAAAGGTAAATTCTCAACCACTGAGCCACACCAGTTGGGCAAGTCTTAAAATTTTTTTTAAGCCTTATGAAAGCTAAAAGAACACCATAAAATAAGAGAAACCAATATTATCTGAATACTATTTCTCACAATTTAATTTGAACTAAAGTGATAAAGGACCTACAGACACTAAGGAAGGAAAGAAGAAACTAAAGGAAAAGGAAAGGGAGAAAGGGAAAGAGAGAGGGATGTAAAAAGGAAAGAAAGACAATTCTATAAACATCAAAAATATCAAAATGTTAGAGTGGAGAAAGATGGACTTTGGTTCAAAAATTGTGTTTGAATAGTATCTCGGCTTGTATTATTTGTGTTTCCTTGGCTCAAACTTATTTTCTCCCTTGCCAGACATTCTTTTCCTCAGAAAGAATGTTAGAATTAGCTTGTGTTATTTAATAATAAACAAAGGACTTGGGACAGGGAGAAGATTCTCTATATGATAGTTGTTCTGATTAACATTGAAAATGATATTGTTATTTGTAAACGGTTGTTACTGGCCTCCTCTGCAGTGGGGCAGCAACTAACTACAGTCCTATTGAGAGAAAATGCACATAAAAGTAAGAATGAGGTTCTGTGGTGAATGCTGGTAGGTCTCATTGCCAAATGTGTATTGGAGCCTAGAGCAACAACTTGAGGAGATGAAGGAAAACCTCACAGGACAGGTAAACAGGAAGATAAGAGTGTGTTAGTAAGTTAACATATATTAAGCATCTACTCAGAGCACTTCTTTTACGTTTTAGCTTTAGGAGTTCTGTCTGGGTAAAAAGGAGTGAGTGGGGAGACAATATCAGGCATACACTAAGAGACAGAGCTTGATGACTGTAATGAAGACTAATACAACTTGTTTAGTGTGGTAGAAAAGAAAAGTGCATAAGGGATGTTTTGAGATGAGTCCAGAGACAAATTTGAAGTTCAAACCTTGAGGAGCTCTTTATACCATTCTAAGAGACTTTAAATGTAAACCGTGGCAGTAAAGGGCCATTGGGAGGGTTTAAACAGGGGAGTAATCCAACAAAATTATTTCTTAAACTATAATTCAATGGAAATGTGGTATATTTCTTTTATTTTTAATTACTTATTCAACAAATATTTATTTAACACATACTATTACATGAGTGTGGTAGATTTGGAGGAGATAATGTAAATAAAGATAGTATTGTGCTCTTATTTTTTGCTCTCCCTGGAGGAAAAATAATAAAATACACTTATACATCTAATATTCTAATTGCATTAAATTATCATTATGATAGAAGAGAGAGAAATGGAGGTGTGCAAAAGTATTATCTCTATCTAAATGATTAAGTGATACATAGAAATCATTCCCTGAATATTTTCTAATAAATGAATAAGTTATTAAGAGGAACAGGAAAATATAGCAGAGGCCGCATCATAGAAGGGCCTATATAAAATCAGTAATACTAGGTAATGGTGGGAATGAGAGAAAAATGAAAGAGAAAACTTAAAGAATGATTCTAAGATTCATTGCTGAAGGATGGACCAATGGTGGCATCATTAATGAAAGCCAGCAGACACAGTTTGCCAACTTATGATTTGATTCAATGTGTATTTGATAGAAGATTTATAATATGTAATTATTTTAAAAGATCAACTAAAAATATATAAGCATAATAGTATACTTCTGTTTGTTTTGAGAGCTAGTATTTTTTATGGTTTTTGCTGGAAAAAAGTTCAAAAATGAAACATAATGTTATTTAAATACACTATTCCTATGTATACATTTTGCACATATATGTATATAGTATGTATATGCATGTATGAGTTATTTTTTTATGTATGCTTATATACAGATGTTACTTTTGTCTCTTGTGTAGATATTAACACCAATCACATTTTTCTGGACAATTAACCAAGTTAAAATAAGTATTCATGGGATTAATAATAAAACCAATTTCTAAAGTAAATAGCTATTAAAATATATGGTATATATGATTTATTATCTTAGGGTAATTGAGTTTCTCAGACTTTTCTCTTATATTCCTTTACTGACATAAACACATATTTAAAATCCTTTGATTATTACATGTCACTTGCCATTGTGCTGTGACCTTGGTTTAACTTTTGATGTATCTGTATGTTTGTTGGTGTTAAGAAGGTTGGAAATCACATTGATAAAAGTGTCAAGTCCTGAGAAATCAAATACTTATAGTGAAAATAAACATTCCTTAATTTCCAGAGAATATCACTCAGTTGCAGATGAGGTCTTAAAGCTAGAGAAATTGCCAGCTGTTCTTTATTCCATGGCTCTTTATTAGTCTGGGGCTACTAGTGGGGGAGTTTATCTAATTGTTAAGTAGATGGAAGCAAACTAAGCACTAACACAATCAGCAACAAGACAATCAATGAAGAAACTCCTGTTTGTAATCTGGCTGTAGAGTCCAGAACCCTCTGCTTTGATGATAAGGCATTTGTGATGAAAAGGGCTCAAAAACCCTCATCTTCCACACTTTCCACCTAATTAAGCCATCAGAATGCATTGCAACAGAGTGCTTCATATGGAATGGTCTGTCATTTTTGCTCCGCTATTGCTCAGTTAATAGAAAGAGGTGCTATTCTAGATTATGACTGATAGAGGTTGTATGGTTCAGCTGTTGTAATTGTGCTTGAGGGTCAAGAAAGCCTTTCATAAAAAAATTCCTATTTGCCCGAGAAATTGTCTTACTTCATTCAACTATTTTTCCCAGATTTTCTAGTGAACATTCATTTATTCTCTCTTTTTATTTGAAGCTTTCCTCTGTCTATGTGCGAGTCCTTTGTTGTATAAACAGATGCAGTGCCTCCACCAGGTTTTTCTGGGAGAATTGATTTGAAAATAATTTCCATTTTGATTCAATAATTATTTAAAAATTGGTATTTTGGACTTTAAAAATACAAATAATTTATGAATAATGCTACATGAAAAGTTCAATGCATTTGGTACTTAAAAGTAAAAAACAACAACATGTAACAAAATTTATTGTGCGAATTTTAAAAAAAGACATGACATTATATACATACATATATAGGAAAGGAGAGTCACAATGTACATATATACATACATACATATATGCAGACATAATACTTACATTTACATTTATACATACATTTAAGTCTACATTTATGCATAAAATTATTTGTGTTTATTACTCTAACTTATCCTTATAAGTCTGGTTAATATATATAGGCTGATATAGAGGTTAAAAATATTTTTATGTTCTTAAAAGTAAGGTAAAATTTATCATGATATAACCTTCTTTCCATCAATGCTGATAGTCATTCTCTAAATTACCAGGGTTCTAGGATGATGCATTAACACAGTTTACTGAATTTTTTATTTGTGAACATAATTCTATAGAAATATATAATATAGTTTCTCAGTTTTCTATTTAAATTGTCTTTCACCTTTATTTTATTGCATAGATTCATAACTTGACAGGGAATTCAAATAAAATAATAAAGACAGCATAACTGTCACTATAAAGTGAGGGCGGGGTCCAGCATTCTGTGCTGTCTTTCCTGTTTATGACATGTCATGGCTCAATAGGCCATAGATGTTTCTGATAACTTCGTGACTCCAATGACTTCTTATATCTTAAATTGCACATATTTTTATATTTACTTCCTAATATGATCAGAAAATTGTTATTTTTAAATAATGGTCAAATAGGAAGTGTTTCTTCTCTTTAACAATTTATAGCTGTTTTCATTTTATTTAAATAGACTGAATTTCACAAAATATAAGGTGACAATGATTGTAGTAAGATGCTCTACTATGTAGGGCTAAAAAAAACTACAACTACCAATGAAGACATAGACAATCACTGAAGCTTTGTTCTGTGTGATGGACTAATCAGACTAACCTTTTAATACTTTGAAATTTCTTTTATTCCTTTTTAAGAAGTAGACATTTTCTCTTGAATCTAAGTTTGCGGGTAACAAACAGTAATTTGAAATTTTTCAAGAAGTAGCCATCTTCTTCTACCTAAGTGCGTCTTTTTAAGTACTTTAATTTTTGCTACACACACATATTCTCTCTCTCTCTCTCTCTCTCTCTCTCTCTCTCTCTCTCTCTCTCTCTCTCCCTCCCTCTCTCTCTCTCTCTCTCCATCTTTCTCTCTCCCCCCCTCTCTCTCTGTGTGTGTGTGTGTGTATATATATATATATATATATATATATATATATATATCCTTCAATAATATCAAATCTATGCCTGAAATTTTGTTTCTAAGATTCAAATAATAAAACATTTTGACAATGGGATCATAGTAGACTCATGGAAGACATTTGAAATGAAAATTAATTCCACATGTGTGTCCCCATAATGCACATAATTCAACAGAAATGACAACAATATGAACAGTTATGATCAAGTAATCAGATCACAGTCAATGACAATTACATCAAAATTGCTATCTGCCTCATAGTGATTGTGGGATTCCATTAATGTAAGAACACAGAGTCAAAATATGAGGACAAAATTGTCTGAATCAATGAAATATAATATATGGAAGGAAATTGAGCCTGGCATACATTTTAGGTTCTTTATAGCTATTTTATGTAAAGTCACACCTATCCACTGGCCACCAACTCTCTCCTTTCATAGAACACAATTATAATGCAATACATAAGAAAAGTATACAATAATATGAAGAAAAATATAATTACAGTTTATACATTAAAGGCTCTCTTTTTTTCCTTCTAAATGGAAGTGACTTTCTCAGGTTTAGAAATCTGTTCATCAGAAAACTAAGCATATTTACTTGGGATCTCTCATCATCAAGATAGTAGAAATTCCTGAGCAGCATGCACAGTGCTGAATTTAACTTGTATTTTTTATTATGGACCTATATATTTTTTTCTGCACAGAAGTTCATAGGTAGAAAAAAAAGTTTCAGTAGACGGTATGCTCTTTCCACAAGTGTTGCCTAGATTCTAAATACTTTCAAAAGTACACTAAAACTTAATCGTGTAAATAGTTGAGAGTAGCAGTTGCTAGGTATTTACTAATTAAATGATGGAGGTAATAAAATTGGCTAATATTTATTAGAAGTTAATTTTACTCCTTAATTAACATCTAACTAATATATTGATTTATTCACTGAATGAATTCCTCATGAAATGAAATATATAATTGAATTCATTTTTTGTGTAGTTCTCTCAGAACTATAGATTTATTGTAATTTTCCACCAAATAACTTTTATGGTAAAACTAAGATGCACTTTGCAAGAAACTGGCAATTTTTTTGTTTTTGAATTTTTTATGTTTTAAAGTATTACATATACTATTACATATGTTGCCTTCCTCCCCCCCATTAAGCTCTTCCTACAACCCCCATTTCCCAGCACATTTCCTCGCTCCCCTAGTACCTGTGTCCATTGATTATATTTATATATATGCATACAAGTCCTTCAGTTGATCTCTTAACCCCTCCCCTCTACCTCTTTCTTACCTTCTCTCTGAAGTTTGATGGTCTGTTTGATGTTTCTCTGTCTCTGGATCTACTGTTTGTTCATCATTTTATGTTATTTATTATATTCCACAAATGAGAGAGATTGTGTGATATTTATCTTTCTCCCACTGGCTTAGATTGCTTAACATAATGTATTCCAGTCCCTTCCATGCTGTTGCAAATGGTAAGAATTCCTTCTTTTTTTTACCACAGCATAGTATTCCATTGAGCAGATGTACCACAGTGTTTTAATCCAGTCATCTGATGACAGGCACTTAGGCTGTGTCCAAATATTAGCTGTGGTAAATTGTGCTGCTATGAAAATAGGGGTGCATATGTTCTTTCTTATTGGTGTTCCTGATTTCCTGAGATATATTCTTAAAAGTGAGATTACTGGGTCATATGGAAGTTCCATTTTTAACTTTTTGAGGAAACTCCCTATTGTTTTCCACACTGTCTGTACCAGTCTGCATTCCCACCAGCAGTGCACAAGGATTCCTTTTTCTTCACATCCTCAGCAGCCCTTATTGTTTGTCAATTTGTTAATGATAGCCATACTGATGGGTGTGGGATGATATCTCATTGTTGTTTTGATTTGTATCTCTAGGATTATTAGTGACTGAGCATGTTTTCATATGTCTCTTGGCCTTCTGCATGTCCACTTTCAAAAAGTGTCTATTTAAGTCATTTGTCCATTTTTTTATTGGATTTTTATCCTTTTGTTAAGATGTTTGAGTTCCCTACAAATTTTGGAGATCAGGCCCTTACTGGAGATAACATTGCAAATATGTTCTCCCATGCAGTGGGTGTTCCTGTTATTTTGTTGATGATTTCTTTTGCTGTGAAGAAGCTTTTTATTTTTATGAAATCCCATTTTCTTATTTCCTCCCTCATTTCCATTGCCTTAGGTGCTGTATCAGTAAAGATATTGCTAGGACATATGTCTGATATTTTTCTGCCTATGGATTCTTCTAAGATTTTGATGATTTCCTGTCTTATGTTTAAGTTCTTTATCCATTTGGAGTTTATTTTTGTGCATGGTATAAGTTGGTTGTCTAATTTCATTTTTGTTTGCATGTATCTGTCCAAATTTCCCAATACAATTTATTGAAGAGGCTGTCTTGACTCCATTGAATGCTATTGCCTTCTTTGTCAAATATTAATTGAGCACAATGACTTGGGTTAATTTCTGGGTTCTCTGTTTTTTTCCATTGGTCTATATCTCTGTTCTTGTGCCAGTACCAGGCAGTTTGAGAATACTGGCTTTGTAATACAGCTTATTATCTGATATTGTGATCCCTCCAACTTTATTCTTTCTCATGCAGCTGTTCATGGTCTTTTTTATATTCCATATGAATATTTGGTGAGTTTGTTCTAGGTCTGTGAAATTTGCCTTTGGTTTTTGAATGGGGATTTCATTAAGTCTATAGATTGATTTGTATTAGTAAAATGTCCATATTTTTAATGACATTGATTCTACCAATCCATGAACAGGGTATATTCTTCCATTTGTTTATCTCTTCCTCTATCTCCTTTTTTCCAATGTCCTATAGTTTTCAGAGTATAGGTTCCTTACCTCCTTAGTTAAGTCTATCACTAAGTATCTTAAATATTTTGGTACAATGGTAAATGGGATTTTTTGTTGTTCTTGTTCTATAAGTTTATTATTGCTGTATAAAAATGCCATGACTTCTGGGTGTTAATTTTGTATCTTGCTATATTGCTGAATGCATTTATTAAGTCTCATAGTCTTTTGATATAGTCTATAAGGTTTTCTACATATAATATGTTATCTATGAAAAATAACAAATTTAATTCTTCTTTTCCAATTTGGATGCCATTTATTTCTTCTTGTTGTTTGATCACTATGGCTAGCACTTCCAGTACTATGTTGAACAGGAGTGGTGAGAGTGGGCATCCCTGTCTTGTTCCTGTTTTTAGGGAAAATGGTTTCAATTTTTGCCCATTGAGTATGGTGTTGGCTGTAGGTTTGTCATATAAATCCCACTAGTCATGGTATGTGATCTTTGCAATGTAATGCTGGATCTGATTTGCTAGAATTTTGTTGAAGATTTTAGCATCTATTTTCATCAGGAATTTTAGCCTGTAATTCTCTTTCTTTGTAGTGGTTTTGGAATTAAGATAATTCTGGCTTCATAGAAAGACCTTGAAAGTGTGACTTTCTCTTGAATATTTTGGAATAGTCTGAGGAGTATAGGTTTTAGTGCTTCTTTTAATGTTTGGTAAAACTTCCCTTTTAAGCCCTTTAACACAGGGCTTTGTTTGATAAAAGGTTTTTGGTGACTACTTCAATTTCTTACATATTTATCAGCCTACTCAGATTTTTTTTACTCTTCCTGATTGAGTTTAGAAGGTTGTATTTTTCTAGGAATATGTACATTTCTTCTAGATTGACCAGTTTGTTGGAATAGAGTTGTTCATAGTATATTTTTAATAATTTGTTTTTTCATGGGTCTGTTATTTCTCCTCTTTCATGTCTAATTTTGTTTATTTGGGTCCTCTCTCTTGGTGAGCCTGGCTAGAGGTTCATCAATCTTGTTTATCTTTTCAAAGAACCAGCTCTTGGTTTTATTGACCTTTGTATTGTTTTAGTCTCTATGTCATTTATTTCCACTCTGATCTTTATCTTATTTCCTTCCTTCTGCTCAGGGCTTTTCTTGTTGCTTTCTTTCTAATTCTTTAAGTTCTAGAGTTAGTTAATTTATTACCATTTTTTTCTTATTTTTTTTAGGTAGACCTATAGAGCTATGAACTTCCCTCTCAGGACTACTTGCACCGTGTCTCGTATATTTTGGATTGTTTTGTTTCATTGTCATTTGTTTCCAAGATATATTTTTATTTCTTCTTTGATCTCTTTGGTGGCCCAATCATTGTTTAATAACATGCTATTTAGCCTACAAGTATTTGAATGTTTGTGGTTGTTTTTATTGTTCTTGATTTCTAATATTATGCCATTGTGTTCCGAGAAGATGTTTGATATGATTTTAATCTTCTTGAATTTGAAGGGACTTTGCCTGTGTCTTTGAAAATGTCTCGTACACTTGAGAAAAATGTATATCAGTTGTATCTTTTGGTTGAGTTGTTCTAAAGATGTCAATTAAGTCCATCTGATCTAGTGAGTCATTTAGGCTTGCTGTTACTTGGCTGATTTTTTTGTCCAGAGAATTTATCCAGTGATATCAATGGGGTATTAATGACACCTATTATGGTTGTATTTCTGTTAATCTCTTCCTTGATATCTTCCAGAAGTTCTTTTATGTATTTTGGTGCCATTGCATTGGTTGCATATATGTTTGCCGGGGACATATCCTTTTTTAAAATCAATCCCTTTAGTATTATGAAGTGGCCTTCATTACCTCTTGTTAAGCTCTCCACTTTGAGGTCTATTTTGTCAGATGTAAATATAGCTTTTTGTTTCATTTCCATTTGACTAAAAAATCTTTTTCTATCCTTTCACTTTCTTTCTTTGTGAGTCCCTCGTTCTGAGGTGGGTCTCTTGTGCACAGCATATATATCAATCATATTTTCTTACCTATGAAGCCACTCTGTGTATTTTGATTGGAGCATTTGCTAGTATTCTATTTACTAGTATTCCAATAATAGTAGGTAATTATTGATAGGTATGTGTTTGTAACCATTTTTATTCTTTATGCCTGTATTTCCCCTTTCTTTTTCTTCTTTTTGTAATAGTCCCTTAGTCTTTCGTGCATTTCTGGGTTGGTAGTGATAAACTCCCTTATCCCCTTTTTGGTCTGGAAAACTCCTGATTTTCCCTTCAACTTTGAATGATAGCCTTGTTGGATAGAGTATTCTTAGATTCAGTCCTTGCTTTGGATAACTTATACTTCATTTCATTCTCTTCTGGGCTGATGTGTTTCTGTTGAGAAATCATTTGATAATCTAATGGAAGATCCTTTGTAGATAACTCTCTGTCTCTCTCTTTCAGCCCTTAAGATTCTGTCTTTGTTGTTAATGTTTGCCATTGTAATTATGATGTGTTATGGTGTGGGTCTTTTGGGGTTCATCTTGTTTGGGACTCTTTGTACTTGTGTGCATGTTTCTGTCCGCATATCAGGGGAGTTTTCTGTCATTATTTCTTTAAGTTGGTTCTTTAATCATTGCTGTTCTTCTTATCTTTCTGGTACCCCTATTATGCATATGTTACTTCATTTCATGTTGTCCCAAAGTTCCCATAGGCTCTCTTCCTGCTTTGTAATTTTTTTCTCCAATTGCTTTTCAGGTTGTGTGTGTTTTTCTGCCCTATCTTCTAACTCACTAATTGGGTCCTTCACTTCTTATTATCTAATGTTGAAACTTTCCATTATGTTCTTTCTTATAGCTATATAATTTTTATTTCCTTTTGATTCTTACATAGTTGTTGATTTTCTCATCCATCCAGTTAATGAACTGCATGACCCTTACTCTGAATTCTTTTTCTGATGTATTGAATCACTCCATTTCATTTAGTTCATTTTCGGGTGAATCCTTTTCTTTCCTTTGGATGTTGTTTCTTTGTGCCCCCATTTTTGCCATCATGGAAGGATCCATGTCCCAAGGCACATGGAGCCTGTGGCTGATGTAGAGATCTTGGCAGGAGGGTCATGCACCCCAAGAGTCATCAAAGTGCCCAGGTGCTGGGATGCACTATTCCTTTGGCCATTGTGATGGGGGTGTCAGCAGGAGGTATGCATGCCCCAAGAGTCACTGGAGAGCCCAGGTGCCAGGACACACAGGGCCTTTGCTACACAGCAAGTTGGGGGGAGGGTCATGCACTCTGGGACTTATAGGAGCCTGTGTCCAAGGGTCTGCAGCTGCAGTAACAGGTCTTTGGCCAGAGTGAATGTAGGGACCCAGGAGTTTTCTGAGGCCAATATGAGTGGTGGTGAAGCTGGGCTCCTATTCACAGCAACTCTTCCCTTCAATATGGTGTTTATGTGCCAGCATCAGTTGCTTGGGAGTGTTTTCAGTGGCAGCAGAGGCTCCCTGTTTAAGAGAGCTCAGTCCACCAGCCCCAAAATGTCCTGCAGGATCTAACTGTCCCTCACTCACACACACACAGAAACACACACACTCCACACATCCACACATTCCCCTTTCACTTTCTCCCTCCCTCACACTCTCTCCTTCCCTGCTGTCTTGCTGACTGCCATCTTTGCCAGAGTCATGGCTAAACATTTTATGCATCATTTAGCCTTCCTACAAGCAATGAAGGAAAGTTCCTATAGCTTTATATTTTTGTGTGCATTTGGTGTTGTCAGTATTTTGCATTTTAGACATTGTAATATTAATACAATGATATCTAAATGGTATTTTAATGCCAAATTTCCTAGAAACATATTGAACATGTTTTTGTATGTTTATTTGCTATTTACATATATTTTTTAGTGAGGTATTTGTTCAGATCTTTTATCCAGATTTTAATTGGATTGGCTATTTGTTTTGGATTGTATTTTAAGACTACTTTACACTGATATATATATTTGGATTTTAATCCTTTATCATATACATATGTCTTAAATATTTACTTTCAGTAAATACTTCTATTCATTCTCCTTATAGTATCTTGGCAAAGCAGACTTTTTAAATTTTAATGAAGTATGGCTTGTCAAATATTTTTCTTTTATGAAACATAAGTTTGATGTTGTATGGTCACTTGGATTTTCTACTAAGAACTTTCAAATTCATGACATCATCCTCATTACAAAAATTTTTTTAAATATTTGGAATAATAGTATCTTTAAAATGTCTCAAGTTTCAAGAAATAATATTGTAAAGAATATCTTCTGTAGCAGTCATCCATGAAATCAGAAAAAATGTGAAATAGTAATATTAAATTATTTTTGTGAATCTTATTTAGATTAATATTTACTTTTCATGATAATTTGAAATGATTGTCTAACCACAAAATGAATTTTTGGAATCTTAAAATATTAAATGTAGCTGAAAATAGGATAAATAAAATCAAAATTGAAAAACCAGACCAGAAACAATTCATGTTGAAAGTAAAAATAGTTGTTTAAGAGAAAAGCAGTTTACAGGGGATACAAGGACCAATTCATAAGTGTTATTTTGGTGCAGCAAATTCTTGTGGGTCAATTGTCTAATGTGCTCTGGAAGGACACAGCAGCTCCCCACACTCTGAGGAGGTCTGAAAGTTGATTTTTGCTGTTCACACTGTAAAGGATTTATTCAAATTCTAAGCATAAGCTTTAAAATTAATATGTCATTTCACTTTACTGTTTCTATCATGTGCCTCTTTAAAAATGAGTAGTGTTAAAAAAAATAAAAATGAGTAGTGTGTTTTTTTTTTCTATTTTATTTTTGTAAGCTTTTCTCAAGTGTAATAGAAATCAGTCGTTTTAACAGATTCAATGATTGCAAGTTGGACAATATTAAGCAAAAGCGTTGGCTTTAGTGTTAATCTGACCTGGATTGTTTTTGAGATGTAAGAACTTGGGAAACTCACATACAGTTGTTGTTTTCCTTTTGTTTGTTTGGTTTGGTTTGGGATTTTTAAAAGGTGATAATATTGAGCTTGTGGAATGTTTGTGAAAATTACATAAAAACTGTCAAGTATCCTATATAATAAAAGCCCAGCAACTGACTGGCAGGACAATCAGAACAACCGGCCAACCAGCCACTATGACACTCACTGACCATCTGGAGGAAGACGCTCAATGCAGGAGCTGCCCCCTGGTGGTCAGTGTGCTTTGGCAGTGGGAGAGCTGCTCAGCTGACCGGGATGAGTGGCTGTTCCCACAGCAAACCCCAGGCCAATGAGTAGAAACCCAGGCTGCAATTGTTGCCTCTTTGCCCTAGGCTCCTCCTCCTCACTCCCCTGCTGCTTCCTCTGGACACCCATAGGCTACGCAGTGCAGCCACCGGGCCTGTAGAGCTGACCCTGGGGGCTGGAAGATGGATTTGTGGCCTCTGTGGGACTGAGGCCTACTTGCCACCTCTCAGTGCTATTGTCCCTAGGCCTGGCCCCAACTGAGTCCCCTGGAAAGCAAGTTCTCTGACTCCACCGAAGATGCTATACCAGGGAACAGCTGCTCAGAGGGTGAGTCCATAGCTGCTCAGCTGAGTGGGATGAGCAGCGCTCCCACAGCAGGTTGATCCCTGCAGGCCAACACCTCCCCTCCCCGTGCACAAATCTTGTGCACCAGGCCTCTAGTCTAATATAATTACCTCAACTGTAGGAGGGATTCAATAAAGAGTAGCCACTATTATTTGAAAAATATGTATTGCTAGTGAGTTTTTATAAATATAAAGGGGACAGGAAATATGTTGGTGAGTGAAAGGTTATCAGGTATTTTTATGTCAAATGATGTTGTCCATGACTGAAACCAGAAATGTTTCAAAAGGAGAGTTGCTTCAGATTCATAGAGGAATTAGAAGATAAAACATAATGGCATTAAAAAGATTAATTTCAATGTAGATAATGGATATGAGAATCATTACTTACTTTTTCGGAACAGTGATTTTTGCACATCTCTGATATCCCAACAGACTATTCAATGTGTGATATAGATACACTATTCTTTGAGAAGAAGAAATGAATCAGTGTAGAGTCATTGTAATTTACTATGGCAACAGATGTGATACATCATCTCTACAATCTAAACAAAAAAGAAATGCAAATTCAACAGAATATGTAAGAATTTGCTTTGTGAATATACAAAAATGTGAGTCACAATGGTTAGTTCTCTTCAAACAGTGACATAATACTTCAGGGCAAATAAGGGATCCATGTGATCATTTTGAATGCTTTTAATAGACACTGTGACATATATTTAGACTACAATGGTGATTTTGTTATAATTATTACTGGATTGTTTGTCATGATGAGTATTTTAAAGCCCTCAATTATGTTACCAAAAATTCTAATTTTTGAAAACATGCCATGAAGCAAACTGAAGGATACCCACAGTTGACCTTTGTGTGTGTGTGTGTGTGTGTGTGTGTGTCTTGGTTATAAAAGGGCTTTCATATTTTTGTACTGTTTTAGTGAAGTACTCTATAGCAATAAAACTATAGACTCACTGAAACCAGTTTGGCTCAATGGATAGAGCATTGGCCTGCAGACTGAAAGGTCCCAGGTTCGATTCTAGTCCAGGGCATGTACCTTGGCTGCAGGCACATCCAAGTAGGGGGTGTGCAGCAGCTGATCGATTTTCTCTCTCATCAACATTTCTAACTTTCTATCCCTCTCCCTTCCTCTCTGTAAACAAGAAATAAAATATATTTTAAAAAACTATAAACTCATATTATTTGTTTCTTTGCATTTCTTCGTTTTAAAATCACACCAAGACACAAATATGTACTGGTTGCAGAAAATATTTGAAAATTACTAGTTTAAAGAAACAAGGGAAGCAAATAATGAAACATTAAAATGTTGACTAGAATTCACCATGGCAAAGTTTAATCAATTACTGTCTAGTAAGTAAAAGATTCATCTTTTCTGTTTTTAATGTATACTAGTTTTTATGTGTGTTTAGTTCATTATGGACTTGGGAGGAGTTCAGTTATTAAAACCATCTTTGATTCACTTTTATGGTATTTCATAATACACTTTGATTTCGGTGGATGAAAGAAAAATTATAGTCTATCAAGAATGATATTTATTCAGTTAAATATATTATACAGTAGACATTGGTGGGCTAATTAATGTAAAAGTCATAGATCCATTAATCTCAAATAAAATATTAATCAAAAGGAACAAAGCACAATATTGGAGGAACTTTGATCTATCTATGCAATCTGATTAATTAAAGTGGATAATAAAAACATTAAAGTAAAAATCACTATAACCATTGTTTGATAGATAAAATTCCCACTTAATTAAATTTTCATGACACTATTACTTATGAGAATTAGACAGTAAATTAATATAACTTTTAATTGAATGTGACTTTAAGAACAGATAGAAAATTGAATTTGAGGTAAAAGCATTGTAATGAATTAGAGTAGTTGAAATTACTAGAGTAATCAAATTTCAATAAAGGCCAAAAAAATTAGTTCACAAACCACAAAAATAGATATCTAGTAAGATGAATAAAAGAATGTATCTAAATGCATGAATTAATTGGAAAAAAGAAAAATTGAAAGTTTTACCTATTATACACTTTTTTGACAACAGAAAACATGTAGACTCAGTGGAAACAAAAGATTATATCAAGTTTCCCTGGATAGTCCCATTTTGTGCTAAATGTTCCTGCATTATATACCTTACCTAATAAAAGAGTAATATGCAAATTGACCATACCTCTGCTACACCTACCAGCCATGCCCATCAGCCAATCAGGAGGAAATATGCAAATAAAACCAACAAAGATGGCTGCATCCACAGAGATTAGGAAGGAGGCTTGGGTTTCCCTGGCAATTGAGGAAGCCAGGCTTTCCACCTGCCCTTGCTGGCTCAGCCATCTGCTTAAGGCTACAAAATTTCAATTATATACTCCCAACAGAAATGGCAGCAGCCACAGAGTGAGCAGAAGGCTTGGCTCTGCTCAAGGCTACAAAGTTTCAATTGTAGAAGATAAATAAATCCCAGATACAGGGGCCTCCACTTGGGTTGCCAGGGAATGTGGCCAGCCTGCAGACCACCACAGGCCCCTCACCCAGGCTTCACAACGCTTCAAGGAAACCCCACTCTGATGCAGGACACTCTTCAGGGCAAACCAGCTGGCCATCACCCATTCACCAGGCCTCTATCCTATCTAATTAAAGGGTAATATGCAGATTGACCACCACTCCAACACACAAGATGGCTATTCCCATGTAGTCAAAGATGGCTGCCCTCATGTTTACACAACTTGGCCACCACAAGATGGCCAGTAGGGGAGGGCAGTTGGGGGTGACCAGGCCAGCAGAGGATGAAGTTGGGGGTGACTGGGCCTGCAGGGAAGTGAAGTTGTGAGGGACCCAGGCCTGCAGAGGAGAGCCATTGGGGGTTACCAGGCCTGCAGGGCAGGGAGTTAAGGGTGATCAGATTGGCAGAGCAGGAAAGTTAGGGGCAAACAGGCTGGCAGGGGAGTGGTTAGGGGTGATCAGGCTGGCAGGCAGAAGCAGTTAGCAGCAATCAGGAAGGCAGGCAGGCTGAAACCAGTTTGAGTCAGTGGATAGAGCATTGGCCTATGGACTAAAGGGTTCTGGGTTCCATTCCAGTCAAGGGCATGTACCTTGGTTATGGACATATCCCCAGTGGGGGGGCGTGCAAGAGCAGCTGATTGACGTTTCTCTCTCATCGATGTTTCTGATTTTCTATCCTCTCTTCCTCTCTGTAAAAAAAAATCAATAAAATATATTTTGGGGGAAAAAAAGAAAGAAAGGAGGGCAGGCAGGTGAGCAGTTGGGAGCCAGGAGTCCTGGATTGTGAGAGGGATGTCCGACTGGCAGTCAGACATCCCTCGAGGGTTCCCAGATTAGAGAGGGTGTAGGCTGGGCTGAGGGACACCCCCTAACCCCCATGCATGAATTTCCTGTACTGGGCCTCTAGTTAATAATAAATATCAATAAAATGCAGTATATATGGCTTACTGTATCTTTAATTTCTGGATAAAAAATAATACTTGTATAGACAATGAATGACATTCCTTGATCTCTGACTAAGTGCTCTTCTCTGCACTAATTGCATTTAATCCTTAAAAAGTCTTTTTGAAAAAAAAAAACTGTTTGTTCCATTTAACAATTATAGAACTATGATTTGAACCAATCTGGGATTGTCTGACTCCAAAGTCCATCATGATATTGCCAGTACCATGCCTGTCTGTCCTTCCACCTCACTGTATGTAACACAGGACATTCCCAACTTTGTTTGATATGTCTAATTGCAGGTAGGATAGACCATGATCTACTGAACATTATGAAACAAGTTGAAAGTGAAAACCTCACTGGAATTAATCCACATATTTTATATTTTAGGTTTTTAACCAAATTTTCTTGATTTGTATTTTTCTTGCTTAAGAATCTACTTTTGTGCTTCTAAGTTTTACTCTTTTGTTTTACACCTTCTTGCTTAGCTTTTCAATGATTATTAAATTAATAATATATATGCATGCCATAAAATATTTTATGATTATTTTAAGTTTAAATTCTATCATTTCACAATGCAATGCTTTACCCCTTTGATGCCATCTAATAACTTTTAAAAAATTATAATAGTTTTAGCTAAAATTTTATAAATGTATAATATTTTTATTAAATACATTTTTATTACCTCATCATATATTTTCTGTCTTTTTAAAAATTTAGGCATAGCAATGTTGAGATATGAATCATTCAGCAATAACTAACATTTTATCATTTTGTGTCATTATTTAATTCATTATTTATAATTTATGCACCAAATTAAAGTTTTCATATAATCAGAAAAGAGTCTTGTTATGAGTGAATTAAAATACACATACTGACAGACAGTATTTTTTATTGAATAATGTATATTGTCTTTTTGAGGTATCACATTATTTCTAATAAAGCTAATGTTTAAAAATGGTATTTGATACCTTTTGTAAATCATTTTCCCTGTCATCAAGAATGACTTCAAAATCAGTGTAGCACTTTTTGCTTAACAATTTTACATTTATATTAAAAAGTTTTTCTTCAATTTTACCTATTTTTTATATAGAAATTTGTAGTGAGTCATTTAATCTCTGGTAGAAATATACATGACTCAGAAAAATTCTATTAAAATTGGAAAGCCTAAAAAAATACTTATAGTTTTTCAGAATATTTAATGAATTGTCTATCTTCAAATATCATAGTGTTGTTAACTTCCTAGCGTTAAATAAATTTTCCTTCCTCTGAGCGTTAGTGATATAGTATATAGCACATAGACATGTGTATTAATTATAATTTAAACCAGTCTGCTATGTAATGAACAAATTTAAAGTTTAATTTGTACTTAATCAAAACATGTAGGAAGCATTTATATCACTTTATTTTCTTAAAACTAAATGTCATTCTTTCAATTTTCACAAATCAAAATAATAGCAATGTATTTTTAAATTACAAATGAAAATAATAGCAATGTATTTTTAAATTACAAATGAAAATAATAGCAATGTATTTTTAAATTACAAATGAAAATAATAACAATGTATTTTTAAATCAATGGTTTCCTTTCTTTTGATACATTTTTTAGAAAATTGTTTTGTTTTATAAATTTGCTAGTTCAATATGAATTATACAAAATGGTGTATTTAAAATGTGAATTTGTTAGCTTGATTTTTCCCCTTGGAGTTAAGTATATGTTCATCTTTTTAAAAAATCTATAAATTTTGTGCATCTGTTATCAAAAACTGGTGATATATTGATAGGGTAATGCCCCCTCAAATAACTTGAGCTCAAACTATATTTTGAGCTCAAAACTATATTTTGTTTTAATATCTAATATTTAGTAGCATAGGTTTCAACTGGAGCCCTAGATATGCAATGGAATTACTTTGGTCCTTTGGAAGGTCACTGGTATAATTTATTGCCTCTCATAAATTGATTTAATCTTCTGAATAATGTCTGGACATGCTGATGATCAATATTTTATTGCTTCTACATCCTAAAACACACCATGAATTACACTCAAAGGCGTTATCTCCCAGGACTGCAAACATAACAATAATATACATGTGACACTACTCCTCAGCTTGGAGTACAGTTTAGGAAACAAGACCCTGCATAAACCATTTTATTTCAGCATCATTATAATCCCAATTAATTTATAGATAAGACATGCCTCTGACAGTTATCACTCAGTCCTATTCAAGGTCGGAGAAGTAACTTATTATGGCTTTACATTATAATAACCAAATCTTTGAATTAACTTATTCTAAAGATAAATTACTTTATTGTATTTTCAAAAGATAGTGTGATTACTAGAGTAATTTTAGAATAAAAAGCACAAATACTAATAATTCATATTAAAGCATGTCATAAACCAATATAAAACACAACTGTTGATTTATTCTATCTTATTGTTATCATATAATCATATCTCCTTAATTAGAAACAATGTGTGCTGTGTATTCTATGCATTTTGTCTTCCTACTACTTGATAGTCAATGGTTTGTTTTCATCATTTTCATAACATTTTACTGTGAGATGTTTTTCTTATTTTTCTTTAGCTGTATATACAAATTCTCTGATCTCTCTGTCACCTTCTCTTGTCCATGCTTTACTAGTCAGTCAGTTTCAACATTTACTTCTTTAATGTGTGTTATGACAATCAATATTTGATCACATGAGTGGTTCTAGTAATCTAGTTTGTTAGTATCGTGAGTCTGATAGAAGAAATGGAAACTTTTTGTCTTGAGCAATTAAGTATGACACAAAAATAACTGCAATCAGGAAATAGCTCTTGTTTATTATAGTTCGAATCCTATTATCTGTGAATTAATCAGTTCCCCTGTCAGAGGCACACACACTTTAATTTTTTTACAGTAAAGAATTTATTTGTTTCATCATTTAGAAATAAAAATGTTTTTAAAAAAACGAAAAGTTACAAAAATGATAAAATGTAATTTTGTTATATCTTAATTGCATGGGTGTTCTGTAAATTTCAAATAAGCAAAAAATATAAAAATATATTTTCAAATCTTTATAGAATGAAATGAAAATCACATTAATCATCAAATACTCTTGGATTTTCTTTACTCCTTTCACAGATGAATTCATAAATATAAAAACTGATTTACCTTTATGTTCTAAAGTACAAATCTCCAACAACCAAGTAGTCATATATTTTATGTGCAAAGTAGATATTGCATATTTACTTGCTATTGGAAAGTGGAGTACAGGCTCAATGGAGGATAATCATTAAACACTGATTATTTTTAAGAAAAATGCTGTTGTAAAAATGTACAATAGTATGTTTTTGGTACTTATGTACTTGTTAAGTAACATCTTTTACATATAAATCATCCAAAGGCTATCTTTGAAGAGCTATGAAGTGACTTATTTCAAATCTGAAGAACAATTATTTGTCAGTAACCTTCTCAAAAACCAAGCCAACAGAGGATTTTCTTTCCTTTTCCTCCATGTGGTCAGTTTCATTCTTAGGGAAGGCCTGATATAGCAAGAAGATATAGTTCACAAAACTTCAACACAAGTTTGTGATCTGTCAACTAAATAAACCACCTCTGATGTGGATGGTTTCATTCAGTTCATGTTCTACCAACTTTTTATCTTCTAGATCATATTTTATGATACTAATCAAGTATCTAAGGCCTTCTTGTTCTTGTTTCAAATGCTGCTTGATTTCTCGTAACAGATCTGCATCTATATAATACCTTTCCTCAGATTTGACTACTACAAAATGATTCTGCATCCTGATTTGGGACATCAGTTCATTTCATCGGCCCTTAAACTGAGTAGGTGCATTTAGTTCACACTGAATTGTATCTAGTTGAACTTGCAACTGCTCTTCATCAGCTTGGATGGCATATCTACTCTTCTGAATTTCCTGTTTAATTAGGACCTGTAAGGTTCTATGGGAAAGGTCCATGGGTTTTCTCTTATATTGTGCAATTTTGGCCATAGTTGTAGTTTGATTCTTCTGTAATTCACCAATATCTGCAGATATAATATCTAATCTGGTCTGATGCTGCTTAGTCATCTGATCTTGAACCTCCAGTCTTTGAAGAAGTTCTTTGAAACCCACCATTGGTACAAGAATTAACTTTTCAGAATCAGGGTTATCCACTTTGGCTTGTTCCCAGATAAAGGATCAACACCAGCGGGGGTTCTGTGAAAGCTGTGTGACCTGTGCAGGAGAAAGTTCTGTTCTAGTCATAGAGAGGGTTACACCAAGTTGCTGCAGCTGTGTTTCTATGTTGGTTTGTTCAAAATGGGTATATAGTGTTGTAGCTGGAACTTTTCTTGAAGTACCATTTGGAGAACACTCAATAACATAAGTGACAACTTCTCTCTGATCATCTGGCAATGTTTAAATACCCTCTACATTTACTGCAAGGGTCTGGTTTTCTCCCAAGACTTTATGCAATGATTCCACCAATTGCTGCTGTTGGCTTCAAATATCCGTTTCTTTTTTGTTGAAAACTAAAACCACAAGCTCATCTTCATCTTTATTATTGGGCATACAACTATAACCTACTGCCTTAAATCGGCAAAAGGGATTTTCTTGTGTGAATTCCACTGGTGTTATGTATTGTTCAAATATCATTTTCCAGTTCCCCAAACGGCCTTCAGTTGATTCCATTTTGCCAAAATAGCATCTCTCTCATCTCCTAACAGCGTTGGAGCAGAAAGAGCACTTGCAGTATTTATCAGTTGGTTGGACTGAGCAGGAGCCTATGCAGGCTGACCGAAGAGACCACCTAATGTAGTTTGTTGTTACTGCTGCTGCTGCTATTAGATCCTCCAAATCCCCATCCAGTTCCCAAACCAGTACCTAAACCAGTACAAGTTCCAGTTGTGCCCAAACCAGTACCAAATCCAAAACCTTTGTTCTGAGTACCACCAACGAGCCCAGTAGTGCCTGTTTTAGTTGGAGCAGAAAAGCTGAATTCAGAACCTGCTGTTGTAGATGTTGTCCCAAATCCTCTGAACCCACCCATGGGAGCAGCAGTGGCTGCAGCAGTGCCTGAGGTGCCCGACGGAGCCCCAAAGTTGAAGGCCATGTCGAGGAAGCAAGGACCAAGCCACACACACTTTAGTTTCCTAGAAGAAATAGGGAATTGCTCATCTGTTTAAACACTGAATCTAGTTATACAATTGAGGTATGTGTTTGCCATCATTTTAGATTGATTTCTTAGCTTTCAATTTATCACAGAGAAATTTGGTAAACCAGCTTTAGAAAATATCTATCCACAGAAGATCGTTCATATGAGTTGGTTTACTTTTACTAATATTTACCAGTTCTTTTTTTTTTAGTTGAATGTATTGGCACATATCATTTTTAATTAAACTGGATATTAAAATACGTTCAGCATTGAAGAAAATAGCATATATGTAAATATTAAACATGTACATTTAAATGATTTAAGAGATCATAAAGCCACTATGAATTCTCTGTGGGTAATTGAGGAACTAATTGACTGAAGACTATAGTATAAATTGAATTATTATCCTATGAGTATTTTAATGGCTCAATCACTTATTTTTTTCAGCATAAGTATAACAGTCTATTAGTTGGGATTTTATATATTCTAGCTTTATTTTTCTACCTGTCTCAATTTATGTTAGTCTCAAGTTTTCATAAAAATGCTCTAAATTTAACATTGGTTTCATTAGTTTGAGAGAATACACCTTTAAGTAAATTATCAGCAAAACAAATCAATTATTGTATTTAAAGGTTATTTGGGGCTTTGGTTAAACAAATAGAATAAACAAATTAAAGTATTTCATTCAAAGTCACGACCAAAAGGGTGTCCAACTGACCTAACATTTATTTCTTCTTTTAAAATGACTAGTGTGTGTGCGTGTGTGTGTGTGTGTGTGTGTGTTGGGGTGCATATCTCATAAATAAAGAAGATAAGTTTTGGATCACCAAACACAAACCTATTGGGGGTAAGTTAAAAAATATGACACTACATTATTCTAAAAGAGGTAGTAGCTGATTACACAAACCATTTATCTCCGTTTTGTGTACTATATTGTCCAAAGTGTTGAGTTAAATATATATAGTACATTAAAATATAACAAAATTATAAGTAAATTGTAAATTCTTTTCCTGAAATTGTAGCTAAACTTTGTTTTTAAAACTTAGAGCCAAAAATAATAATGTAACAGACTGTACTCAAAGTGTTTTATTTAAAAAGTAATTCCATATTTGTCATTATTTAGAGTTTACTTTTATAATGTGAGATGGCAAGTAATTTTAACCAGAGTATTTAGGCGGGGTGTATGTTAATTAATTATGGGAACTATTTTGTTTTTTCTCCTAGAACAAAGAACATACAGGTATGAACATATAAAATTTTGAATATAATTTAAGGACAAGTGTTTGCACTGATGTTGATTCATGGACAACATATTTAGTCAATGCTGAATTGGAGAGAAAGCAAGAGTTAAGATTAGATAAAAAATATTCAATCAGTCTGCTTTATTTTCCCTGGAGAAACTAGAGGAAAACAAACTTTATGGATTAGTCAAGGCTGAAATTGAAGTTCAGGCATCAACAAACACCAAATCCAACTTTTTAATTTTCTAATTGTTTGAAGACTGGCACATGGAGAGAGTTGACTTGGTCATGGTCCATTAAGACATTCAAATCAATTTTTCTTTTACCCCTACATAAGCATATAATTGAGTTGGCTTCTACTTTGTTGCTTGACAAGCAATTTTCCCTAGAAAATGATTTCTCTTTATGTGAATTTTTAGTGCATGATTTACAGATTTTATTTTTTCCCTGTATAATTACAAATTGGCTTGTTTCTTTTTTAAAATAGTAGCAAAAACATCTGAATTCATCTGTCTACTTTCCAAAGTATACCCATACATGTTTATAGATATTAAGATATTTGTAAATATCTGTAAGTATTGCTGATATTTCATGATAAAAGAATCACCCTTAATGTTCACTGCATCAAAATTTACATTTACAAAAACATATCATGTTTTCATTGATTATGAAAGAAGTCATGAGTAGCTTAACTTTTAAAATATATTTAAGTAAACTGGTATGAATAAAAATTACTATTTTCAGTTGATATTTGATCAACTTGTGAATTTAGAAATTCTGAATGAAATGCCTTGGAGGAAAGTGCAACAAATGTTTTCACCCTGGCTTCTCAATAAATTGTAGTACTTTATGAACTTACTGAAAATAATTTAAATCAAAACAGGACCAAAATGATACTTTAGTTTGTCAATATATTTTAAAGTGATGAGACTATCAATAATTATATTATTAAGTGATACCTTGTGTTGGAAGAAAATATCATATTGATATAGTAAAATTCTTTTCAAAATTCAGACCTTTGAAGTTATTTGAAAGAAAAGGGGAGAAATAGGAAACAATATTGCCTGGAATATTTTGGATGATAGATGAAGTAAATAATAGTAGAAAGGAAATGTGGATATTGGCCATGTGTTAATAATACACAATGCAATACAATATTTCAGTTTCTGCTGA
Source organism: Antrozous pallidus (assembly GCA_027563665.1). Taxonomy (NCBI): domain Eukaryota; kingdom Metazoa; phylum Chordata; class Mammalia; order Chiroptera; family Vespertilionidae; genus Antrozous; species Antrozous pallidus. The sequence continues at coordinate 101,871,519 of CM050514.1, forward strand.
GTACAATGAAATACCATCTGTATTTTAGAAGGCCCTTATAGGATATCACAGCACTGTTTTTTTGTTTGATTCTCTTTTCAAGTATTCTGGATGACTGAGTTTTTATTCATCTTTTTTAAATGCTCTTGTGATAAAGGTGACAAGGTTCTAAATATGGCTGTTGTATCCTCTCCTGGGTTTTATACCACATAAATAGTTATCCTATCTAATAAAAGAGTAATATGCAAATTGACCACTCCTCCACTATACCTACAAACCACATGCCAGCCGCACCCAACAACCAATCAGGAGCAAATATGCAAATAAACCCAACCAAGATGGCTGCGGCCACAGAGAGCAGGAGGGAGGCTTGGGTTTCCCCGGTGATGGAGGAAACCATTGCTTTCTGCCTGCCCTGCAGTCAGGCCTCCACACCAGGCTACAAAGTTTCAATTATAGAATCCCAATAGAAATGGCAGCAACCACTGAGCTGGAGCGAGGCAGGAGGCTAGGGTTGCCCCCAGCAATGGAGGAAGCCAAGCTTCTATAGCACTGGAGGGCCTAGGCCTCCATTTCAGGCTACAAAATTTCAATTATAGAAGATAAATAAATTCCAACAGAAATGGCTGCCTCCATGGAGTAAGCAGAAGGGTTGGCTCTGCACCAGGCTATAAAGTTTCAATTGTAGAAGATAAATAAATCCCAGATACCAGGGCTTCTACTTGGGTCACAACGGGGTGTGGCTGGCCTGCAAACCATCACAGGCCTCTCGCCCAGGCCAGCCCACACCCAAAGGGAATCCCCATCCTGATCCAGGACACCCTTAAGGGCAAACCAGCCAGTCTCCACTTGTGCACCAGGCCTCTATCCTATCTAATAAAAGAGTAATATGCAGATTGACCATCACTCCAACAGACAAGATGGCTTCCCCCATGTGGACACAAGATGGCCACCACAAGATGGCCAGCAGGGGAGGGCAGTTGGGAGGGACCAGACCTGCAAAGGAGAGCAGTTAGTGGTGATCAAGCCTGCAGGGGAGGGCAGTAAGGGGTGACCATGCCGGCAGAAAAGTGAAGTTGGGGGTGACTGGGCCTGCAGGGAAGGACAGTTGGTGGGGGGGACCCAGGCCTGCAGGGGAGAGCAGTTGGAGAGTACCAGGCCTGCACAGGAGGGCATTTAGGGGTGGCCAGTCCTACAGGGGAGGACAATTAGGGGCAAACAGGCTGACAGGGGAGCTGTTAGGTATCAGTCAGGCTGGCAGAGGGTGGTTAGGGTGTGGTCAGGCTGGCAGGCAGAAGAGGTTAAGAGCAATCAGGAAGGCAGGCAGGCAAGCAGTTGGATTGTGAGAGGGATGCCTGACTGCTCATATAGGCCTGATCCATGGGATTGGCCCTAAATGGGCAGTCAGACATCCCTCAAGGGGTTCCAGATTGAAGAGGGTGCAGACTGGGCTAAGGGACACCCACCACTTCTGTGCACGAATTTCGTGCATTGGGCCTCTAGTTTTACATAAAAATGAAATAGTTTCCATTTTGTTGGAGGTTTGTGCTATAGAGTTTGAAGGTCTTTGTCCATTTATTTAAACCAAATTATCTGTCATCTACCTATCTATCTATCTCTATCTATCTATCATATATCTCAGTCAATTAAATCCATATCCAGCAAATATATTTAGTAAGTTAGGTTTCTTAGTAAAATAGATAAAACTGCTACAAATGATAATTTCTCTGCTTTCCAAATATATAGTTGTTAAGGTCTACTCTCAAACACATGATGCTATATCTGCAGACTCAAACATAAGTTAGAGTGGGCACAATTAAGATTTAAGTTGAAGGAACTTCCTTATTAGGTTGTATGTATCTCATTAGATCCATCAAAAATGCAGTTAATTAACTAATTAATTAATGCAGTTAACATTTTGTACTTTATGCCAACGCCATCATTAAGTTCCCACTTATTTATATGAATTAGTTTTATTGCCATTCATACAAAACTGAATATTTTGGAGATTAAATAAATTCATATGTACCTGATGATTCATTTTAGCAACTTCAATCAAAATTTGTGTTAGCAGTTTATTAGATTAATCTTTTTTACATCATTACTAACAAGTTACCAAAAACTTGAAGGAAACTTGTACTAGGTAATCATATGTATTATATCCCATGGGCTTTGCTTGCATCAGAAACATCATTAAGACATTTTTTTCTATACACAAAACAGTTTCATAGATTACATTCACTGAAATGTAAAAGAATGAAATATTCAGAGAGTTTACTAGTATATTACTATTAATTTATCACACCTTTAACATATATTTTTAGTGAATTAGATTTTTTATAAAAGTATCACATCTTTTTCCCCCAAAAAAGAAAAAAAAAACACCTTTATTGCAAAGGGACCATAATGCATGTCCTCTGAAATTACTTATTATAAATTCACAAAATATAACAAATACTTTTGATAACAATCTTCACAATTTCTTAATTAACTGATCAGCATTAAACATAAAAAATTGCCTTAGTGATAAATTTGTGTTTGAATTTTGCATTCCATATTTCATTCTATACTTTACTTAGACCGAAAATTTCTGACAAACAAAAATTATGGCGGAAATGACCTCTCAATTTTATTTATGAAACCAGTAGCAGACACAGCAGTAGGTCACAGGATGACATATGATTACTGTTCTCTATAATAGGTACAGTATCATGCAGCACAATGAACCGTGTTTGATGCGGAAAGCCCACATGCTCTGGGCTACACCAGGGACAGCATACACAGTTAGGTAGTAAATGGAAATTCGGCAGAACCATTTAACCACAAAAACCTCACAGTTTCATCAAAAGTGTGTTTGGTACATGGAAAATGCACAAAAATATATTTCTTTAAATTTTGCTTCATTTTTATAATGGTTCAGTCTGAATTTTCTAATCATATATAATAATTTTCCATGTAAATAAATTATTTACTGTGGAATGGAAATGTTTGCAAATTTTAATCCCCTTTTCATTTTTTTCTTCTATCTCACCAACTATTTATAGATAACATGCTACTATACAATTTTGATTTCAAAATTCAGTATTAATTTATTAAGATCTATATTATGGAATAAATGTACATGAAATAAATATTAATTATAGAAATGTTGCCATATTAAAATAAACCTGGTTCCATTTGTTATGCATTTTATAACTAAAAGCTGAACATTTCGACTAATATATATATATATATATATATATATATATATATGAAAATAATATTAAATGTTACCAAATCTCTTTAAATTCTTATTTATTGCAAAAGTTAAATGTAAGCTTAACTCATGTTTTACTTGACATGAGATGTCCTTAGGTAAAGTTGTAGGAAGTTAGCTCCATGATATACTGTGCAATATGTGAAATTTAAGTAAGTTTATAATATTAAAACAAAATTATTTATTTTCCACAATGGATTTTTTAGGTTTTATAATTAAGCTACAAACTGCAAAAAAATGTTATTTCTTATTGAATATTTTAACAGATTATTGTTGATAACTATGGTTATTTTTTCCCTATCCATTAATTTTAACTGTAATTTTAGAGAGAGTCTATACCAATCATAGCTGTTTTATTTAAAGATGAGATAGTATGGCACTTATCACCAAAATTTCCTTTTAATGCCAAAAGTCTATATTACTGGTAACAAAAATATAGACAATAAACTGTACAGCCAGGCAGTAGTCATGACTGAATGGAATGGCTTTTTTAAGGTATTTCTGGTCACCATTTGTAGTTGAAATTTGTCCCTTGTCTTTAGAACCTATGATCTAATTATCTGCCTCATTTTTATGAAACTTCATCCATTGTCCCAATTTTATACTTTCATCATAAGATCAGGTTTGCTTGATGCAAGTAGAAGGGAATTAGAATTAAACAAAACGGGCTATACCAGAAGCAAAAGGGTATGAAATGTAGGGACTCAGTGCTTTTGCTCATAGTGACCACACTCTGACACTAAGTACAGCAATTCACTTTAGCTATACATGTATCCCAGGGGTAACTCGCTGAAGCCAGATACCACATACTGATTACATAAATTGGACACTGGGAATGCAATCTAAAACACTTTTCAATCTTTGTTATTGTTACAGTGAATTTCTTCAAATATGTCAAAGTTTTTTTTTAATTTATCACCCATCTGCTTCAAATATTTGTCAATAAACTATTCGAGGTACATAAAAAGGGCAAAATCCACTGGAGGTTTTGGTTTGTTTGTTTGATCTGGTCTCCTGAAATGAGTATCACCTTGTTTTAGTATGAAAACTTTAATGAAAATTTGGGAATGTTGAATTACCTTATTATTCTGAAAATAAAGAAAAATAAACTTGGCAAGTTAAAAATAACCAGTTTAGTAATTTGTTGAAATGGCATGTTGTTGTGCTGGTTTTGGTTACATGTAATTACTATTTAATTAAACTGAATCTTCATTGAGTATGTGTCCCTCACCTCAGAAAAATATTTATCTAGACTTAAGTTTGTAGTCTTAGACATATTACAAACTAACATTACTTGAACATCAAGAGAAAGTCACAGTATCCTTTGACAGATGATCTTTAAATGATCCATACAAAGAAATAATAGTATTCAAATTTTTATGTTTTCTACTGTGCTATTTCTTGTGTTTGGGGAGTTGTGCAGATAGAAGTGTGTGGAATATTAGCCATATAAAATATGGAAATTATTTTAGGTGAAACAAAATAGCCAAATAAATTTTACTTCTGGTTAAATGATATCTTATGACAATAGTGCATGATATAATTCATAGACTACCATATTCAGAACATTTCAGCCTCTGACCTTTGCCATTGAATATCCTGACAAGAAGTAGCCATTTGTCAATGGCTAAAGATTAATTGCTGAGTTTATCTATGGAGGCCACATGTATAAAGCTTTAGATTGGGAAGTAAAGAAGTAAATCCAGTTGTCACCTAAGGGTTATTAATTCTAATCATGCAGAAATGATGTTTGTCCTCAGGAGATCAGCAAATAACCCCGAGATGATAAGAATCATTTTTGTGCTTTCTCTCTCAGCTCTTTCTTCTCACTGTAGGCATCTTATGTCTAAAACAGTAGGGTTTCTTCTAAACCTAACAATTTTATTATGCTGCCTCCCTGCAGTCTTAATTTAGATATTGTTGAATATAATGACTATATGTCCAAATCTTTTTGTCCACAGTGCTGTTAATTTGCTATGGTCTTCCATCATTTCTTACTTGCAATGTGCAGCAACCCACTAGTCATCTTGTTTAACTTCAACCTGTTTTGCAAACAACATATCACATAGTCTTTTAAACTATAAATCTGATCAAGTTACTTTCCTGTTTAAAAGTGCCTACTGGCATCTCAGAACCTTAGGGATACAATTTAGAATCCATAGCACAATTTACAACATCCTTTATTATCGGATCCATGTTAAAACCTACATCCTCACTCTTAACTCTTCCCTTCAACCTAAACTCCAACAGTTGGTGAAAGCCCTCATCTTTCTATCTTCTTACAACTTTGTTTCTTACCAAGTATATGCTTATATGTTGCCTAGAAAATTTGCTTCTGCCCACGGTGTCACAGGACTCAGCCCAAACGTCTCTTACTGTAGGATCCTTACTTCTAGTCTTATCCCTCCTTTTAGGAGGCTCACTATTCTTTTTTAAAATATATTTTTATTTATTTCAGAGAGGAAGAGTGAGGTAGAGAGAGACAGAAACATCAATGATACGAGAGAATTATTGATCAGCTGCCTCCTGCATGCCCCACACTGGGAATGGAGCCCACAACCCAGATATGTGCCCTGATCTGAAATTGAACTGCCACCTCCTGATTCATAGGTTAACGTTTAACCACTAAGAAACACTAACCAGGCTAGAAGACCTACTATGTGCTCAAAAATCTGTTCTCTTCTTTATTGAGATATAATTGACATGTAATATTGTATTTATTTAATATGTATATCAACGTGTTTATTTGATACATTTATACATTGCAACATGATTACTACCTTAGCATTAGGTGACAGTATCATGTCATAATTACATATATTTTTGTTTGTAGTGACAATATTTTAGATCTACTCTCTTAGCAACTTTGAAGCATATAATACAATATCATTAACTATAATCACATCCAAAACTTCTTGACAGCAATGGTCATTTTTCACTACTTAGTAAGGTAGTAAGTACTTCAATGGAAAAGCTGAGGAGAAATTAAAAGGCAGAGTCAAGAAATGAGTGGGGAAAACATTGTTTTCTTTCCCAGTGGAGAAATCTTATGAACTCTGACAATAGAACTATGGCCGCATTGCAAAATTTAACAATCACCTGTGGAGAAACGGCAATAACACACACACACACACACACACACACACACACACACACAGACACACACACACACACACACACATCAGATTAGCTAGTTGTGAATTCCTTCTTTATCACAAAAGACCTGGATATTAGTTAAATATCAGTAGGGAAAAATGCAGATGCAAAGTAATTGCTGAACAATGTTGAGAGCATTTGGAAGCACAAAGCAGAGACATTGATTGATTCATACAGATCATAACAATTGTTGATATTTTTCCTGGCATGGAAACTGAGATCACAGGCTAATATTCATTTCTAGAGTCCACAGATACAAATAAATTTCTTCAAAATTTGTTTCTTTAAAAAGACTTATTAGAGACATCATATTCTTTGCTATATTTCATGCTCATGATAGAGGCTATATATGATTTTATGGTGCTAAGCCCTAACTGTGTGTGACCATGGTGTGAGAGTGAGGTGGGCCACTAGTACCAGAATAACTGATTGAGTACCACTCTTTACTTGTATAACTGTGGCAAACATCTCTGAGTCTTTTCCTACTGCTCCAGGAAGCAAAAGGAATCACCTGACATGAGCAGAAAAGATAGAAACTACTTGCTATTTCCAAAAAGAGTAGTTGCATTCTATTTAATGTATATAAAGAAAGTATATTCTTATCTGAGTATCTTGAGTATCCTATCTAATAAAAGAGTAATATGCAAATTGACTACACCTCCCCTACACCCACAAGCAATGCCTACAAGCCATGCCCACCAGCCAATCAGGAATTGGGGCGGAGCCAGCCAGAGAGCACATGGCCCAGGGGGGCAGCCAGGGCCATGGGGGGCGGGGCCAAGGTGGCTAGGGCTGTGGTGGCCGAGGGTGCAGAGCAGGAGTGCAGGCATGTGTGTGTGTGCATGAGCATGGACCCGAGCAACACACACTCACACACCAGCACCCATGCAGAGTCCTCGGCGTGCCACCCATACCTCCCTGGACCTCACCCTCTAGGATCCTACTAGTCCCACCTCCCATTGCTGTGGGAAGGGGTCAGTCTGGGGAAACTTTCTCAGTCTTGCTTGGTCCTGACATTGGATGCATCCCAGCTCACAGGCTCCACAGAGGTTCCTGGTGGCTGAGGGTGCAGAGAGAGAGTGAGGGCATGTGGGTGTGTGCATGAGCATGGACCCGAGCGACACATACTCACAGGGCCACAACCACACAGGGCCCTCAACCATGTCACCTATGCTTCCCTGGACTTCACCCTCCAGCCCGGATCCTCCAGGTCCCAAGCCCAGGGGTGGCTCAAATTCAGCAAGAGTTTTCAATTTTCCCAAGGCACACTGAACAGTTTTCTCCTAATCCATTTGTGGGAGTGTAATCTGACTTAAAACCAATGGACTAAACTAGAAATGTGGATCAAAATTCAAGTGAATTAGCTTTGGGCCAAGAGTTCCATGTCTGTGAATGTGTCCTAAGTAAACAGTCAAATAAGCAAGTATGCTTACTGTCGTTGATGTCGAGGGAAACCAGAAGCAACCTGCCCCACAATAAAGGGTTAGTGAAGTAAACCAGAGTAATGTCAAACAGTCAGGGATAACACTGTAGCCATTAAAAATTATGTCTGTACATCCAATTTGTTGACATGAAAAGAAGGCCATAGCCAAATATTAAGTGGAGGGCAGGGAAACATCAGAAGAGGGCATGTATACTTATATGTATGTATATTTTATATGTCAGGAAAATAATAGTTTTAAAATCAGTGATTCTTCCTGAGCTCTGCAATTGTGTTAGCAAACTGTGTTTCAGGTGTGACAGGTGTCTCACACACACAGACATCCCTGCCTGTGGGACAGCCTGAACTTTGCCGCACCTGCCCCTCTCAGCCCAATCAGACATTCCCTTTTATTGGGCTGGTTTCCTTTTCTTCTTTGCCAAAACCATGCCTTTCCAACAAAAGAATATTAACCTAACAAGTTTTGTTGCTGACTGCAATTTATGTCCCTTTATGCAAATATTGTTTGTTGCTTTCAAGTCTACCATGTTGTATTTCAAAACTTTTATTTTTCTGCAACTTGATCATTTTTAAATATTCTGGAGTATTTTAAATACATATAGAAAAGTATAGAATAATATGATAAATACCTGTCTATACTAATAAAAGGGTAACATGCTAATTAGACCAGACATCTTCTGGACATCCTTCTGGACATCCAAGAACTCTGTGTGGGTGTGGGTGTGCGAGTGTGTATAGCTCAGGTCCATGTTCATGCACACACCCATGTAGAAAAAGCCACAGTGGTGGGGACCAAGGCAGAGGCGGTTAGGGGTGTCCAGGCCAGCTGAGGAGGGCAGTTAATGGCAACCAGGCAGGCAGATAGGTGAGCAGTTAGGAGCCAGCAGTCCCAGATTATAAGAGGGATGTCCAACTGCCAGTTTAGGGATCAGGCCATCCCCTGAGAGGTTCCGGAATGAAGAAGGTGCAGGCTTGGCTGAGGGTACCCCCGATTACCCCCCATGCATGAATTTTGTGCATGGGGCCTCTAGTAGAAGATAAATAAATTCCAACAGAAATGGCATCAGACCACAGAGAGAGCAGAAGGCTTGGCTCTACTCCAGGCTACAAAGTTTCAATAGTAGAAGATAAATAAATCCCAGATCCCAGGGACTCTGCTTTGGTCCCTGGAAGGAGTGGCTGGCATGCAAACCACCACAAGCCCCTCGCCCAGGCCTTCCATGCCCCAAGGGAACCCCCACCCTGATCCAGGACACCCTTCAGGGCAAACCAGCTGGCCCCCACCCATCCACCAGGCTTTTATCCTATCTAATAAAAGAGTAACATGCAGATTAACCAGCACTGCACACACAAGATGGCTGCCCCCATGTGGTCAAGGATGTCTGCCCCCATGTGGATATAATATGGCCACTACAAGATAGCCAGCAGAGAAAAACAGTTGGGAGGGAACAGGCCTACAAGGGAGGGAAGTTGGGGGCGATCAAACCTGTAGGGGAGAGCAGTTAGTGTTGACCAGGCTGGCAGAGGAGGGAAGTTGAGGGTGACCAGGCCTGCAAGGGAAAGCAGTTGGGGGAGACCAGACCTGCAGGGGTGGGTTGTTGGGAGGGACCAGGCCTACAGGGGAGGTCAGTTGGGAGGTACCAGGTCTGCAAGGGAGGGCAGTTGGGGGTGATCAAGCCTGTAGGGGAGGGCAGTTAGGGGTGACCAGGTCAGCAAAGGAGGGAAACTGGAGGCAAACAGGTTGGCAGGGAATCAATAAGACATCAATAAAGCTGGCAAGTAAGTGGTTAGGGGGTGATCAGTCTGGAAGGCAAAAGCAGTTAGGGGCAATCAGGAACACAGGCAGGTGAGCAGTTGGGAGCCAGCAGTCGTGGACTGTGAGTCGGACATCCCTCAAGAGGTCCTGGATTGAAGAAGGTACAGGCTAGGCTGAGGGACAACTCCCCCCACATCTGAACAAATTTTGTTCACCGGGCTTCTAGTGTTAATATAAGTGTGCATTTTTTACCTATTGAGTCATTAATTAATTATTAATTATTGTCAATTATTAATTGTTAAGATTTTATGTTAATTATGTCAGCAAATATTTTTAAAACCTTGCAATGGACAAGGGGCTCTATTGGAAAAAATGTTTATACTAAAAAACATGGCTTTGAACTTTTGATTTTCACAAGAAATTATATTAGGAAAAAAAATGTTTTTATCCACAAATGACAGATTATATACTGTGGTACATTGAGAATTGACTTAGGTCTTCTGAATCTTAAACTGAAAGTAGTTTACTTCAAATTATTTCTACCTTGTACCAAGTTTTCATTCAAGATATATTAAAATTCTTTGTAATGCTAATATTTATAATATAATATGGCCAGTGGGTATATTGATGGTCCTTGATTAAATATCAAATTCCTGTGTTAGATGACAAACAAATGTTTCACTAAAGGGGGATAATGTATCAAGATATATTATTTAGTTATACTAAGAAATTGCTATGTGTTATTTTCTTCTGAATATGCTATGCTAATGTAATCACATTTTATCTTAAAATCATTCTTAAGTAACTATATTATAGCATTTTAATTTAACCCAAGACAATGTTTGTAATAGAAAAGCTAGGTTATATAATTCTAAGCAATATTATTTTAATATGCTTAATGCAGTTCACATCTTAAAATCTTACATTATGGACAAGCACTAGTTTACTTAGAGATAATAGTAGAACACATTAGTTACAAATTCACTAAAATATTTTACAAATTGACAGGCCTCTCTATTCAGGCTTATTATTACACAATAACTAAATAACAATGAATCTTATGTTGATTGCATGCTTGAATGAAGCACTGAAGGTCTGTTAAACTTTATGGATTCAAAGCATAAGCCCCATGGACTGCTTACCAGAGATGAGATTTAACAGACCGGTGTATCCTCCCCTCATTTGTCATGCTGTCACTGGCTTGACGGCTCTGGAAAGCAACTTTTCATAGAAAAAAAAAATACCACTGTCTCTCCAAGCCTAATAGGAAATATATATAGAGAAAGTAACAAAAATCATTCCTTTTTATAGCCATTAACTCACATATAAATAAAAATGTAAAGCTGAAGTAAATGAAGATGTGAGTGAATATTCATTTTTTAAATCTACATGGTTTTCTCTTTGTATTCACAGATATTCAAATTGCTTCATAAATTTGTTCTTAAAAACACTGCTTGGAAAATTATTGTCGCTTTATTTAATTAAATATCTCCTGACATTAAGGGCTATGTTTTCTCATTTCAGAATTTAAAATTTTCATAATAAAAATCATTTTTCATTTATTTGAATAAAAATTACTATTTAAATTAGTGTTTATTTTTTTGATTGTTGAAACTTAAATTTGAATGAAGCCAAAATTCCTTGACCAAGTTATTAATATAACATAGATATAACAGGTATCAAGGCATTCAAAAACTTACAGAGTTTTAAAATATTTTTACGGAATAAAATAGCTTTAATTCAAATATACAAACTTCACTCATTCTCTGAAAGTACATAGGAAATATATCATTGGAATACTTTAGTTAAAGGTCATAAACAGTGATAAAAAAAACTTATGGCATGGCTAAGTGAAAAAAGTATATTTTTATGGTAATGATAAATTCTCTATAATATAACAAAAGTCCATGGTAACACAAAAATCAGCTAATGATATCCTAATTTCCTAAGGTAGATATTAGAATGAAACTAATTTTCAAATTCATTGGTAGAAAATGACATAACCATTATCATTTATCTATGCATCTAAAAGTGCTAATGGTTACTGAGTTTATGGATTTACCACTTATCAATTCACTATTTATTAGCTCCACATAAAATTTTATAAGGAATGCTGTGGAATCAATCCTTTTTTTTTTTTGCTTTGTAATTTTATGCATTAAGAACTAATTTATTTTAAAATAGCCAAAAAGCAACATTCTTGGTCTTTCTCAACACAAAGGAACAACAATAATTAGTAGTCTATTTCATATATAAGTTCTACATTTTTATATCTTTATTGGAATTAAAATTATAATATATAAAATTATGTTAATCATGTATATTATTAGGAGAGTATAGTTTTTTAATGTTTATTTATTTTTATTGAATTTGTTGGGATGACACTGGTTAACAAAATTATACAAGACTCAGATGTACAGTTTTATAGCACATCATCTGTACACTGTGTGTTCACCACCCCAATCAAGTCTCTATCCATCACCACTTTTCCCCTGTGTGCCTTTCTTGTCCATGAACTTTTTCTTTCTTTTTCTTTTTTTGCTTAATCTCCCCTCAGAGAGAAATTATATGAAATAATAATTTTTTTGCTTTATACTAATATGGCATTATATACATTAATTATCTGTCACAATACTGTATTGCAAATGTGATCAAAGAGTATAATTACTAAAAGGTGGTGTTTTAGAAGTCTACCTTTTGTTATAACAAGTCAAGACATGACTGAAATGATCCTCACATGCTGTGGAATAAGCCCAGTTAGAGCTTGTTCACATTTTAAACCCACTCTAGGACAACAAATAAAAGGAGGTGTCCAAACTCATTTCTATCACATTCAGTAATGACCTTGAGTGCATGCAAATGTGAGATTTACTCCCTGGAGCTCTGTGACAATTCTATGATTCAACTGTGAAATTAGAGTAGCTTGTACCTAAAATGGAATTTCACACATACTGAATGAGCAGTATGTTTCTTTAGTTCTGGTAGTTAAAAAAATAAAGCAGAGATTTGTATTTACATTTATTTTTGTGAACCATATCTTAGAAGTAACAAACGTTCAATACATATGTTTAATTCCCAAATCAATTATTATGTCTTAATAACTACATATGGATTGAAGTAGTAATGAATACCTGAGCTCTTAGGGAATTGCAATATGAAAGTTTAAGATATATGTATATATATACTCTCTCTCTCTCTCTCTCTCTCTCTCTCTCTCTCTCTCTCTCTATATATATATATATATATATATATATATATATATATATATACTGAGTGGCCAGATTATTGTGATCTCTGAAAGCATAATAATCTGGCCACTCAGTGTGTGTGTGTGTGTGTGTGTGTGTGTGTGTGTGTGTGCGTATACAGTGTGTGTATAGATTATATATATATACATATATATGTGTATATATATGTGTATATATATCCATCCTATCTAATAAAAGAGTAATATGCAAATTGACCATACCTTCAATCAAACCATGCCCACAGGAACACCCACCAGCTAATCAAGAGCAAATTATGCAAATAAACCCCAACCAAGATGGCTGCGGCCACTGAAAGCAGGAGGGAGGCTTGGGTTTTCTCGGCAATAGAGGAAGACAACCTTTCCACCTGCCCTTGCTGGCCTAGGCCTCCATTCAATGTTACAAAGTTTTAGTTATAAAAGATACATAATCCCAACAGAAATGGCAGCCACCACAGAGCTGGAGAGAGAAGAGGCTAGGGGTTGCCAGGGCGATGGAGGAAGCCAAGCTTCTGCAGCCCTAGCACCTAGGCCTTCACTGTAGGTTACAAAGTTTCAAACAGAAATGGCTGTTGCTATGGAGAGAGCAGAAGGCTTGGCTCTGCTCTAGGCTACAAAGTTTCAATTGTAGAATATAAATTAACCACAGATACCAAGGCCTCCACTTGGGTCGCTGGGGGGCATGGCCAGCCTGCAAACCACCACAGGCCCCTTGCCCAGGCCACCCCATGCCCCAAGGGAACCCTCATCCTGATCTGGGACACCTTTCAGGGCAAACCAGCTGGCCCCCACCCATGCACCAGGCCTCTATCCTATCTAATAAAAGAGTAATACACAGATTGACCATCACTCCAACACACAAGAGAACTGCTCCCATGTGGTCAAAGATCCTGCCCCCATGTGGACACAAGATGGCCACCACAAGAAGGTCAGCAGGAGAGGACAGTTGGTGGGTTCCAAGCCTGCAATGGAGGACAGTTGGGAGAGACCAGGCCTGCAAGGGATGGAAGTTGGGGATGATCAAACCTGCAGGGGAGGGCAGTTAGGGGTGACCAGGGCTGCAGAGCAGGGATGTTGGGGGCAAACAGTCTGGCAGGGGAGCAGTTAGACATCAATTAGGCTGACAGGGTAGTGGTTAGCGGGTGATCAGGCTGGCAGGGAGAAAGGGTTTTAGGCAATCAGGAAGGCAGGCAGGTGAGCAGTTTGGAGCCAGCAGTCCTGGATTGTGAGAAGGATGTCCAACTGCCCTTTTACACCAGACCCTGGTAGGATCGGGCCTCCAACGGGCAGTCAGACATCCCTAGAGGGATCCCAGATTGGAGAAGGTGCAGGCTGGGCTGAGGGACACCACCCTTCCCCATACCCCCCGTGAACAAATTTTGTACACCAGGCCTGTAGTATATATACATATATTGGAGGCCTGGGCATGAATTTGTGCATGGGAGGGGTTCAGCCAGCCTGACCAGGGAAATCAGACATGGGCAGTTGGCCAGCCTGCCTGCTAGTCAAACTCCTGGTCAAGGGGACAATACACTGAGTATATATATATATATATATATATATATATATATATATATATATATTCTCTCTCTCTCTCTCTCTCTCTCTCTCTCTCTCTCTATATATATATATATATATATATATATATATATATATATATATATATATATGGTAGGGAAATTCATGCATGGGTGGGGTCCTTAGGCCTGCCCAGCTATTAGGGCAAATTGGGGGCAGGCCGATCAGGGCCCAGCTAGAGAGGAGGTGATGGTTGCCAGGCTGGGCGCAGATGGAATAGACACTGGATGCCAAGCTCCCATTGTCAGTGTCCCACCACCATGCAGTTCCCCACCTACACCTCACCCCTCATCTTCCCTTGCTGCTGTGCCACCACTGAGGTAGGCAGGTGGTGGACTGATCAGGGCCTGTTTGTCAGGGGGAGGGATGGGGCCTGGGAGGTTGACCACCAACCCGAGGAGGGAGCCAGCCCTCAGGCTCCCTGGGAAAGGGACTGAGTCCACCAACACCCATCCCCAGTTCTCTGTCCCAGCCCGGGTCTGGCCCTGATTTATGTGATTGGGGCCTGCTAGCGGGGCGTGGAGGGGGGTGAGTGGGGGAGAAAAGTACTGCGGGAGTTGGCCAGCTGGGGGATATTGGCTACGGGAGTACACTGACCACCAGGGGGCAGCTCCTGCATTGAGCATCTGCCCCTGGTAGTCAGTGCACATCAGTGACCTGTCATTATGGTTGTTTAGGTTTATATAGATATAGATTAGATATAGATATA
Source organism: Antrozous pallidus (assembly GCA_027563665.1). Classification (NCBI taxonomy): domain Eukaryota; kingdom Metazoa; phylum Chordata; class Mammalia; order Chiroptera; family Vespertilionidae; genus Antrozous; species Antrozous pallidus. The sequence goes on from CM050514.1 coordinate 101,886,641, forward strand.
GATATAGATATAGATATAGATATAGATATAGAAATAGAAATAGAAATAGATATAGATATAGATATAGATATAGATATAGATATAGATGATATAGATATAGATATAGATATAGATATAGATAGAGATAGAGATAGAGATATAGATATAGAAATAGAAATAGATATAGAAATAGATTAGATATAGACATAGATATAGATATAGATATAGATATAGATGATATAGATATAGATATAGATATAGATATAGATATAGATATAGATGATATAGATATAGATATAGATATAGATATAGATATAGATATAGATATAGATAGAAAGATAGATATAGAAAAATAGATATAGATAGATTAGATATAGACATATAGATATAGATATAGATATAGATATAGATATAGATATATAGATATAGATATAGATATAGATATAGATATATAGATATAGATATTAAGCATTGCTCCGTATTCTTCAGATTTAACTCAGCCAGGCAAGAGCTGAAGTCTAACAAAAAGAAATAATCTCACTCTTATTCTTGCTATAAACTACCTACTACCTGCCAATGCCAAGGTAATGCTTGGGTAACTTTAACTATTAAACTGGGGAATAATTTTTATTGGTTCAGATAATTTAATTGGGATTTATTTTACACGGTTCTACATTGTTCTACTTTACATATTTGAAATGCATGCATACTTTTCTATTTCTTAAATTTGTGACTTTACCATTCTGTAAGAGAATGGAGGTGACATATAAAATTCTGTATCATAATAGCTTCTTATTTACGTCCACATTCAATTTAAAAGATAAAATGTATTAGAACTACTCTCAGAGTAGGTAGATGAGTGTTTTTAGTGCACAAGTCATTGGAAGGAAAAATCCTTACTTCAATCTACATGAATGCTGCATTGATGCCGCACCTGAAACTAAAAATACCTTAAATAAAATAAGGAAATATCTGCATAGTTTTGCATCTTTACCATGTTAATTTTCACAATGAATATTAATGAAACAGTATGCATTGTTGTTCAAGCATGACTGTCTGGAGTCTAGTGTGTGTATGTGTATGGGATTCTTGTTCTGCAGAACATGTTTTGAGTGATGCTGTCTAATAACTTTTATTGCAGCATGTTGCCTTTGTGTCAGAGTACAGTTTTAAGATGAAAGAAAGCATTTATCACCACTCTCTTAGTCTATGGAGTGATCATAGGACATGGGATAAAGAGGTCCTCCATTATCTGTATATTGCAGGCTTAAAGTAACATGAGTGCAAAAATAAGACAAAAACATTCCTGAGTTCTTTCAAGGTATTCATCTATAATATGGAATGATTCCATCTTATGTTTCTGAAGAGAGAAACTTGAGGAAATCATTCTTTGAAAGGTCTTATTCCTAGTTCATATATAATTCTACATTTGTTTTGTACCATAGATGACAGGATGTTGAAGTACCACCCCAAGAATATCATAGTTACCATAGTTACCGGGAACTGGCTGTTCTGCCCATAGCTTGGTACCACAAGAATGGGGTCATACATTTTGTATAGCTAAAAACCTTGTTTTGCCTAAATTAATGTTCACTTTTATCTTCATTTTATTTTTTAAATATATATTTTATTCATTTCAGAGACGAAGGAACAGAGAGAGAGAGAAACATCAATGATGAGAGAGAATCATTGATCTGCTGCCTCCTACACACCCCCTACGGGGATCGAGCCTACAACCCAGGCATATGCCCTTGACTGGAATCGAACCTGGGACCCTTCAGTCTGCAGGCCAAAACTCTATACACTGAGCCAAACCAGGTAGGGGTAATGCTTTTATTTTTACATAACTTATAATACTATACTAGTCAACTCCAGAATAGCCTTTACTCTTTAATTACAAAGTGAATACATTTCTTATTAAGTGAATTTTTTTTGCCACCTTATCTCTGAATTTCAGTTCTTGGATAAAAGTTACTTGTATACTATCAACCTCTTAGGAGGATTTTCTTGTGTTACATTAATGCTTATTTCAAAAGTCATTGTTTTAAAGTGATGAAACTGTTCTTTTTTTTCTTTAACAATACTGGGAACTATTTCTCCCGAATATTTCAGAATTGTTTAAGAAACTATTTAAACTTTCTAAACATAAACTAAGCCATAATATTAGGAATAAGGTGTTTTCCACTCACTAAATTAAAAAAAAAAGAATCTGTTGATATTGTGTGGATCCAACTTGGCTATTGAAAAGAAGTTGTTTCATGTTCTAAATGGCATCATAGAACTTTCCTGTATCCATTAACTAAAGTGCTTATCAATCTCTTCATATTGTAAAAGAGCTTGGTAAAAGCCATACTTAGTATATACTTTGACTTAATAACCCTGCTGATTCAGAGAGAAGTGGCTTTTCAGTGAGTTAGTTCGCCATTAAAAAGATGTTAGTGGTAACAGAGGACTGAGGAATAGGACTTCTTATACATAAGAAGCATGGAGGGAAAATGCTTCCAGTTCTTAACTCTGAGATCCTGTATGCATGCATATAACCATAACCAATGGATACAAGACACTGGGGCAGAGGGGCAGGTGAGGGCATGTACTGAGGGGTAGGGAAGGCTGGGGGGAGGTCAATGGGAGGGGAAAAAATGAAACATATGTACTACTATTTGTAATACTTTAAAGAATAATAATAACAATAAAAAAGAAATGACCAGTAAGCAAAATAATAATAATAATAATAATAATAATAATAATAATAATCAGGAAACTAAAGAAGTTCCACATTTCTTGGGGCACTAGTTCCCAGCTCTCCACGGTATGGGTTGGATACTGTTCTCTCATTTATATATGTTTTATTGTGTGTGCATCACATATCATTCATCAGATTTCAAAAAATTGTTTATAACATATCACAGGCTTCTTTATGGCAATATTATTTGTCTATAACACCCCCATTTTTCATATCTTACATATAAATCGTGCTCAGTAAATGTTCAATGAATTCATGAATTTAAAACTAGTAAAATTATTCTGCTCAAAATTACTTTGCTTGAAATATTAATTTATTTGCCCCTGAAACATTTATTTTGATAGAACCTGATTATTTTTACAGGATTTCTCAGCCAATGAAAGAACTAATCCTTTCTTAAGCAAAGTACCCCTTAAAGGGTAAATTTAGTCACTAGCACTGAAGACAAAAAGCTTGTCTCTTTATCCACTGGCAGTGCCCCCAGAGGCTCTACCCAACAGAGAACGAGCCTCACAAGAGGCCTTCACAGGCATCTCCTTCCACTCATGCACTAACCGGCGCTCTCACGGTGTGATTTCTGACTCTAAGAGTGGAGGCAGCAATAATTCAAAATCCTGCTTTTGCTAAGAGTACTGGCATCTAACTCTACTCAGAAATTCCTGAGAATAATGCAAAATTATACTCAGGAATGACCACGTTGGAGTTGGAAAATATCCTTTTCCTTTTCACAGAATCCACTGCTGATAGGTGCATCTGTATACAACACAGTCCTGACCACATCAAGTGAATCTTGAACCTGGGCCACATCTCTTTCTTTTGTTGTATATCCACAATATGTCAAAAGGAAAACATACCTATTTTGATGTGCTGTTACAAGATGAATATGCCCATGTTTATAACCAAAAAGTTTTGTTCTATTCAGATCGGTGCTATGATCCTTACCCTTAAAGTTCACTTCATAGTTTGGGTCCCCTTTAGTCATCTGATGTTATACAAACCACATTGGTGGATTTCTTAGACCCATGACAACTCTTATTTTAAATTTGAATTCTTTAATGTTTAGAGTATTACATATGTCTCCCCCCGCCCCCCCACTGACTTCTCCCCAGCTACTTGCATCCCCAGCTATTTGCATCCCCAGCACATACCTTCACCACCCTAGTATCTGTGTTCTTGGGTTGTGCTTATATGAATGCATGCAAGTCCTTTGGTTTATATCTTACCTCCCCCGTCTCCTGTCTTCCCTCTGAGGTTGGACAGTTTGTTCTATGCTATTATCTCTGGATCTTTTTTGTTCATCAGTTTATGTTATTCATCATGGAGAACAGCTACAGTGTTCGGACAGGATCAAGCCTTGGACTGACTTGTGGCAAAAACATATACAAGTCCCAGCGTGGAGGGCAAAGCCCTCACAGCACAATTATATCCAAAAGACTATGGTTGTAAGTTTGACCTTATAGTCAGACCCTGCAGGCCTAGGTAGCTAAGGTATGTGGGCTGCGGGGGGTGCCTAAACAAAGCTTGATAGAGTTCGGAGAATGGCAACAATAGAAAGGAAACAGATTTGAAACTCGCAAGAACATTGTAAACATCTTGCCCTTGTCATGCTTTGTGTGACCTGACTATAAAATAAAGCTTTGGCTTACAGGCAGAGTCACTGTTTCCTCATCTAGGCACAGTGATCCACCTGGTCCCAACCGTATTTTCTTGTCTGTCTTCTTTAATACTTCACTACCCCTCCTCAGCTTCACCCCTGGCCTGGCCATGCTGGATTTGGTTAAGTTCATTATATTCCACAAACTAGTGAGATCATGTGATATTTATATTTCCTTAGGCTAATGATCCCCAGGTCCATCCATGCTGTTGCAAATGGTAAAAGTTCCTTCTGTTTTTACAGCAGCATAGTATTTCATTATGTAGATGTACCACCATTTTTTAGTCCACTCATCTGTTGATGGACACTTAAGCTGTTTCCAAATTTTAGCTATTGTAAATTGTGCTGCTATGAACATAGGGGTGCATATATCCTTTTGGATTGGTGTTTCTGATTTCTTAGGATATTTTCCTAGAACCGGGGTTACTAGGTCAAATGGCAGTTCTGTTTTCAATTTTTTTTCAGAAAATCCCTAAGGTTTTCCAGTTTCTGCACCAGTCTGCATTCCCATGAGCAGTGCAAGAGGGTTCCTTTTTTTTATATCCTCACCAGCATGTTTGTTGATTTGTTGATGACAGGTGTGAGATGGTACCTCATTGTTGTTTTGATTTGCATCTCTCAGATTACTAGAGACTTTGAGCATGTTTTCATATGTTTCTTGGCCTTCTGTATGTCCTCTTTTGAAAAGTGTCTATTTAGGTCCTTTGCCCATTTTTGGATTGAATTGTTATGAGTTACCTATAAATTTTGGATAATTAAACCCTATTCTCCCATGCAGTGAGCTTTCTTGTTATTTTGTTGATGGTTTCTTTTGCTGTGCAGAAGCTTTTTATTTTCATGAAATCCCATTTGTTTATTTTCTCCTTAGTTTTCATTGCCCTAGGAGCAGTATCAATAAAGATATTGCTATGACATATGTCTGATATTTTGTTGCCTATGAATTCTGCTAAGATATTTATGGTTTCCCATCTTACAATTAAGTCCTTTATCCATTTTGAGTTTATTTTTGTGTATGGTGTAAGTTGATAATATAGTTTCATTTTTTTTCATGTATCTGTCCAATTTCCCAACGCCATTTATTGAAGAGACTGTATTGACTCCACTGAATGCTCTTATCTCCTTTGCCAAATATTAATTGGGCATAATGCTTGGGTCAATTTCTGTGTTCTCTGTTCTGTTCCATTTGTCTATATGTCTGTTTTTGTGCCAGTACCAGTTTTAAGAATAGTGAATTTGTAATATAGCTTGATATCTGGTCTTGTAATCCCTCCAACTTTGTTCTTTTTTCTCAGAATTGCTGGAGCTAGTCTGGGTCTTTTTTATTTCAGATGAATTTTTCGAGTGTTCATTCTAGGACTATGAAATATGCTGTTAGTATTTTAATGGGGAGTGCATTGAATCTATAAATTGCTTTGGGTAGTTTGGACATTTTAATGATGTTGATTCTACCAATCCATGATAGGGTATATTCTCCCATTTGTTTATGTCTTCCTCTATCTCTTTTTTAAGATACTGTAGTTTTCTGAGTATAGGTCTTGTATGTTTTTAGTTGTTTATTCCTAGGTATCTTAATTTTTTTGGTGCAAAGGTAAATGGGATTTTTTTTAGTTTCTTTTTCTGTGAGTTCATTATGTATACTAATAAAAAAGTAACATGCAAATTGGTCACAATGCCCTCACAGTAACAACCGAATAGCAGGCTGCATGGGGTGACTAGGCCAGCAGGGAGGTTAGTGAGGGGTGACCAAACGACTGACCAGCAGGCTGCGTGGGGCAACCAAGCCAGCAGAGGGGCAGTGATGAGTGACCAGGCCAGCAGGAGGGAGCATTTGGGGGCAACCTGGCTGCCGGGGGGGTGGCGCTAAGAGGTGACCAGGCTGGAGGAGGAGGGGGGCAGTTAGGGGCGACCAGGCAGGCAGGCAAGTGAGCAGTTAGGAGCCAGTGGTCAAGGATTGTGAAAGGGATCCTAGATTGAAGAGGGTCTAGGCTGGACTGAGGGCCCCCCTTCCATGCACAAATTTCATGCACTGGGCCTCTAGTTGATGTATAAAAAACAATATATTTCTATATTTAAGAATTAATTTATTATGTTTAGTAGTTTTCTGGTGGATTCTTTAGGGCTTTCTATTTACAATATCATGCCATCTGCAAATAATGACAGTTTTACCCCTTCTTTTCCAATCTGGATGCCGTTTATTTCTTCTTCTTGTCTGATCGCTGTAGCTAGCACTTCCAGTACTATGTTGAACAGGAGTGGTGAGATTAGGCATCCTGCCTTGCTCCTGTTCTTAGGCAAAATGGATTTAGTTTTTTTTTTCCCATTGAGTCTGATGTTGGCTGTCAGTTTGTCATAAAGGGCTTTTATTATGTTGCAGTATGATCCCTCCACTTTGCTGAGAGATTTTGTCATGAAAGAGTGTTGAATTTTGTCAAATGCTTTTTCTGCATCAATTGATATGATTATGTGATTTCTGTCTCTCAGTTTGTTTATGTGATGTATCATGTTTATTGATTTTTAGATATTGTTCCATCCTTGCATCCCCAGAATAAATCCCACTTGCTCATGGTGTATTATTTTTCTAATGTAATGCTGGAATCAATTTGCTAGACTTTTGATGAGGATTTTAGCATCTATTTTCATCAGGGATATTGGCCTGTATTTCTCTCTCTTTGTAGTGTTTTTATCTGGTTTTGGAATTAGGGTGATGCTGGCTTCATAAAAAGAGCTTAGAAGTGTGCCTTCCTCTTGAATTTTGGAACAGTATTAGGAGGATAGGTTTTAGTTCTTTGAATGTTTGGCAAAACTCCCCTGTAAAGCTGTTTGGACCAGGACTTTTGTATGTTGTAAGTTTATTATTATTATTATTATTATTATTATTATTACTGCTTCAATTTCATTGATAGTTATCTGCCTATTCAGGGTTTTTTTTATTCTTTGTGATTGAGTTTTGGAAGGTTGTATAGTTCTAGGAATATGTCCATTTTGTCTAAATTGTCCATTTTGTTTTAGTAGAGTTGTTCGTAGTATTTTTTACAATCCTTTGTATGTCTGTTGGATCAGTAGTTACTTCACCTCTATCATTTTTGATTTTGTTTATTTGGGTCTTCTCTCTTTATTCTTGGTGAGCCTGGCTAGAGGTTCATCAATCTTGTTTATCCTTTCAAAGAACTAGCTCTTGGTTTTATTGATCTTTAGTTTTTTGTTGTTGTTGTTGTTGTTGTTGTTTGTTTTGGTCTCTTAGTCATTTCTTTCTCCTCTAGTCTGTTATTTTCTTTCTTCTGCTTACTCTTGTTTTGTTTTTGTCTTTCTCTTTCTAATTTTTTAAGTTGTAGGGTTAGATAATTTATTGCCATTTTTTTTTCTATTTTTTGAGGTAGGCCTGTAAAGCTATGAACTTCCTTCTCAGGGCTGCTTTCACTGTGTCCCATAGATTTTGGATTGTTGTGTTTGCATTGTCATTTCTTTTCAAGATGCTTTTTATTTTTTCTTTGATCTCCGATAATCCAATCATTGTTTAATAGCATCCTAGTTAGCCTCTAAGTTCTTGATTTTTTTCATTGTTTTTATTGTAATTCGTTTCTAATTTTATGCCACTGTGATCTGAGAAGAAGCTTGATATGATTTTTGTCTTCTTGAATTGAGGGCCCATGGCAACTCTTCAATACTTGCTCTAAGATGAGTATTCACAGTTCATGGGGCATGGAGACCCATAGCACATAGCCTGTCATCTTTCTTATAACTGCTGAGCCCAGCGATTGTTAAAGAAATTTAATGGAAAGAAAATAGATGTACAACAACAAAAATAGGTCAGTGGTAGACCCAACAACTGAGTCTCACTCTCAGCATGACGGGCTCATAGACTTATGTAATGAGGGTCAGTACAAGGAAGTCGGGCAAATTTTTTTTTCTTGAGTGAAAATCTATTTGCCTCTATCTCCTCCTGAGGGCTTTTCTCTAAGATGATTTGTTGGACAACTTTGGGCATTTTGCTAGCTATTAAACTAAGAGTGGCAACGAGTATTTGAAACTGTTCCTATGTACACCCTAAACCCAAGATGGGGCAACCTCACCCATATGTCTTCAACATCGATGAGTTCACCATACTTTTTCCTCTAGAAATATCCATGACACTATGAAAGCACGTGCAAAGAAATATGGTGCACCTTGGGGAATTTATTTTCCTGAACTTTAGCTATTAGTCCTCAATTCAGAATTCTATCTCCATTAAAACAGCTGTGCATCCTGAAAGGACACAGTGGGGCATTCCATATTCATTGAAAAGCATTAATTTTGGAAAGATAGTAAAAGGACAAATTTTGGTTTCCTTGGACCCCACCATCCTCAAAAGGACTTTTCCCCCTTAGAAATCTTAATAAGATTATGGAGCATTCCAGGATCCTCCAATATGATTAAGGATTATATTATATATTCAGTATTGCCATCCTCTCTATATCCAGGTCTGCAGAAATACCACATACCTTTCTTCATCTAAATATCTTATATTTAACTTAGCGTGAGCTTAAAAATATCGCAGTATAGAACAAGATCTCTGCAGTCTGGCTACATTATCTCTACCTGGAAAATTCCTAACACTTTGTCATTTCACTTCCATTTTTACTTTACATTTGCAATGTAAAATTAAAAATAACTACATTAGAATTAAAATAAATTAAATGTGAGATTTTGTAGAAGAATCTAGATTGAGGCTCAATAAACTTAGTTCTTATTTCCCTCCACATGTTTATATAAACTCTGTGAAGTCTTCTACATGCAGTCCAAATTTTATATCACTGCTTGTTCACAGTTTTTGAAAATATATTAGTATCTTCTATCATTAGCTGTGTGTGTTTCTTACCTTACATTCTAACTAAACAGCTTTAGTGTTAGTCATAATTGATTTAGTATTTTCTGCCTTGCATAATAAAGCCTTGCCAAGGTTACAGTTAGTTCAATTATTTTCTTTTAAGAATCAGCACTTTCCTATTTTAATTGCCCTTGATAAGTATTTCCAAACACAATTGTTCTAAATAGAGCATAACCTGTTCACACTCATCAAGGCCACCACTAAATGACCTGCTACAGTGATCTGCTACTGATAAGAGTGGGGCAGACTGCTGAGTGGACATGTTCTGTAATGCTCGTCCTCAGACTTCCTTTCAGAGAAAAGTTCCCGAATATCAGCAAGAGTTTTAGTAATCTTTTCCTTCCTGAGAAAAGTGCGGTGTTCCCTGTGTATCCACAGGCCTGCTAATCATAGAATAAGGCAAACTTTCTCTGCCCCTTACAAACCATGTGCAAATATTCATTTTGATAAAAAAAAAACAAGCAGATTTTACTTTCCAACTATTGTCTTGTTCGTCTTACATGAGGACTGGGCTCTTTCATTTTACTATCTTAGGCTGGTTCTATCAAATGATTGACTTTTAACTATGCAAACCCTTATGCAGGCTTTATCACCAGATTGGAGTGGGTTTAGTGAATTCAGATATTTTCTGAAAACAGAGAAATAAACTCATAAACAACCTCATCTTAGTAACTGCATTAGCTGCATAACTGCTATAAAAAACCCTACCATTTCAAGTTTTGTAATCTTGCAGAGCATGCCTAATTCCTGTTCTGTATCCATAAATTATATAAATGTTAAAAATAATCACCACCCATTGAATTTTACAAAGCATGGGCTTAGAATTCACTAAGACAGTCTCCAGGATAAACCTCCGTTTCACATATGAAGACATTTGCTCGGGAAGAGTACGTGACTCCGTCACGGCTGGTAAATGGCTGGGATGGGACTGAAGCCAGTGCCTCTGGGCTCTGGAGCCATAATCCCGCCCTGGTGTCTCGTGGCCTCTTCCACTCCGGGTAGCGAGGGTGGCCTCCTTGAGGTGCAGGGACTAAACCATCTGCCTTCTCCCTCCCAGACCAAGGGGTTAATCTTTGTCACTCATTCTTTTCTTCGCAGGTGAGAGAGCCTGCAGTCCAGCTCACCCATGCTATGCATTCCAGCTCTAAGAGAGTGTTCTTTCTCCCCTCCATTTTCAGTCTCTTTTTACTTCGTGTCACATAGCACTTCTCTCATTCTTTTCCACTTTCACACACACACAAAAATGCTTAGTTTAAAAGTACCTACTAACAAAAGTAGATTTCTATTTGCCTAGTGAACAAGCTCTCACAGTTTACTGGATGAGATTTTGTTTTAAAATACTTTTTAGTGCCATGATTGCTGAGGCTGAGGACATAGGAGCTGCTGCATCACTACTTATTTATTCATCTCCTTTTAGAGGAGATGAAAGAGAAATTACTTTTAATTTTGGGGTCAATTTAAAATTCCAAAAACCAGAACGTTGTTATTACTGTTTTTTTTAATTCATAAGCATATTATTCACTTATTAACTCACTCAGTAAATATTAATTAAGTGGTTACTATATGCCAGACATTGAGGAAAAGCTGAGGACAACGTAGAGGAGTAGATTGTTCTCATGGAATTTACATGCTGTGAGAGAAACAGACAAAAACTCAGTAAGCCATTGCGCAAGCCAGCTAGTTTTAGATATGGGTAAGTTCTATAAAGAAACTAAATCTGGCCCTAATCAGTTTGGCTCAGTGGGTAGAGCATCGGCCTGCAGACTATAGGGTCCTGGGTTCAATTCCAGTTAAGGGCACAAGCCCAGGTTCCAGGCTCAATCCCCAAGAGTGGAATGTGCAGGAGGCAGCTAATAAATGACTCTCATTATTGATGTTTTTTTCTCTCTCCCTCTTCCTAACCTGAAATAAATAAATATATATATAAACCAAATCTAGACAGTATTGTATGAAAGAGACTGGATGATGCTAGGAGTCAGCAAGGCTTCAGAGGAGGCTGTTTCTACAGAGAACCAAATAAATGAAGAGGAAGGGCCATTCAAACACAGGCGTGGGGGTGTTTCAGGAATCCAAGAAAGGCCAATGGGGGGCTGGAATCTACTAACAAAAAGTGATATTAAGGCATGAATAGGAAGTTGGATCCAAATCTTATAGGAATACCATTGACTGATTTGTGCCTACCTCAAATTCATATATTGAAACCCTAACCCACAATAGAATAGTGTTTGGAAAGGAAGTCTTTGGGTTCTAACTAAGTTCAGATGAGGTCATTGGAGTGGAGTCCTCATGATGGGGTTAATGACCTTATAAAAGAAAAGTAAATATCAGAGCCTTTTCTATATGAGGACACAGTGAGAATTGGACATCTGCAAGCAAGGAAGAGGTCTATCCCAAGGTATGTTGGCAGCCTGATCTTGGATTTCAGCTTCTTGAATTGTGAAAAATAAATTTCTATTGATTAGGCCACCCAGTCTATAGAATTTTGTTAGAACCACAAGACAAGGACCTTAAGAGATTATATTAATGTCATTTGTATTTTATTAAAAGTAGCAAAGAAGGCAGTGAATAGATTGTCCCTGAAGAGCTACAGAATTAATAACCTGCATACATTCTACCAGTTCTAAGCAAAGGGGAAACATAGATGGAGAAACAGACAAATCTAGGATTGGATCTCTACATTTTCAATAAAAGTTCAAAAGTACATATTATTGTTGTGTTATTATTATTAGTATTATTCTCAGATACTTGCTGGAAAAGTGTTTTAGTCTTTTTCATAAAAAAATGTGTCACTGTATTAAAGCAATATTACTTAGTGCTTAATTTACATTGCAAAGAAAATTAAATTAAAGCAATATTACTTAGTGCTTGATTTACATTGCAAATAAAAAAGTGTTCCAAAAGATATAATAATTGCAAAATATGAAAATGAACACTTTTGGAAATTTAACATTATACCATGAGCTCTTCTAAATCAAATATGCCACTCACAGTAAAGATTGAATTTTCTGTTCCTTAGTAATCAACCCCATGGAAATATGAGAAACCCATGTCATTAGCTACATAAAAATAAAATTATTTAGTGGATACCTAGGTGTTGTTTTGATTGTGAAAAATATATCCGATCTAATAAAAAAGTAATATGCAAATTGATTGCACCTCTGCTACACCCACCAGCCACACCCACCAGCTAATCAGGAGTGAATATGCAAATAAACTCCAACCAAGATGGTTGTGCCCACAAAGAGTAGCAGGGAGGCTTGGGTTTTCCTGGCCATGGAGGAAGCCAACCTTTCCACCTGCCTTTGCCAGCTCAGGCCTCTGCTTAAGGCAACAAAGTTTCAATTATAGAATGCCAACAGAAATGGCAGCAGCCACTGAGCAAGCAGAAGGCTTGGCTCCCCTCCAGGCTACAAAGTTTCAATTGTAGAAGATACATAAATTCCAGATACCAGACCCTCCACTTGGGTTGCTGGGAGGTGTGGCAGGCCTGCAAACTACTACAGGCCCCTTGCCCAGGTCGCCCCATGCCCCAAGGTAACCCTTGCTCTGACCTGGGACACCCTTCAGGGTAAATCAGCTAGTCCCCACTTATGCACCAGGCCTCTATCCTATCTAATAAAAGAGTAATATGCAGATTGACCATCACTCTAACACACAAGATGGCTGTCCCCATGTGGACACAAGATGGCCACCACATGATGGCCAGCAGGGAAAGGCAGTTGGGAAGGACCAGACCTGCAAGGGAGGGCAGTTGGGGGCAATCAAGCCTGCAGGGGAGGGCAGTTATGGGTGACCATGCTGGCAGAGGAGGAAAGTTGGCATTGTGGGGGACCCAGCCCTGCAGGGGAGAGCAGTTGGGGAGTATAAGGCCTGCAGGGAAGGGCAGTTAGGGGTGACCAGGCCTGCAGGGGAGGGCAGTTAGGGGCAAACAGGCCTGCAGGGGAGGGCAGTTAGGGGCAAACAGGCTGGCAGGGGAGCAGTTAGGCATCAATCAGGATGGCAGGAGAATGGTTAGGGGGTGATCAAGCTGGCAGGCAGAAGCGGTTAGGGGCAATCAGGAAGGCAGGCAGGTAGGTGAGCAGTTGGTATTATGAGAGGGATATCCAACTGCCCATTTAAATGGGCAGTCGAACATTCCTCAAGGGGCAGGCTGGACTGAGGTACCAGCCACTTCCCTCCATGCGCAAATTTCATGCACTGAGCCTCTAGTACATATATAAGTATTTTTAACTTCATGTGTGCTAGAAAAAAATTATCATTGAATGTAATTTTCATAGTCAGAACTTTTTATTAGTGGATTAAGCTTTATGAGTTCTCCTATTTCAAATCTAAAGCCTTATTTCTAACTACCAACTGGACATGTTTAGGTGATTTTCCCATTTTCATCTCATTCTCAGTATCTATAATTCAGAATCCTTTTTCATTTATTTTCTTCTTCCTCCATTCCCCAAAACTAGGGTATCATTAGCCTATTCAAAAACTAGACAAATATTCATTGATTCCTAGCTTAAATATAATATACTCATGAAATTGGTTAAAGTTACATGATAAGGAGACTTGGAAGAAAAATACTAACAACAAGGAAAAGGTAAGATGACATCTACTCGGTGCCTAATAGGTGCAGGCCATGTATTTGTGGAGAAATATCAAATGGCATTCCATGCAGACTGATTTAGTGAGAAGGTAGTTACATATTGGGAGAGAATATATGTATATGACTTTCAGAATCTGAAAACTTTTATTTGATGAGTGCTTCTCCCATCCATCACTTTTTTTCAGTTATCACTGAGGTACCAATAAGCTAGGTTTACACAGGCAATTTCTGTGAGATTTTTTAGTTTTTTAAAAATTTCTGGTCACATGCTGCTTGTTGAATAATACTTGCCTTATCCATTTCGACAGAGGTGCTATTTAGATATCTATGTAAGGCCGGAAATGATTAAATATCAATTTCTAAGAAATTATTATTAAATAGACTTTAGTATTAGAAAATGCATTAAGATATATGATAGCGAAAAAAAGAAACAAGGAGGAAAAAGATGGCGGCAGGTCAGAAGGACGCGTAATCATTTGTGTCCCGAGGTAGACGGGAGAACAACTCCAAGACCATGTGGGTTCCAGCGACAATGAGGAACTGACGGGCCTGTTCCATCCACGAGGACGGTCCAGAGATGGCGGACGCTGACAACACCTTGCCATGCTAGCAGTCGGCAGCTGTGTGTGGCTGCAGGCGGCCCAGGATCATACCAGAGAGGATGGATCTTGCATTGCCACGATGTGTCCACCATCTGGATACCATTGCTGACATGTACACATGAAGAACTATTTGACATTGAAACTGGGACTCAGAACAGTTGGACATTGAAACTGACACTCAAACTTTTTTTGCTCTTATACGTTTGTTTTCAGTATGCAGAGGCAAGATATTTTTGAAGAAAAGAAACAGGAGAGAGCGATTGATATAGAGGCAGGGTGGCCTCAAACAGACTGTCAAGCTACAGGGGGAGGCTGGAGTGGAGGGGAGGCAGATGCTGGGGGAGATCAACCAAAAAACTTGTTTGCATACATATGAGCATAACCAATGAATGAAAGACTCTGGGGTGGGGAGGGAGGTAGGTGGGGACATGTGCGGGGGCTAGGGGAGGCTGGGGGGAGGATATTGGGGGGGGAGGAAAACATATGTACTACTATTAAATATAAGTTATATTGTAAATAAAATTAAAAATTAAACAAAAAGATATATGATAGCATTACTTTTGAGTTTCCTTTATGTTTCAGAAAAAGCCTGTTAAACAAATTAGAAAGGTATTATATAATTTTATAGGTAAAAAGAAACATGAAGTTCATGCTAATTAACAATATGAAGCCCAAGAATAAGTAATGAGAGCATGATTCTTGCTTTAATGTTTATTCTGTACCTTGATGTGATTGGTTATCTAGATGAATGTTTTTTTTATCAGTAAAATGTAATTTGCAGTAATCAAGAGATGAGCATTTTTAGGTTGATATTTCCAAAGAAGGGGAAAGCATATTTTATGAAAAAAAAACACAGAAATTTAAAAAGCATATAGCTTATAATTTCTATCTCATATCAAGCAATGTATAGTATTTCAAAAATTTTCCAGGAAGGTACTAAAGGTTTGTGAATATATATGCACATGTCTGAACTTATATTACCTGCAATGTCATTCAAAAGTAAAATACTTTGTTACTTTAAACACCTCATATAATTAATTAGTTTCAAATCAATTTTGGAATAAAATTAATTCAGATGGATATGCTAAAAATTCTCTAAATTTTAATAATTATTACTGTAAATATTAAAATTTAACTAAGAGGGAAATAACTAAATGACTAAACACATAAAAATAAAAAGTCATAGATTAAAATACAAAGTAAAACACAAAATAGTCATCCTACAAAAATATATATTATTCATTTAGATGAAGGATTTTGAAAGAGAATGTGATGAAACATCGTTTTATTCTTCATCATTTAAAATTAGACTTCAAGTAGGATAAAATGTTTTTAGATAAATGTAAAAATATTTGTTTTATTCTGTGAATTACTAATATTGCTTATATTTCAGTTGGTAAGCCTAATACTAGAAACCCAGCTGAATACTGTGCCATGCTTATTTATTCTTCAATGCAGTCTTTCATCCAGCATGTCATTTAGAGAGTGAAATTCCCAAGCTTTCTGGAATTGTTTATTGTTTTTTGCTATTTTAGTCTACAAATTTTTCTTATTCCTGCTTCCATGAAGCTTAAGAGCAAGATAACCAACACACAGAAGGAAGAGGTCATGAAACTGTAAAATGTACCAACACATTTGCATACACATTACTACCTGGAATCCTAGAGTCTATTTCCACAAATGCATTTAGAAAATTTCATGAGGAAACCAAAGGAACAGAATAGAAACTAGATGAGTTCTCTGAATCATGAGTTGTTTACAGTGAAGGATTTCATAAGTCAGAGCTGCACAAAGCTAATAAAAAGGCTTGCTTCTGCTGGAAGACAAAATATATATGTGTGGTTTTGTATGGATTAAGTTCAGATTTATTATTCTGAACTATTCACCCAACATTATTCATAAATCAATTTAGTGACAAGTTTAAAATATTAGAAAATTTTTATGCGGCTTGAATAATCCATTTAACAGGTTATATAAATGGTTTTACTCTGTGCTTTATTTCAAATGGGTTCTCCAGTGAGCCAATTTTATTCTCCCAGGCATTCAATAGCAGTGGGTACTCCACATTAATTTGATGCCCCTGTGTCAGAGAAGGAAAATCAACTTGAAAGGAAGGGTATGTCTAGTTTCATGTTAGATTTTATCCAGAATAAGAACAATGGCAATTCCTGAGACTGAAATTAAAGTCTTGAAAAATATCTCCCTTTAGGATTGCTTAGTTGTTACATTGGTCTATTTTTCCCCTAGAAAAGTATTTCCCAGAATGATTCCAAGCATTCTTCAGTATATAATTATTTGGGAAGATGACAACTAATGAACAGCTTTCTCTCCTGCAAGTGGGATGAGAAAATGTTTTTTTCATATTCAGCTCATTGTATGAAATAAATACACAGAGGTTGGCATTTTAATGGAAGAAATATAAAATAACTTTCTAATTCCATTTTACACCAGTCTCATTTACAATCTTTTATGAATTGTCATCCTCTATGTTCCTGTGAAATCCCATTAGGTTTAAATTATTTTATTTATTAAAGTATATTGATACTAGAGGCCTGGTACATGAAATTCATGCACAGGGAGGGTCCCTAGGTCTTAGCCAGTGATCAGAGCTGATTGGGGCCTTCTGGTTGCCTGCTGGGGCCTTTCTTCATTCCATGCTGGCCCCCCTAGTGGTCACTGCACATCATAGCGGGTGATAGAACTCCCGGTTTCCCTGTTGAACTCCTGCCAGGACACTTTGCTTATTAGCCTTTTATATATGTAGATATTTAAGGAAAATATAGTGTGATGATTTGACAGATAGTACTATCCAGACCCCTGCGCCTGCCTGGCTTCTGCAAAATAAAGCAGAGATAAAGAGACAATTATAGTACTAAAACAACGACTAAATCTTAGCTCATCAGTGCACTAGTTGAGTGATTGAGAAGCCAATCACTTCAAATATCAGTAACCTCACTCATTAAATGCAAGTAATAGAGGTTTTGTGAAGATTAAATGATACATTCCATTTAATTGAGAAGAAGGTATCTTAATTTTATTATCATGCATTATTGGCTACTAATGTTGTTTATTTCTGAAACAAGAACACATTGCAAACCTCCAAATATATACTACATATTGAAGACATGGGAAACTTTAAAATAATTTTTGTTAACATTAATTAATTCAAGTTAGCTTAGAAATAATGTTTTAAAATTTCAGTGTTTTCTAATGCATTTCTGATGAAAAACTTTATTCACAAAGTTACAGTGAGACTTGTTCTTACTTATATGTGACAGTACATTTGCCATAAAAATGAATAAATACTTCAAGTTTGGGAATATTTAAAACTGCAAAATTATGTAAATTTGTGAGCAAATATACTAGTACACACTCATACACTGAATCAGCAAATTAGAATCTGTGATTTTAGACACTTGAATAATAAATCCCATTAATTGCTACTAACAGTGCCTCAGAGATGAAAAATCATTGTATTTTCAGATTTGGCCTGATGGCTATGGAAAAATATTATTCCTTACCAGTGGAGGCTCTAATTTAACTTTCCTTAACTATATGTCTCTTTTGAAACTGAGAGGTAATTAATAAGCTCTCATCCTTATCACCACAACCATTCCCAAATAAATCATCTTCTGAATTTCTACTCAGCTCTGCCAAAAACAACACTGGGTAGGAAATCACGTTAACACAGTGTCAAACATTGGTTGTAGTGGGTAATTTCAGTCAAAATCAAGTAGGAGAAACAAGGTCAAATCAGTTGCTTAAATTGACCTGTCACTTCACTTAAATTACAAGAGAAGTTCAATAACTCTATGAACCAAATCCTGAAGTGTGGGTCAATCTGCATAGATTAAAATTATTATAATTTGTATCTTATGTTATTTTTAGAATTAGTATAATTTCCAAACAAGTACTTTGATTTAAAGTGAGACAAATACATATATGTTTGTCTATTTATTTTTATAATCAATACGAAGTTGGTGCTATTTCAGAATTTTATTTTAGCAACAATATTTAGGTGAAAAATAATAACATTATTTATCAGAAATTTACTTAAATAAGGGCATATTTCATCCCTCACATGTAAAGTATAAATGGAATAGAAAATGTTATATATATATATATATATATATATGTATATATATTATATGCAAACATATTAAATACTATATTATTAAATATTTGTGTTCATTTAAACATATTTGAGTCCTTGGATTTATCCACAGAATGTAAAAACATTAAAAGATAATCTTCATCACCTTAACTAAGGGCTACCTAATAAGAGTGTATAAGTTGATGCAAAAGTACATTCAGAAGATAATGGAAAACTTCCAAATGCTGTGGGTGCAAATTAAGAAGGGACTTGATTTTCAGGTCACAGTTCTCAAAGAAGGTAAGAGTGAAATAATAATGTGAAGTAGGCTGAGGTGTAAATAAAGAAATGAGATGTTAGGAGCACTTCAGGCAGGGATATTAGTGTGAGGAAAGGTTGATATGCATGAGTTTATTGAAAAAGGAGTAGATTGCTATGACTAGAGCATGGGTGTCACTTGGTGTGGGATGGAGTGGTAGATTAGATTGTGAATTGATCATCATTAATGTTGGGTGATGGATGCGTGAGGGTTTATTATATAGTCCCCTTGACTGAAATTTTAGTATTGCAAACAAAACACCCTCACACATTCACGAGGACCAGAGAAATACAAAGGATATTGTCTATGTTGTCTAGCTGACGCACAATTACTACAGTGATACACATCACTAATAGAGTCAAAATGAGAGACAAATCAGACACAAATACCTCATTGATAAACTACATTTACTCATGAAAAAGGTGCATTCAGGAAATGCATTCAATAGTCATATCAATACACTGTTGCAGACCAGAACTTCCAAAAGAGCAACTGTCCCCATACCCAAGCCCAAACTTATGTAGGCATATGTGTGCTGGGGCCCCTATATCCTGCATCAAGTGCCTCTCATCAGCATTGGTAAGAATCTTAAGTGCAATGTGAACACAGAATTCAATAGATTAGAATTGGTCAGGAATGAATTCTTCACTGTTGACCCTCAGCCTCCTCAGGTCAACCTGGCCCAAAACCTAACCAAACTAGCAAGGTCCAAAATTAAGTTGATTTTACTATTGAAGAACCAGAAGAAATAGGAGTAATTATCTGACATGTATATTCTAGAAGTCATTATATTACCAATAGAATCTGGGCTGATGTTGAAAGTAAATAAATGTATACAATTACATAATCAGAAAGCTACATTTTTCCTTACCAGTGGATAGTAAGAAATAATGCACCTTACCAAAGACTCTGGAAAACCTTTAGGATCAAATAACAATTCTAATTATAAACCTTGTGAAATGTGCAAGAGTCTTTTGAAAGACTGCATGATGGAAAATATATTGGTAGTCAGCTGCAAAGAAATGTTTCAGTTGATAAAAAAAAATTGGTTGCCATGATTTACAAGTTATGCTAAACTATTTGCCAAATTATCTGGGAGGGGAGGAGTTCTGAGGAAAACTGTTGCAGCTACAGACTATTGGAGCACACACCTCACCAGCAGTCCACCATTGTCATCTAGTAGGGGTTTTTTTCATTCTGATGAGTATGGTCTGTACACAAACATCAGCCTTTTCTATTTAATATGCACAAAAATTAAATTAGATGTTTAATTACATTTTAACATGAGTACAAACAACTGGCTAATTTCCTTGTTTCTGATAAAATAATTTACCAATAAGTAAAATTTAATGTGGCATTTACATAAAACTATAAAAATAAACATTATTAATAAGTTTTAGGCATGTAAGAGGTGCAAGAGATTTTATTTTATTTTTTAATTAATTTTTTATTATTTTTGCAGTATAACATATTTATTAGTAGTACATATGTTTTCCTTTTTACCCCCATTATCCTCCCCCCAGCCTTCCCCACCCCCAGCACATGTCCCCACCTACCCCCTCCCCGCCCCAGTGTCTTTCATCCACTGGTTATGCTCATATGCACGTATACAAGTCCTTCAGTTGATCTCCCCTAGCATCTGCCTCCCATCCACCCCAGCCTCCCCCCCTGTATCCTGACAGCCTGTTCAGTGCCTCCCTGCCTCTATATCAATCACTCTCCCCAGTTTCTTTTCTTCAAAAATACCTCATTGATAAACTACATTTACTCATGAAAAAGGTGCATACTAGAAATAAATGTATAAGAACAAAAAATGTTTGAGTCTCAGTTTCAATGTCCAACTGTTCTGAGTCCCAGTTTCAATGTCAAATAGTTCTTTATGTGTACATGTCAGCAATGGTATCCAGATGGTGGACACATCATGGCAATGCAAGTTTCATCCTCTCTGGTAAGGTCCTGGGCTGCCTGCAGCCATGCACAGCTGCCCACTATTAGCATGGCAAGGTGTCGTCAGTGTCCCCCATCTCTGGACCGTCCTCGTGACTGGAACAGACCTGTCAGTTCCTCACAGTCACAGGAACCCACATGGGCTTGGAGTTGTTCTCTGAAAACACACAAACACATTCTCAACCAAAAGTTAACCAAGGGATCCTCTCTGCAAATTAGACTTGGGATTTTTTTTATTTTTGCCTAAATGATTTTCCTTTGGCTTATTTTGACACCATGTGTGTTTTTTTCATGCTTGTCCTGCTGTTGGCTTTAAAAATGGAAGTTACTTTTCTGGAGTAAGAATTCTCTAGGTGTATTTTACTTACAGGATATTTTTCCTTACATGATATTACCCCACTATCCCCCCTTTTTTGATTAATGGGGGCTTTTGGAATTTTTAGATTGCAGTCTTGGTAATTTTAAATTTTAATTTTTACACACAAATATGACTGCTTTAGATTCTTTGGATGTTAGGCAATTTTATAGTGAGACGAATTACTAATAGATATTTTAGTTAATGTTTTAGGAACAGCTTTTTGTCCAGTACACCTAAATTGATGCAAGATATTTTATTTTTTAGCACTGGAACAGCAGTTTCTAAAACAATGAGGCATTATAATCAAATGTCGGGGAGAGGGACACAATCATTTGAAATATTAGCAGTTTGAAACGGCAGATGCTAGAAAACTGTCAGAAAAACATTTGCTAGTACAGTGTACATATAGCCTTGCTACCGTGATGTGCCAGCGTCAGTAAGTGCATTGTGGGCTGCAATGCACCAACAGTGAACATTTGGGAAACATGGGGGCAACTGCCCAAGTTGAGCATAGCTGACATGCCTTGATAATTTGGGAAATAATTTTTGTGATAGTATAACTTATAATGTGCCCTACATTTTTTGTGTATACAAAATCATCTTTGAGTTTTTATTTTTGTACTGTCAAATTAAACATGAAAATTATTAATTTACTTTATTTAAGTATAGTTGATTTCAAGTGTTATATTTCCTTCAAGTGTACAATATAGTGATTTGACATTTGTGTATCTTACAATGTGATCACCCTACTCATTCTAGTAATCATTTTTAACCATGTGAACTTCTTTTTAAATCTCCTTATAATGTTTTAGTGAAGTATATTTTTATTGCTTTAAACTTTAACTTCTTCAAAGTAAATGAATTCTTTGGAAAGTAAACCAGCCACTTTTGGTTAGTGTGTTATTTCAATTTTATGAATTAGATAGGTATATTACATTTGATTAACTTTTTCAGATGCAAAGATGTTAGGTGTAAGTGCCCAAAGGCTAACAAACACAGATGTGGAATGTGTAATCTCTGAATCATAGTTTTTGGTTATAATATTCATGGAACTTGCTCTATCAGAAATATTTCATAAAGCTACAGTGCACGGCACTGACAGAAGACTTGACAAATAGATGAATAAGACTTTTAGTGTGTGTTTATGTATGTGTATAGGAATGTGTTCATGGATATTTTTGTGTGTATATATAAACATTAATTTGGGAATATGTCTGGAATATATATATCTAAAATATGAAAAGCATTTAAGAACAATCAGATAGAAAGAAATCTCTCACCTATACAAAAAGTTGTTTTGTTACATATTTATCCTATCTAATAAAGAGGGAATATCTTAATTGATCCTCATACTGTTGCAAAGATGGAGGCACCCATAGCCAATAAGGAGGGAATATGTTAATTGACTGTCCTGCCCTCAAAGATGGTCTTGCCTGGTTCATACACAGCCATCTTCTCTCTGTGACTCTCAGGAGTCTCCTTTGTAAAGGCTTTAATCCCATTCATCAGTGTTTCATTCTTATGACCTAACATCTCCCAAAGATCCCATATCCTAATACTATTTTTTGAGGGGTTAGGATTTCAATATATGAATTTTGAGGGATGCGAACACTCAGTCTGTAGCAGCTACAAACTGATAAAAGGAGTGGAATATAGAGAGGAATGGAAGTCAAGGGCTGAGGATTCTTCTTTGGCCTCGTGACTTTCCCTCAAGGTCATAGATGACTGCTGCAGCTCCAGCCATCATCGTTATGTCCTTTCATGTCAACATATTTATTAAAAAAGACAGGAAAGAAATATTGTGGATATCTATCATTACAGAGAAAATATATACATTTCTGAAACACCTTCACAATTTTCCTAAAATCTCATTGAATAGGGATGTATCATGCCTGTGACTTTGCCAAAAATAAAGAATAGGAAGGCAAGTAACTGGGAATTTCAATCTCCATCACCACAGGCAAACCCAGGCACGAAGAAAGGAGGAGTGAAGAATAGTAACCTCATAAGCCACCAGTGATGTCTGCCTTATCTCCATTACTATTTCACACATGTTGTGAAGAAGTGCCACAATTACCTTTCCTCTGTATGACTGAACTCAGTAGCGCACACTGAATCATGGTGTCCTAAGTAACAGTGGGATATCTTGTAGCTTACTGTATGCAATCTGACATAAAGATCTACAATATTATTATTTTATTTTTCATAGAAAAGTGCTCTAAACTTCCTAAATAGACTTCTAAAATGGATAGCAATTTGGTTCCCACTGAATCCCTAAGAGTTTGGTTTTCAAATGAGAATTGAAGACTTCTGGATAAACTTCTTTAAATTCTAGTGATTTTCATAAGTTAGGCAATTTAGGAGTTAGTACTCCCAAGTGTCTCCCTGAAGAGATTGAAAAGATAAACTTTCTTAGCATTGAAGTAAAGCAAGCATAAACAACCATTGTAGTGGATCATAAGAACTGAAAAACAAATAAAGCAGAGCAGGAACTGAACCTGTATATCAGAGGTAAAGCTGCATTGATTAGTATGCATCCTTAGGGAGTCAAATGCAAGGAGAAAAAGAAGGCCCTGATAAGCAGTTCAAGGCAAGGTCAGGCGAATGCCTTCAGGATCAGATTCAAATTCAATTTGGAGACAGGAAATCTTGGAGCCTTAACTTTTAGAATAGCCTTAATAAACCTGTCAATAGATGGATGCACTGTTGGATGAGGGAACAGCAGCCCCCTAAGCTGAGGGCTGAACATTAAATGAGCTTCACATTAGGTCTTTTGAAAACCATCCAAAAGAAAAGCACTGGTGTTAAAAAGAAAGATGAACATATCCTACATTGGAAAAAGCACCAAGAAGTACCATATATTATTCCTTTCTCTAAAACAGTTACAGAGACTTACAGGCTCTATCTAAGGACAGAATGTAGTAATATACTCATTAGGACTCAGATCAGCTGATACTATTTGAGAAGTGGTAATATACTAAGTGTCCAAACATTCAACTGTTCGAACTTTTGACCGGTAATGCACACTGACCACCAGGGGGCAGACAATAAAAGTGCAGGCATGGAACAGACTGATGAATATCAGAGGGAAGGGGTTGGAGGGGTCAAGAAGAGATTAACCAAAGATCTTATATGCATACTAGAAGCCTGCTGCATGTATTCATGCACCAGTGGGGTCCCTAATCTTGGCCTGTGCCTTCTCACAATCTGGGACCCCACTGGGTATGTCAGACTGCCAGTTTTGGCCTGATCTCCATAGACCAGGCCAAAGGACCCCACCCCATCGGTGAATGAATCTGTGCACCAGGCCTTAGTATAATATATATATATACTAATAAAAGAGTAACATGCAAGTTCACCATCATTCCACTACACCTACCAGCCAATCAGGAGGGAATATGCAAATTAGAAGGACAAATATGGAGGCCGCCCAGCTGCTCCAGGTACGGAGTGGCTGAGAGGGGCAGGGTGCTTGCTATGAGAGGGTCGGTGTGGGGTGAACAGATCTACAGCTGCAGGGAAGACGAAGGCAGCAGACTCCAGCCTGAGTGAAGGCCTGGGTCCAGCCAGAAGAAAATCAGTGCCAGAAGCCAGGGGGACGAAAGGCCTATGACACGGAAATCTTTGTGCACCAGGCCTCTAGTCCCATCTAATAAAAGAGCAATATGCAAATTGACCATGCCTTCACTGTACCCAATAAGCCACGCCCACAAGCCAATCAGGAGGGATATGCAAATTAACACCCAACCAAGACGGCTTCTTCCCAAGGCCGGGGCCAGGGCAGAGCCAGCCAGCAATCAGCGATCGGCCCCATGGCAGGGTGATCACTGGATTCCCAAGGCCGGGGCGGGCCCAGGTCTGAAGGTGGAGCCAGCCAGCAATCAGCAATTGGCCCCAATCAGCCCCCAAGCAGGGAAATTGCTGGGTTCCCAAGGCCAGGGCCAGGGCTAGGGGTGGAGCCATGCAGCCATCAGCAATCAGCCCCAATCCCTTGGGCAGGCCAGGTCCAGGGCAGAGCCAGCCAGCCATGGGCCCCATCACAAGGTGATTGCTGGCTGGGGTCCCCTGGCCAAGGTCCCCTGCCCAAGGATGAAAGCCTCAGCCAGAGCCATCAGTAGGACAGCCCCTGAAGGCTCCCACTATGTGACAGGGGGTAAGTTGGGCTGAGGGACCACCCACCCCCAGTGCATGAATTTCATGCGCCAGGCGCCTAGTATGTATATAAAAGCCTAAGCAACCTAACAACTGAACTACCAGTCGACCCGTGAACTGGTTGCTATGATGTACACTGACCACCAGGAGGCAGACTCTCCATTCAGGAGCTTCCCCCTAGTGGTCATTGTGCTCCACCAGTAAGAGCACTACTCAACTGACTGACCTGCCCCATTGGCACACCATACCAGTGGCAGCCACTAACTCCTTCAGTAGTCCTACAGGTCCAATCTCTGGAAAATGGCTAGGCACTGTTGAACCAGCACCTTCGGCATGATCCCAATAGCACTACCTACCTCCTGAAAGTTGGCCTCTGGTACCATGGCTGCTTGCCCTCCCTAGATGCTCTGCAAGGAAGAATGATATAAAAGCAGCCACCAGGTGGCTCCCAACAACCAGCATGAACATCAACGAGAAGGACCCAGATCCCCAGCTGGCAAGGGAATCCTACTGCCTGCTTGGAGGGCCAATCATATCCTACCCCCAACCCCGATGGTCCTCGGGATGGGCTCCAGAGGCAGGGCTCATAACTGGCGAGTGCAGCTGCAGTGGCTCAAGCCCATGGCAGGTGCAGGGGGGCAGGGATGAGTGGGAGCATCAGGCAGGAGTGGCAGGCAGTGTTGGACTATGGGTTTTGGCCTAATCCCCACAGGCTACCCCAAGGTACCCCACCTGTGCACAAATTCATGCACTGGGCTTCTAATATATAGAATAGAATAGAATAGAATAGAATAGAATAGAATAGAATAGAATAGAATAGAATAGAATAGAGAAGAGAAGAGAAGAGAAGAGAATAGAGAATAGAATAGAATAGAATAGAATAGAATAGAATAGAATAGAATAGAATATAGAATAGAAGAGAAGAGAATAGAATAGAATAGAATAGAATAGAGAATAGAATAGAATAGAATAGAATAGAATAGAGAATAGAATAGAATAGAATAGAATAGAATAGAATAGAATAGAATAGAATAGATACTAATAAAAAGGTAATATGCTAATTAAGGCAGATGTCTTCTGGATCTCCATCCGGACAAGCCACAGTGGCTGCAAAGCCTGGCAATCAGGCAGCCATGGGCTCAGGCAGCCTTGGGCTGATGCCTGCAAGTCCCAACACTCCCTGCAGCCATGAACCTCAGCAGCAGCGAGGCCTGGAACTCAGGCCTCATAGCCGCTGCAGCTGGCATTGGTAGCAGCAGTGGGGTAATAGGAGTGGCGCCTTCCCCTGATCAGCTCGGTCGCCTCCTGCAGAAGAAGAAATCCCCTGAGGGATGGTGGGTGTGTGAATAGAGGCCCAGGCCCAAAATTCATTCATTAGTATGGTCCCTAGACCTGGCCAACGGTCAGGGCCAATCAGGACCTTCCTTCTGGGGCTTTCCTTCCCTGGCTGCCAGCTGCCGGCCAGGGTCTTCCTTTGTTATATTACCAGAGTTTTTAGTACAGATCCTTAACATTCATGCCATGTGTTACATCAAAATATTTGTTACATTTAAATATTAGGACACAGAAAAAAAAGATTCACATTATTTCAATTTAATTATAATTTTGTGTTAAGCATTTACATAACTAATAGATAATACTTCAATAATATTATTCAATATATTTATTGATTACCTCTTATGACTACTACTGGTTACTGTTTTTAAAGAGCATAGGACCTATAGGAAAAAATAGCCAATAAAAAGATCACACAAATTAATGTCAAATGGAAGTATGATTAAATACTATGAAGAAGAATGGCTTAGTCCAGTCAAGGTGCTATAACAAAAATACAATAGACTGAATGGCTTAGAAAAAACTATGAACATTTCCTTCTCATAGTTCTAAATACTGGGAGTCCAAGTGACTACCAGATTTGTTGTCTGATAAGGGCCTACTTTCTCATTTATAAACAGTTGTCTTTTGCTTTAGCTCACATGGGGAAAAGAGAGCAAGAGAGCTGACTGGGATCTCTTTTATAAGGAAGCAAATCCCATTCATGAGGGTTCAAATCTCAAGATCCAATCACCTTCCAAAGTCTCAATCAGCATCCCCTAATAACATCAAATTGCAGAACTGGATTTCAAAGTATTGATTTTGGAACATCACAGTCCTTTCAGTCCACTGCAGACCACGGACATGCAAATACACTGACATGCAGTGTACTGACATCCAAGTGCAAAAGAGAAGGCACCACTTAAGTTGTAAAGGTGAAGAAAGCATTGGGTGAGTTCTGATGGAAGAGTTCCCCAGCAAAGGAAGAAACGTACACAGGTAACATTTGGCTAAGGGAAGAATGATGAATTTGAACAAGTGAGAGTTAGCTAATGTGGCTGAGGACAGAGTAAGGGGCTATGTCCTGCAAAAGAGGCTAGTGAGTAATGGAGGATACATTGTGAAAGATCTGGTAGGTCATGTAAAGGAATTATGTCTTTATCCTAAGAAAATAGATATGAATGTGGGGGAGATAAATATTTGTAATTCACGAAGTTTAGTAGAGGTCTGGAAAAGAGACCAAGTCATCTAGGAAACAACAGTCACGGCCAGTTTTGACCACAATAGTCATGACAGGGTTTATTAAGAGTGGATGGAGCCCTGGCTGGTTGGCTCTGTGACTAGAGTACCAGCCCATCTGGGTTTGATTTCCAGTCGGGGGCATGTACATGGGTGGCAGGTCTAGTCCCTGCCCTGGTTGGAGCATGTGCAGGAGGCATCCCATCTATATATCTTTCTCACTTTGATGTTTCTCTCTCTCTCTCTCTCTCTCTCTCTCTCTCTCTCTCTCTCTCTCTCTCTCTCTCTCTCTCTCTCTCTCTCTCTCTCTCTCTCTCTCTCCCCCCTCCCCTTACTTACACTCTCTAAAAAAACTAATGGGAAAAATATCATTGTGTGGATTAACAAAAAAAAAAGAGTGGACGAATTTGAAAGGTGCTTAGGAGCTAAAATTGACTAGACTTGGGTATGATTAGAAATGGGTGTGATAAAGAAGAAAGTTTTAGGATGACTTTAATATTACTGCCTATGCTTTGGGTATATGGCGATGCTATCCTGATTTCACAGGAGATGATAAGTTTGATTTGGGGTATTATATAGTTCAGAACATCAAATCCAATTAGCAATGTGAAAAAAGCAAATGGAAAAAAATATATATATATACACACACACACACATACTAGAGGCCTGGTGCACAAAATTCATGCACAGGGGCAGAGGGGAGTGTCCCTCAGCCCAGCCTGAACCCTCTCCGATCTGGGACCCCTTGAGGGATGTCCAATTGCCTGTTTAGGCTCAATCCTGGCAGGATCTGGCCTAAATGAGCAGTCAGACATTCCTCTCACAATCCAGGGCTGCTGGCTCCCAACTGCTCACCTGCCTGCCTTCCTTATTTCTCCTAATCTCTTCTGCCTGCAAGCCTGATCACACACTAAACATTCCCCTGCCAGCCTGATTTATGCCTAATTGCTCTTCTGCCAGCCTGTTTGCCCCTATTGCCCTCTCCTGCAGGCCTGGTCACCCCTAACTGTCCTCCCCTGAAGGAATAGCCCCTCCTCAACTGTTCTCTTTTGCAGGCTTGGGTCCCCCACAACTGCCTTTCCCTGCAGGCCAGGTAATCCTCAACTTTTCTCCTCTGCCGGCCTGGTACCTCTCAACTGCCCTCCTCTGATGGCCTGATCACCCACAACTGCCCTCCCTTGCTGGCTATCTTGGGGTGGCCATCTTGTGTCCACATAGGGGCAGGATCTTGACCACAGTGGGGCAACCATCTTGTGTGTTGGAGTGATGGTCAATTTGCATATTACTCTTTTATTAGATAGGATAGAGGCCTGGTACACAGATTGGGACCAGCTGGTTTGCCCTGAAGCCTGTCCCCAATCAGGGTGGGGTTCCCTTGGGGCCTGGGGTGGCCTGAGCAAAGGGCCTGTCATGGTTTGCAGGCTGGGCATGCCCCCCAGCAACCCAAGTGGAGGCCCTGGTATCTGGTATTTATTTATATTCTACAAATGAAACTTTGTAGCCTGGAGGGGAGCCAAGCCTTCTGCTCGCCGAGTGGTGGCACCAGTTTCTGTGGGGTTTTATTAAACTTTATAACCTAAACTGGAGGTCTGGGCCAGCCAAGGCAGATGGAATGCTTGGCTTCCTCCATCTCTGGGTGCAATTCAAGCCTCCTACTCTCTCCATCTCTGTGGCTGCAGTCATATTTATTTATATTCTATCATTGAAACATTGTAGCATTGAGGGCAGGCCTGAGCTGGCAAGGGTAGGCAGAAAGTTTGGCTTCCTTTATTGCTGGGGAGACCCAAGCCTCTCTCCTCCTCTCTGGGGCTGCAGCCATCTCGGTTGAGTTTATTTGCATATTCACTCCTAATTAGTTTGTGGGCGAGGCTTGTTGGTATAGCAAAGGTACAGTCAATTTGCATATTACTCTTTTTTTTAAAAATTTTTTATCTTTATTGTTCAGTTTATTAATTACATTGTTCCCTTTTTTTTCACCCTATACTTCCCCTCCACCTGGTACCCATCCCACCCTCCGCCCTCACCCCCCTCCACTGTCCTCTCCCATAATTGCATGATTTTTGTCCAGTCTCTTGCTGCACTTCACACACCCCCTTTCTCCCCAAGAGTTGCCAGTCCATTCCCTCTCTATGTCCGTGATTCTGATACAATCACCAGTATATCCTGTTCATCAGCTTATTAATTCACTTGATTTTTAGATTCATTTGTTGATAGATGTGTATTTCTTGTTCCTAGTTTGCACTTTTATCTTTTTCTTCTTCCTCTTCTTAAAGAATATCTTTCAGCATTTCATATAATATTGGTTTGGTGGTGATGAACTCCTTTAGCTTTTTCTTATCTGCGAAACACTTTATCTGGCCTTCAATTCTGAATGATAGCTTTGCTGGATAGAGTAATTTGGTTGTAGATTCTTGCTGTTCATCACTCTGAATATTTCTTGCCACTCCCGTCTGCCCTGCATCGTTTCTTTGAGAAATCCGCTGACAATTGTATGGGTGCTCCCTTGTAGGTAACTAACTGTTTTTCTCTTGCTGCTTTTAATATTCTCTCTTTGTCTTTTGCTCTTGGCATTTTAATTATGGTGTGCCTTGGTGTGGTCCTCTTAGGGTTCCTATATATTGGGGTTCGGTGTGCTTCTTGGACTCCTAAGTCAATTTCTTTCACCAGGTGTGGGAAGTTTTCAGTCACTATTTCTTCAAATAGATTTTCATTGTCTTGGTCTCTCTCTTTTTCTGGCACCCCTATAATTCGGATGTTGGTATGCTTGAGGTTGTCCTAGAGGCCCCTTTACACTATCTTCAATTTTTTGGATTCTTTTGGTTACTTGCTTTTTCAGCTGAGTGGATTTTGCTTCTTTGTATTTCAAATCTTTAACTTGGTTCTTGGTGTGCTCCAGAGCACTTTTAGGTCTTTGTATAATATTTTTTATTTCAGTCAGTGTATGCTTAATTTCTGGTTGGTCCTTTTTCATATCCTTGAGAGTCTCCTTTATATCCTTGAGAGTCTCCTTCATTTCCACGTTGGTCTTGATCATTTCCTTCGTGGTCTCGCTTATTTCCTTATAGGCCTCGACCTTTTGTAGGAGCCTCTTGAAAAGCCCTATAACCGTGATTTTGAATTCCATGTCCAGTCGTTTTTTTCCCTCCATTTCTTTCACATCTGATTTCTTTCCATGTCTCTGCATGGTGGCTGCTTCCCTGGGTTGGTCAATTAGCTTTGTGTGGTAGACTTCCTACTAGGGACAGTGGCTCAGCCTCCCCAGTTACCTGAGGTGGATATGGGTTGGACAGTCTTGTTGAAGTTAAGCTCAGGTTAATCCTTGTTAGCACTGGAGGGGTTGACCTCCAGGCCAATTGTCTGTGAAGTTTAGCTGTGCTCAGGTTGGATGGGCGGAGTCTCCGGGCCAAGCAGACAGCGTTAGCTCCGCCCTCTGCAGCCCCAGGGACTCTGTGCCGGGGGCAATGGCTGCCAGCACCTCTGAGAGAAAGCCGCTATGGAGCTCCACCAGCTGCCGGGGAATTCAGACTGTCCCCAAATGAATCTACACTCCCAATGTCTCACCCGGGGTCGTAAAACAAAGCAGACTGACGGTTTTCCGAACGCAGAGCGCTCTCTGTGCAGTCACGCAGCTGAGCTGTTCGAAAAAGCTGCCTTCTCCACAAGCCGGGAGGCCCCTGCAGCGCCCAAGCTTCGGCGTGCCCTCCCACTGTCCAGTTTTCACCCCGTGTGATAGTGGGTTCCCTGGATTTCGCCCAGAGCTGGAGAATCAGTCAGTGGGATGTCTTTGTCTCCCCGTTCAAGAAAACTGGCCGGTTTTTAGCCGCTCGCCCTCTCCGCGGCGCACTCCAAACCTCTCTCTGCGCTAATCTTTCAACGCTGTCGGCAGCTGCTCCTCCGAGTCACAGTGTCTTGTCTTCACTTTTATTTGTGGAATTTTCACTCGGCCAGCTTTTTGGTGATTCTGGAAGGTGTTTGTTCTTTTGTTAAGTTGTAGTATTAAAATTGTTGAGTATGACGGCAAGATAGGTGTTTTACCTAAGCCACCATCTTGATTCCTCTCGCATATTACTCTTTTATTGGATAGAGCGAGAGGCCCAGTACAAAAGTTGTGTACGGGGGAATGTCCCTCATGCCTCTCCAATCCTGCAACCTCTCCAATCCGGGTTCCCTCTCATAATGTAGGACTGCTGGCTCCAAACTGCTCACCTCCCTGCCTTCCTGATTGCCCCTAATTGCTTCTGCCTGCCAGCCTGATCACCTGCTAACCACTCCCCTGCCACCCTGATTGATGTCTAATTGCTCCCCTGCCAGCCTGTTTGCCCCCAACTTCCCTCCTCTGCTGGCCTGGTCATGCCTAACTGCCCTCCACTGCAGGCTTGATTACCCAAACAACACTCCCCTGCAGGCCTGGTCCCTCCCTACTGCCTTCCCCTGCTGGCCATCTTGTGGTGGCCATCTTGTGTCCACATGGGGGCAGCCACCTTGTGTGTTGGAATGCTGGTCAATCTGCATATTACTCTTTTATTCGATAGGATAGAGGTCTGGTGAATGGGTGGTGGATAGCTGGTTTGCCCTGAAGGGTGTTCCAGATCTGGGTGGGGGTTTCCTTTGGGCGTGGTGGGCCTGGGTGAGGGGCCTGTGGTGGTTTTCAGGCTGGCCACACCCTCCAGCAACCCAAGTGGGGCCCTTGGTATTTGGAATTTTTTATCTTCTACAATTGAAACTATGTAGCCTGGAGAAGAGCCAAGCTTTCTGCTTGCTCCATGGAAGCAGCCATTTCGGTTGGAATTTATTTACCTTCTATAATTAAAACTTTGTAGCCGAAGTGGAGGGCTAGGCTGGCCAGGGCTTCAGAAGCTTGGCTTCCTTCATTGCTGGGGGCAACCCTAGCCTGTGCTATCTCCAGCTCCATAGCTGCCACCATTCCGGTGGGATTTATCTATCTTGTATAATTGAAACTTTGTAGCATTGGGTGGAAGCCTAGGTCAGCAAGGGCAGGCAGAAAGCTTGGATTCTTCCTTTGCTGGGGAAAGCCAAAACTCCTTCCTGTTTTTAGTGGCTGTAGCCATCTTGGTTAGGGTTTATTTGCATATCACTCCTGATTGGCTGGTGGGTGTGTCTTGTGGGCATGGCCTGTGGGTGTAATGGAGGTATGGTCAATTTGCATATTACATTTTTATTAGATAGAACATATATACTAGAGGCCAGGTGCACGAAATTCATGCAGGAGGAACGGGGTGTGTCCCTCAGCCCAGCCTGCACTCTGACTAATCTGGGATGCCTCAAGGAATGTCCGACTGCCTGATTAGGTCTGATCCCAGTAGGCTTGCCTGACTTCCTGATTGCCCCTAACCACTTATGCCTGCCAGCCTGACCACCCCCTAACCACTCCCCTGCCAGCCTGAATGATGCCTACCTGCTCTCCTGCCAGCCTATTTGCCCCTAACTACCCTTCCCTGCAGGTCTGGTCATCCCTACTGGCCTTCCCCTGCAGGCTTGATTGCCACCAACTGACCCCCCTTGGAGTCCTGTTCCCTTCCTACTGCCTTTCCCTGCTGGCCATCTTGTGGTTGCCATCTTGTGTTCACATCGGAGCAGTCATCTTTGACCACATGGGGCAGCCATCTTATGTTTTGGAGTGATTGTCAATTTGCATATTATTCTTGCATATTATTGCCCTCCATAGATGCTCTGCAAGGATAGGATTAATTAGGATAGAGATCTGGTGCCTGGGTGTGGGCCAGCTGGTTTGCCCTGAAGGGTCTCTGGATCGGGGTGGGTATTCCCTTGGGGCATGAGGTGGCCTAGGCGAGGAGCCTATGGTGGTTTGCAGGCTGACCACACACCCCAGTGAACCAATGGTAGGTCCTGGGATCTGGGATTTATTTATTTCTATAATTTAAACTTTGTAGCCTTGAGTGGAGCCAAGCCTCCTGCTAGCTCAGTGGCTGCTGCCATTTTTGTTGGGATTTATTTATCTTCTACAATTGAAACTTTTTAGCCTGGAGTGGAGGCTTAGGCAGAACAGGGCTGCAGAAATCTTGGCTTCCTCCATCACCAGGGGCAACACTAGT
The DNA here is from genome assembly GCA_027563665.1 of Antrozous pallidus. Taxonomy (NCBI): domain Eukaryota; kingdom Metazoa; phylum Chordata; class Mammalia; order Chiroptera; family Vespertilionidae; genus Antrozous; species Antrozous pallidus. The sequence goes on from CM050514.1 coordinate 101,920,573, forward strand.
CTCCTGCTCTCTCCAGCTCCATGTCTGCTGTCATTTTTGTTGGGATTTATTTATCTTCTATCATTGAAACTTCATAGTGTTGAGTGGAGGCCAGGGCCGGCAAGGGTAGGTGGAAAGCTTGGCTTCCTCCATTGCTGGGGAAACCCAAGCCTCCCTCCTGCTCTCTCCATGGCTGTAGTCATCTTGGTTGGATTTATTTGCATATTCACTCCTGATTGGCTGGTGGGTGTGGGTTATGGGCATGTCTTGTGGGTATTGGGGAGGTATAGTCAGTTTGCATATTACTCTTTTATTAGATAGGATATCTTTGGAACTCACAAAAGAGCCATTTTCTGATGATAGATATTTAAGGGTCATTGTTTGTAGGTGGCACCATGCCATACTTATTGCTGTAATGGATCATGGGAGAGAGTATTAAATAAGAAGAAACACTATTAGTGCTGTGAGTGCTTTGGCAGTAATAAAATGCAATATTAAAATAATTTTGTTTCAGAAAAAGTTCACAATTATGAATCAGAAAATATGTTATAGTTATAGAATTTTACTGTATATTATTATATTATCTTATGCTATTATGTTAAACCAAAACTTGTTGTGAAATTTTTACCTTTATATCAACAAATCAGTCTCTTCTGTTAGGTTGGAAAGAAAGGGAGGGTTTTTGAAGTATCCATCTCATTCCCTCAATTATTTTACCTTAAAATAATGAACAATTATATTTTATCTATGAATGCAAAGAAACCAGTGAATCATGGATATCCTTATTAAAGTTTGTTATTGGAATATTTTTACACATTTACTTATTACATTAAATCAAGTTCCATATTTTTACTACTTTGACTTGAATCATGTAATAGAAATATTAAAGGTTTACTTAACTTGTTTTGATCCTACACTCAATTTTTAGTAAATCCTAGCCAAATATTTGAATTTTCTTTATTCATAACATTTCTAATTAGAAGTATCTATTCTCAAGCCATATTTAGGTAAGACGTTGTTAAATTTAAAAAGCATACTCGTTGCTGTATATGAAATATAGAGGCTATGTAACTTTCACTAAGCAGTAAATAAAAGTGCTATAAGGCAGTGTCTAAAGACCAAAAAAAGTGCCCAGCCAGTGAGGCTCAGTAATTGAGCGCTGACATATGAACCAGGATGTCAAGGTTTGGTTTCCGGTCAGGGCACATACCCAGGTTGTGGGCTCAATCCCCAGAGTGGGCATACAGGAGGCAGCCAGTTAGTAATTCTTTCTAATTATTGTTGTTTCTACCTATCCCTCTTCCTTCTTCTCTGAAATCGATTAAAAATATTTAAAAAATAGAAATAAAAACCAACAAAAAGTGTTATGAAATTGACATTACTGTCATTGGGTTCAAGTATATGTTGCAGAAATGATTTTATGCATTCAATTATGCATAATGGAGGCATTATATGTCTATAGATACCTAATGTGTAAGGAGGCTTATCATACATTGGTTTTTAAAATGAAATATTCCAGCAAAACAGTTGAGTAGTTTCTTCTTTATGATATTAAAATTTCTCCACATTTCTGTGGTTGGGTCATTCAACTGTATCACAGACAAGATTTCCAAAAGACATTGAGTTCTATCAGGAAAAAAATATGAGGCTTTTTCTCCTAAGAGTCTTTTAAATTACATGATTATAAATGAGCATCACTTTAACCCTTGTCATATAGTCTGAGAAGCTATTTAGGAGCAGGAGCCTCATTTATTTCAGCAGACCATAAATGTTACAATGACTCAAATATGGTATGGGGACAAGAAAATACCAATCTTTAACTCTCAAATCCCCATTAAAAACATGAAAGATTTTCAGTGCTGAGGCTGAAGGATTTAGCTGCTTTGTTGTAATAACCAAAGCAATTTTAATGTGTAATATTTTGATAAAATCACATCTATTTGTGTATGTATATTTGTTTTGTTATCTACCTATGGTATTCCAAACAGTGAAAAAATGTAGATGAAGCAAATGCAATGATGTTTTATATTATCAGGAATATGGATCAATAATACGTTTTCTATTGAATTATTTTCATACAAATCTCACTGCAATGTTACCACACATAGCACTACAAAAGGTCACAAAGCTAGTGACAGCCAATTATTTGAACCTGTGTAGGACTCTTCACTGTGCCCTGTTGCCCTATAGCAAAGAAATTCTTACAGGATATTTACTGCCTTTTCTGTTTAATTATTTCTGCAACATATATGTTAATAATAATATTAATTTTAAATATTTCATAATTCTTTTAGATTTAAGAAAATGACTCAAAATACTTTAAAACATTTTGCACTTACCTAAGTTCTTCCAATTAGGAAATATAAATAGCTTTCTGGGTTAGCTTTCTAGTATTTGAGTTTTAATAAATGCACTTTTCCAAAATTTTTAAGAGAGCTCATTAATAATAATGCAAAAAAAAAAAAACACCTGGAGGCACTTTTATGATTAGTTTAAGAGAGAAAATTAGATTAAAACAAATATATATATATATATATATATATATATATATATATATATATATAATTGTAAATATACTAGGAGCCTGGTACATGAAATTGGTGCAATTGGGAGGGGGTCCCTCAGCCCAGCCTGCCTCCTCTCACAGACTAGGAGCCCTCAAGGGATGTCCTCCTGATGGCTTAGGACCACGCACCTTTGGAAGTGGCCCTAAGCCGCAGACTGGCCTCCCTTTGAGGGAGGTGACGGGTTGAGCAGGGGAAGGCACCAGCCACATCACCCTACTGCTGCAGCCACTGCCAGTCCCCTCAGCTGCCAAGGTATTTTCATCAACACAGACTCGAGTCCCTTCACCATGAAAAAATGACAACTTTCTTTTGGCATTTTCAAGACGTGTTTTTCATAGGATATGACATTTATTTTTTAAAAAATATATTTTATTGATATTTTACAGAGAGGGATAGAGAGTTAGAAACATTGATGAGATAAATATTGATCAGATGCCTCCTGCACCCCTACCAGGGATGTGCCCACAACCAAGGACCATGCCCTTCATCAGAATCAAAACTGGGACCCTTCTGTCCCCAGGTCGATGCTCTATCCATTGAGCCAAACCGGTTGGCCAGGATATGACATTCCTTCCTTCCTTCCTTCCTTCCTTCCTTCCTTCCTTCCTTCCTTCCTTCCTTCCTTCCTTCCTTCCTTTCTTTCTTTCTTTCTTTCTTTCTTTCTTTCTTTCTTTCTTTCTTTCTTTCATCCTCACCAGAGGATATGTTTCCATTGATATTTCCCCTTCCCTCCAATCCCAGGCTTGGCCCCTGCCCAAGCCTAAAGGCTCCAACTGAGTCTTTAGGCTTGGGCAGGTGGCTGTCCTCCCACCCCTCTGATGGCAGGCTCAGCCCGAGGTTTTAGGTTTGAGCAGGGGCCCCACACCTCTGATCACTGCCTCAGCCCACCCTCTAATCATAGCTCCACCAGAGGCTTTAGGCTTGAGCAGGGGGCCCTGCCTCTCCGAACACAAGCTTGGCCCAAGGCTTTAGGCTTGGGCAGGGTCTCCCCACCCCCCGCTCTGATCACAGGCTTTGCCTCTGCTCAAGCCTAAAGCCTCGCCCCTCTGATGGCTGGCTTGGAGTGACCTGGATGCCGAGAATGTTCCTGGGACCCAGGTATGGATGCAAATTAACCATACTCTTTATTGGGTTAATTTACATGTTCACCTTTGTTGGCTGTGGTTGGCTGTGGGTGTAGCAGAGGAATGGTCAATTTACATGTTTGTCTATTATTAGGTAAGATTAATTATATAATTAATTAATTATATATATATATATATATATATATATATATATATATATATACACACATATATATATATAGAAACTAAATACACACTCAAAAATACTTTTAAGTAAAAGTAATTTGTTGGAGAACCAAGAGGGTGGTATAGGTAAATGCAGGTACTCTCTGCCTCTCACAAGCACATCAAGATTACAACTAAAATACAGAAAAACTATCATTCAGAGCTGCCTGAAATCTGGCTGAATGGAAGTCCTACAACTAGAGAAGTAAAGAAGAAAACACATCAAACTGATATGAGGGGTGGTGGCAAGTAACAGGCTGATCTGAAACCCACATGGCTTTTAAGGCTTTTTTTTTATTGGAATAGATATCTCAGCTGCAGAGGCCTCCTGTGAGGAGCAAGGGGTCCCAGACTTACACCAGACTCACAGCACAGGGTTCCAGGGCTGGGAAGAGAAGTGCCCTTAACACAATTTGGTGTTGTAAAAACCAAAGGGGATTGTGGCTGAGTGACATGGAGGCTGCTGGAGCCTCAGACAGTTCCTTTTAAAGGGCCAGCACACAAATTTATAGTCTTGCGTATTCTTAGCACTGCTGCTAGGCAGTGGCTTTTGGTATCCCAGAAACTTAGGATGAGGAACTGGATTGTCTGGCATTGGGACAGGAACTCAGAAGCAGCTCTCTCCCAGATAAGGGGTGTCCACAGGGGTCACTGTTCCTGTGCTGGGACGTCCTCTATTGCAAAACTTACTGGCAGCCATACCTGAGTTTCCACTAGCATTATCCACATTGTTCATTTATCCCTGGTGATTCCCTGAGACCCTGCCCCATCCAATTTGCAGCAGCTTTTCTATATAAGTGGCCTGTCTCAGCTCAAGCTTCAGACATTTCTAAAATCACTCAAACAAGCAGCATCTTGCTCATCACTGCCCCAAACTTAACAAAAAGAGGAGCTAGACCTGGCATGAGCACCAGCCTTTCTTGCTTCTTAGCTGGGCCTTTCCTGGGCACTTCTAAGCCCAATGCAAGTAGCAGCCACCTGCAGATCTCTCTGTATTTCATGTTGGGTGGCCCCTGGCAGTAGCTGACTTTGCACCTACTGAGAATCCCCAGAACAAATGAACCTGATGTACAGCTTCAGACACCACCAGATTACAACTCTACACATCCATGAGTGACACACTCAAGAGTCAGACTCAGTGAGCTCAAAAGCCACCACTGAAGTAAATTCTGTTCCATAAAGGTGTCTCCTGCACATCAGCTCTTCCATTGTATACACAGCTGGTCCTCACAGCCAATTGGCCTAAAGGTCAATTCCTCCCAGTGATTCCACAATCTTAACTACAACAAGATTGTGCACACAGGTCACACGGGGGTGCACCTACAGTTACCAGCTTAGGTGACTGGGGATACTGAGAAACTGAGCCCTACAGGACACCTAATACACAAGGCCACTCTACCAATTCCAGGAAACATAAAAACTTTATGTAATACATAGAGACAAACACAGGGAAGCAGCCAAAATGAGGAGACAGAGAAATATTTTACAAATGAAAGAAATAGAAGCAAGTAAATTACTAGATACAGAGCTCAAATCAATGGTTATAAGGTTACTCAAGGATGTTGATGAGAGCTTCAAGGATCTTAATGACAGTGTCAAGGGACTAAGTGAGACTTTCAAGGATCTTAGTGGGCATGGCAAAGACATGAAATAGGATCAGTCAGAAATTAATCATACACTAATTGGAATAAAGAATAATTTACTAACTGAAATAAAGAAGAATTCAATAGTAGTGTAGAGGATTCCAAGAATCAAATCAATGATTTGGAATACAAGGAAACAAACAAACAAAACAAAAAACCCAATCAGAAGAATAAAAAGAAAAATGAATCTAGAAGTATGAAGATAGTGTAAGGAGATTCTGAGACAACTTCTAGCATACCAACATTCACATTATGGGGATGCAATAAGGGAAAGAGAGAGAGCAAGATATTGAAAACACATTTGAAGAAATAATGACAGAAAACTACCCCTACCTGGTAAAAGAAATAGTCTTACAGTCCAGGAAGAGCAGAAAGCCCCAAACAAGTGGAACCCAAAGAGACCCAACCAAAATACATCATAATTAAAATGCCAAGGGCTAAAGACAAAGAAAACCAGTGAGAAAAAAAGCAATTAGTTGTGTACAAGGGAATGCCCATTTGACTGTTAGCTGATTGTTCAGCAGAAACTATGTATACCAGCAGGGAGAGGCAAGAAATATTAAAAGTGATGAATACCAAGGACCTACAACCAAGATTATCTTACTCAGCAAAGCTATCATTTAGAATTGAAAGTCAGATAAAGCACTTCACAGAGAAAAAAAAGGTGGGGGGAGCTAAAGGAGTTCAGTATTACATGAAATGTTGGAGAGTATTCTTAGAAGAAGAGGAAGAAGAAAATATGAACAGCAAAATGGCAGTAAATACATATCTATCAACAGTTGAATCTAAATACAAAATTAATGAACAAGAAATATAGTGAACAATATAAACTGATGAATATAATAGAGTCAGAGGTATAGAAACATGGAACAGACTGACAAATCTCAGAGGGAAAGAGTGCTGGGAAGAGATTAATTAAATATCTATATGCATTTATGCATTATATATGTACACAGACAAAAGGGTAGTGAAAGCCTAGAGTAGGGCAGGAACTGGGTGTAGGGAAGCAATGTGGGGGAGGGGACATCTGTAATACTTTCAATAATATTTTTAAAATAATAATAATAATTTGCCTCTCATGCTTAGGAAAATAAATTGATGAAAACTCAATGTTAAAAGTATTAATAAGCCTGGCTGGCATGGCTCAGGGGTTGAGTGTCCACCTCTGAACCAGGAGTTTGTGGTTCAGTTCCAGGTAAGGGCAGAAGTCTAGGTTGTGAACTCAACCTTCAGTGTGAAGTGTGAAGGAGTCAGCTGATAAATAATTATTTCTCTTCATTGATGTTTCTATCTCTATCTCCCCCTTCTTCTTTGAAATCAATAAAATATTTTTAAAAGTATTAGTAAAATATGTATGTAAATAAAATTATCCAAGAATAAAATTATTAGAAAATATATGTATTTAGGAATATAAATATTGTCTTGGCATGGTAGGAATTGGAGATTCTTATTACTTTTTCTCACAATAATTTCAATAATAATTACTATAATTAAGTATATTTTAAATATTTTAATCTATTTTTATAAGAACCATTCATCATAGCATATATTTGGGGGCTTAAATATTTAAACACCATCTTCTTTTAGTGGACATTTTAATAAAATGTTTCTACTTTTAATATTGCTTTTTATAAATTTTTATTATATTGACAAATGAGATAAATACATAATAAATAATGTAGACTTTTTAAAAAACAAATTGTGATTATATTGCCAAAAAATAAAGACTGTGAGTTAGAGCTGAAACCAGTTTGGCTCAGTGGATAGAGCATCGGCCTGCGGACTGAAAGGTCCCAGGTTTGATTCCGGTCAAGGGCAATTATCTTGGCTGCTGGCACATCTCCAGTATGGGGAGTGCAAGAGGCAGCTGATGGATGTTTCTCTCATTGATTATTCTGACTTTCTATCCTTCCCCCTTCCTTTCTGTAGAAAAATAATAAAATATATTTTTTAAAAAGACTGAGTTAGAGAAATATATTGTTCAATGATTGAAAAATTTTATCACAGATTTTCGTGTATTTAATGGACACTAGTCTGAAACCTCTGTAGTTTCATAAATATGTATTACCAGAGAAATAACATAACTTTATTTTTTGCTGTTATTGGAGGAACAAATTTGGTTTCAATTCAATTAAAATTATATTACATAATGTTTATGTCCAAGATTATGACACAAAAAGAATAGGGCATATTCCTCTTTTTTAAGACCATTTAAGTTTGTTATCATAGATACAAACAATAATATATAATTCAAATCAATAAAATAGAGTTAAGGTGATTTTAACATCTGCTTTATTTCCTAGTTTTTAAGTAATTTTGAAGTTATTTAGACAAATGCTGTCCTGTTTAAAAAATAAATAAACAAAACTGGAAAACCCTTTGGATTGTTACTTGAATGGTTATGTTTCCCAAATGTAATAGAAATAAATTCACTTTCACTATTCAGATTTCTACCTTTAACTTAATATTTCATGTAATTCAAGTAGAAACCATTAACCCTACTTCTTTCCGTATACATTCAATTGTTTACAAAAATTAAATAAGAGGTAATTTACTATGCTTTAGATGTTTATATTTATAGTGTTAAATTTTATGCTTTCTATTTTAATTTTTATTTTATTAAAGTTATTGGGGTGATATTTGTCAGTCGAGTTATATAAGTTTCAAGTACATATTTCTATGATGCATGATCTGGTTTGTGTGCCCACCACCCAAAGTCCAATCTTCTCCCATCACTATTTATTAGGACACCCTTCATCTCCTATCCTCTTCCCTTTGGCAACTACCACACTGCTATTTGTGTTTATAAGTTTCAGTTTAATATCCCATGTATGAGTGAAATCATGTGGTTCTTAGCTTTTTCTGACTTATTTTGCTTAACATAATATTCTCAAGACCCATCTATGTTGTCTCAATAGTACTATTTCATCTTTTAAGCCTGAGTGGTATGCCGTTTCCACCTTACCCACGCCCCTACTGAAGGACATTTTGGTTGTTTCCATGTCTTAGTCACCAGTGATAATGCTGCAGTAAACATAAGGATGCATATATCTTTGTGCATAGATGTTTCAAATTTTGGGGGTAGATTCCCGGAAGAGAGACTGCTGTGTCATATGTTAACTCTGTTCTTAATTTTGTGAGGAACCTTCATACAGATTTCCATTGTAGCTGTACAAATTTACATTCCCACATGCAATGTATCAGTATTCCTTTTTCTACAGAATATCTCCAACACTTACTACTTGTCTTGATACTAATGGCCATTCTAACAGGTGTAAAGTGGTATTTCATTTGGTTTGCATTTTCCTAATTGCTAGTAAAGATGTTTACATCTTTTCTTTCTTTTTTTAAATATTCAATGACATTATATTTCTGAGTTTATTAATGCATTAGTCTTGCTTGATGTGGTCAGCTGCAAGTCTAACAACCAAAAGCAGAATTTAAATAGTTGAGATGTTAGAATGGCCACAAAATTATTATTAGTTCACAATTTTTTTTCTTCTATTCAATACTAATTACCATGAACCAGAATTATTCCATTGTAAGAGTAATGAAAATAATGCCCACTTATCTGCTGGTCTTTGTATGCCTTCTTGGGAAAAATATCTGGTTAGGGCTCTGGCTCATTTATTAATTGGATTGTTCATTTGTTTGGTGTTGAGTTTTATGATATGAGTTCTTTATGTATTTTGAATATTAACCCCTGTTGATAGTTTTCTTCTCTGTAATTTACTGTTTCAGATGTTTTATTTAGGCCTGATACATTTTGAATTAATTTTTGTACATGAGGACAAATTGTAGTCTACTTTCATTCTTTTGCATCTGGATTGCCAACTTTCTCAGCACCATTTATTGAAGAGGCTTTCTTTTCCTCATTGTGTGTTTTTGGTTTCTTTGTCAAAAATTACTTACACAGATATAAGTAATCTTATTTCTGGGCTCTCAATTCTGACTCACTGATCTGTGTGTCTGCTTCCTGCCAAAACCATGCTGCTGTGATTATCATTGTTCTGTAGTGTTATTTGAAGTCATGTAGTGTGATAACTCCAACTTTATTATTTTTCCTCGGATTGCTCTGGCTATTTGTGGTTCTTTTAGGTATTTTGCCCTGTTTCTTTTAAAATTGTCATTGGAATTTTTATGGGAATTGCTTTGGTTAGGACTTGCAGAATTATGTTCAATGATGTTCAGCAATGGTGAGAGTTGGCATCCTGTCGTCTTCCTGATTTTAGAGGAAATGCTTTCATTTTTTGTTACCATGAGTATAATACTAGCTTAGATTATGTCATATATGGCCTCTATTATGTTGAGGTGCTTTCCTTCTATACCCACCTTATTTTAATCATAAACGGATGTGGTATCTTACCAAATGCTTTTTTTACATCTAATGATAAGATCACATGGTTTGGTTTGGTTTGTTTGTTTATTATCAGCCAAAGGGCATGTTTTATAGACTCTCCAGGCAGATGTCCCACCTGTCTGTTCCTCCCCTCACCCTCTAAGTTGAGTTTATCTGAGGTTTTATTCCACAAAGAAGCAGCAGATGAAATACCTCAAAAGATACAGTACAGTTGATGTTGAAGAATAAGGACTCTCCTCTTACTTTAAGAGTATTAGGCCTTGGATTTCCCTGCCCCAAACGATTAAGCAAGTGTTATATACACTCCCCATATCTTTTCCCTAACATTTTCTTATATAAATTTAAATATTGTATAAAAAGGGCTTTTTCCTCCAAACATATACATTGCAGTGAAACATATATTCCCCGCCTGTGAACTTGTTTTTTCACTAGAACATAAATGCTATCTGACATGCGGGTACATGGCTTTGGCCACTGGAGATCACTGAAGTCGGAACCGCACCGTGGAGAAGGCATTTTCCCTGAGGTCTCCGGCAAGTGGCTCAGTGAGCACTCAGAACCGCTGTCCCGATCCCCGGGCGGAGGCCTCTGAGTGCCCAGTCACTGTGGCAGCTGGAGCAAATGGTGAGTAAACTTGATGCTAAGATTACAGAAATAAAGAAAAAAAAAACAAAATAAAAATAGCATGGACCAGTTCTTAGTCTGGAATTAAACTATAAACAAATCCAAAGTGTTTATTCACGAAGATTCAAACCTATTTCATTCTCTCATAAATTATAAAATACAAAGGTGGCCACATTAATGACAAAACTCAAACAGCATTGAGAGGGGTTTGTCAATGGGCAGAAGTCAGTCCCTCTGGATGGGACCCAGAGCTCCCAGGTAGATGGTGGCCTCCCTATTGCTGGGCCAGAAGTGCTGTTCTGTTGGCCTTCATCTTCCCCAGCCGCTTGGCCATGTGGCTATTGGTCATCTCCACTTCCTCAGTCCCATCCAGTGCTGTTTGGAACTCTCGTTGTAGCTTCCTTTTTTCTGCTTTCAGTTCACCTTCCACTTTTTCAGCATTCTCAGCAGCAGTTTCATATCTCAGCACCTGTCTGTCTCTCAAGCCGCTAATACTTTGCTCCTAGGTGGTTATATCCTGTTCTGCTTTTGAAAGCTTAAACTTGTGTTCACTAATTTGTCTATTAGCATCTCTCTGCATTTATCTGCAAGTCCCAGCCGGTCTGCAGCCGGGCCAGGTCACCATACTCGGTCCTGTGGCCCCTGGAGCACTTCTGCCGCTCCTCCTCTAATTGCAGCTTCAGTTTTCTAACCTGTGACAGTGGCTCTTCCTTCTCTCCAGCAAGTTTTTTCAGCCTTACATCTGGAGGACCCCCTCCTGCAGACCTCAAGACCTGAGCAGCTTCCCGAGACACCACAGTGATGGCTCCAACCACTGGTTCATGATTGCCATCACCTTTGGGAGTGCCATCGGGGATTATAACTAAGCCATGTTTCTCAATAAGCTCATCTCTTTGTTGGTGGCCTTCTTTAAGTTCATCCATTTTATGCTGCGACACACTACACATATGTTTCTGCCTTTCTAACTCCTTTGATTTTTCTTCATTTTCTCTATAAAATTCTGCCATCTGTTCCTTTTGTTCTTCAATAACATCCTTGAGGGTATCTACCTGGTAGATCAAATTGTTCCTCTCATTGTCTAACTGTGCATGAGAAAGCATGGCTTTCTTGTATTTTTCTTCCACTTTGGACAGACTCCCAGAGCTCAGGTAATGAGAAGGAGGTGTCTGGATCTGTTAAACTGCTAGTAACCCGGCTTCCTCCCCTGGATGAGTTTCCACTGAGAGGGGTTGTTGCTGAGGCAGAATTTCCAGATGAAGGTGAAGGTCTTGTGTAATTTTCAGCATGCTGTTGTCAGATTTCTCATCCAACTCTCTTTGCCGTCTTTCGGGTTCTCTCGTGCATATATCTCTTGCTTCTGCAGGGGCAGCCCGTTCTGCTGCCAGCCTTGCCGCTGCGCCTCTGGCAAGTCACAGAGCTTCATCTCTGCAGAAAGTTGGTCTTTCACAGGTGTCCTTTTCCTTCCAGGAGTCCCCATCTTGTCTGGGTCGTCTTTTAACTCTGAAAATCGACTCGGTCTGTTTTCAGTCTTGTCCCTGGGCTCGGGCAGTGGCTGTGGTGCCGCCCGGGGAAGGGCCAGAGCGCGGCCAGCCCACCAGGAACCCGCTGGCCCGGAGCCCTGGGGATGAAGCTGGAGCAAAGGGCGAGGGGTGCAGAGGAGACCGTGGTCCTAGGTCCCGGACCAGGCGCACCTGGCTGGACATGGCAGCTCCAGGGGCGGGCCAAAATCACATGGTTTTTATGCTTTATTGTATCATTGTGGGGTACAACATTGATAAATGTGCATATGTTAAACCATGGAATGTGCACCACTTCATCCTTGTTTTTTAATGTGTTGTTGTATCTGACTTGTTAGTATTTCGTTTAGGATTTTTGCACTTGTATTCAACAGACATATTGGTCTGTAGTTTTCTATTTTTGTGTTATCCTTGCAAGGTTTTTGGTGTGAAGATTATGTTGACCTCATAAAATGTGTTAAGAAAGATTGCTTCTTCTATTTTTTGGAAGAGTTTGAGAAGGATATGTTTTAAATATTCTTTGAAAGTTTGCTGGAATTCACTAGTGGTCCAGAACTCTTATTTTTTGGGAGGTTTTTTGATGGTTGTTTAAAATTTCTGAATATTCATTAGTCTACTTACAGATTTTTTCAGTCCTCAGTGATTTTGTCTAGAAAGATTATGTATTCCTAGGAATGTATCCATTTCATCTTGGTTATTGAATTTTGTGGTGAAAAGTCTTTCATAGTGTTCTAGTCTGATCCTCTGTATTTTTGTGATGTTTGTGGTAATTTATCTTTGATTTTGTTAATCTGAGTATTTTTTTTTTCCTTACTGAAGCTAGCCAGGGGTTGTAAATTTTCATAATCTTTTCAAAGTACCAGCTCTTTGTTGTATTATTTTTAATATATTCTTTCTGTTCTCTATTTTATTCTATTCTAATTTTTTATTTTCTTCTAATGTTGTGCACTGCATTTGATCTTTATCTAATTCTGTAAGTTGTAACTGTGAAGTTGTTTACTTGGCATTGTTTTTTTTTGTTTGTTTTGTTTTGTTTTGTTTCTTGAGATAGACCTTTAATGATATAGACTGCCCTTTTATTATTGCTTTCACTGCATTCCAGAAGTTTTGATATGTCCTATTGTCATTCTCATTTATCTCTAGACTCTCTAGCATTCATACTCCAGTAAGGTCCCTCAGCCTGGCCTCTGGGGATTGGGCCAAGGGGTCTCAGATTGCGAGAGGACACAGGCCAGGCCGAGGGACCTCGCCAGTACATGATCAGGGCCGGGAAGGGACTGCAGGAGGGCTCCAGGGCATGTCTGGCCCATCTCACCCAGTCCGGATCGGCCAGACCCCAGCAGCAAGCTAACCAGGGAGCATCTGCCCCCTAGTGGTCAGTGCACATCATGGTGATTGGTCAAACAATGGTTGGACACTTAGCATATTAAGCTTTTATTATATAAGCTGAGGGGAGGGCCAGCCACAACCTAATCCTCCCCTCTCCAGACTAAGCATCCTTGCCTCCTCTGATTTCTCCTCCCTTCTTGCCTTCCGACTTTGCTCCCACTTGCCCACCTTTAAATATTTCAATGAGCAGATCTCTCAGATGTATTTTGTGTGTTGACTGGGGAATTCTTTGTTGAATTATAGCTGTTAAATTATTGGAACTTCAAGCTGAGAGACTAAAGGGATCTCTCACACCATTCCACTGATAACATTGAAGTATGCTTTTGAAATGGAGTTTAAACATTTCAAAAAACTCTTCGAATTGTTACCTAAACAGTTATGTTTTTCAAGTGTAACACAGAAAATAATTCATTTTCAACACAGAACCATTCAGATTTTCCACATTTATGATAATAGCTCACGTGATTAAGTATAAGCCATCAATTCTACTTCTTTCAATATGTACTCAATTGACTATCAAATATTCAAGAAGAGCTAATTTACTATACATTAGATGTTTATATATGTAGTGTTAATTTTTTTGCAAAAGTATGTTTTCTAAATGGAGTTCTAAAGTTTTTATTTAAGAAGTTTGTAGTTCACATTCAATTATTTCATTTATTATAGGAATAAAGTCTAAATAATTATTGATTCACACACACACACACACACTTACACACAGAGGGAGATGGGCACACATGTTAAATGATGGAGAGTAAGTGGAAGTATTTGAAACTTCTCTGGCCATGTTCTTTATATTAATCCCAAACTCCTGTATCCTTAGGTGACTTTTGGTGTCTTTCCTTTCTTGACATAAAAAATTCCTTTCACGAAAATGACTGATGTTGTTGGTATAAATTACTTTGCCAACATTTTAAATGCCCCCGTCCCCCTCCCCGCAAAAAAATAATTAATTAATTAATTTAATTAAATATCAGACCACATATCCCCAAACACAGCAATAAGCTTATGAGACTCAAGTTTCTTTGGCAGTACAGTCTACTCTATAGTTCTAAAGGAATACTAAATGATTTACTGTTTGCATAATGTCAGAGTTCTATCATTATTTTTGGTAGTCTCTTCTGGGTACATTTTACATGAAAAATGCAAGGTCTCTCTTTTCAGTTATCTTAGAATAGATGCTACTGTGGCTTTCTGTTCTGAGTACAGGACTGATATTCTACCAGGTGTACCCATTTATTTGTGTATGTATAATCTGATAGCCAATTATAATATTATATTATATAAATACTAGAGGCTTGCTGCATGAAATCTGTGCATGAGAAAGGAGTCGCCTCAGCTTGGCCTACACTGTCTCCAATCTGTGACCTCTGGCTCCTAACCACTCACTTGCCTGCCAGCCTGATCCCCCTAACTGCTCTCCCCTGACAGACTATTTGCCTTAACTACTCTCCCCTGCTCGCCTGGTGCCCCTAACTGCTCTCCCCTGCCTGACTGATTGCCTCTAACCTCCTCTGCCTTGGCCTCGCCAACATGGCTTTGTCAGGAAGGATGTCTAGAAGGACATCTGGAAGGTCGTCTGGAAGATGTTCAGTCTAATTAGTATATTACCCTTTTATTAGTATAGATGCCACCTTGTCCTAAAAATGCAGGTTGTTCCTAGGTTTTCCTATTGTGGAAGGGGAGCCTGCAGTAGCATCCTGGGTTCTGAGCAAGGCTTATGCACTTGTGTATTATATCAGCAGATGTGATTCCTAGAAGAAGACTCTTGGTTGTATCTTGAACATTTCTATCAAATTTACCAAATCATCCTCCAAGAATGTTGAACCACTTTAAACTCCTACCAGCAACCATGGGTGTGCCCTCCATCCCACTTTGATGCCAATATCATTGATTTCTCCCTACAAGCTTCCCTTCCTTCAGCTGGGACTGCTTGGTACTTGAGCCAACCTCATTGTTCAGCTGGGGACTTGATTTCCCAAGATAGAATTATGGAGGAGGAAAAATAGCTTTCCTCTACCTTTCTGAGTTCTTAGTGGACTCTCTTGGAGACAGATCACCAAGAGAAAAACAAAAGTTCATTAACATGTGTACCTTGTGTGTATGTGGGAGACCCCAGGGAAAACTGAGTAACTCCCCAAGGTTGCTTAGAATGCAGATTTAAATACTTTCTTCCTAGGGAAAGAGGATGGGAGATATAGGCCTCCTAGAGGAGAGTAAATGATATTGAGGAAAGCTGAACGGGGTGGGTGGAAATAGTTTATAACAAAGTTTGGGTGATGTCAACTTGTACTCTCCTGTCCTGTGACAGGAGTCAGTCTTCTCTGCTTGATGACACTTCTCCCGTCAAGAGGACCTAAGACATTTAAGCTCCTTTAGGGGGGTCTGATTTTAGGGAGATCAGGGGACTTCTGTGAAATCCTCCACATGCATTTGCTGTTTTTCAAGCATCTACAGCTCAAGATCATCAATATAACAACACAACATATGTTGGGGTGGCATGTTCTCTGATCTTCAGAATAAACCCAACAAAAGCTTGTTTCCTCTCTTAGATGATTTGCCACAGTAGCATTATTCCCTGGAGATGGTATTCTGACCAGACCTTCCTGGGAGTGATCATAACATTACACTGTGTTTGTAGAAAGGTGTTGGCCACAGCACTAACTAATCCGGGGGCAGTTTTCTCACTTTACGGAAAGGGAGGTAAAGTTATGATAGTTTATCTCCCTTTCCACAAGTTTCTTGTGGGTTTGTGTCTCTGCTGCCCCAACCCTTGCCCCTCAGTAACCCCTTTCTGCCTCAGGCTTTGGGGTTGCTGGGTGCCAGGTCTGCAGGTTTTTGTCTTCAATCCATCCCCTTCCCCCAAGTCCCAGCCCCAGGTTTGCCATGGCGGATCTTTGGCAGGTGGGGGGCCTCTGTGCCAGTAGAGAGGTGATTATCTTCCTCCTTCCTCCTACCCAACCCGATATTGTTTCCAAAAACATAAAACATACACTTACCTTTGGACACTAATTCAAAGGAAGTAACATTGCCATAGTAAGATAATAAAAGAGACTATAGTTATCATAACCACCAATGTGGCTATATATATATACACACACACACACATACACACACACATATATGTATCAAATAAACAATAACAACAAAAATATTCAAGATGTCATCTACTAGCATTATAATTCAGTTCATGCAAGGCAATGTTTCTCTGAAGAAATCATAATTGAATAATTGTATTGGTGTAAGTTCCAGTTTCTGTATTTTAATAACTTTCTGGCACTTGTATGGTTACAATGCAATTAAAACTTCCTCAAATGCTAGTCAAGACGCTTTCGTTATTCGTGGTTCTCCAGCAATGCTCCTGTACATTTATCCAAACAAACCATGGCCTTTTATGCCACTACCTTTGTCAAGACGATTCCTTCCTAGAATTCTTTCTCTGCTCCTTAAACTGGCTACCACTTCTCCTTCAAGAAATGATTCAGAGGTTTACTAGAAATCAACTTTGAAAAAACCTTTGGAATGGGGTTTGTATTGAGGATATAACAGAATATTTAGTTATTTAACTTCTTCCCTATGCTCTTGTTTCTATAGTCACTTATCTTACAGATGCATCTACTTTAACAAAGGCACATAGTACATATTTTCCCAGCATCTTCCATCTGACTTTGGTAAAACTAAATGTCTGAAACAACTTAAGTGATTTGGAAAAGGCACATGGAGTACCTAGCTTCTTCTGCCACCTTGTGGTTAAATAGCACATTTTCATTATGCCAAAAATTTAACACAAGTATTTACCTTAGGGAAATAATTTCCAATGTTTCAGAAATAGGAATCCCTAAGAACACTTGTTTTTAAAAGTAGATTATAGTCAATAATTCAGATATTTAATGAAATATAGTAAATTCTTTGGATTGC
This sequence comes from Antrozous pallidus, assembly GCA_027563665.1. Lineage (NCBI taxonomy): Eukaryota > Metazoa > Chordata > Mammalia > Chiroptera > Vespertilionidae > Antrozous > Antrozous pallidus. The sequence goes on from CM050514.1 coordinate 101,937,859, forward strand.
TTAACTTTTGTTAAAAGTAAATGACAGCAAAACAATTAAAAGCTTACAGTCTTAAGAAGTGATATACTTAAATGTCACAATTAGTAAGTCATCAATTGTGGGTAGAGAGGTAATGCTTTTCAAGGCACCCAAAGGCTCTATTCACTTAAGCATGCTATTTGAGTGGGGCCAGAAAAATGACGCAGTTAAGATCAAAAGTTTGCTTCATTCAATGCCAACAGCTAATGTTGTGAGAATATCCGAAATGCATATTTTCTCTTTAAAACTATGAATTGTGGTTAGATGAATTAATTAAATAACTAAGTGTATCTTCCTTAAAATCAAGTCCTGCACTTTAATTGAAAAAATTAATTTTCTCATTCAAAATTATTCCTTCTCGCAAATGGTACTTTTCAAAAAAGTGAATCAAAGTTGCCCTAGCCAGTTTGGCTCAGTAGCTAGAGCATTGGCCTGCAAACTGAAGGGTCCTGGTGTAGATTCAGGTGAGGGCCACTTACTTTGATTTCAGGCATCATCCCCGGCCCTGGTCAGGGTTCATGTGGGAGGCAACCAGCCAGTGTGTCTCTCTCACATTGATATTTTTTCTCGCTGTGTGTCTCTTCCTCTCTCTCTAAAAATAATAGAAAATATCCTCAAGTGAGAATTAACCAAAAATAAATAACAAATAAAATAAAATGTTTAGACTACATTTTACTTTTCTATATTTTTCTTAGTTCTCTAATCCATTTTAAACATAACCTACTCCAGTTTCCCTCTTTGGGGAACACCATTGGATAAGCCTCTGTTTATATATTAAACACGTGCAATTTCTGAACAGCACAGGATCTTCTCTTTCCTCTCATCTCTCTGCTCCTACTAATGGCATTATTTACTCATCATTACTTACCTTTTCAAATGCAGAGCATCATTCAAATCAACCCACACTTAGCTCATTGTCCTTTGTCTTGATTTGTATTTCAGAAGAGGCCTCACAGCCTGCAGCTAATGTCTAACTTCCTCATGCACAGGACCTGGCCCACCTCCCTCCCTGCATTTCCTTGCTTACCTCAACATGGGTGTATGCATCCATGTGTCTATGTCTGATCTCTCAATTGATCAACTCAACTGATTGTGATCATCTCAATTATCTTCAATATTCTGCTCCTCATTTTTTTTTCTGTAAGAGGGAAGTGACACTATAAGTATGCCAGGAAAATCTCAGTTTATACCTATTGTCCTAGTTTAATTATTAAAAAAACAAAACACTTTTACTCTCAACATTGTTCTGGTTTAGACGATACATTATGTTAAATTTATTATACACCTTAGTACATTGCATCTAAGTGTCAATTCTTATAATGAAAGTATATTTCTGTCTCCATCAATATTGTGTTTGGCCATGTGACATGATTTATCCAATGAAATATGAGGAAAAGAGACCAGTGCTAGCTCTGAGAAGAAACTTTAAGATCCTATGAGAGTTTCTTCAAAATCTCTTCAGATTTTTCCGTTGCTGCAAGAATAGTGTGGTTCAAATCAGGGCTGTCCCTTCAGCCTGGGTTCTGGTTTGTGAAGCATTCCACTCTGGAAGAGAGCAAAGCCATAGTTCACTAGCCACCAGCCATGGCAAAAGCTTCCTCTCCTCCCCCTCCCCCTCCTCCTCCCCCTCCCCTCCCCTCCCCCTGCCCCTACCTCTGCTCCTCCCCCTCCCTCTGCCCCTCCCCCTCCTCCTCCTCCTCCTCCTCCTCCTTCTTCTTCTCTTCCCCTCATCTTAAATTTTAAAAGTAATTCTCTTCAGTTTTCTGACTCACTGTAATTTCATGTACAACCCTGAAGATTTCTGACATATACCCAGAAGAAGCCTGCTTTTAACTAATAATAACCCTGAGATCAAGTCAGAGAGTGGGAAACGTTAGTGGAGAGAGGGAGTCTTGCAGCAGCAGCAAGTGTCATTGTTGACCCCATCACTGCCCCTCTGATTACATAAGCTCAACTCCTGTGTTTTTTGTTTTGCTTTGTTTTGTTTTGTCTTTACATACCTTGCTTCTATGTATTTCTTGAACCAAATCTAAGTAGATAGGTTGATAAATTAAAGAAACCTTAAGAATATAAACATATATTATTCTGCAAATATATAAGGGAAGTCAACTAGGCTGAGGCAACACAGTTATAAGAGTAGAATTTGTATGGGGTCTAGACATATCCTAATAGTTCTGGCCCTAATCTGTTTAGGAAAAGTAGAATGCCCCTCATGTGATGTGGTTTTAGATTCAGTGAAAACTCCACATTTGCTCTCATGTTCTTACCACCAGGTGGCTCTCCAAGCCAATCTGCCCAATAAATCCCACAAAAGATCTTTTCAGAGTATATATATTTCCACAAGATCATCTTTTCAGCTTTTTAAAAGCCTTCAAATGACCCTTCCCTAGAATACTAAATATTCAGTCATCTTTACATCATTCACTTCTAAGCAGTTATAAGCTCTGCTCTATATTTCATAGTCTAATCACAGAATCTCTGTAACATATGGTACTTTAATCCTTGACATGTGCCAAGCAGTCAATGTTTCCTATTATTAATAATTTTTATAACTTATTTTTCACACCAATTTAAATCCTACCATAATATTTTCTCTCTCTTATCCTCTATATTATACAAATACACTATGTGGGTGTAAAGATGGTTTGAAGATAAGCATTTGGACACATTAATGCTATCAGATTAGTACATTGGAAGCCATGAATATAAAGAAAATTGACCAGGAGAAGTTTTAAAATAAGAACAGAGAAAAGAGTAAATCCTTAGGTCTGCTTAATTATAAATACCAATGATATTTTAAAAGCTAACCAAAGAGATTGATGCAGTTTATAGATGAGAAGAAACAGGTTTTCCCAAAAGCTAACCTAAAAGCCAATGAGAAAATGTTTTCAGGGAGGAGACTATGGTGGTCAGTGGCAAATGCTCCAGAAAAATGACTCAAACTAAGCACAGAACGTGCTCACTGTATATGTAAAGTAGGAGGTTATTGGTAACCTAACGGCATGAATAGAGTGATGGAGTGCTTATCAGATTGAATGCACTCAAGAATGACTGTATGGAAGTGTAGGAAAACAACAAAGAAAGTGAACACCAAAGAGAGAAATGAGGCTAAGAAATATTTCCTGTGTTTTAAATAGGGAAAGACTTGAGTATGTTTTTAAAGTAAGGGAAATGAATAAAAGGAGGACCAAGGTCTTAGAGAGAGGTCTTAGACACTCATTAGACATATAAAAATAAGTTTGATTACACTTTCTCTTGACAAAATTGTGAGGAAATAATTACTCTCTTAAAACTTTCTCACATTGATCATGGGGGTGTAAATGTGTTAGAGCTTCCATTGAAAAATGATGGGATGGAGGATATGTAGTAATTAGATTAGTGGAGAACAGGATATATGAAAGATTTTCTACTGTATTGCTTTTTATTCTTTTTAAAAAATTATATGAGTGCCCTGGTTAGTGTGGCTCCATTGGTTGAGCATCATCTCAGGCAGCAAAAGTTCACAGGTCTGATTCTTGGTCAGAGCACATTGGGCCCCATCCCTGATCAATCAGAGATTGTACTAGAGGCACTTGATCTATGTTTCTCTTTCTCTCTGTATCCCTCTACTTTCCCCTCTATCTAAAATTGATAAAATATATTTGAAAATTATGGGAATTTGTTTCTTATTCAAAAAATTTAGGAAAACATTTTTAAACATAATCATAGGTTATTTGAAAGTTTTAAGGCAGAAATGAAAGAGAACATGATATTAAATATTAAATGTAAAAATGTATTACATTTAGTTAAAGGAGATGGAGAGCATTCTAACAAGTAAAATTTACCATATGCTAAGGCAAGTTGCTGTGGACCAGGTACAGAAGAGGGCAGGACTGTGCCCGGCAAGTGGATAGTCACTTACTAAGAAAAGAGAGAGGCAAGCAGAGGAAACAGAGATGAGAGGATAGGGAGATGGTATGTTGCTGAAGAGTGAGATTGAAGGAAAAAAGAAGAAAAGGACAGAAGGAGAAAAGGGTGGTCAGAGAGTTAGGGGGAGTGAGAAAAAAGGAAGCTAAACAGAGGTAAAGGAAGATAGAGCGGAGACCAAGGAAACACCTGCCTGTGAGAACAGAGATACACTGAGAAGAGAAAGGAGTGTGTGCAGGGTGAAGGGAAGAGGGAACACAGACACAGAGAGGGACAAAGTGAAGGGGGCAGAGAGGAGGCCAGTGAGATGACCTAAGAAGAAACCTAGCATGCTAGCACATCATGAGATTGCCAGGTACTTTGGAAAAGACAACAATGATCAGGAAAACAAAAGGCAATAGGGAAAGAGGAAAACAAAATATGAGATGGATTGAGTTCATAACTTAGCCATAAGCATGAGTCCTGTAGCTGAGTTGGACTGTTGAGAACAGGACACTATGGACGTCATTCATTTATAGGGTCACCAGGAGTTGGAGGTGACTCAAAAGCTCATAAACACACTTGCTAAATATCAAGCTAGTCATGTCTTCTCTGGCTCTGAGGTCTATAATGGCCGAAGTTGCAGTTCATAAAGGTTTATCAGTTCTGTGCCATAGTTGGCAGGCAGCACATATTGTGGTCTTGAATGATCAGTGAGTTCAAGAATGAGAGAATAACCTTTCTGTAGCCACTGATTCATATCTGTATAGTGGCTTTTCATATAATGATAAAATTCAGCAATTATGTTAATAGTAAATGTAGTTGTCAACTTGATTATTAATTGTCATATTTCAAAAGTGGTAGCAGTGAATAAATGTATATAAACTTTATAGGTGCCAATAATTATGTGCCGATTTTTAAAATTTATATGCATTTGACTGTGTCTAGAATGAACAAACTATATGGTAACACTGAGGGATTAACTTGGAGGGTGAAAGTCAAGTGTGGGGTAGATATTTCATTTTCTTTGTAAAAGTTGTGTGATTATTTTTATATCATGTGACTCTTTAAAAAATGAATTATACTTATAAGAAAAAATATATAAAATAACACATAAACATTTGTAAATACGTCAACCAGATTCCTTTCAAAAAATGGTTATATACCAACTTGTCAGAATGATTCACAAGTATTTACTGATCCTTTTTTGTGGAATTAAAGTGTGGGTCAGATCCAATGATGATATTCAGTTTCACTAACCTAGGTTTTCATTAAATAAACATTGAGTGGTAAACATCCTTGGATATAGTATTTTGAATATATAAGTAATACAACACTGAGGATATGAATTACAAAAATTTGTAGATATATTACCATAGAAAATTCTGAGAAGATATTGTTATATCATCTCAAAATGACAATGGAAAATACTGAAAAATAAGACACGGAGGACACAACTGTTAACAGTTAAAGGAATGTCTGTCTTCTAAAGGCATCAATAGATTGATGAGGTCCTTATCAGATTGAATGGAATGTCTGCTGAGCAGCCACAAACAGCATTTCTGGTTGAGAGAAAATTTGCATCTTCATAATAAGAGTGATATGAAAAGCAGAGCCCCTTTCCCAGGCCAGCCTAGCTATTCAGGCTATTCTTATCTCCTATCTGGAATACTGCCTAGTAAGAATAGGAAATTCTTCATTCAGTTTGCCAATTATATCTGCCATGTGCAGGCAGCACAGAGCACTGGTGAACATTCAGAAGCTTGCGAATTGAATTCCTTGTGGAGGTTGGTCAGCTGTGTTCACAATCCTGAAGCGTTGCTGGCTTTGATAACACATGAGGACGCAGGAGGGAAGATGGGCCTGCGCTGTTCTCAGCTCTGTGTTGACAGCCTGTGTGCTGCCATGAGCCAGACTCTCCCATCCCCTGGCTCTGTTGGAAGGGAAAGTTAAGAAACAAGGTCTGGAGAATTTTACATTTCATAGAGTGGACCTCTTTTGCGATAAACAAAATTATCAAGAAGGAATAATAATCCTGTGGTGAAACATTTCTTTTGAATTATACAGAAACATTTCTTTAACATAGTAAAATACAGTTAAATATATAGTAGCATAGATTTAAATTGGCTAAATAATGAAACTTTTATATTCAGAGAAGGAACTTTATGAATAAATACATGTTTGTTTAGAGTCTTTGAAAATTTATTGAGTAGTTCAAAATACTGTTTATTTTTAATATGCATAATTTATTCTCTGTATATGTATTTGCTAAGTATATGGATTAAGCCAAACATTTCAATTCTCATTCTTTATTTCCATCAGAAATTTATGTAGGATATTGTTTTTATAGTTCTTAGGACAAAATACTCAAAATCTTAAAATGGAAGTCACTACAAATCATAAACACACACATATACACACACATACACACGCATACACACTCATACAGGCAGTGATAATAGTCTTCCTAGAACTAATCCCCTTGAATACTAGACTTCTTGTCTTCTGCTCTGGAAAAAAAAATGAAGCCTCATATACTTCCAAGCCCTTTGAAGTGAATTATGTATAAGATAGCAGAGACTGCTGTGGACCCCAGCAAATCAGAGACTATAGCCATTCCCAAATTATTACATTGTTTTTTAAAAAATATTGGTCAAACTGAAATTTCCAATACTTGATTATGTCCAATTTGCTATCACAACTTTAACATATGTCTACTTTAACTAACTTTATCAAGAAATACCTTGAATACAACACTCTGTAATCCATGCTGTAAGAATATCAGAGCAGTTTGCCTCACTCCTCCACCCATATGGGTTTCAAAGTTAAATGTGCCTTTGGAAATAAGGCTGCTAATAATGTTAAAACTCTTGTTTTTCCCTCCTCTTCAAAGAGATGAGTCTTTTCCATGAATGCAGCCCTCAGCCTCGATCTTATTCCATCTTCCAGCCTTCCCTGGCTGCCATCATAAAATACTGACCTTTCTCTGTGTCTCTGACATCCTCTAGGCCCACCCACCTCCCTATAGGAACCACTGTCCAAAAAACAAAAACAAAAACAAACTAGGGGCAAATGCATTGAATCATGATAAGTGGTGATAAAGATTGTGATCTGGAAAAGCAGAGAACGTTTTATTTGTTTTCACTTTAGGGGGAATAATTTCATTTTTGAGATATAATTGACATATAATGTATTAGTTTCAGGTATGCACTTGATATAATATCCTATACTAGAGGCCCAGTGCATGAAATTTGTGCATGGGGGCAAAGGGGTAAGGGGTGTCCCTCTGCCCATCCTGTACCCTCTTCAATCTGGGACTCCTTAAGGGGTGACTGCCCGTTTAGGCCTAATAGGATCAGACCTAAACGGGCAGCTGGACATCCCTCTCACAATCCAGAACTACTGGTTCCCAACTGCTCACCTGCCTGCCTTTCTGATTGCCCCTAACTGCTTCTGCCTGCCAGCCTGATCACCCCCTAAACATCCCTGCAGCCTGACTAATGACTAACTGCTCCCCTGTCAGCCTGTTTGCCCCAAACTGCCCTCCCCTGCAGGCCTAAGTCCCACCCAAATTCCATTACCTGCAGGCCCAGTTGCTCCCAACGTCCTTCCTTTGCCAACCTGGTCATCCCTAACTGCCCTCCCCTGCAGGCTTGATTGCCCCCAACTGCCCTCCTTTCCAGGCCTGGTCCCTCCCAACTGCCCTCCCTTCCTGGCCATCTTATGGTGGCCATCTTTAACCACATGGGGGAAGGATCTTTGACTACATGAGGGCAGCCATCTTGTGTGTTGGAGAGATGGTCAATCTGCATATTATCCTTTTATTAGCATAATAAAAGGGTAATATGCAAATTTACCAAACAGTGGAAAAAAACAGTCACTATTATGTGCACTGACCACAGGAAGCAGGTGTTCAACACGGGAGCTGCCCCCTGGTGGTCAGTGCCCTCCCACAGGGGGAGCACCATTCAGCCATAAGCTGGGCTGACAGCTGGCAAGGGCATCAGCAGTGGTGGGAGCCTCGCCCACCTCCACAGTGCTAAGGATGTCTGGCTGCAAAAGGGCACAGACTGGTCTGAGGGACACCCCCACCCCCCAGAGTGCATGAATGTCATGCACTGAGCCTCTATTTTGGATACATTGCAAATGATCACTACAATAAGTCTACTTAATGTGTATCACACACAGTTATAATTTTTTATCTTGTGATGAGAACTTTAAAAATCTATACTCTTAGTAACTTCCAAATATACACGATAGTATTATTAACTACTAGATGCCCAGTGCACAAAATTTGTGCATGGGTATGATCTCTAGGCCTGGCCTGCGGTCAGGACCATCTTCCACAGCTGCCCGCAGACAGCCCCACCCCCGCCACCACCCATTATTGGGTGATCAGTGCCTGATAGCCATGGGAAGGGACTGAGAGGTTGGCTGTTCCTCCCTGCTTGCTGACCCTGCCCCTGCAGCAGGTGGCCATCAGGTGATCAGAGCCTGCCAGCGAGGGAAAGGAACCAAGAGGTGGTCAGTGCTCCTCATAGTGAGTGGTCCAGTGGTCATTCTGGTCATTCTGCTGTTAGGGTCTATTTGCATGTTACTCTTTTATCATATAGGATAGAGGTCTGGTGCATTGTTGGGGGCTGTCTGGTCTACCCTGAAGGGGGCCATGGATCGGGGTGGGGGGTCCCTACTGGTTGGTGGGGCCAGCCTGGGTGAGTGATACGGGCAGTTTTCAGGTTGGCCATGCCCCCGGCCTTGTCAGGAAGGACGTCTGGAAGACATCTAGTCTATCTGGTCTAATAAGCATATTATCATTTTATTAATATAGTCACCATGCTGTAAATTACATTCCCATAAGTTGTTTATTTTATAACTGAAAGTTTGTGTCTTTGACCTTGCCACCCACTTTGTCCATCCCTACCCCACTTCTGGCAAATACCTATTTTTTTCTCTGTATCAGTAAATATATATATATATATATATACACACACACACACACACACACACACATACACACTATCAATATCAATATCAAGGGAGAGTGAGCTAGAAACATCAATCATGAGAGAGAATTATTGATTGGCTGCCTCCTGCATGCCCCCTACTAGGGATTAAGCCCAAAACCTCAGGCATGTGTCCTTGATCAGAATCAAACCTGGAATCCTTCAGTCCACAGGCTGAAGGTGAGCTCTTTTTTGTTGTTGCTGCTTTTTGGATTCCCCATAAAAGTGAGATTATAAGATACATATTAACCTTTATTTATCTGTTGTCATTACCATAATACACTCTAGGTCCATCTATGTTAGTACAAATAGTGATACAAAAGGTTTTTATTTTTTTCAATTTGAAGAACTCAGTTTATTAACTGACCAGATTACAAAAATAACCATGGTGGATACCTTAGTTCATCTTTCTAATAAGCCTGTTGATCTGGTACTTCCCTGTTCCCAGCATTTCCACCTTCTACAAAGTGGGTGGTCTTCTTCTTCATCACACCCCAAGGAAGAATAACTTGAAGGGCCACAGGAAGTTGTTCACTTCTTTGAAGTGCTTTCCAACAGTGTAGATCTCATGAATCAGATCTTCCATGCAGATGAGGCCATATTTACCAAGAGATCAAGCAATCAATGAGTTATCTATTAGGACAATTTTTTTTTTGTTGATTTTGCCATAACCAGGCTTGTAGACCAATTCATTTACCGACTTCAGGTTTGGGTACCCCCAAGCAATGTATGGCTCCACAATCCTCAGCATGTTAATGGAAGCCTCGTTGAGCTTAACAGAGGTGCCATTGAAGATCTGGCGAAGGCGAAGAAGCTGCAGCACCTTTTGGACCTTTGTGCTCACACCATTGATACCTCTGATCCTGATGACAAATGCCAATTTAGGTCTGGCAGGTACGTAGAAGTTGCCAGCTTTTCTTGCCATCCTAGCCATTCGAATCTCCGTTCTGTACATCTGCCTGTATTCCTTGTGAGAGTGCTTAGCTTTTTCATAGATGAGCTTCCTTATCGCCTTTCGAAGCATCTTTTGGGCAAACTTCTTTCTCAGGTGCTTGATCTTTAGCTCTGCGAAATTCCTTTGCTTTTTCTTGAGGGTTTCTGGCACAGTATGAACCTTCTTCTCCTTCTTCTCCTCCTTCTTCTTCTTTCTTCTTTCTTCTTTCTTCTTTCTTCTTTCTTCTTTCTCCTTCTCCTTCTCCTTCTCCTTCTCCTTCTCCTTCTCCTTCTCCTTCTTCTTCTTCTTCCTCTTCTCTGCCTTCCATGGTTCCAGCCAGAAAAGAGGAAGCAAAAGGTTTTGATGACAGTGATTTTTGTCAGTTGAAACACTGGTAAAAGTTATCTGTGAGCCTTGTATCCAATATTGTTCTATGCAGGATTATTTTCTCCTAAAGCTTCTGAAATACAAACCTAAAGGCACTTCATTTTTGGGACTCTTCTAGCAATATAATTTTGCTAGAGAGTTATTCAAATTTGCTATTAAGTTTCACATAAAACTAAAGAATAGCAATGTCTCTTAAAAACTGCTACTAAGTTGACAAATCACTAAGCCCAACAATAAGCAATCTGTGTACCCATAGAATGGAATTTCTTTTTCTTATCGTTTCCAATTCAGGTTATTCTCATTAAGTTTTTTTCAATGCTGACTCTGACAAGGCAACATTCTCCTTGGCTTATGTAGGCTGAAAAGGAACTTAATCACTCTATAAAGATGTCATTATAAATCAAATCACTTCTCAATTGTGTAGTGAGTCGTGAATGTACTAGAAGGTGGAAGAGGATACTTTCATTACAACAGTAAATTAATTAGTTTCCCTACAACTGAATATATGGTTTGTGCTCATGATAATCATCTTTTTTCTCTACTAATATTCCTTGAATCTTAAAGATTATTTAAAATATGGCTGAACATTATTATTTCTCCTTAAGAAAATTTATCAAAATACTCTGTTTAAAAAGATATAGGTGCATTTTATCTATTTTAGTTACTGTAAATCCAAAAGTTATCTATAATAGAATATAAAGTATTTTATTACATTTTAAAGGATTTTTCTTATGAAATATGAGACTTAAATCTTTGTAAATCAGTCATAACACTTAAAACCATTTTCTTATGCTCCACTAAATACACCATTGGTTTGTTTGCTCATATTTCCTTTTGATTATTTGTTATCTTCCATGGGATTTTCTAATGTCTCCTAGAATTTCACAGATCAGTAATCTGAAATGAGATTTTGATATTCAAAGCTTAAGTCGTCTGCTAGATATTACATATTCCATGGGAAGGTCAGGTTAGGGTTGATTCATAGCACTTCATATAAACAGTGCAGTTAGTCCATTTAAATCAGACTTCTTTATTTTTTCTTTCTCTTTTTATACATAAGGGACGCTGTAATTTAGAAGACCTGTTTTTTTTTTTACATTACTGAAGACAGGCATATCATATTTTTCTAAGGAAAACTTTGAAAGCTTAAATTGAAATCCTGTGCTGTGCATTTTGTTTTTATGATCCTACTTATGTTTAGGACTGTTTATCTCTGAATATCTAATGCCAGGTTTTTGCTGTGGGTTCTCAACCTTTTGCTTATTTCTCTTTCTTCAGTGTGATGTCAGTATTTTTTTTTGGAATATATTGTTTTATTGTGATGATGGTAATTAAATATATGTGATAAAATATTTCCTGCTTCAGAAAAGGAAATTATCATTAGCATTTGTTCAGTTTATTCCCTTTTGTAAGGTCAGTTAACAATAATAACTCAAATTTGCATGAGTGAAATATATCATAAATAATTCTAGCAGCAGCTGCCTTAATTCCCTGGTCCAAAGTGGGGTAGGGAGAAGCTGCTCTGGCTGTTTTGCTGAATTTGGTGTCCTATCTGAATGCCAAGTATGAACAAGACAAATAAAATAACAATTTCAGAGGGAACTTATTTGAAGGCCAGTAGCCTCAGAAAAGAGTAGGAAGTGGGAAGATCAATTGACTGGTATATTCACTCAAAGAAAGAGAAAGATGCTTTTTCCTTTTAGATGAGTGGATTATCTCACTTGATATGCAAGATGATGTCCCATGGTATTTAAAATCATTCTCACGTTACAGATGTAAGATGTGAGGTGCTGAAAAAATATTTTAACTGTGCAGTACTTCTGAGCCAATAATAGATAAAGCTAGAATTCTTACCAATATTTTTGTGAGTCTGTATAAAAAAATCAGTATCTAGCCCTAACCAGTTTGGCTCTGTGGATAGAACGTCAGCCTGCAGACTCAAGGGTCCCAGGTTCGATTCTGGTTAAGGGCATGTAGCTGGTTGTGGGCACATACCCAGTAGGGAGTGTGCAGGAGGCAGCTGATTGAATTTTCTCTCTCACAGGTGTTTTAACTCTCTCACTCTATCCCTTCCTCCTTGTAAAAATATCAGTAAAATATTATTTTAAAAATCAGTTCTATAATTAGCATGTTATCTATTTTCATCTTGATTATGTTTTACCACTACCTGTGCTCCACAGTGTGAAAGCTCTAGCAGAACCTGTGTGTTGTCTCCAATATTACAGGGAAAGTCTTAAGGTTACCTATTCCTTCTAAGCATGACTATCCTTTTTATTTTGTTTTTATTAGGGATTATAATAATTCATACCTCAGAACTTTTGGGTTCTGATGCAAGCTCTGCACAATATTTGATGTGATAAATATTCAATAAGTGAGAACACTATTATGACCCTGCACTGTAAATGTATACCTCCTACACTGAAAATCAGATGATTTATGATTAATAATGAGCATATTACCAAAATATCATTGACTATTAAAATCTGTTTTTTCACAGAAATACATTTCTGTGTTTCAGGGAGGAAGGCTGAGACCAAAATAGAGTTTATTTAAAATTGCTTCTTAAACTGCACAACTTTGACAGAAACCAGATTATTGAGTACTTATTATCTGTACAGCTTGTACAAAGTATTGGGCAATATGAAGCAAAAATGTGTATATTCTGGTATATAAGGAAGATAAACTGGTATATAAGGAAGATAAATTAATTAATGAACATATTAATTAATTTATATATGAAGTAAAGAAACGTTGAAATAGTGGGTAATTTAAGAGTGTGTCTATAATTATATTTCATATGACCATGCAGGGATTAAACTTTCACAATATTAAAATTCTGAGTTTCCTAAATTCCCCAGAGTAAATAAGCCCCAGATCTCAGCAGCTTCTTCAGGCAGGAGACAATCTGAAGACTAGCTTTGAAGTAAGTGGATTGCATTTTAAAATGAACATAAACAAGAACTTCAAAAGAAAGGTGTTTGTTTATACTACAGCAAGTGAGATTTAATTCAGCCAGAAAAAATAGTTAAGTATTAAAATTTGGCTGCCTTCCTGGAGAAAAAGTAAAATAGAACCAGCCTAATCACAGGGTATGTTGGACCAGGTCTTTCAGAAGAAAAAGACAAGTGTAGGTGACTGCTTTATGTTCAAGATAGCTCCAATTCAGTGACAGAAGTAAACCCCAAAGTAGCATTTTTACCTTTTTGAAATAAGTTGGCTACGTGTCCCAACATTTTTAAAAGTTGCTTTTGCTAAGGACTTAATAATATATCATTAAATATAGTTATGCACATCTTGGAGGGAAAAATAATGCTCTTTTTTTCAAATATGGATTCTTTTCAACATGTTCTAGGACACTCATACTTTGTTTTATCAGCTCTAAGAAAAGTAAACCAAACTATTATATGCCAAAAGTGCATTTATTATTAGTCACTGGTTATTTATAGAATAAAAGGAAGCTGTGTAATTCACTTGGCCAGCCTCCAACAACAAACTGCTAACTATAACGTCTCGTTTTGCTGAGCAGAATCCAGCTGCTTCACTTATAACTTTGAAAATTTTAGAGATATTTATAAAACTGATAACAGATATTGCATTTTGTTTTGTTATATGAATACACGCTTTATGCAGAACATAAATTCTAAGAACTCTCTTTTGAGGTGATGGAAAATTATAATGTAGTTTTCATGGAAATTGCTTTTATTTAAACCATATAAAAGTATTGGTCATATTGCTTGCATTCTATTGAGCAATGGCAGTTCAAGGGTGATATCTTTGTTATCCTGTACATTAGCTTGCTAGCCTGCCCTACAAAGTACCAGAGATTGGTGGTTTTAACAGCAAAAATTATATACCACGAGTCTGAGAGGTAGAACTCTAAGACCCAGATGTCAGCAGGATTGCTTTCTTCTAAGGTCTCTCCTCACATGGCCTCTTCTCCCTTGTCTCCACATGCTCATTCTTCCCTCTCTGTCTCTGTTCAAATTTACTCTTCTTATGAGGACACCAGGGCTCAGATAGATATCAGGGTCTACCATAATGACCTCATTTTAACTAATTTACCTCTTTAAGGCCCTTATCTCCAAATACTATCACATTTTGAGTTAATGGTGGTTTGGATATCAACATAAGAATTTGGAGAGGACACAATTCAGCCCATAGTACCAAGTATTTTTGCAAGGTAACTTCACCAGTTTTACTAAACAATGTATTTTAAACAACAATGAAAGATTGGTAAATCTGTGATACCACTAGCATATACCACAGGACACACCCATACTGTTTCAATGTAACTAAACTGTAGATGTACATAGACCTGCAAAGTTAAGGAACTTAAGAGACTATTTTTTCCATGACAAGCAATACAGTAAGCTGATAAATGTTTAAAAGAACCACCAAAAACTGTTCTACAATTTTAATTTTCAAAATACAAGAAATGCATCTTTGTAGAGATTGCTGGAAGGTTCTGAAAGCCCTCCCCACAAATTCATATCCTCTTGTTCTGACCCTCCGGTATAGTATTTTTCTCAACCATTTGAATAGAGAGATAAGTTAACAATCCCTCTCTTTTTTCCCCTCATAGTCTGGATAGTATCTATAACATTTTAAGACTATCACTAGAATTTCTCAGAATGTAACTTAAGTAAAACTATGCCAGAACTAACGCAAAACCACTGGGAGGATTTAAGATGACCAGCTAAAATGTTGCCACATCCTTTCTTCAGCCCACCATCTGCTGGAAAACCTGCATGCGTGCCCGCGGGAATCCTGCGCAGGTGTGCTCCGAGATTGCAGAGATCTTTGTGGGCAGCTGCTTCTAAGCTAAATTTTTATAGTGAAGCCTCCTTGTAAGCTGTCATATTTGATCAGAAATGATGTTGTCCTGATTTTGTACATCAGTGTGTACCTCACTCTTATTTTAAGAAACTGGTTAATGCTCTCTAAGCATTATTACAGCAGTCAGGTATGTCATGAGCTTTATTCTCAGTATGTAAAACAGTGCCAGGTTTCCAGAGGGTTCAAGAACTGTCAGTGGACTGACTGGACGACCGACACTCCTGGAATGTGAGTGATGTTGCTGTATAAAGTCCTGGCAGTGTGTACTCATCTGGCGGGTGATTGCCTTGGAGCACCTCCTATGAACTATGTAAGTTTTCAGGTGTGGGGCTTAGATATGTAGTTAATGGGTAACACATTCAAACTCTTTTTTATTCTCCAGTTTCATGTTTTCACTTACCTAAAGTGCAAGAGTTGCATAGATGTTTTCCATGGCACTTGTCATAATCAAAACCGAACTCATCAACTTCTTTTTTTTTTAATGGCTGCATATCATTATTTTCTTGTTAATTTTCTTTGAAACTTAGTGTTAATATCTCATGGGTTACAGTTGAGAGGTTTTATTTGTTCCTTTCAGTCTACTATTAGTATTCTGTCTTTTCAGTTACTCTCTTTTCCACCCCCTTTCTCAAGCTACCATGCTGGTTGGGGGTGTTAATATTCATTATTGATAAATTTAATCTTGTAGTTCATATCACTGCCTCTAGTCTCTTCATATTTCACTTCTTCCTCACTGCCAGAGAGACTCAATTTTTAAAGCATATTCCTAATATCATGAAACCTTGACAAGCTTTCCATGTTAAAAATAATTACAGTAATAATAGTAACAAAAAAAATTAAAATGAAATCCCCCTTTTTTGTCTTAATAAAATGTAGACTCTCTGTTCACTCAGACAAGGCATTCTTAAAGCTTTTCCCTTCACTGCAAGCGAGGTTCCCCCCAACTTCCCTCCTCTTCAGGGCTGGTCCCCCGCCAACTGCCTTCCCCAGCAGGCCTGGTTGCACCAAACTGCCCTCCTCTGCCAGCCTGATTGCCCCTAACTGTCCTCTCCTATTGGCCATCTTGTGGTGGCCATCTTGGGTCCACATGGGGAAACCATCTTGTGTGTTGGAGTGAGTCAATTTGCATATTGCTCTTTTATTAGATAGGATAAACATGCTCCAGTAGTTGCTTCTGTTCCGCTTATTGCTTCCTCTCACTATATCGTATCACTCCTCTATAACCATATCCTCCATCAGATGGGCCGCACAATCTTGTTATTTATAAAGAAGGGGATTCATGAAGACATATTGAGGTAACTTACCTGAATGTTCTCAGCTTCACTTTCCTTATGAGTTTTCTGGGTGCTTCTCCATCACTGGATGACATCATGTTTCATTCCCCTGAGCTTTATTTCC
This sequence comes from Antrozous pallidus, assembly GCA_027563665.1. Taxonomy (NCBI): domain Eukaryota; kingdom Metazoa; phylum Chordata; class Mammalia; order Chiroptera; family Vespertilionidae; genus Antrozous; species Antrozous pallidus. Next base: position 101,954,320 of record CM050514.1, read on the forward strand.
TTCATGCCAGAGAAGGTAAACAAAGGGCTATGCTTTCTCTACTGGATATGTTACAGGTAGATGTATCTGACTCAAATCCCTATGGTCAGTCTTACTTTTGTAGATCGATACAGTGCCATGATTTCCTAAAATGCCTGTACATACTTTCTTGATCAGGGCACCTTCGGATAGCAATCAATTGATGTTTTTTTCTCTTGATAGTAGTTCTGGTGGCAGCCCAATGATGGGAAATGGAAGCCCAGAGTTCAGGGAGCACCAAGAATGCTAGGAATCATAGTTTTGGTGGCAGAAGGATCTCCTAGACTAGTGATGGGCAACCTTTTGAACTTGGTGTGTCAAAATTTGCCAAAAAACCGAGCATAACTTGGGTGGTATGTCACTTCCAAAAAAACCCCACATAATTTAAAGATATTTATAGTTTAAATAACAAATGTATAATTGTAATATATAACTGTATTTAATAAACCAAAAATTAATTATTTAACTTACCTACTTAGTGACTTCTTCATTCATCTGTCAGTTGGTTTCTTTTGTTGGTCTTAATATTATTTAACTTGTGTGGGGTGCCGTGAACTAAGATAAGTGATGGAGAGGGGGAAATTCTTTAACTAACTTGCCTATCAGTGAATTTTTTCTTGCTGAATTTCATTGGCTAAACCTTCAATTGAAGGTTGGTATTTTGGACATTTCAAGCCCAAGCAAGCACTACTAATTTCATCTGTCAATCTGTTTCTTTTGTTGGTTTTGATATTATTTAATGCTGAGAATAAGGTCTCACAAAAGTACAAAGAGGGAAAAATTGTGAGTAAAGCCATTGCTATATTTTTCAGGGTGCTAAAAGTGACTGGTAATCGTTTCCAGGCACTCCAAATTTGCTGTTGGTAGTGGCACTCCTCTTGCTTCTCCAAGCAGCACCTTTCCAGATTCTCAAGCTTTGACCTCAAGTTGACAAACACCTGAGCCCAGATGCTGTCTTGAAATTCTGCAAGTTGCATCTCCAAATCATCAATTTGCATTCATTGGAAACCATTTAATTCCAAACTGCTGTAGACTACTACATCAGGATACTTAATTATTTTTATGGTCTGTTCTAGGCTTCTGAATTGATTAAATCTATCACTGAACTGGTCAAGTAACAAGTCCAAAACATGCTGGTACTTTATATGCAAGGGTTCCATTTCATTTTGTACAGCTGCACTGGCCTTCTCAAAATATTTTGTTCCTCCAGGAAAATACTTGTAATTTTAGTTTCTACATCTTGCTTGAAAAATTTAAGTTTACTTTTAAAAGCTTTTATATATCCAAATATAATGTCAATACTTTTGCCAAAACCTTGTCACTTTAAGTTCAGTTCATTAATATGAACAGAGAAATCTGTAAAAAATATCAGGGTGTTGACCCACTTATCATCATTGAGCTGAGAAAATTTCCCAGATCCTTATCCCCAATAAATACCTTAATTTCTTCAAAGCACTCCACAAAGCGCTCAAAAATTTTGCCTCGGCTCAGCCATCTTACATTATTGTACATCAGCAGTCCACTGTAGGTGGAATCAACTTCAAGTAAAATTGCAGAAAATTCTCCCTTGTGAAGGGGGCAAGCAGCTATTAAATTAACTATTTTTGTAACAGCTGACATTAAGTCGTTTGAGTCAGTGAATCCTGCCTTGGCACATAAAACCTCCTGACGGATAATTCAATGAAAAGGCACAATCAGATGTCCTATAGCTTCTGTAAATAATTTGACAAATCCGATTTTTTCCCCACCATGTTTGGTGCCCCATCTGTGGTCACTGACACAACTTTAGAGATATCAATGCTTAGGCCATGGAATGTTTGTATAACAACCTTACATATTTTGCTTCCTGATATACTTGTTGGCACTGATACTAACTTAATCAACTGTTCTCTCATTGTGAGACCATCAGAATATTGATCAATAATGGCCAACTGAGTGATGTGACATCAGTAGTTTCATTCAGAGAGATAAAAAAAAAATATTTACAGTTACTTATGTCTCTCTTCAATTGATGTTGTACTTTTGTGTTCAGTTTCATTATTCAGTCTTTTATGATATTTCTACTGAGTGGTAACTCAGATATTCTCTTAATAATTGCATCTTTATTCTGCATATCGTGAAATAGAACTGGTGCACATCTTAGGATAGTTTCTTTAATAAATTCTCCCTCACTGAGTGCTTTTCCATGCTGAGGTATGGAGTGAGCAATGCTCAAACTTGTACATGTTAAATATGTGGAGCCTTTTATAAATTTAAGGATGGAATTAGATTGGCTCTTATAAAGGTGTAGCTGCCTGGAAATATATTTCTTCCTTTTATCTCACCTTTTTTCAAGAGCTGGGAATCATTAGTTTCAAAATGTCTATTTATATTCCATGTTCTGCTTACTACTGTTTCAGTACATAGAATGTACTGAATGGCAAAATGATCTGCCATTTTTTTTCTATAATGCCATACATCTTGGTCCATGTCTCTTGAAAGGGTCAGCTACTGCTACTACCACTTCCTTTACTTAACCTTGTTTTTCTTTTTGTTTTTTTGGGGTTTTTTTTGGATTCTCCATCAGGGGGGCAGTGACAGAAGATATACTTATAGATAGCCTATTAGCCCTGCAGGCAATTAGGAGTTAACTAGCCTAACTGACCACAAGATGGAACATGTAACTGTCTTTTAGGGAAGGGCAGGGTTAATAAGCAGAAATATGGGTTAATAAGGATGCACAACAGTAATAGTGGTGAAATGGAGTCTGCACTATGCTGAAAAATGGCATTCCTTATATAAATTAAGATGGCTGCCGCTATTTCTAATAGCAGGGAAAGGACACCCATAGCACAAGCCTTTGAGTCTCCCAGCCTCCCCCTCACTTATCTCAGTAATGATGGTCAATTAGAAATCCATGACAACCCAGAACAGGGATGATAGTTGCTGTGGTTATGTGGTTGCTGGTAATGGCGATCATAGGGCCCCCAGAGATGCATAGCCCACAGAATTCCACTGCCCGCTGCTCTGCTGGCCAGAATTGAGGTCAAAGATCCCCTAACGACCTAACCGGAAGTCCCAGAATTAGACGCTCTGTGCTGGAGTTCTGTTGTTTTGGCCTACAGACCTCTGGCACAGAGTGTCTACACTGCACTACAGAAAATGTTTCAGCCTTGGCTACTGCACTTGGCCATGCAGTAGCCAAGGGTGAAATGTCCTTCTCAGCATGCGGCCCCATACTTCTCTGTATGCAACCACATGTGGCCGTGTGTCAGTGTTGACCTGCGTGTTATAGGTTCGCCATCACGGTCCTAGACACTAGAGCAAAGTGAGCCAGGAGCAAGTTACTGTTGTGGTGGGGGATGGAGGGAAAGCAAAGGTGAGTGACATAAGTAAAATCAGAGTGTCTAGGAAAAATTAAAGGGAAGATATCGTAAAACTTTCAGGAAATTTCCACCAATAAAGCAAAGCAAAAAAAAAAAAGCTTCTATTATTCTGTGAGCAACAAACCAAACTGGGTTGTGGTCTTGGACGATTTGCTTATATGATTGCAAAGACAGACAGAAACTCCTAGATTGGAGAGAGCTCACTTGAGGGCTTCCAGATTAGAGAGGGTGCAAGTTGGCCTGAGGGAGCCACCCCCATTCATGATCTTCATGCACCGGGTCCCTAGTTACATTATAAGTATACCAGTATTACACAGTAGTTAAACATGGCTTCTTAAAATTCCATTTCAAAACTGCATTTTGTTGCTAAAATGTTCAGTCTTACCTTGCTAAAATGCATATAGGACCTTGAAACCCATGATATTTTAGGGCATTGTCTTCCTTTAATATATTTATAGCCTTTCTGAAAGTGGGAAGGAGAAAACTGTGGTTAAGCACTAGAGGTTTCTGACTAATACTATTCCTTTCTGCCCTACCCCCTTAAAAAAATTATAATGGGCCCTGGCTGGCTGTCTCAATTAGTTGGAGCATTGTCCCATACACTAAAAGGTTGTGGGTTTGATTCCCAGTCAGGGTACATGCCTCAGGGGTGGGTTCCATCCTTGATCAAGGCACCAACGGATAGCAATCAATTTATGTTTCTTTCTCTTTCTGTTTCTTTCTCTCTCATCTTCTCTCTCTAAAATCAATAAACATAATCTCGTATAGATAAAATAAAATCTATTTATATAAAAAGTGTTTTTCTAAAAGATTCTTTGAAAATGTAGAGCTAAATTTAATTCACATTACTGACAAGGACTCATGTCAGATTTTAGTGGAGAGGATATTGTGGACATAGGGACAAGCTTAGAGGAGGAAAAGCATGTAAGGGTCTTGCAAAGGCAGAACCATTATAGAGGCAAAGACAAAAATTATTAAGGCACTGACAAAGTGCAGTTCAGCTACTCACAGGACAAATTCAAACTTGCCAGTCCCACCAAAAGCTACCTTTGGTACCTAGAGAATTTATTTAACATGTTCTATGATGAGTCTCATATTAATTTACTACAGTATTCATTTCCTTATTTTATTGATGCTTTATTTTTTAAAGAAATGTCTATGATTAATTGTTTACTGTGGTCATTGTTTATAAACATAAATTGAATAAAGAGAAAAGTTGTGAATACTTAATTCCTAATAAGTATACTATAACCTAAAATATAAAATAAAAATGACATTTAGATTTTAAGAAAGAAAATCATCTACAGAGTGAATAAATTTTCTTACGAATTATTTTAGCTAATTTTAAACTTAAGTCTGTGCTCCAAATATATTTATCATTCTTTAAATAACTCAAGGCTCCAAATATATTTATCATTCTTTAAATAACCTACCAATAGGTTTAGGCATGACTAAAGATTAAATAAAGTTTACAAAATATTTTGTTATAAAATTTTCATAGGATAAGTAGAACCACAAATTTTGTCTCTCTAATTAATTGAGGTACCACATTTTAAAACTATTTTCAATGAGAGAAAAATTATATTCTATTTTTAAGTACATAAATAAGATTCTTATTCTAAAGAAACATGTGTTTAAATTAGATATTGTAAAAGATAAGTAACAGTAAAGTTGATGAAGGATCAAGAAGTGATGTGAAAAAGTGATTTAATGATGTAGTTTGAAATGCCTAAATAAATTGAATATATTTTGTGTGCTATTATACATTTACCTCTTCTTTACTGGAATGTAAATTAGAATAATAAAATAATAAACTGAAAAAAGAGCAGCAAGGCAGTACAATAAATATTTTCTTTGAAAACAAGTCACGAGCTAACAAAATATTTCTGAAAATTATTTTTCTCATATGTCTATGAACAGTATTCTTATTTGTTAGTCTTAATGTATTTTCAAATTATTACCCTCCACTGAGAAATTAAAATACAGTTTTGTTTATGCTATTTGAAGAGAGATGAGGTTTTGATGATATTTTTATAGACTCAGCTTGGTTATCATTTCTTGGCAGAGATACTAAGAAAATAAAATTACATTCACAAGTTCTCTAATTCTACTTTTCATTTTGCATGAATCATACCATTTTGTTCTCTAACGTCTAGGAGAGATTTTTTTTGTTATTTTACAGTTCTTGGTTTTTAAAAACAAAACCTAAAAATTATGAAAATGATGGAAATGATTTAAAATTACTTAATTTTAAATTACTTAATATTTTAAAGCTAATATTAATTTGTCTTTAGAAATATTTGTAGTAGTACATATTGTAATGCAGGTATTGAAAGGGCACCAAAATATATTAACTGCCTGTTTTAAAAATTCCACTAGAGGGCAACATGTACCAACATTTTTGCCCATTTGTGGTTTCAAACCCAGTTTTATTCTTTTATCATGAATAAATGTCAATATTTAATATTTAGCACCTTTCAGTATTAATTTTTATCTTTATCATGCACATGTAGTCCACGAGAATATTATCTCATTTATAAAAGATGGTAGTATGGGTATTATTTTTATCTAATTTTAATTAGAATAAACCTTCTTTCGTTACCATAATTACTAGCATAAATACCAAATAAAAGAAGGCATTGTTTTATATGTAATGAGTTCAGGCTGTAATATATTTAATGTCACATGTGTTCAAATTGTAAATAAGTATTAACACTCCTAGGTTAAAGGAAAAAAAAAAACCAACAGCAGGAGATGTTGGTAGTAAATGTGAAATTCAATTTTGAATAAAAATATTTGCTTATTATACAGACTCAGGAATTATTTTAACTGAGAGTAGGAAGACCAATTAAATCATGTGTTCGGTTCAATATAGTACTTCCTAATCCTCAAGAGAAGGAGGATGTGCTTACAGGTTTTGGAAATCTTCCCAAGCAGCACTGTCTACAGCCTGTTTTCTTTGATCCCCAATTCTCCACTTACACGTTAATATTGCCTAAGGAAAAATATTCTAAATTTATATGTTTGTCACTAAGACATGTATATTAGAATGAGCACAATGTTTCTGATTTCAAATTAATTTTCTGTAAGATAGAACAAAGCAAATTATAAGGGGGCTGGAGGGTGAGATATACAACAAGTTTGGAGAACAATTATGTAAGCTTCAATAGAGTCATCTAGAAACAAATAAAAACACACACACACAAAAGTGTACTTTAGTTATCTATATAAAAACAGACAATAATTGTCACATGTTGCAATAAAATAATTAAAATTGTTTCCATATTTGTTTAGTTGATAATACTATATTTTAAAGGCTAGTTTTATATCCATAAAAATATCATGTGCTTATTACAGTATATTAATAAAGATAATCTAAGCCTGGTTTCAAATATCAGTTATTTAATCTTCTACTAACTTATGTTTAATTACCATTATTATTGCCATTTCTTGAGTGAGAAAACTAAGGCATCTGTTTTAGGAATCAATCTATAATAATAATCTATAATAATAAAAGGGTAATATGCTAATTGGACCGAACATCATTCCTGACATCCTTCCTGATGTAGCCTAGGCCAGAGAGAAGTCAGCCCGGGTCCTGGGTGCCATCGGGCAGCCAAAGGAGGGAAGCAGCCCAGTTCCCAGGTGCCTAAAGGGAAGCCAGTGTCAACAACAGTGCTGGCAGCCTGTTGCATGAGTTTTTGTGCATTAGACTTCTAGTATCCTATCTAATATAAGAGTAGTGTACAAGTTGACCATCCCTCTGCTACACCCACCAGCTGTGCCCACCAGCCATGCCCACCAGCCAATCAGGAGCAAATATGCAAATAAACCCAACCAAGATGGCTGCAGCCTCAGAGAGCAGGAGGCAGGCTTGGGTTTCCCCTGCAATGGAGGAAGCCAAGCTTTCTCCTGCCCTTGCTGGCCTAGGCATCCACTCCAGGTTACAAAGTTTCAATTATAGAAGATACATAAATCACAACAGAAATGGTTACTGCCAGGCAGGAAGCAGAAGGCTTGGTTTTGCTCCAGGCCACAAAGTTGCAATTGTAGAAAATAAATAAGTTCCAGATACCAAGGCCTCTGCTTGGGTTGCTGAGAGGCATGGCCAGCATGCAAACCACCACAAACCTCTAGCCCAGGCCAACGCACATCCCAAGGGAAACCCCACCCTGACCAGGACACCCTTCAGGGCAAACCAGCTGGCCCCCACCCATGCACCAGGCCTCTATCCTATCTAATGAAAGAGTAATATGCAGATTGACCAGCACTCCAACACACAAGATGGCTGCCCCCATGTGGTCAAAGATCCTGCCCCCATGTGGACACAAGATGGCCACCACAAGATGGCCAGCAGAGGAGGGTCATTGGGAGGTTCCAGGCCTGCAAGGGAGGGCAGTTGTGGGTTATCAGGCCAGCAGGGAAGGGCAGTTAGGAGAAACCAGGCCTGCAAGGGAGGGCAGTTGTGGGTTATCAGGCCAGCAGGGAAGGGCAGTTGGGAGAAACCAGGCCTGCAAGGGAGGGCATTTCAGGGCATTCAAGCCTACAGAGGAGGGCAGTTAGGGGTGACCAAACTAGCAAAGGAGGGAAGTTGGGGGCAAACAGGCTGTTAGGGGAGCAGTTAGACATCAATTAGGCTGGCAAGGGAATGGTTAGGGAGTGATCAGGCTGGCAGGCAGAAGCGATTAGGGGCAATCAGGGAGGCAAGCAGGTGAGCAGTTTGGAGCTAGCAGTCCTGGATTGTGAGAAGGATGTCCAACTGCCCGTTTAGGCCGACCCTCGAGGGCTCCCAGATTGGAGAGGGTGCCAGCTGAGCTGAGGGACACTCCCTGCCCCCGTGCATGAATTTTGTGCACTGGGCCTCTAGTAGATAATAAACAGGAATGAATAAGAATGCTTGTCAGATAAGAATACAAGGTTCCTTCCTGAAAATATGTATATACTGAGACATACATACAGAAATAAACAAGTGGAATTGGAATACTAATTTGCAATAAAACTTCTAAAATTAAAAAAGCAAGACTATGAAAAACTTTAAATAATTGGATCAACCTTTTATATAATATGAATTCCCAACCATGGATGATAGAATTCAGAACTCTTGCATGCAACCTTCCTCTCCTACCTCGTAACTATCAATACCTTTTATTAATATTTTCATAGTGTCAAATTTATAAAATTTCCATGTTCTTCTGTAACCAACCTTTACACCGTTGCTTTTTCTTACATCCCCTTCTGGGGATTTGCCTCTTACCAAGGTACATGCTTTTGACTGGAATCAAACCTGGGACCTTTCAGTCCACAGGCCAACACACTATCCACTGAGGCAAACGGTTTTCAATGATCATTTCCTTTTCTTACCAGAATTTCATTTTGAAATGTGTTTTCTAATTTTTTTTAACTTTTGTAGATCTTCGAAAATATTTTTCAAGGATAACCATGTATTCTCCAAACATTCTCATTAATTCCTGTATTTTGTCTTGATACTTAGAAGTCAATTCCTAAGACAGTATTTTTTTCCAGTATTATCTTGTATTAATTTCAAGTGTACAGCATAGTGGCTAGATAACCATATCTTTTAGAAAATGGTACCCCCATATTTTCAGTACCCATTTGGAACCATACATGCTATTATAATATTGACTGTATTATGCTGTACGTTACGTCTCCATGACTATTCTGTAACTACCAATTTATACTTCTTAATCTTTTTTACTTTTCTCATCCATCCCACTAAACCTCTTTCCTTACTGGCAACCATTAGTCTATCCCCGGTATCTATGAGTCTTATTCAATTTTGCTTATTTGTTTATTTTGTTCTTTAGATTCCACATATAAGTGAAATTATGGGGAATTTGTATTTCTCCGTCTAATTCAGTGGTCGGCAAACTCATTAGTCAACAGAGTGGCAAAGCACAGCTCGCCTTTTGCAGACCACTGGTCTAACTTATTTCACTTAGCATAATATCCTTGAAGTCTACCCTTGCTTTCACAAATGGTAAATTTTCATTCTTTTTTATGACTGATTAATATTCCACTGTATACATAAACTACTTTTTATTTATCTAATCATCTATTGATGGACACTTTCTCTGCTTCCATATCTTGGATAATTGTAATGAACTCAGGGGTGCATATATTTTTTGACATTAGGGAGTGATCAGGCTGGCAGGATTTCTTTGGGTAAATGTGAAGTCACTGGGTCATAAGGTAGTTCTAGTTTTAATTTTTAAAGAACCTCTATACTGCTCATAGTGTCTGCACTAATTTGCACTTCCACAAAAAAATGCATGACGGTTTTCTTTTCTTTGCATGCTTACTAATACTTGTTATATTAATTTATTGTTGACAGCCATTATGATAAGTGTGAGGTGATATCTCTTTGTTGTTTTAATTTACATTTTTTGATAATTAGTAAAACTGGGTATTTTTTCATATCTGATTGGCCATCAGTATGTCGTTTTGGAGATATGTCTATTCAGGCCCTCTGAACAGTTTTAAATTAGATTTTTTTTTTTTTGGTGCTGTGTTGTTTCAGTTCTTTATACATTTTGGATATTAACCTCCTTATTGGATGCATAATTGTTGAATATCTTTTCCCATTCTGGAAGATGTCTTTCCTTATCAAACTAAAATTTTTATACAGCAAAGGAAATCATCAACAAACACAAAGAAAACCTATTGATTGGGAAAGGATATCCACCAATGATACATCTGATAAGAGGTTAATATCCAAAATTAATTTTAAAAAATGCATACATCTTTCTCTTCTTTTAAATGTACCTTTTAAAAAACATTTTTCTTTTTGTTTTAATTGTTATACTTTATTTGGCTACAGTAAGTTTTTTAAATGACTTTTTTAGAGGAAGCTAAAATGTGGCTCAGTGACTGAGCATCCACCTCTGCTCCCCTGGTTTGATTCCTAGTCAGGGCCCATGCATAGATTGTGGGCTCAATTCCCACCCAGTGGGGTGTGCAGGAGGCAGCCAATGAATGTTTCTCTCTCATTGATATTTCCATCTCTCTGTCCCTCTCCCTTCCTCACTCTCTAAAATCATTAAAAACATTAAAAAATGTTTAAGTCAAATATATACTAGACTAAGAATTACATAATATCTGTGATGATTTTCAGATTTAACTTTGGTATGGAATTAATCATTGTTTTGATTTTGAATCATCTATTAGATTGATAAAGGAAAACGATATATTCAACAAATTTTCAGATATTTTCAAAATTACAAAACACTTAACCACACCTGGCCAGTGTTTCTAAGTGGTTAGATCATTGGCTTGACCACCAAAGGGTCATGGGTTCAATTCCCTTTCAAGAATACATACTTCATTGTAGGTTTGTTTCCCCACCCTGGTCTGGGTGCCTTGGTAAGAAAATCAATTGATGTGTCTCTCACATAGATGTTTCTCTCTCTCTCTCTCTCTCTCTCTCTCTCTCTCTCTCTCTCTCTCTCTCTCTCTCTGTTTTCCTCCTTTTCCCCCCCTTCCACTCTCTCCAAAAATCAGTGGTAGGGGAAAAGCACTTTACCAGATCACCAGTTAATTTTAACTTCAATTTGATCCTTCTAAAAACTGTACCTTTGATTTATTTTGATATCATAACAAACTAGAACTGTCTGTCAGCACAGATGTTTGAAAATGTTTGGTAAATGAATCAATTAGTTAAATTTTAGTTAATTTCCACCCCTCAATTTTCCTTGTTTTTAAATAATTAAATACAGAGATTTGTCACATATTATAAATTCTAAATTACAATGACTGTTTTTGAGTTTAGTCTGATAAAATTCCAAATGCAACTTTTGATATTTCTATAGAAAATACAGTTTTGAAATTTAAGTAACAGTTAAGAAGTGTGAACAGCTATCAAAATCAAGAAAAATGTGTTTTGAAATTGTTATAACATGTAACTTTTTCCCTATAATGACTCTTTTTCATTTTAGGCATTGTTTTGGAGTTTATTATTAAAGCTTCAATTTAAATAATATCTTATACCTCTTGTCTTCCAGAAATTTTATATTTCCTTATTATCAATTATTAGTATTTTAGCTCATTTTGTACTTTAACATCAAAATAAAATTGTATTCAATTATTCAAATAAGTTTTGATTTGTGCTCTAAATTTCAGCTTTGAAATTGCTATCATGAACTTGTAACAGGTATTTTAATAATAATAATAATGATAACTTTGAGGATTTAGTCATGTGACCTTATAGTAATAACTTAATTTGGAAGTGTCAGATCAGTTTCGCAAATGAATGCTTTAATTCCAGGTGGATTTAATAACTTATAAGTACTTGTCTCATGCTAATTCATGCAATATGAAGATAAATATTTTTGCTAAGTTTATGGAAAAATAACTCAGAAATGGTTTACAGTAGTTTAAATATGTAACTCTATATATTGCAGCCCACTGCCTCTTTTGTGGTATAAAAATATACCACAGTTCAAGTTCAGGGCTCTCCAAGTCCCACTTCATGTGATGTTTAGAAGTAGCTAGTACATCCTATATCCTATGTAATAAAGGCCTAATATACTAAGTGTCCGGTTGACCAGTCAGCCATTCAACCAAGCAAAGTATAATGCTAATGATATGCTAGGGTAGCTCAGCTGCTCACTATGATGTGCATTGACCACCAGAGGGCAGACAGCTGACCAGTTGACCAGTTGCTATGGCATGCACTGACCACCAGGAGACAGATGCTCCAACCAGTAAGTTAGCTTGCTGCTGGGGTCTGGCCAATAGGGACTGTTTGAGATGGGCCAGATACACCCTGGAGCTCTCCCATGGTTCCTTCCCAGATGGCCTCTCTCCCTGGCTCCAATAGTGCACCAGTGTGGTACCTTGGCCTGGCTGTGCCCTCTCACAATCCAGGACCCTTCAGAGATGTCAGAGAGTTGGCTTCAGTCCAATCCCGCAGGCCAGGCTGAGCGACTCCCCTGGTGCATGAATTCGTGCAAAAGGCCTCTAGTCTTGAATAAACCTCAAATGTGAGTGACAGTCAAAAATAATAGCTGGTTTAGAGTGTTCAGTGGAATTTAATAGTCCTCTATTCCGACTGCTGCTATAGGTATTGCAAATTCCCATTCCCCTGGTCCCATGAACAGCCACTTCCAAGTCATCTTCAGAACGCTGCAACAGTGCCTGCCTGACTGTCCACTCACAGATCAAATCATTGTGTCTCCTTCCCTCTTCTGGTTACTTCTGGTTACTTCTCTTTTTATGCTCTAAAAATGTAAAATAGTGGACTCAATCATTTTCCATGAAAATGTAATCCTTGTATTCTCCCCTACTCCACCACCTTCCTTCATATGTGAAAGAAAAATACCATCAGAACTTTCAACATATTTCCTCTTTTAAGGATGGCCAAAGTAAATATATCTTCTCTTACTGAAGATGATAAAGATTACCAGTTTAATCGTTGTTGTGTTGTGGTTTTTTTTTGTGCCATTTCTCAAGTTTTCTTTTCAGTTGTTGTTTTTTAAAAATATAGTTTTATTGATTTCAGAGAGGAAGGGAGATAGAGAGAGGAGGGAGAGAGATAGAAACATCAGTGATGAGAAACAATCATTCATTGGCCCCCACACTGGGTTTGAGCCCATAACCTGGGTATATGTCACAACTGGGAATCAATTTGTGACCTTCCTGGTTCATAGGTCTACACTCAACCACTGAACTATGCCGGCCAGGCTGCTCTTCGGTTCTTATGCATATGCTATGAATGCTATAATGTCATGAATTTTAATAATCTATTGCTGGCAACAATGATTCCTGACAGAGCCAGAGTACTATTCATAGACAACTCTGTCTCTGCTCTTCCATTTATGAACATCTTCAAGCTGTACAGAAGCTCCTTTGAGCTCATAACTGTCTTGCCATCCCATTGTCAGGAGAAAGCTTACAATCAGGTCTTCAATCCCTCATCATAGTAGTACAAGCAGGAGGCTGAAGCCAGAGAAAGTGTCTCTCTTCCCTATTCCCCCTTCTATTTTCCACATTGGCACAAATCAAGGATACGTTTAATCAGCATAGACTCGGGTCATCTCCCTAAGGAGGGAGGACCCCTGACCAAAGGCCTCTGCAGTCCTCTGTGCCTGAATCTACAAAGAGGGAGAGGGAAAGGGGAGAGATAAGAGTGGGAAATTACTGAGTGGTGAGTGGGAGGAGAAAAATGTTTCAAGGCTTCTCTTTCCTCTATTCCTTTCTCCTCTTCCTCCTCTCCCTAAAGCTTCCCCAAAGGCAACTGACAAACGTCTCTGCCAAAAACCTCATATAGAGAGATATCTGAATGAAGGAGTCTGGGCTAGGAATGAAAACATGCTTAAGCACAAGTCTGGCAAGAAGGGCCTATTTCCATGTCTGCCTCCCCCTTCAGAGCCTACAGTGCATCCACAGAACACTAAGCCTGGTGCAGGAGGGCAGCTTTACCCTGTGAGGCCTGCCAAGTAAAGGTTCTGTGTAACTGCCTTTGTAGTTGTAATTCAGGACAGATCTGAAAAATAGACATTTAACCAGGAGCCAGATATACCTCACCTAGTTATACCCATGTCCTTCCTCCTCCTTTCTCATGTTCTATCTTTGGATTTTCCTCTTTAAACATGTATCACTACTTTATTTTATTTAACTGATATCTGAGTGGAGTAATCAAAACAAATGAAATATTTCAGAGAAGATTAGGGTCAGAAGATGGAAGGAATTCATTGTGAACTATGAGGGAGAATCCATCTCATGAAAGATGGAGGAAAGGAGTGGATTCTAGAACATCATGTACAAAAGCACTGATTCCATGGGAATACTGATGACTCAGGGGTCACTGGGATACAGATATACGGCAAGGACAGGCAAGAGATGTCCTGAACAGGCCAAATTTCAAAGAGCTACATATATTATACAAACATTTCACTTATTTTCAGTAAAAGAAATTTATTGAAAACTTTTAATAGTAGTCAATATAATCACAATTATAAGAAAATGTCTAAGCTAAGACTAGTGCAGGAAATAGTAATTAATATAAAAACAAATAAGGAGTCATCTTAGTAGTTAAGTATAATTAAAAGTTTCCTCCCACTAAAGCAAAATTATTTGAATTTGTCCCTAAAGGAGACCTTTTCAAAGATTGCCAATGACTAGTTAGAAAAATTGTCAAATTATCTGTTAGCATGTGAGTTCTTCCTTTGAAACAAATATTATATAACTAGAGGCCCCGTGCATGAAATCCATGCATAGGGTGTGTGTCCCTCAGCACAGCCTGCACCCTCTCAAATCTGGGACCCCTAGAGGAACATCCAGCTGCCTGTTTAGGCCCAATCCTGGTGAGATCGGGCCTTAAAGGGCAGCCGGACATCCCTCTCATAATCCAGGAATGCTGATTCACAACTGATTGCCTGCCTTCCTTTGTGATTGCCCCTAATTGCTTCTGCCTGCCAGCCTGATCACCCTGTAACCACTCCCTTGACAGCCTGATTCATGTGTAACTGCTCCCCTGTCAGCCTGATTGCCTCTAACTGCCTTCCCTTACAGGCCTGGTCATCCCTAACAGCTCTCCCTTTCAGGCCTGGTCACTCATAACTGTCCTTCCCTGCAGGACTAGTTACCCCTAATTTTCCTCCCCTGCAGGCTTGATCTTTCCCAACTGCTCTCCCCTGCTGGCCTGATCCCTTCTAACTATCCTCCCCTGCTGGCCATCTTCTGGTGACCATCTTGTGTCTATATGGGGATAGCCACCTTGTGTATTGGAGTGATGGTCAATTTGCATATTACTCTTTTATTAGATAGGATAGAGGCCTGGTGCATGGTTAGGGGCCAGCTGGTTTGCCCTGAAGATTGTCCCAGATTAGGGTGTGGGTTCCCTTGGGGTGTGGGGCTGCCTGAAATAGGGGCTTGTGGTGGTTTGAAGGCCAGCCACACACCCCCAGAGACCCAAGCAGAGACCCTAGGATCTGGAATTTATTTATCTTCTATAATTGAAACTTTGTAGCTCTGAAGAGAGGCCAGGGCTGATCACAAAGTTTGGCTTTCTCCTTTTCCAAGGAAACCCAAGCCTCCTGCTCGCTCCATGGCCACAGCCATCTTGATTGGTTTATATGATGGGAATGGTGACTTGGGAAAAACTTGCCACAGCCATCTTGGTTGGGTTAATTTGCATACTTGCTCCTATATGGGTAATGGATATGGCTTGTGAGTATAGAGGAGGTATGGTCAATTTGAATATTACTCCTTTATTAGATAGGATATCCTAATATGTAGATATGTACTTATGAATACTGGATTGCAGCCCTATATGATAGGAATGGTGACTTGGGAAAAACTTGCTGCTGAGATGGGTGGGTAGGAATCACCACCTATGGAAAGACAAGAAATCTGTGATTGTGCAAAATGTATTTAGTATTAAATTCTTGATAAGGTATAAGTTTGTAGAGCATAAAATTATTATTTTTAATATATTTTATTGATTTTTGCAGTATAATTTATATTTAATAGTAGTACATGTTTTCCTTTTCCTTTTCCTTCCCCATTATCCCCCCCCAGCCTCCCTTGTCCCCACCTGCCCCCCTCCTTGCCCCAGTGTCTTTCATTCATTGGTTATGCTCATATGCATGCATATAAGTCCTTTGGTTGATCTCCCCCAGCATCCATCTCCCATCCACCCCAGCCTTCCCACTGTAGCTTGACAGCCTGATCAATGCCTCCCTGCCTCTATATCAATCACTCTCCCCTGTTTCTTTTCTTAAAAAATATCTTGCCTCTGCATACTAGAAATAAATGTATAAGAACAAAAAATGTTTGAGTCTCAGTTTCAATGTCCAACTGTTCTGAGAATTATTTTTAACATAAATGTATTATTAATTTTATTAACATTAGGCAACTCTATTTCTGATAAACAAATTTTAATTTTAGATAAATGTTTGAATTTCTCATTAATGCCATTCTATTTTTAAATGCTTGTGCTATATATTCAAATTAATATCACGAAATAGTTAAATCCATTTTTAATTCCACATTGCCATTTCCTCTTGAATTGACCAGTTTGTAGTCCTTTTTAAAAAATCATATTATATCCTCACCCATAACAATCTATGTTGTTACTTACATATATGTGTTTGTTTTTAGATTTAATTTTTATTAATTAGTACCATGTTAAAAATGCTTGTCCATACTGTATTTTAAGCTTAACTGCTTAGGGCTATACTCATTTGTTATATGGAACAGGGAGGGTGAGATCCAACTCTGATCTTGGAGACTCAAGGGTAAATCTTATAGACTTCAACAAAAGTTTATACACAAAGCATCTAAGGGCAGAAGTTGACTCACAACAAATTAAGACAGATTTTGTTGTTGTTTCACATGTGTATATAGATCTTGATCTAGACTAAGAAATATATTTTATTGAAGTGCATGACTCTAATGTATTTTTTTTCAGTGAATGTCCATTAGATTCATAGAATTATGCTTATTGTCTCTGGTGGTTAATTAAACACCTGTAAAACAGTCTGTGGATATAAACCCAAACCCAATTCAGTCTTTCTAATAATTTTTATTTTCCAATAATAATTTCAAACTATGGTATAGTGTAATTTTGAGACAGAAATTAAGATTTTTAAAAATAATACCATAGAAAATGTTGCTTTTGTTTTATTGTCATGGTTTCTGTTACTTTTATTTTGGAAGATATGATTATTTTATAAAACAGTGGATTCCACAAAATGTATCACTTAGTAATATCCACTATAAGAAGATAGTTATTTTCAATGTCATTCAAAGTCTCTTTTTTTCATATGCATATTTCCTATTATCAGGTAGGGCCAAATCTAGCCTGAGCAACAAACTAGTCCAATTTCTTATGACTTGTTAAAATGCTCTACAAATATTTTAGGGATATGAATATTTGAGAAAAAATCTATTTAGTTTTTTTAATATATTTTATTGATTTTTTACAAAGAGGAAGAGAGAGGAATAGAAAGTTAGAAACATTGATGAGAGAGAAACATTGATCAGCTGCTTCCTGCACACCTCCTACTGGAGATGTGCCTGCAACCAAGGTACATGCTCTTAACGGGAATCGAACCTGGGACCTTTCAGTCTGCAGGCCGATGCTCTTTCCACTGAGCAAACCGGTTTTGGCAAAACTCTAGTTTTGAAGTTATAGGAAACAGAGAAGACTGAACTTTAATTTATTTTTTTAGCTAACGTTTTCAAGATCTTGAAATTATGTAAATTTGTCACTCAAAGTTCATTTGGTTTTATTCATTCAGATTCAAATAACTCAGATTCCTTTTCTTTTATTTAACATTGTTTCTTATATTTTATAGTTTTAAAAAAGAAGGCACAAATTATTTTTTATTCAGTAAGAGTTAACAAATTCTAAATATAAATTTTCCATTGAAGGTCATACTGCTTGTTAGAATACCATTTTAATCCCTCGATTGCCTTGTAATTTCATTGGCTAACTTTTTAATATCCTTATAATTTTTAAATAGTGCTGTTTTTAAAATAAGTTGGGAGTTATTATTCTCATTTTCCTTTTTCTAGTCTAAGGAAAATAAGTATGATGATCATTCACATTAATAAATTTTTCAACTGTTAAATCTTAAAAATTGAGTTGTGTATCTTAAAATAAGATGCTCTGTATTTGGCCTCAAAAATAGTTCAATAAAGTAATAGTAAATGGCTTAGAAAAGCTATTAAACTTGTAGGCCAGATGACACCAAAAGGCTGTGAGCTAAAGCTCCCTTAATAATATAAACCAAATGTTAGTATTAGGGCAGTGGTCGGCAAACTGCAGCTCATGAGCCACATGCGGCTTTGTCGCTCTGTTGACTGAGTTTGCCAACCACTGTTAAAGGAAGTGAAGAAGAATAAGTTGCCAACTCAAACTTCAGCCAAATTGTTGGTCTATAACCTTTTTGGGTGGGAAAGTTAGAACAAAGGGGTTCCACAGAATAGAAAAAAAATAATAATGTGGTTTTATCTCTATTATCTATTCAACCATAAATTTTGTACACACTGGTAAAAAAATATTCAGGAGCAACCATTAATAAATGAGTGCCCTGAAATATTATCTAATTTTTTTTCTGGACAGCCCCAAAGTTAGCACTTACATATAAAAGAGCTTTATGAAGAATAAAGAGATATTTCCCTGTTCATTTGCTCACTTAAGCTTTTGCCCCGTCAAGCAGTATTGGAACACTAGGCATCTTCCTGATAATAGAGACGAAATGAGTGCACAGTCACACAGAAAGTAATGAAGTAACTGCAATACATTGTGGCAGATACTATAATAGAGATACTTTCTCTGGGAAAGCAGAGGACAAGTGCTCAACATTCCCTGATTGTCCAGGAAAGGTTCTGCAGGAAGAACAGGAGTTTTCCAGACAAGGAAAGCATCCTGTATAAAGGTATGTCCTTATATTGGCTTTTGTATATGAAAGAAGTCATACATTTGATGAATTAGGGGGACTTAAGAACTCTTTGCCTATGAGAATATTATGCACAAGGAGCTATAATAAAGTAACAGATTATAAAAATAGCAAATACTTTGTGAGCTCTTTACTAAGTGCTAGTAACTCATCTGAGAGCTTTTATTGAATCACTATACCCTTCTATTGGGCATCGTTTTATATATGAGAAGACTGGGAGTGACATTTTTTTCAAGGACACATGCCTATTGCATCAAAACTGGAATTCATACCCAGGCTATGTGATTCCAGAGCCTAAGTTTCTAATCAAGGCAGGAAGAACGTTGTTTAGTAGTTCTCTGTCTCTTCTGTAGATAATAGGAACCCATTGAAGTCAGACATCCAATTGGATGTGGCATATGACAAAGAAGCTTTGAGGAAGACTTTTAAGACTGAGTGCTGATACGTTGTTTGAGATATAAAAAAAAGCAGTAGTAGTAAAATTAGGTGGTAAAGAGAAGAAAATGCACTAAGTTTGAGGCATGTAATTGCTAATATGTGTCTGCAATTTATAATTATTGGCAGTTTGACATTGGGCAAAATAAAAGATTGCTCTGCACCTTATTTTAGGAATCTGTAAATGGGGTGGGAGTATTATGAGGCATAAATGAGTTAGTAATTTTAAAATGCTAAAAACAGCATCTGGTTCATAGTATCTATTATCTGTGTTAAATAAATAAATAACTGCTTCAAAAAAGTAAGTATTAAGTTGTGTATTCTATAAGGCCAATTTCTAACTTCAATTGAAAATATTTTATTAACCTTTATTAGTTTGGTGAATACTTATGGCTCATTTTTAATCTTCTGAAATGGTGCCATAAATTATGCTAATATTTTCAATATGTGTGATTATATATATATATATATATAACTTTTAATTGTTGACAATATTTAAAATTATAATATATCATTGTGTATATATCCTATATAATAAAAGCCTAATATGCTAAGTGTCCAGTCGTCTGGTGATATGTTGACTATTCAACAAATCAAAGCATAATATGTTAATGATATGCTAAGGCCACTCAACCACTCACTATAATGTGCACTGACCACCAGGGGGCAGACTGTCTGACCTGTAGGTTACCTTGCTGCTGAGGTCCAGCTGATCAGGACTGGGTGAGATGGGCCAGACACCCCCTGGAGGCCTCTGGTGGTACCTTTCCAGCCCTAATTCTGCACGGGTGGGGGTCCCTCAGCCTGGCCTGCACACTCGCAACCTGGGACCCTTCAGGGGATGTCAGAGAGCCAGTTATGGCCCCAATCCCAAAGGCTACTCCCCTCAGGAGGGCACCAGACACAGGGCTCAGAGCTGGCAAGTGCTGCTGCCTCAGCACAAGCCTCTCCTTATCAGGACTGATTGGGCGCAAGCCCAATGCAGGTGCAGTGGAGCTGGGATAAGCAGGGGTGGCAGGTAGGGACTGCAGGGGGCATTGGACTGCAGGTTTCAGCCCAATCCCTGCAGGCCACCTTGAGAGGGACCCTACCCATGCACAAATTCATGCACTGGACTTCTAGATATGTGTGTGTGTGTGTGTGTGTGTGTGTGTGTGTGTGTGTGTGTGTGTATACATATATATTACCAATAAAAAAACAAGTGATTTAGTCCATCATCATGATTTTTTACAATAAAGAAAATATTCACCCCAGGTCAGCTGATCAAGGTCAGTGCTGTTTCTATCATCACAGAGCTGCAATGCTCCTTTCATCAGGTGTAATAAATGGTATGTTAAATAGATTATTTCAGTGTTGGCTATATCCTCGAAAGCAGTTTGATCTGTTGAGTTTTAAACACATAAATTGATTTCAGAGAGGAAGGCAGAGGGAGACAGAAATACTAATGAAGAGAGATAGCCATGGATCAGCCACCTCTGCTTGCCCCCACCAGGGATGGGCCTGCAGCTGGGGCAGGTGCCTTGACTGGAACCAGGACCTCTTGGTTCACAGATTAATGCTCAACCACTGAGCCACACCAGCTGGCCAGTCTTCTGACACTTAAATACCTTGTACCCCATGGCTTAATCTTAAGCTAGAATCATGGTTTTATTTCTGAGATATCTTTCTGATAGATATGTGTCCAGCTGAGATTGTAATCTTTCTCCTGGTGACCACTGTCACTTCTACATGAATAGATCCCACATCTGAAATTTTCATCCTGCATTTCTTTTGACATCTAGACCCGATCCACCTTGCCTGCTATGTGTTTTATTTGAATGTAACATCATTGCTTCAGATGCAACATATAGAAAACTGAACTATTCAGCTTTGTCTTCCCAAACAAGCTCCTCTAAATATCTCATTCCTCACTCAGTGGGACTGTGATGATCAATTGCTAACACTTCTTTTTCACTCCCTCTTTTTCTTGCTCTTTATCATGAGTGAGTTATCAATCATTCATTTTTCAGTTCATCTCAACCATCAGCCTTTGTCACAGTGCTTCGGGGTGGTGCCAGGAGTTATATATTAGACAGCGCTAAAACTACACTTCTGTGACAAAAACAAAACCACATTGCTTCCAACCAGGTAGAAGCTCATATATTCCACACAAAGCAGCCAAGTTCAGTAGGCAGAGCAGTGTGGGGAGGTTGCTCTGTTCTACAAGAACTCTCCAGGAACCCCGAGGTTTCCTTCTGCTGTTCCATTAACCCTTGGAAAGTTTTGGACTGGTGATATGGAAGCTGGCTCAGTCAGGTTGCACACTCAGCTCATGGGAACCAGGGGAAGGAATATGGAAGATTGAAGCAAGAGATATTGAGGTTGCAGACCACTTTCAATTACTTTGCTTTGGTTAAGACTCTCCCTTAGCTAACCCAGCTGCAAAGGAGACTGGGAAATCTCCAGCTGAGCAGCTGATGGCACAGGGGAAAACAATTACTGTGGAATAAGGGAAAAATGGATTTTGGGATACAATTAACCTTTGTCTTACAAGTCAAATTGTTGCCCAAATATACTGTAAACATTATTTTCTTGTTTATTCTGAAGTTTCAAGATCAAAACCAATTTCACTTCCTTTCCTGATTATCAGTCATTGGCAGAACATTTACTTTCCCATTTATTTTGCATTTATTTCATACTGTCTTGTTTTGTCTCTGTAAAGCTCTTTGATCTTTCTATAAATAATAATAACGGCCCTCATTATTATTTATATACATTTGCTAACAAATTTTATGTTAGTGGGAACAGGGAGCATAGCATACTTCTTTGCATAGGCAGGGTTTATGGGTGTATTATTCTAAATAAGCGATAAAATTATGCACAAGAGTTTAGTTTTGCTTATAATATTGATGGAATAAATATCTTGCAGTGTTATTATAATGTACATAAGAAGTGCATAACATATACTTTTGAATAAATATGTAAATGTTTGGGTGAATGTGAACTTGATTTAACCTTTTTTCCTAATATTTACATATTGAGATTTGAATGAAGCTAAATTATAAAGTTCTGATTTCTGAGGCAGCAATAAAAAGAACATGGAGTAAATGTTTTCTATGTAAAATTCACCTGAGGAGCTAGAATTCTGTTTATTTTCTATTTTTATAAACTGAGGGCACACATCATCCTTACCATTTAGCAAAAATAAAACTAAATGTCTGAATTTCATGATATTAAGAAAATAAAAATCATTATAG
The DNA here is from genome assembly GCA_027563665.1 of Antrozous pallidus. Lineage (NCBI taxonomy): Eukaryota > Metazoa > Chordata > Mammalia > Chiroptera > Vespertilionidae > Antrozous > Antrozous pallidus. The sequence goes on from CM050514.1 coordinate 101,976,799, forward strand.
CAAGTTTCTTATTTTTAAATTTGATTTTAAAAATATAAAAATTCCCTCTGAACTATGTCCAACAATTGCTAGAACTGAAAGCAAGCCAAAGTAGAAAGAGAGGTGGTAAGGAGGTAATAAGAAATAACCAGGGACAAAGTAACAATTAGAAATCAATAAAGATTAAAATAGGAACTAAAAATGGTTTAGAACTTTCCCTAAGTTTTAGTAGACAACTCAAGAAATATATGACCGCTATATTTGGTAAACATTTGTGTATAGTGCATATTGCCATATTAGTGGCTTGAACTAGACAAGGGAAAGGGATATATTAATTAGATATCCCATCGTTTTTTTTAAAAATGGGTCTGCTTCAATAATGTAAATAAGGGTCCTATGAATACATGTATGACAATAACAGGTACAGATGAACCCATTGAATAAATGTTCATTTATATCTGGTTTTCATTTGTATTTGATTTATTTTTTTAGGTAGCAGAGTATGGGGAGATAAGGACACATATGTAATACCTTAATCAATAAAGAATTTTTAAAAAAGAGTTATAGACCAAATACTATCAATACAGGAGTCACATACTTTACAGAAAATAAACAAAATTTTGTTGGGCAGAATTCAACTAAACTTTAACCTACCAGTGGCTTCCTCCTTTTTTGTGGAACAAAGGAAAGTGAGTTCACTCTAAGTATAAATTCCTAAGTCTTTTACAATTTCTGTTCGTACTCTCCTTGGCATTTTCATTGGGAGGCAGTCGATTTCTTTCTATAAAGGGATTTCATTATTCAGACTTCACCATCAGTAGAATACATTATAAATTATGCAGAATGTGATAATTAGTAGCAAGCAAGAATATAAATAAAACTGCATAACCAATAAAAGGCCATAAAACCTGGCAAGTACAATTAGTTACTGTGTGTTAAAGTAGGAAATGTATGGAGAAAAGAAAATGATCTCACATGTCCTCTCTGTGCTGGAGAAAAATTGCAATAATATGCATAGCTCTGGAAAGTCATGTGTATAGTCTATTGGAAATAAAATAAAATCATATGTAATGTGGTGACTTGGAATGATCTGAGAACAAAAGAACCATGGTTTCATGAAGTTAAGTGTTTTTTTTTAAAGTAAAGCTGATAAAACCCTTTTTCTCTGCATTAAACCAGGCTCCAGGTTTTTAAAAGTGCACTGATTTTCACAGAAGCTTTTGCAGTTTTAAATTTTGAAATGAAATTGAGAATCTTAATGGTTTACATTTGTTTAACAAATGACACATGCACACATCCATACACAAAAACTGCTTTGTATATTTCCTGGAAATCTCCAGTTAGTGAAATGACATATTAGCATATTGAACAAAAGATTATCCCAGTGTGTACTAAGATCCATTTAGTGAGCTGAAGAAATTTACCTAGCTCACCCAGCAGTTTGACTATAATCAGGGAGGGAAATTGCATATGAATTGTGCCCATCTAGAAAGAAAAAGATCTTTAGTCCCATATTGATTTAATCGAATACCCTACAGATACACTTGAGAAATTGTAATATCAAGCAAGGTTAAAGCAATGGCTAAGAATCATTTGAGTAATATATTCTAATTTATTCCATATGAACCAGTTCACTGCATCAAAGAATCAAAATACATCAAAAACACCAAAATAATTTGGGAAGAATGACTACCTTCCAAATAATTGATGTTTCTTAATAATATTTGGCATCCCAATAATAAAATGAACTTTCAAAGATTTAAAAGGCAATTGCAGTCAAAACCAGTCTTTACTAACTATAAAAACAAATTGTAATTTGTGCACAAAAAGCCTGTTGGATACTTAGTATTGTATATGTTTTATTTATTTATTTATTTATTTATTTATTTATTTATTTATTGCCAGTAGGTTTGCTTACATTTCAATGCCAAAGGAATAAAAATGCCTAATATAAATGCAATTTTCCTATTCAGTTTTTAACATAAGAACTGGGGAATGTGAACCTCAGTGTTTAGGTGATCTGAGTAGGTAAGGCACATTGAATTAAATATAGCAATGATAACATTATGAAATGTGTTATATTACCTACACTAAGGGTCTATCTAAATCCAGAGGACTAGCCATCAATGCAACTAACATAATAATGTCTTTGAGTAATTTTTAAGGAACAACTTCACTTAACTGAATAAACAGGAATTAAGTTATTTGAAGTTCCATTAAAATATAAAGCTTATTTTGATATTGCAGGTAGATTTCCTATATTCAGTACCCATCATGGTGAGATAACTATTCAAGGATTCAACAGACATATAAATTCTATAAGATTTACTTCCAGACACTCCAGACACCATGTTTGGCCTTTTCTTTGCATTGTTCCTACTCTATATCATAGCTATTTATGGAATGTGACTTATTTCTTGATTTGTCCAATAATTTTTACCTAAGTTCCACTTACATGTTAGGCTTAAAAAAATTAAAACAGCTATGTGAGTGTTACCACACAGTATGGCTGTCTAAAATTCTCTGCTGATATGTCTCTAAAACTCTGCATTTTCTTTGCTTAAATACCAATATGATCATGCTCTTTGTTTTTGTTCTCATTCATTGGGGCCCCTCCTAGGCACGAGGTGCAATTATACCAGGAACCACATTGGAATGGGTTCTCCCCACCAGTGCCTAAAATATCAAACATGTGTGGTGGGACACAGCCATGCATGGAAGCATGGATTGGGAAAGGGGAATAAATAAGAGCAATAAAGCCTAAACTAAGCTTCCTGGGAGCAAGGATGAGGAGGTCATCAATTCTTCAAGGCAGAGAGAGGAGAGCAAGGAGGAAGGCTTCACAGACACAGGCAGCATTTGAAATGGTTGAATATGGGATGGTGGTGGAATGAATATAAAACTTTAAACTGAAAAGATAAAAACTTAAAGTACACATTGCATTCTGAGAGAGTTAACCCTCCTGAGAGGCTGAGGGTCTCTGGAAATTGGGCAACACATGGGATTGGAAAGGTAGGAATGAGGGGGTGGAGGCAGTTCAAACCACATCTGTTGAAAAAGTCCAGAAATATTGTTCCGTAACTGTCTTATGCTGACAAGCTTAACATGTATGTCTGGTATGTCTGATTTCTCTTTGGTCTGAACTGACTGAGTTGGGAGTTGGTTAAGCTGCATTTCCTAGCTTCGGTTATTGAAGAATACAGTCTGCCTAGTATCATTTGCAGTGCTTTTCTGAAGTGTGAGCTAATATTACAAGTTGATTGTTCATGAAAATCCCAGTTTCAGTTCTTTATGGTCTTCTTCCCAATCTGAGGGCTCCCACAGTTTTATTTGGCATCTCAATTGGCTTTTATTCTCCGGTCAGTACACTATACTACAGCACAGTTGTTACAAGTACAGTATTCTAAGGAGTGAACCGTGTATAGCGATAATACAATGCACCTAAACTAGATTTTTAAAGAAATGCATGTTTTAAAGCTACCTTGTTGTCTTGATTAAAGGATTATGTATTTCATCCTATCTAATCTAATAAAAGAGTAATATGCAGATTGACCATCACTCCAACACACAAGATGACTGCCTCCATGTGGTCAAAGATCCTGTCCCCATGTGGACACAAGATGGCCACCACAAGATGGCCAGTAGAGGAGGACAGTTGGAACAGGCCTGCAAGGGAGGGCAGTTGTGGGTGATCAGGCCAGCAGGGGAGGGCAGTTGTAGAGAACCAGGCCTGCAAGGGAAGGCAGTTATGGGCAAACAGGCTGTCAGGGAAGCAGTTAGGCATCAATCAGGTTGTCAGGGGAGTGGTTAGGGGGTGATCAAGCTAGCAGACAGAAGCAGTTAGGGTCAATCAAGAAGGCAGGCAGGCAAGCAGTTGGGAGCCAGCAGTCCTGGATTGTGAGAGGGATGTACAACTGCCCATTTAGGCCCGATCATACCAGAATCTGGCCTAAAAAGCAGTTGGATATCCCTCGAGGGGTCCCAGATTGGAGAAGGTGCAGGCTGGGCTGAGGGCATCCCCCTTTCCCGTGCACAAATTTCATGCACTGGGCCTCTAGTTTAACTATAAAAGCCTCAAATTGAAAATGAAAAATTATACCCAAAGCATATACTTAAATCTCATTACAACTGTTTTCCTCACAAATACCAATTTAATGAAGCTGTAACATGTTCATCACTATAATCTTCCCATTTGTTTTTTTTTTTCTTTTTTTAGTTCTTCAGGGAAAATGTTTTTAAAAGCATGCTCTTACATATCATAAGCCATCCCTCATCTTTACATAATTAAGTGAAAATACAATGTTCCAGGACTGACTACTTGCCACTCATTAGTCCTCCTTGCAGCTAAGTTCACTATTTCAGAAGTGAGAGATTTACAAGCTTAGTGCAGGGCTGAGGTGAGAAGTTTGGAAGCTTTTAAGCTTTTAAGCTTTTACGGCTATCCAAATGGTCCCTGAATTCAGATAACTTGTAAAGTTGATTGGGAAAAATATACATCTTTATTTGTACTTAGCTTAATTAAAATATAGCATTTTTCATTATGTGCAGATGAGAGATGGCTTATGATATGCAAGAGCATGCTTTTAAAAACATTTTCCCTGAAGAACTTCTCCACATTTCAAAATTATGGTAATTCTAATGTTCTTTTTTCTGGATTATATTACTTAATATGTTAGTACATTAACTGCCATATTTAATTTTTATTAATTTTTTTAAATTATTGAATTTATTGGAGTGATATTGGTTACTCAAATTGTCTAGGTTTCAGGAGTACAGTTATATAATACATCATCTGTATATTGTATTGTATGTTCACCACCCCAAGTCAAGTCTTCTTGCTCCCCATTTATGCCCCCTTTACTTTCTTCTTTTGTAAATATATTTCTCTTGATTTTAGAGAGAGAGGAAGGGAGGAAAGGAGAGAGGAAGATTTCTATCAATGAGAAAGAGAAACATTGATCAGCTGCCTCCTGCATACCCCACTCTGGGGATCAGAGCCCACACCCTGGGCATATGCCCTGACCAGGAATCGATCAAGTGACCTCTTGATTCATGGTTAGACACTCAACCACTGAGCAACACCAGCCAGTCCCCTTTCCTCTCTTCTACCTCTCCCCACCCACATTTCCCTATAGTAATCACTATACTGTTATCTGTGTTTATGAGGTTTGGCTTTTGTTTTGTTTTGTTGGTTGTGGTGGTGTTTTTTTGTTTGTTTGTTTTTCGCTTAGTCCCATCACCTTGTTAACCTAACACCCTTCCCCTCTTACAGCTGTACCATATGAATTCATATATATGTGGAATCTAATGGACAAATTCAACAACAAAAAAATAGAAACAGACTCAGATACAGAAAACAGATATAAAAATATCTTTATTACCAAATTTCAATATCATATGAACCCTATGTATTTTACTTTATGCATTGAAAGAAAAACAATATTCTGAAAGGGGGATCCATAAGCTTCACTAATTTTACAAAGAATTTGTTCATTCAAAAGACATAGAGCAAACTTTCTACAAGAGAGAGCGCTCTAGTAAACTCTAATACTAGAGCATTTTTACTCTTAACAAGGACACATTACTATTCTGTGTTTGGGAATATACAAAGGACTTCTCCATGCCCATTATGTGTCTTTGTTCTTTTTTAAAAAATATATTTTTTATTTTTTTGCAGTATACCTTAGATTTAATAATAGTACATATTTTTTCCTTTTTCCCCACATTGTTCTCCCCACAGCCTCCCCTACCTTCAAGCAGATGTCCCCACCTGCCCCACCTCTCCCACCCCAGTGTCTTGCATCCACTGGTTATGCTCACATGCATGCATACAAGTCCTTCAGTTGATCTCCCACAGCACCTACCCTCCACCCTCCCCAGCCTTCCCCCTGTAGCTTAACAGCCTGTTCAAAGCCTCCCTGCCTCTATATCAATCACTCTCCCCTGTTTCTTTTCTTAAAAAATATCTTGCCTCTGCATACTAGAAATAAATGTATAAGAACAAAAATGTTTGAATCTCAGCTTCAATGTCCAACTGTTCTGAGTCCCAGTTTCAATGTCAAATAGTTCTTTATGTGTACATGTCAGCAATGGTATCCAGATAGTGGACATGGTGGCAATGCAAGCTCAATCCTCTCTGATTTGGTCCTGGGCCGCCTGCAGCCATGCACAGCTGCCAACTGCTAGCATGGCAAGGTGTCGTCAGTGTCCCCCATCTCTGGACCATCCTCTTGGCTGGAACAGACTCATCAGTTCCTCACTGTCACAGGAACCCACATGGTCTTGAGTTGTTCTCTGCAAACACACAAACACATTCTCGACCAAAAGTTAACAAAGGGATCCTCTCTGCAAATTAGACTTGGGATTCTTTTTATTTTTGCCCAAATGATTTTCCTTTGGCTTATTTTGACACCATGTGTGTTTTTCATGAGTGTCCTGCTGTTGGCATAACAAATGGAAGTTACTTTTCTGGAGTAAGAATTTTCTAGATGTATTTTAGTTACAGGAAATTTGCTCTTACATGATATTAACCCATTATCCTGTCCCCCAGGTGTCTCTGTTCTTAAAAACATTTGATGAGACTAGTAGAAAGAGCTTTTACTTATGGTATTATTAGAGTAAGTAATAATGGACATTTTCTGTAGAGAATTTAAAACAATGATAAAACCAACCAAAGTTCTAATTTCTGTGATCATGATGCCTTGGTAATTTTGAATGATTTAATAATATAATATTCCAAAACACTGGCTTCCAAAAATATTTTTGGTTCTAAATTCTAATTATTTTCTGTGCTTATAATTCCTTCTGTTACTGCTACTCTACAATTTAATGATAACTGAGATTTTTTCCATGGCAAATTATTTGAACTTCATTGTGTTTTAATAATATAGGTGGAAGCTGAAAATCAGCACATTTTATTTTATCCTTTAATAAACATTGTATTCAACATGAAATTAATACAAAAATTCACAGACACAGAATTAGAATCCCAACACCTCCAAATTCATACATACATGCAGATTAAGCTGCACCTGCTCATTTCAAGAGCAATACGTAAATGTTCAGATTGGGTGTAGTTAGGATTCTCACCAATATTCCAAAACATTCCTGCCTTTTAAAGTTGATGGATATAAACAATTGCAGCTCAGTGAGGATAATTATTATTATTATTTTGTTATTGTTCTCCTCACCCAAGCATATTTTTCCACTGATTTCTAGAGACAGTGGAAGGGAGAGAGACAGAAACATCAATATGAGAGAGACACGTTTATTGGTTGCCTCTGACAAGCACGCTGATCAGGGTCAGGGATCAAGCCTGCAACCAGGTATGTACCTTTGACCAGAATCAAACTCAGACCCTTCAGTCCATAGGCCAACTCTCTATCCACGGAGCCAAACAAGCTAGGACAGGATAATTATTTTTTATAAAAATATGAATTTCCAGATCTTAGCTATTGTAAATAACACTGTTTATGAACATATTGAGTGCATATATTCTTTTTGGTCTGTGTTTCTGGCTTCTTGGGATATATTCCTAGAAGTGGGATCACTGGGTCAAATGGCAGTCCCATTTTTAATATTTTGAGGAAAATCCACACTGTTTTCCATTATGGTTGTACCAGTCTGCATTCCCATCCTAGTGTACTAGAGTTCTTTTTCTCCACATCCTCACCAGTGCTTGTTTGTTAATTTGTTGATGATAGCCATTCTGGCAGGTGTGAGGTGGTATCTCATTGTCATTTTAATTTGCCTCTCTCTGATGATTAGTGACATTGAGTATTTTTTAATATGTCTTTTGGACATTTGTATGTCCTTTTTGGAGAAGTATCTATTTAGGTCTTATGCCCACTTTTTTAGTTGGATTGTTTGTATTCCTTTTGTTGAGTTGTATGAGTACTTTAAATATTTTGGAAATTAGCCACTTGTCAGATGTGTTATTGGCAAATATGTTCTCCCTTTTCATATGCCCTGTGCAGAAACCCTTATTAGGATGTAGTCCCATTTGTTTATTTTTTATTTTGTTTCTCTTGCCTAAGTGATGCTTCAGTGAAAATTCTTCTCTGTAAGATGTCTGAAATTTTGCTGCCTGTTTTCTTCTAGGATTTTTATGGCTTCATGACTTATGTTAAAATATTTTATCCATTAAACATGTCACTTTTTCACCTATAAAATGGAATTAATTGCTAGATAAAAATGTTTTGTAAACAAATCACACATATTAGGTGTCATTCATTTTGCTGTTCTCAGGACAAACTGAAATGTATTTCTTAGACATGGGCATTACTGCACTATGGATAATTTGGAACTGGAATTCAATAAATTGCACATAATATAGTCCTTGATTTAAAGAGCTAATGTCTTACTGTTGTTCAATGTACTTTTCTTAAGCTATTTAGGATTTTGATTTTAAAACTGACTGTATTAATATCCTAGGACTTCTATAATAAATTACCACAAACGTTTCATCTTAAAACAATAGAAAATGATTATCTGACAGTACTGGGGCAGAAGTCCAAAAGCAAGGTGTCCTTGTGTCTGATTCCTCTGGAGTCTCTGAGAGTCTGTTTCACACACAGCTCCTAGTTTCTGGGGGATGCCATAAATATTTAGCATCCTTGGCTTGAGGTGACATTCCTTCAAAATTTGTGTCTGATTTCATGCAGATGTCTTCTTGTCTCTTCTTTGTACATCTCAAATCTTTCTACTGTCTCTTTGTAAGGACATCAATCATTGGATTTAGGACTTGCTTTAAATACAGAATGCTTCTAATTTACCTGCATCTACAAAGTCCTTATCCTATCTAATAAAGGGTAATATGCAAATTAACCATCACTCCACTACACCCACAACCCATGCCTACCACACCCACAACCCATGCCTACCAGCCAATCAGGAATGCATATGCAAATTAACCCCAACCAAGATGGCTGCAGCCACAGAGTGAGCAGGAGAAAGGCTTGGGTTTCCCCAGCGATGGAGGAAGCCAAGCTTTCCACACCTCCTGGTGGGCCCAGGCCTCCACTCACAGCTACAAAGTTTTAACTATAGAAGATAAATAAATCCCAACAGAAATGGCTGCCACCACAGAGTGAGCAGGAGGCTTGGCTCTGCTCCAGGCTACAAAGTTTCAATTGCAGAAGATAAATAAATCCCAGATCCCAGGGCCTCCACATGGGTCGCCGGAGAGCATGGTTGGCCTGCAAACCACCACAGGCCCCTCATCCAGGCTGCCCCATGCCCCAAGGAAACCCCCACCCTGATCCGGGACACCCTTCAGGGTAAACTAGCTAGCCACCACCCATGCACCAGGCCTCTATCCTAGCTAATAAAAGAGTAATATGCAGGTTGACCATCACTCCAACACACAAGATGGCTGGCCCCATGTGGTCAAAAATTCTGTCCCCATGTGGACACAAGATGGCCACCACAAGATGGCCAACAGGGGAGGGCAGTTGGGAGGGACCAGGCCTTCAAGGGAGGGCAGTTGTGGGTGATAAGGCCTGAAGGAGAGAGTAGTTAGGGATGACCAGGCCTGTAGGGGGGGCAATTAGGGGTTACCAGACTGGCAGGGGAAGGCAGTTAGGGGCAAACAGGCTGGCAGGCAGAAGCAGTTAGGGGCAATCAGGAAGGCAGGCAGGCAAGCAGTTGGGAGCCAGCAGTCCTGAATTGTGAGAGGGATTTCTGACTGCCCATTTAGACACGATTCCCCTGGGTAGTCAGACATCCCTTGAGGTGTCCCAGATTGGAGAGGATGCAGGCTAGGCTGAGGATACCCTCCTCTGCCATGCATGAATTTCATACACCTGCCTTCTAATATCCAAATAAGGTCCCATTCACAGATACCAGAATAGGATTTGGACAATTCTTTCAGGGAACGCAATTGAACCCACTACATAGATATAAGTTGGTTCCTAACTGCTCAGCTGCTTGCCTGATTGCTGCCTAACTGCTCCCTTGCTGGCCTGATTGACAACTAACTGCTTCTCTGTCAGCCTGATTGCCCCCAACTACCCTCCCCTTCTGGCCCGATCACCCCCAAGGCTTTTATTAGTATAGATATGACCCTTCACAGAAAATTTTACTAACCCTGCTTTACAATAAGGGCCTGACAATTTAATCATTAGGACCAGAAACCAAGATTTCCTTTCTTTGAATAGTGGGGGGAATAATTATCTTGTCTTTAAGTTGCTCTGAAATTAAAATGAGATAATGACTTAAAAAAGTATAAAAGCACTATATAAAGACAGCTGTGTTTTCCATGTACTGATAAGATAATGAAGTGGTAAAATGAAAAACACTATTTTTATTCTCCCCTTCCTTCCTTTATAGCCTTTATTTAAACTTTGAAATTTATAAAAATTTCACTCCAATTTTCACTTCTTTACATTCAATATTATTTTGTATTAGTTTCAGGTTTTATATTAGTTACAGAATAGTGGTTAGACAATCATATCCTTTACAAAATGTTCCTGATATTTCCAGTACCCACCTGGCATCATGCCATCATTACAACACTATTGACTATATTCCCTATTTAAGTGAAAATGGGTTTACAGGTTCCTTCCAGTCTTTCTTTTGTGTTGTTCGCCTTTCCTTTTCTTTCTCACTTCTTCCCTCATTTTCCTTATATAGTATCTCAATTGGCCATCAAAGCTCAGTGAAGGCACTGGGACACACTTAATCCATTTTACAGACCAGGAAACTGAGGCCAATTCCTATTGGCTGTGGAACTTGACTCAGCGCACAGGGAGCCCTCAGAGCCATACTCTCTGCCTAAGGGGAAGCCGCCCGGAAAATAGAACAAACCTTCCTGTCAGGCTTCCTAGCCTTTTTCTCAAGCACCTCTTTATTGAAGATGCTCCACATTCTTTCCTCTCTCCAGTATCCTGCCTCCATTCTTTATTTCCCTTGCATCTCTGGAGCAGGTGGAAGGCTTCTCACTCACCACTGGGTCATGCTCTGCCATGAGGCAAGGCAGCGGGCTTGCTTTTGGGTCAAGACAGGAGCAGGAGTCACAGCCTCTGAAGAGTGAAAGCTGCCTGGGTGAGCCTGGTTAGCACTGGGAGCTTCTCTGAATCACGTGAGTCAGTTCATTACCCTGCAGTGCAGCCCCCCTCCACTGAGGTGGTACTGCCCCTCAACCCCCACCTCAGGGCTGCAGGTCCTTGCCCCTCCGCCCAGGAGTCCTTCCATGCCTCTGGATCCCTGGCCCTGCCCACCCGTGCCATGGGACCACGGCAGAACCTCTCTCTCTGCAGGTGAGGCAGATGCCTTCCCTTGGTCTCTGCAAAGCTGTGAATCTGTGGCCAGAGGCCCGGTCTGGGTCTCAGCAACCCCATGCCTGAGATGTTCCCAGGGCCCCATTGGAGTGGCTAGGGGGGCCCATCCGGGTCTCCCTAGGATGGTGATGTTCTCAGGGCCCCGTGGGAGTGGCTAGGGGGGCCCAGCCAGGTCTCCTTAGAACAGCCATGTTCCCAGGGCCCCACTAGAGTGGCTGGGCAACATGGCTGCACCTCCCAGGGGCCGTGATGTCCTCAGGGCCCTGCAGGAGTGGCTAGGCAGACTGCTGCCCCTCCCCACGCCTGTGACGGGCATGGACCCCTCTAGTGGCACCTGGCGTTGCCCACCCTGCCTCTCCCGCTGACGGACTGGTACCTGGAGGACGTGTCTGTGGTTGCTCACCTAGCCTCCTCCACCTGGAATGGACCCGGATCCCCAGGAGCGGACCATGGCGCTGCGCACCCCGCCTTTGTATGCAAATTAACCACCACCTTTGGTGGGTTAATTTGAATACTCACTCCGGCTGTAGGTGTAGCAGAGGTGAAGTTAATGTACATACGTTTCTATTATTAGGTAAGATGGTGACTTCTCCAAATAAACTGTATTCGGGGGCAGATGCGTTGTGGGATCTCCTAGACACTAGGAGCCATCTCACATCTGTGTTCCTTGTGGCAGTTAAAAGCCAGCCACAAAGTAGGACTCTGTAAATTGTCATTTATTTGAATTGACAAAACCTGCTTTTTCATATTTACTGTGAGTTAGAGGTTTGGAAGTTAGAATGACAGGATTATATTTTAGTTTTTCTCTCCACCTTTTCTTAAGAACCTCACCAACTCCTGTAGATTGAAGTGTCTTAAAAATTAGGATCCTTTCTCTCATTAATACATAAAATCCTTAGTTTTAGTTAAAGTACTACATTTACTACCTCTGAATTATATGTCAGAGTATAAAGTGGGTGATTTCCAGTTAGAAAAGTATTTCATACTGAGGCATAAACCAACAATTATATTTCTCATTGGCTAAGTCAAGGATTACACTCAGTCTTTGAACAGGACTGTAGAGATGCCAGACTCCCAAGTTGTTCTAAATTGTCTATTTTCTGGGCTTCTCAGAATCTCTAAGTTTCCTAAAAACTAAAAGTATGACATTAGGCAGGATTTTAAATGATTCTCTAGCTTTCCAATGAACACATCATTATCTTCTCCATGAACATTTCACACCCTATATTAATGATATTTTAACATAATTTCATGATAAAGTATCTATAATGTTCTTTTTAATACATCAATGAATTCATAATATATATGATTTTATATAAACTAATCATGTGCTAAAGCATTAGGTCTTATGAAGGCTAACACTGCCTTTTTATATTATGTATTTATTTTATATTTTATATTTTATATGTATTTAATATAATACATTATGTACATAAACAAATGAAGATTAAGCTAGTTCTGTGGAGAAAAGATATACCATAAATTAGCACATACAAACATAGAAAAATATGTAATTATCTTTTTAATAAATAATTGCAACATAAAATAGAAACATTGTATAAACATTATACTACTGAAAGTATAATAAACTAGAGGCCCAGTGCATGAAGATTCATGCACAGGGGCTGGGAGGTGAGTCCCTCAGCCTGACCTGCACCTTCTCTAATATGGGAACCCTCAAGGGAGCCTTCGCTAATCCAGGAGTTTCTGTCTGTCTTTGAAATCATATAAGCAAATTGTCTGAGACCCCCACCCAGTTTGGTTTGGTACTCAGAATAATAGAGGTCTTTTTTTTTTTCTTTGCTCCATTGGTGGAGATTTCCTAGAAGCTGCAGGATATCTTCTCTTTATTTTTTTCCTCGACACTGTGATTTTACTTATGTCTCTCACCTTTGCTTTCCCTCCATCACCCACCCGCCCTCAACAGTAACTTGCTCCAGGCTCACTTTGCTCTAGTGTCTAGGAGATCCCACAATGCATCTGCCACCAGAACTATGATTCCCAGAATTCTTGGTGCTCCTGCACTCTTCTTTTCTGCTTCTGGTTCAGTGACTACACGAAACAAGATGACTGTGAACTCCCTGCCACCTGATGGTGGCCACTGGGGTCTTCGCATACCCCAGAGACTGGCAGCCAGCCCCCCACATCATGGGCGCCAGGCTGGGGACATGGACCCAAACTGCTGCTTGGGGCCCGATCACACACAAATGACTGGGGGTGGGGTGGGAACTCGAGGATGTTCCCGTCCCACCCCCAGCCACTTGGCTGCTGCTTGGTTGCTGCACCCATAGTCCCACAGTGGCTGGGGTGTTCTGCGACCCCTGCCACTCAGAGCCTAAGTACGGGCCTATGAGCCTATAGGCTAGGAGCAGCCTGGGCCGCAAATATGTTCCTGGGACCCAGGCTGCTTGGCACCTGTGTATGCAAATCAATCAACATCTTTGTTGAGTTTATTTGCATTTTGCTTCTGATTGGCTTGTGGGTGTAGCAGATGTATGGTCAATTTGCATATTACTCTTTTATTGGTTAGGATAATATCACCCTGTTATTTCTAAGTCAGTGTTACAAACATTCTCCAGGAAACAAAGAGTAAATTAATGCAAGTGGATTACCATTGTTCATTAAATTATTGAAGAGAGCTATCCTCAAAATTTTTTAAATTTTCCCTGACAAACATCTTAAACTTTTCAAACTTTATCATAGTTCAGTGTTGTTAGATCCCTCCTCATGTGGGATATCTTCTCTGGATAACCTATTCCAAATGACCAAATTGAAATACATACACACATATATGCATGGTTCATAGGTACTGACATATTTATATTTCTATATTAAGAAAAAATATATCTAGTTCAGATTGCTTGACTTTGATTAAAAAAAAACACTTCTATTTATAAGTAAAGGTTAGCCAAAATATAATACAAATAACTGACTTTTATTAAAAGTTAATGTCCTTAGATAGTATTGGGTTAAATTATATAACTTATTTCCTTCTCACAACAATTATGCAAACATTATTTTATTTAGTAAATAGAAAAAATAGACATAAACTAATCAAGGATGCTGCCCAGGAAAGCGCAGTTGTGTTTCAAATCTAATTGCTATTTTTTACTCCAAACTCATGATTCATATCTCACTATGTTTCCTCTTTATTTTTGTAAAACAAGTATTCGCTGCCCTTTAGTAATTAAAAAAATTGCATAACAGTATCTCCTCTTGAGCTTTGCTTTGTTTTGGCTTTGTTTTGGCTTACTTTGGTTGGTTTGGTTTTTGTTTCCTATAACGCCATCACTATTCTAGCCTCTTACCTAATCAATTCAGTCTTGGTGTTCTACAATAAAAGCTTCTTACTCCTCATTATTCCATTTGATAGTAAATTCAATGTACTCTATATGCTGATGCCAGATTAATCTACCTGTCTTCCATTTTCTGCCACTTATCTTTTCTTATTCTATAATTCCAGTAACGGTCCTTAATAACTTACACTTTAGAGTTTTATTAAATTCTTTACCTCCTATCAAAATATATGTCCCATTATTCTCCCACCATTGAACCCACCATTGTTAATCACAATGATCTCCACATTGCTCCATCTGTATGCACTGAGTGATTTCATCTTTTGGCAAGTTTTAAAGTACACCTAACTACTTTTTTTTGAATAACAAATACTTTTCCATAAAATGTACATGCACAATTTCATTTAGTGTTCACAACACTGATATGAAGCAGAAGAAAAGGTCAAGGTAATTAACATTTATTTTACTCTTATATTTCAAATGATCTTTGTTATATTATGTCTTTTAATTTTCAAAATGTTCCAGAATTAAATCGGGGAAGTTCAAGGGCATCCTCAGGCATAGTTACTGAAAAACAGATAAAGGTTTAATCAATATATGTCTAATTTCAGTTTCTTCCTATATCATACTTCCTCCTTAGATGCTGGAACCGGAATTAATCTTTTTGTATTCCTCCCACTGTGTCAATGGTTATTTATGTACTCAATAAATAAATGAATGACTGTTTCTTTCTTACAAACTCTTTCTATTTAGGCTGCATTGTTTAAATTTCTCAAATTTCAAATTTCATTGCTTTTAACAAGCTTGACATCTAAACAAAAGTATTTTTCTTTGAATAAATAATGACTAACCACTAACAATTAACATATTAAATTTCTATGAATTAATGGCAGAATAAGTAGTTAAGAGCATCACATCTGAATCAGAGTGCTCAAATCATATTGTGTTGTGATATTTTGCCAGGGCTGACCAGCAGCCCCTGAACGATGGATGAACAGATTACTCCCACACAGTTTCACTGTGGGGGAGAGGCCTGAAGGGTTGCCCAGCTGAAGAAGCCAAGACACCTGCCTTGTTAGGTCTTTTGGGGGATTTATGGAAGGTTTATATTGTCCTCTAGGCAAGGGCACCCAAAGATTAGGCATAAGGATTCCAGTAAATACCTGGAGGTCTGCATATACACAGGCTTATTTGGAAAGGTCAAGGAATAATTATGGGCACTGCCTTCCACACTCCCCTAAGGCTCCCCTAATCCAGAATGCCAATAAGGCAGGCGGCTGTCCACACACTTCCCTTTTCTTAAAATGTCCTTCTTACAAGCTTTCCAACCAAGTCTCTTTGCTCCTCAACAATATTTGAAAGAGTCACTTAACTTCTCTTTGCCTCAGTGTCCTCAGGTGTAAATTGGGTAATTATAGCACACACTTCATAGGATTGCTAAAAGGGTAAAGTTTGCAGTTATGATTTACAGTTGGCTCAGAATAGTTTCTCATACAGTGTCAGTTTTTGTTTAATAAATAAAGACCGTGTTCAGGACCAGGCACTCTAAGTGCTAGGGCTATAACAGTGAATAAAATCAGAGTCCTTATTTTTATAAAAAGTTTATCCTGCCATTTGAATATTACTGGGTTGTATATATTTGTTTTATGAGTTCTAGGCTTGTCTTTTTATCACTCTTTAAGCTTCTAGAAATACCAAAAAGTCCATATTTTGCTCCCAAAAGTGCTTAGCACAGTGAAAGGCATATGAGGAAATTTCCACAAATCTTTTAGTTGTTTGTGCTTGTGCCAAAGGAGAAATGAAGGATTTAGATTCAGGGTTTAATAGAGATTTTCCAGGTCAATATTCGTTATAAAGCTCTCTTCCCTAGGATGTGCTGTCTCCAGGAACCATGCTATTTCTGGGATGTTCCTCCCAAATCTGAGAAGTTCTCACTTCCTCACAAAGTGTGAACATTTGCCTCAGGTAATTATTGCACTTTTCCCATGAGGGCCCTGTGTCTTCTGTGAGCTATGCCTTCAAATATTGGGCTGTTTTTATTAGCCATTCAATTTTGGTTCTGGTTTTAGGTAAACTGATTTTCATCCCTTGACTTTTACTCATGTCACATAGTTACTGCCCTCTTCATCACTCTAACCAACTCCCTCTGGATATACTCTAAACAGTTCTTGAGATAATCTGAATCCTAAGGGATGACATTTCCAATGTTATTTTCTGAAGGTAGATATATTTACCAAAATAATATAAATAGTAAAAGTTTATTTCTCTGAGTTAACCAGTAAACCACTGAGTTCACATTGTCCTGGTAAACATTAGAGGTATACCATATGATCACTCATTATTATTCCACCAGCCACTCTTGACTGTCTACTGTGTGAGATGCTCGGTGACATTTGTGTCCAAGCTATCAATAAAAGACACATGAAAATCTACTAATTGTGGAAACATCAGACTTCTTGCCTACAGAGTTAATACATTACCTAATAGAGACCATTTTTAATGATAATAATTGAGCTTCACAGTACTCTTAAATGAAACTGGCTCATTTAAATTGTGAAATGAGCTATATTGATTTCTTTGCTATTAAAATGAAAAGGGATGAGCTTATTGGGCTTCAGTCAGTGCTATTTATCTTTCAATAAACCTAAAAGCATTTATACCTGAAATCTATGGAGAAGAATTATACCATGCAAATAGAGGGGGCATACAAATTTTTGAACTAAGATATATATGATCATTTGTATAACCACATTGAAAGCGTTCTTTCTTTGAAAAATGCATATATTGTTTTAAATGTTTATATTTATAGTCTGAATTCTTTTAGAAGATGTATTTCAATACTATATGTATGTTTTTAGGAGTACAGACTATGTTCTTAGATTTCAGCATCATATTCAATCTTTTTGTCACAGAGAGAAAAAAATGACAATTTCAGAGGGGATTTGAGATGGGTCTCTACATTTTAAATTTAGACACATGTCTGGTTTCTTTAATTATTGCACGTATTAGCTGCCTAGAAATAAACGTGTTTAAAAATAACCAGATGAAAAAATGAAAAAGAAACCTGATTATCACTGTTGCAGTTAATGTTTGGAAGCTGGTAATTGCCCAAGGAAAAGTTAGTGGAAGGATGAAAAAACTATGTATGATAGATAATGGCAGTTCTCTGTTCCGTTAAGAAAAGATCCAGGATTTTACTATTTTTTCTAAGATTTATATAAAGAAATATTTTCTTACTACTTAGGAAAATTTGGTCATAAAAGTGTTTTTCTCAGAAAGATTCTCCAGGTTGCAATGATAAAATTCATTTAAAAAAATGTTTTAGAAACAATATAAAATCAGGATCATGGTGGAATTGACAAACTATCATATTTCAAATTTGTTGGTAAATAATGAAAATACTATTACTTCATAATAATTGATTGACATAAACTTCAAAATTTGGAAAGATATTCTATATATAGCAATGAAAGTAAAATTTAATTTGATATTAAAATAGTATAGTATGACTTAATAATTCAAGAAGTACAGCTTTAGAGTTGGAAGTAGAACAACATTGAAGTTTCTGAAAAAAATTGTTGCTATTATAGATAAAAAAACATAACCAATAAAATAAAGGGAAGTGCCATTAAGAAATGAAATTGAGTGGATTAATAATTATGATGTAAAGGATCTTATTTTCTAATAAATCTTAGTGGAGATAGTTTAGAGATCTACCAAGCATTCCTGGGGACCCATTGTTAAAACATAATATTAATAAATTCATTCTTATTCTATAATAATCATCACTGTTACACATATTTAAAGTTAGTGATAACATAGTAATTTTATAGAAAATGAACAAAATACGATTTATTCAAAATTTTATACCACACAACAAAAAAGAAAACTAGTTGGTCTAGCAACTTAATGTATACAACCATGTATGTATTATTAAAAGTGCAATTCAAGTTGAAGCAGGAGTGCCCTTAGGAATCCACTTTCTGAACTATAAGAAACAGGGCACATTCTTTAAGGATTAGAGACTTTGCCTCTTCTTTGCTTTCTAATCCCACAGCGGTGCCATGCGTCTACAGCTGCCTGAAGGCTCCAATATGTGATTAAGGCCATAAGAATTGCTAGCGGGTGAAAGTCATGTTCTGGGCACCTGCGTTCTATAGACAGAATTTATGGCTTCTTGCTGTAGAAATTTGCACCCAAAGTGTTGATTATAATCTTTTCTTTAAAAAGCCATAGCACACAAGTTAGAAAAGCAAACACAGATTAATTGGAATTCATTAGAATTATATGCTTCTTTGTTTCAAAAGATACACACATCAAGAAAGACAAAGGCAATGCATGTAATGGGAGAAGACATATGAAAATCTTACAACTGACATGTGACTTGTATCGGAAATGTAAAGAATACTTACAACTCAATAATTAGGACAACTAAGTTTTAAAATGGGCAAAGGAGCTGAATAGACATATCACTAAATATATACAATGGCCAATGAGCACACTAACAAACATCATTTGTCATTAGGAAACTGTAAATTAAAATCACAGTGAAACAATGCTTCACACACACCAAGATGGCTATAAGTAAAAAGTCAATTACAAGTATTAGTGAGGAAGTGGGGAAATTGGAATCCTCAGACATTACTCCTGGGGATATAAAGTAATATAACCACTTTGGAAAACCACTTGGCAATTCCTCAAAGGGCTAAACATAGAGTTACCATATGACCCAGCAGTTATACTCCTAAGTAAATAAATATTCAAGAGAAATGAAAACATACATCCATACAAAAACAAAAGCACGTACATAACAATGTTGTTCATAATAGTCAAAAGGTAGAGAGGACTTAAATGTTCATCAACTAAAAAATAAAATATCATATAACCACATTTTTGGGGGATGCAGATAGGAATGAAGGATTGACACATGCTATAATTTGAAAACATCTTGAAAGTGTTAAGTGAAAGAAGCTAGTTAGCAAAAGACCTTATATTCCATGATTTCACTTATATGAAATGTTCAGAAGAGGCAAATATATAAAGGTGGAAAATAGATTAGTGGTTTCCTAGGTATAGAGAGAGACAGGAAAAATGGGAAGTAGGGAATGACTTACCATGGATTTGGAATTTATTTTTGGTGTGTAAAAATGATAAAACTGATTGTGGTGATGGTTGCACAATTTTGTATTATAATAAAAGACATCAATTTGTACACTTTAGATGAATTGTAAGGTCTGTTGATTATATAGCAATTAAATTGTTTTAAACACATAATTTTTAAAAAGAAGCTATAACAAACGTTTTTAGGTAAACATTAGTTCAACTATTTCAGTGTTCCTTTCATAAGGACAATTAAAAATGGACATATGAATTAATTAATGCTTTTTGATTTTCTCATTTTGTCTTGTTTTACTTAGGTTAATGGGTTCTTCCACGAGCTATGCTATCATAAAGTTATAATTAAAGTTTCTTTCAGGCTCTGCTACAAGGGAAATAACTTTCCAGACCAAAAAAAATTTTTAAATCACATTCTTTCTGTTTAACTGTCTCCCATTCCTTTAATGGGAAGCAGTTCACATTACTTGGGTAAATATTTTACTTAAGTTTGCTGAAAATATTTTCACAGGGAATAGACAATAGAAACAATTCCAACATGCAAAAACCATTCAGAAATGGTTTTCTGACTCACAAGAAATAATGTATAAATCAAACAACTTGACATAAAGGACACCCTATACTTTCAAACAAGTTTTCAGATGAATCAAAAATTGTTTCTGAGGTATAGGAATAGTTCTTCCATAGTGTACTGCATGCCATATATACAAATTGTAACCTTGATCACTATTTCAGTGGTAACATACTATGCCACAATTTTGCACTTGTTCATCTACTCATTCAATCACTCATAAAATTTTGAGTCCTACATAAGAAATACAAGATGATTAGGGTGTAGGTCCTGTTTTAAAACTGTCAAGCTAATTTCAAACGTATGTCAGATTTCCTAAAGTTACATTGAGGAAATTTTACATTTGAAAAGTTATATGTTCCTTATATTGCTTCACAGGTAACTTTGTTTTCTTTCAAAAATTCTTTAATTGATAATTCTATCATACTGTCTGAACTTGCCAGTCTTTTAAAAGCTCATGCATATAGATGATATGATGTATAAACCCATATCTTCCTAAGCAATTACTTTTTAAAACCTATTTTACTACACAAGTAATATAACAAAATACTAAACTTCAAAATGTCCAAATTTCTTTGTATGTATGTTGTTTTTATTGCTCCATGTTCTCTTCTAGTGAAATATATGTAACCTTAGCATATATTTAACCATAAAAAGTATATACTCTACTTTTTACACTGTATCATATATACATAAATATTTTTATATAGCTACAGTCTTCAAAATTATTATATTATGTAGTATATCATACTGGCCCTAATAATATCCCATAATTTATTTATTTAATTTTCATAATTCATTTAATTATAACCCCATTTTTTATTATAAATTCTAGTTTTTCCTTAATAAACAAACCATGTATACATATATTTGCTTATATTTTGTTATTGATTTAAGTGAAAGTCTTCATAATTCTTTTTATTTTTTATTTTCTGGACAACCATTATATATAATAAAAGGGTAACATGCAAATTAACCAAACAGTAGAATGACTGGAACTCCCGCAGCCCCTCATCCTGGCCAGTCCCACCCTCCAAGTGAGTACCCCACCCCAATTGGGGGTGGAGCTGGATGGCAAATTGCCCGCAGCCTCTCGTCCAGCTGGCCCAACCTAAATGGCCCCAATCAAGTGGGCTGGCTGGATCCCACCAGTGCAATAATTTGTGCACCTGGCCTCTAGTCCTGGGTGATAAAAGCATGGTATGCAAATTTTCCCCTCAACTAGGAGTTCTTCAGAGAGTTCCACCAGGGAGCGGGGCCAGCTGGTGAAAGGGAGGGAAGCCCTGGGTTGGTGACAGATGACCTGGGGAAGAGAGAGAATACCCAGCTGGCCACTGCCAGCCTCTAGAGATCCTACCTGTGCACAAATTTTGTGCACTGGGCCTCTAGTAAAAGATAATTTGCATGGTTCTGGAAACATTTCATATTTTTTCACACTTCTTTCCAAAATGTATATACATATTTACATTGTCAAATGATAAACACCAGTATTAGAATACTCTTTCTGTTGTGTAGTGTTTTAGTTCTGCCAATCTGTGTTTTCTGATTAGTAACTGCTGTGAAATAACCTACCTCAAAACTTAGTAGGTGAAAACAACAGCCATTTCATTGTATCTCACAGTTTTGTGGGTGAAGAATTAAGGCAGCAGTTAGATGGGTGGTTCTTCTTTTAGCCTAAGTGGTATCAACTGGAGCACTTGGTGTTCAGTGGTAGCTTGGAGGATAGGATATGGATGAGGGGCCAGACAGCCTCCCACTCCTTCATTGAAACAAGGTAACATGGGGAAGGCTGTGCTTAACAGTGTCTCTCCTCTGTTTTCAGGGTCACGCTGGTGGGTTTCTCCAGTAGAAATATCAGACTTCTTTTATGGCAGGCCCAGAATACAAGAGGTCAAGATGGGAAATGCCATCCACATCATAGTAGTCCCACATCTGACTTTGTCATTTCTGCCCCAATTTATAAATCAGAATATCACAGGCCAGCCCAAATGTAAGGGAGGGGAAATAGATCCCAGCTCTTGATTAACAAAGTAAGTGTGACCTTTTAAGTGCACCTGACGATTTTATGTCAATAAAATAGATTTTGGGCTAAATTTAGCTCCACAAAAATTGTAGTTAGAATAACAATCTTTTTAAAAGTTTTCATTTTAATGTAGTTATTTGAAATAGTGCTTTGTATCTCTAATAAACAACATATAATTTTGTTAATCTGTATTGATTTCACTGTAGCTAAATGAAGCCATTATGAAGTTGGTATTTTTTTAATTATTAAATTTAAATATTCTATGGCAACCAAAGCAGATGAGGTTGCTGTTTATACTATTGTATATTAGTCATTAAGACATTCTTCCCATTGGGTTTATAAAAGGCTAAATTTAAATTTTTTCATTATTTCCAAAAGATCAGTCCAATTTTTAAGTGCTTTGTCTGGGGCTTTAGTCTGGTATCTTTTCCAGATCTATAAATATTCTTGATTTGAGGGTCATTAGATTTATACACAAAAATGATCTGGTTTGTCCTAAATGTAGCTATTTTTACGTATAAGTATTTGCTTTATTACTATAAATGTATTATGTAATCACATGAGAATAGTACTACCTAAAATATTTTTAACTTATGGAAAGCTTTTCTTCCACTTTGGAGAAGGCATGTTAGATGGGTAGATTTCCTAATTGTGACACATGTTACATGGTAAATTTTAACGTATTTGGATATTTTAAATCAGTGTTGCTATATAATTACAATATAATAATGGCAAAAACTCTCAGCAAATGGGAAATTTATGTTAGATTTATTAATTTAAATCTAAATTATTAACATTCCTGTTTCTTTATAGCCAGGACCTTTCAAAAGTGATAACCAGACAGAATGCTAGTTACATTGTTTTATGAGATAGGGATTAGCATTTTTAAAAGGAACCGGATCTGAAATAGTACTGGATCTATGGATCAAAATGGATGCTTAATTTTTTGGGGGAGGGTATATAAATGCCATATTTTATTTATAACAGCACTTCCAAGAGAAAATATTGTAAAAACTAAGATCATTACTAATGCAGCTTTAGTAAATTTCAAGTATTTTTCATTGTTCATAAGTAGAAATATGACAATAATGAATTTACAAAAAATTGCTATTTTGCTCTATGTGCCAGAATCTGGGTCATGGTACTTTATTTTATTGTTTTATTCCTATTAACACCTTATGCAATTTTTATTTCTTTTCAAAATAATGAGTTGTGTATAGAAATGAATTACATATATGGTATTTCCAAAATGTAAATTACTTTATTGTGGATTTATTATTAAAATGTACATAGTGTTCTATTGTCTGAAAATATACCTTAGAGAATTGAGAGTTTGATTCAACAAGCTGTTTTTTTAAAGTACTATTTTATCTCCTCATATGTGGAATCTAATAAACAAAATAAACTGTTGAACAAAATAGATCCAGAGACACAGAAGCATGTAACAGTCTGTCTCACCCCAGAGGAAAGTTGGGGGTGGGTGGCTGTGCGAGAAGAGATCAACCAAAGAGTTTGTATGGATATAAGCATAACCCATGGACACCAACAATAGGGTGGTGGAAGCCTAGGGTGGGTGGTGGGAATGGGCTATAAAGGGTCAATGGGAATAAGGGGGGATATATGTAATACTTTCAACAATAAAGAGGTTTTCTTTAAATGAAATAAAAAATAAGTAGCATTTTGAGAGAGGAAATACATATAGATAAAGAAATCAGCCCTGACTGGTGTGGCTCAGTTAATTAAGCATCTTCCTATTCATGCACCCAAACATTACCAGTTTTACTCCTGGTCGGGCACATGCCCAGGTTGTGGGCTTTATCCCTGGTAGGCGGTGTGGAGGAGGCAGCTGATTGATGTTACACTCTCACATATGTTTCTGTCTCCCTCTCTTTCTGTCTAAAAATCTATTTTAAAAATATTATTAAAAAATCAGTGGGAGAAAAGACTTGTTAAACCTCAATTAAATTTTATTTGTTGTATATTCACTCTTGTCTTCTATTTCACACAATCCTTCATCAGGACCAATTTTATTTAATCCGTTGTCAACACCTACAGTAAATTAGATGTCCTACAAGGAACTTCTGAGTCACACACTTAGCCTCTACAAATAACATATATTATTATTTTGTGTAGGCAATAACTATTTCAAATGCTTCTTCTATAGCCATAAGTTCAGTGCATGATATGTATAGATTGATAAATTATGTTTTCCAAATAAATTTGCTTGTATTAATTAAGCAACTACAAAGAAAATAAAATAATTAAAGCATTTTTAGGAGATAAGTGAACATAAGGTAATATCTTAAGTATATATATATATATATATATATATATATATATAAAATTCATTGATTATTAAAGTATAAATTAGATATATATTGATAGTAATCTATTTCACAGAATACCAACATAATATTAGGTGGAATAATTCAATATCACCACCTAAAAATCTTTACTAAATTGACAAAGTTTTAGGTGGTTTTATAAGGAACACAAGATTGCAAATTTTTAGCTTTTAGTTAAAATTATTTTATTTAAACTTATTATTGTGTTCCTAATAAACATAGTATAAAGAAGGATTTGTTAGAGTTTCAGTTTGAAATTTTCTTTTAAAGCTTTATTAACAAAATTTTATTTCTGGTCTGATAAAAATAATGGTGAGGACTATAATAGCCTTTCAAAATAAAACATATCAAGGAAAAAGAGGGACCTATGTCATACTTTCAATAAGAAAGACTTTTAAAAATAAATAAACTATATTATGATTAGTTATTATTAATTATTATTTTAATTTAATAGTCCATTTGGCCTGCTTTAACAAAATGGCAAAGATTTGTTGGCTTATAAACAACAGAAATTTATTTTTCATAGTCTTGAGGCTGGGAAGTCCAAGTCAAGGTACCAGACAATTTAGTGGTGCTGATTAGAACCACTTCATCATAGATAGCTCTTTTCTCACTGTGATTTCACGGGGTGGAAGGGGCAATGGAGCTCTTTGTGTTTTCTATTTTTATTTTTGTGAAGACGCTAATCCCACTTATGAAATTAGAGCCCTCATGACCTAACCACATTTCAACTACCCCACCTCCTCATTGCCATTACCTCGGGGTTAGAATTGCAACGTAAACGTGCAGTCCTTTGCAGGTACTGAACACATTTCCAAGGGCTTTTCTCTTATTAATTCATTTTATATTTTTAACAACCTTCTAAATTATTTTAATGGATGATTAAGTAAAATTAAGTAACTGTTCTATAATCACAAATCTAAAAATTATTAGAGCAATGATTCAAACCCAATAACTTGCTAAGCTGATTAGGTGGTTGATCTGGCATCATGCAGTAAACTAAGAATATAGGCCCTCTCATAATAATTGTATTTGTAAAAAGTTATATTTATTTTGACATATTTTGTTTTTAATTTCTTTGTAATAACAAAATATGCAACTTTGTAGCTAAATATTTCTATATATCTTTCATTACTCCCTTAAGATTTCTAGAAATGATTTTTTAAGTCATTTTGAAACTTACTTCCAAGTTTTTTCCAGAAAGTCTATATATAGACTAATGAACAGTAAATGAGACATTATGCATACTAAAATATTTAGTCAAAAACCAATTATTTCTACTTTAAAAATATCCAGTTTCATAGATGAAAATAGTCTCTGTATCTTTAGTATGTATTTTGATAACCAATATTATGTATCAAATTTTTCAATATCTTTACCATATTGCTCTGGCAAATTCGATGTGTCATTTTTTGTATATTTTAAAATTAAGTCTTTTATTTGTGTTGGTTTGATGTTGATCTTTATATATATATATAAAGATCATATATATATATATATATATGTTCTAGAGGCCCAGTGCACAATATTCATGCACTGGTGAGCTGTCCTTCAGCCTAGCCTGCACTCTCTCCAATCTGGGACCCCTTAGGTAATGTCCGACTACCAATCTGGGACTGCTGGCTTCTAACCACTCACCTGCTTGCTTGCCTGATTGCCCCTTTCCACTTCTGCCTACCAGCCTGATCATCCCCTAACCACTCCCCTGCCAGCCTGATTAACAACTAACTGCTCCCCTGCTGGCCTGATCTTGCCCTCAAGTGTCCTCCTCTGCCAGACAATTTGGTTCTGATTGGTAATTTTCTATGTGGTCAGTATCAAAAGTCCTGCCTCCTAGGCAGCCATTGGCTCCTAGCAATTCACCCAGATTTGGTTCTGATGGGTCAGTTTCTATGTCAATCAGCATAAAAAATCCCACCTCTTAGGCAGCAATTGGCTCCTTACAATTCAGCCAGATTTGATTCTGTTTGGTTAATTTCTATGCCAGTCAGCATTTCCAGGCTTATCTCCAGGCTTGATCACAGAGTCAGGGCTGATCAGCAGCCACCCCAGAATGCTGGCAAGCAGCTAAACTGCTGACCTTTGGGAGAGAGAGAGAGGCTTGGCTGCTGGCAATGGAAAGAGAAGCAGGGTCAGATCCTGCTTCTCTATCTGGGCCTCATCAGCAGCCGCTACCATTGCTGATCAAGCATGCCTCTCTCTCTCTCTCTCTCTCTCTCTCTCTCTCTCTCTCTCTCTCTCTCTCTCTCGTCAGCAGTTCAGCCCAATCACCTGCTGCTCATGCAGCCTGGCAAACAGTCAAGCTTCCTGGTTGTTGTGGATTTGATGGACCCAGGGTTTTTATATATTAGGACTAGTGACCTGGTGCAAGAAATTCGTGCATGGGGGAGAGGGTGTGGAGAGGGATGTGTCCTTTAACCTGGCCTGCATCCTCTCTAATCTGGGATCCCTATGGGATCAGGCCTAAACTGGCAGTCGGACAACCCCCTCGCAATCTGGGACTACTGACTCTTAACTGCTCACCTGCCTGCCTGCTTGATCTCCCCTAACCACTCTACCTGCTGGCCTGCTTGCCCCAACTGCACCACCCTGCCAACCTGATTACCCCCAACTGCCCTCCCCTCCTGGCCTGATCACTCATAACCGCCTCTGCTTCGGCACCATCACCATGGCTTTGTCCAAAAAGACATCTGGAATGTCTCACGGTCTAATTAGCATATTACCCTTTCATTAATATAGATAGGATATGATATACTGCCATAACTATAACATATCTAACAATATTACCTATGAGAATACATACTTCATGAGATAGGAAGGCATCTAATACATTATATTGTATATGTTGTAAGTAGTAGGAAATACAGCATTTGTAGCAATAATATACACCCTGTGACTTCCCTTCCTGATCTGGGAATGGTTCCCAGGTCTTTGAACATTTCCTGGCCCCTAATGTGTGTGTGTGTGTGTGTGTGTGTGTGTGTGTGTGTATGTATGTGTGTGTGTATTTGCCATTCAATGTAACTTTATTTACTGTTTATTGCACATAATTTGAGGTCTTTAATTTCTAGCCACCAAAGATTCAAAAGACTATTTTTTTCATAAATTTTGACATTAACATTAGTGAATTTGTGTATTCATGTGTTTTTATTGTAAACATTTGAATTATTCACATTGTCACAGATCCTGAACTCATAAGCGTGAACCATGCATAGGCTGACAGCAAGCCAGGAAGCCACTCTGCAAGCAAACTGATACTCTGTATAAGGAGAAAAGTCATAGCATAACCTTTAATGTCCAACTTTAATTCATATACTATCGGGGACTCAACTGCTTGGTTGTGATAGGGTTGATTATTAGGAGGATTATTCCTGAAATAATTAAGGAAAGGGGGGCTCAATCTTTCTTCTTGGTTGCTTGTTCCTCCCCAGCACCTTCATCTCTTTGGGCAGCTTCTGGGGCAGCTTCTCCTTCACCTTAACCTCAGCTTCTTGGGCCCAGCACAGCTGCAGAACATGTGGGAGAGGCGGAAATGCCCAGGACTCGCAGTTTCTCGGGTCCCCGCCCTTCTGCTCTGCAGGCTCCGTGGAGCAGCGGAACATGTGCGAGAGGCAGGGCTGCCATGGCTGACACTGTGGCAGCCCCACCGCCCCTCGCTTCACGTGTGTCTCGACCCCGCCTCCTGCTCCTATTTGGCTGGTAGGGTAGTGAAGGTATAGTCACATTTGCATTTTATTCTCTTATTAGATAGAATATTTCTTAGATAATGTTTTTAAGTTGTTTTTTTTTTTTTTGCTCTGTCTTCTTTTTTTAACACAATAAATATTTAATCTCCACTGTTTATATTTGAAGATTTATATCTTTGTAGTCCTGTGGATATATGATACCAGCATAGCAAAAAAAATTTTTGAGTATATAGAACTTAAAATATACCTATCCCTTTATTCACTTTTTGTCAAGCTACCTTTCACAGTAGATCATTTCCCCCCTTCATTCGCATTCACTATTGTATAACAAAGCATGCTTAGGAGAAAGCATGGGGCCTCGTAAAGACACCATAACAATTGCCTTTGTATCTTGGAAGAAACATTCTTAGGCAAAAATTTCCACAATATCTTACACCCACTCCAAGTTCTGGTTGTGTAGTCAGCTCTATTTCTCTATCTGTTAACATTTCCTTCACTTTAGTGCTGATTAAATTTCATCATGAAGACAGCATATCTATCTTGTATTATGCTTATCTTCAGCTGTCATCCTCTCATTCACTTTCATCATCTT
This sequence comes from Antrozous pallidus, assembly GCA_027563665.1. Taxonomy (NCBI): domain Eukaryota; kingdom Metazoa; phylum Chordata; class Mammalia; order Chiroptera; family Vespertilionidae; genus Antrozous; species Antrozous pallidus. The sequence goes on from CM050514.1 coordinate 102,005,685, forward strand.
CTATGTGTAAAGAAATAAAACAAGATTTCCTTCAACTTTAAATAAGATGTGAAGAGTATATTTGTTTTTTGTTCTTTTATTTCTCTGAAGCCTTTTAAATCCTAGAATTACCTAGTTAATCTATTTTCTTCATGAATAAACAAGTGGTAAAATAAGCATAATTCAGTTGTTTCTTAAGGCTAAATTGTGAACCAGTTTAGAGCTGACCTTTACCTTCTTCTGCTGCTTTCCCTAGATAATTCTCACTGCCCTTTCTATGTAGGAGACAGTGTGAGTGTTCTAGCACTATGTTGTGTGCTGACACCATCTGGGACAAAGATCTTACCTGGGAGAATAGAGAATAGAGAAGGAAAACATACACACGCGCGCGTGCGCGCATACACACACACACACACACACACACACACACACACACAGGTTTCCATTGGTTTAATCTTCTCTCACAATGATCTTCACAAAAATCTTATTTTTAAGTGAAAATCACATCTATAATTGATGGCACAACAGTAAAACAGATTATATAATTTAATTATTTATTTTAAATTAGGTAAAATAATTACATTGTGAAATTTTCAATTGATGAATGCCAATTATACAAAGGATTATGTGCTCCCAAATGTTAATATGCTTTTAGCTCTTTTCTGATTTTTTAAAGAATCAATTGCTCTTTTCTGATTTTTTAAAAAGTAGTATTTATCATTAGTGTTGGAATTTGTGAATTTATTTTTTAAAATCTAGGCACCCAGTGTAAGTAGCTAAAGTCTTTGGAGTAGAAGTATACTTAGCCATTATTTGTAGGGCATGATAAAATATTAACTTTGGGAAATGGAAAATATATTTACTTGGAGAGAAAGATGTATAAGTAAAAGAGAGAGGGAGGTTGGAAAGGAGGGAGGAAAAAAGGAAGGAAAAATAAGTCAGGAACTCCCCTAAAATACTAGTTCTTTGTGGCATTTGCAAGGGAGGTAAGATTTAGAAGTTTGAGGTTGTAAATATTTAGGGAAGAGAATATCACAAGGATTAAAATGGCATATAAATTTGATATAAAAACTAACTATAGCAAATATCTATATGATAAATATTTATTGAATGCTTACTAAGGGTTAGACATAATTTTCTAAGTCTGGCACTTAGTTTACTAAGTTAGTTCTAGAACTAGTTGTAACTATTTTAGGTAGCAGGAACTTCATGTCAGTTCTATTGTATTGTTTATAGAATAATCTTAGTGTACTTTGTACAACAATCAATTAAAGATGATTAAAAATAAAAATAGCTTAACATATACTATTAGAAATACTGATTATAGCTTTTTTTCCCTTTAAATTATGCAACTCCTACTATGTTGTACCTCTACCTCCAAAAAGTATTCTATTGCTGCGTGCAGAACATTTGGCTGATATTAGTTGAATATGGGTAAAATAGTCACATTTTTTGTTTCTCAATTAATGTTTTGATGTTTTCACTGAAGTAAGTTAGGTATGCTGTTAAGTTTACAAACTGAGCTAAAGATTAATAAAAAATACTTAAAATTTCTTCATCAAAGATCTTTCCATTAAACCTTTTTATAAAGAACCAAATACTTGTTTGATTGATGACCTTCAGAGCCACCTTATTGTTCTTGTTAGATATATTTGAACTTCCAACTAATATCTCATTTCAGTGAGGGTGATAGAAATTAAAAATACAACACACTAAAAGAATCAAACTGTTATCAGATGAAGTGGAGTCCTCTGGGTGCTACTGGGGGTGGAATTCCTACAATATCCAGAGAAAAAGAATTTTTGAGATTTGCACAAGAGGAAGAGTGATGCTTGTTTGCATAAAATTATATTCCTGTGTTTTTAAAATGCCATTTTCCTTAGTCCAGTCATAGATGTGTAGCTGGCATTCCAGTAAAGCTAGAGCAAAGCCAGTGTTCAGAGTTTTCTTTCCATGCTGGAGCTGGGTACAGTTCAGCATCAGGCTAGTTGCAATCTATCAATCCATTGTGTATGGGTCCCCATGGCTGTGGGCCATGTGGGCAAATGCAGGAGAATGGGAGCAAAAGTCTCACCAGTCCAGAGTCACATGAGTCACAAGAGAGCTAGGATAGTGAGTTTCTTTGTTCAGGAAATTAAGTATCAGCAAACATCCAGGTGTTGGGAGTGGCCAGGGCTATTTTAGCCAATGACCTTTTCCCCAGGTATAACTGACAGCAGGTACCTTCCCTAGTTATCATAGATATGATGGGTATGTGTCTATCTTCCCTTTGTTGGACCCCTGGGGAGTGTAAAGTTGTACCTTTCTGGTGAAGTTGTCTAAATGGCATGCCTATTAGCTCCTTTTCATTTATTAGTGAACTAGTTATTCATAATCAAATTAGTAACTAGTTAATTATAACCAAAACTATAAAACTCATGGTCAGACAGATTTCAACATTTACTAAGGTAATGTTAGAGCATGAATTGCAAAAAGAATCTTAAGTTCATGAAACTTAATACCAACTACAGTTGCTCAGTAGATGGTGCCTGCAGGGCCATTGAAAAGGCAGGAAGGTAAGTATAGCATTATTTTAGTTTCTTTATTTCTGATATATAGATGAAAGCTTAGTTACAAGAAATCTTTGGACAATTTAGTGTGTGTCATATTTCACATTTAGTAACTACCTTTAAGGACATATCTATGTAATGACCACTGTGAGCTCTTTTTAAAATAATTTAACATAGGCATTGTTTGGGTTGCCTAAGGAGGGACGCAGGAGGCCAAAGTGGCAAGGGATATATTAGGTCATCTGGAGACCAGAGAGGCTGAACCCCAAAGTGGCACCAGCACCCAAGAATGGAGAGTCAGAGATTTTAAAGGACTCTAGGTAGATTTCATGATGAGGAACTCTCTGGAAGGGTCCAGATCTTGGGAAAGTTTTGAGGAGAAGGATAATAGTCTTAGCAAGTGGAATGTGATCTTTGCAAGTGGAATGTAGTAAGCAAAAGGGAATGTGGGGTGTGAAGTGGTTTTTAGGGGAGGAGGTATCAATTATATATATATATATATATATATATATATATATATATATATATATACACACACACACACATACACATACACACACATACTAGAGGCCCAATGCATGAAATTTGTGCAATCAGGGGGTTCCCTCAGCCCAGCCTGTGTATTTTTGCAGTCTAGGAACCATCAGGGAATGTCCAACTGACAGCTTAGGCCTGCTCCCCATGGGCCTAAACTGTCAGTCAGACATCCTTACCACTGCGGAGAGGCTCCTGTCACCACCACTGTGCTTGCCAGCTGTGAGCCTGGCTCTGGTTAAGCAGCACCCTCCCTGTGAGGGCGCACTGACCACCAGGGGACAGCTCCTGCATTAAGTGTCTGCCCCTGGTGGTCAGTACACATCACAGTGAGCAGTTGAGCTTCATTAGTATATCATTAGCATATTTGGTTGAACAGATGACCCGTCAACCAGACACTTAGCATATTAGACTTTTATTATATAGGAAATATATATATATATATGTATGTATATACATACATATACACACACACAATTTCAGAGAGGAAAAAGGAGGGAGATAGAAATGTCAATGATGAGAGAGAATCATTGACTGGCTGCCTCTTGCACGCCCCCCAGTGGGGATTGAGTCTCCAACCTAAGCATATGCCCTGACTGAGAATCAAACTGTGACTTCCTGGTTCAAATGTGGACACTCAACCACTAAGCCAAGCTGGTCGGGCCCAAAAGAATATTTTATCAGATCTAATATTTCAGCCTTTTTTTATAGAAAAAGGATAGAGGTCATATCTTCCATAATTACTTGGTTGGAGCAAGAGGTTGCAGCAGCATGATCTTCCCAAGAGACTGGTTGGTGAAGGCTCAAAAGCAGTCCTGAAGGAAAGAGGAAAAATGGCGCAAAATACATAGAACAAAAACAAGGATGAGAAATAGAAATGTTAATGGTCCTATGAAGGGAAGTAGCCAAGTATACCAATTTATATTCTTTAGCCAGTAGCCCCATGAGTTTGATTGACATTTTCTAATCTTTGAAGCCTTTTCTATTAATTTTTGGATGGCATCCCTGACTAGGCCAAATTGATTGATATAAAAATAATCTTCTTCCAGAAAGAGGCATAGACTGTCTTTCTTCACAGTTAGGAGATCTAGTCCTTTTTTATTTTGGAGGGTGACAGCCACTAGTGCATCTATCTGATCCTGAATTTGAACTAAACATTTGGCTATGCCATCTAGGCTTTCTTGTAGGTCCTGAAATGGGATTTCAAAATATGATAGAGCAGTAGTTAATCCCCCTATGCCAGCCCCAATCCCTGCTGAGATACCGAGGTTTATGAGGAGAGGGATTATCTAGACTGCTCTTTTGTGTCAGATATGATGGGTTGCAAGACAGGTAAAGATGATTATTGTGAGCTATATCTACATTTGATGAGAATAGATATTCCTGTCCAGTTGGTTGGGGTCAGGTATACATGTTTTCCTCACAGAGGAAGAAGGATCCCTGATCATGGAGACAAACTGAAAGGTTTAGAGAGAAAAGGTGGATGGACTAAAGGGTATAAAGTTCCTTTTCCCAATTCCACATCCCAAACAGAGAGGGTAGTTTCCATAGCTGTGAGACTAACCCGTCAACCCCCATAATAGAGACTGAGGAAGGGACAAGAGTCTAGCAAATTCAGGGAGGGCAGAAAAAGTGGCCCCAGTGTCAATTAAAAAGGACATCAGCTTATCTGCCACCACAATCATTACCAGAGACCTGTCCTGGTGATGTAAATCTGTGGGGCCTTGTCAGGGCCTAGGCAGCTTCAGTGTTTGTTCCAGGAGGTCTGGGAACTCCAAACCAGGACCAGAGGGCAGCCTTGCTGCACGGGTTGGGGGGCCAGACTGAAGTCTGATTTCCAGTGGCCTTCCCTTCTGCACCTTAGGCAGGCCCAGGCAGGGGTCTCCAGTTTTGGCAGGACAAGGCCCAGTGTGCTTCCTTGTTGCCTTTGAAGCATGGGCCCGGAGGAGGCTTAGCTCTGACTTACCCTTGGTTGGGGGACCAGCACTTCATTTGGGGTTTGTGGTAGCAGTCGCTAGGACCTTCATTTTGAATCTTCGTCTTGACCTGATCTCACTTTTGTTTTTGGATCTTGGTGTTCTTCATCTTTATTATTAAAGACCTTTGAGGCCATGTTAACAAGGTCTTTTTGAGGGGTTTGTGGACCTGTTTCTATCTTTTGAAGTTTGCGGCTTATGTTGGGTGCTCAGACCAAGGGTTCCCTCTAGGGAAGTGGAGTCTAAGGTGGTTAATTTCTGTAAGGCCTCCATGAGGTGGGAGAGGAAGAGAGCTAGGTTTTCCTCAGGGCTCTGAGTGATTTTACTAAGTTTTTCATAGATGACCACTTAGGAAAGGCTTTTTGGGTCCATCAATGAGATAGGTGATCATATGACTATGGATCCAGTGCTCTGGAGAATTAACCTGATAGTCCCCTCTGGGGTCAGTTCTGGTAACCAGGTGAGCACCATCTGGGTTGGCCGCAGCATCCTATCTACAGAGGGCATCTGCTTGGTCCTGAGCTGCTGGTCAAACACACTCCTTCTCTTTTGGAGTTAGAAAGGAGGACAGGATGACATAGATGTCATGCTCAGTCAAGTCACATAATTGACTCGGATACTCAAACTCTTTGATAAAGGTGATCGGGTGGGTGGAAAAAAAAACTAGTCTTTTTTTCAATCTGGGAAAGGTCAGACTATTATGGGGGTTGACAGATTAGTTTCTGCTACCTCCCTCAGGGGTAGAATGGTCTTTTGGTGGCCTGAGAGTGATGTTAGGTGGGTAAAGGGTCATATTGGAACTTGCATTTTAAGGATTTGGCCTTTCATGGGCCATAGGAGAAGGTGGTTGCTGGTTAGGACTGTCTGGGTTTTGGAAATGTATGGCAGGTGAGGGAGGGGGCACATAAGAGTGTGGAGGTCAGTGGTTTGCTAGATCAAAAGTAGATTCAGAATCAGAAGTGTTAGGTGTATGATTTTTTGTGAGAAGGAGAATGATCTGATAGGTAGAACAGGACTGACAGAAAGAGGGTTTTGACCAAAATGTGAAAAGGGCCTGGACGTCAGAAATCTCTGACTATTTTCCATTGTGGTGACAGCAATTACCTGAATTGCTCAATGTATCATTATAGTGATATGGAGGCGTGTTCCCTAAAGTAAAGAGAATAAGTGTGGCTCATGAGAGAGGAAGGATGAGTGACAGACCACAAGTCTAAGGGTGACTGTTGAGGGCAGGGGTCCCCATCACTACACAAATCACCAGGAGAAACAAGGATTGACCCTCTGGAAAGGGCATCCAGGTCCAGAATGACCCAAAGCTAAATGACTGAGAAGTCTTCTGGCCTAGTGCTAAGACTTTTGAAATGAGAGCACTTTTGAGAAGTCAGGGAAAGTGAGTGGGCAAAGACTGGAGATGAGGGAAACTGTGGAATATCACCCCACTTGGCCAATGTGGGATGGAGGGTCAGCAATGGAGAAGGAGAGGGTCACTATGAGGGGTCTTCCTTGGTTAATCCAGGAGGACCAGAAGGAAAGGAGGACTAATGGAGGCTGACTATCATGTCACCCAGGTAGGATTCAGAGGTAAACCAAGACTAGCTGCCGCTGCCTACTCTTCTTCAAGAAGCAAACTCAGGGTGAACAAAGCTGTAGTGACGACTTCTTTTACCTGTGGATCCCTCCCAGGTTTTGGCACCAAATATTAAGATTACTGGAGGAAGCATGCATGAGGACAAAGTGGTAAGGGATTATAAATGTACTAGTATTAGGTCATCTGGATACCAGATAGGCTGAACCCCAAAATGGCACCAGCACCCAGGGATGGAGAGCCAGATGTTTTAAAGGACTCTATGCAGGCTTTTACTGTGGGGAACTCTCTGGGAGGATCCTGATCCTGGGAAAGTTTTGAGGGAAAAGATAATTGTCTTAGCAAGTGGAATGTAGTCTAAGTGAAAGGGAAGGTGGGATGTTAAGTGGTCTAAAGGTCAGTTTCCAGGGGAGGGAGAATTGATTCAATTATTTGAACAGACTTAGCAGGCATCATAACAGAAAACACTCCTTACTGGTCTAAATCAAACAATTGTGTTAAGGATATAGAGAAGTACCCAGCACATCTCATTTAGTAAGCCCTAAAGATTTGATTTGAGGTCATGTATCAAATAGTTATGTCCTGAATCTACAATCAAATGCATAAAATTACTTAGAACCCTACAATAGAAGTGATTATCATGATAGATGTAAGGAAATTATAGGTGATTGTTTACATTACCTAAAACACTGCACTACAGAAATATTTTACCTGTATTTTAGAACCTGTTTTCAAATGAATCCAAAAGTACTCCTAGCATCCCTCCTTGAAACTACTCAAGTTACTGTTATTAAGTTTTGCTTTTATTTTTTTTAAAGTACATTTCTTTTTTGTTTGTGTACTTATTTTTAATCTTTATTGTTCAGTTTATTAATTACATTGTTACATTTTTCCCCCTATAGCTCCACTCCACCCGGTACCCATCCCACCCTCCGCCCTCATCTCCCCCACACTGTCCTCTCCCATAGGTGCATGATTTTTCTCCAGTCTTTTGCTGCACCTCCCACACCCCTTTTCTCCCCAAGAATTGTCAGTCCATTCCCTCTCTATATCCATGATTCTGTTATATTCACCAGTTTATCCTGTTCATCAGATTATTAATTCACTTGATTTTTAGGTTCATTTGTTGATAGATGTGTATTTGTTATTCAAAATTTATATTTTTACCTTTTTCTTCTTCTTCTTCTTATAGAATATCTTTCAGCAATTCATATAATATTGATTTGGTGGTGATGAACTCCTTTCACTTTTTCTTAACTGTGGAGCACTTTATCTGACCTTCAATTCTGAATGATAGCTTTGCTGGATAGAGTAATCTTGGTTGAGATTCTTACTATTCATCACTTTGAATATTTCTTGCCACTCCCGTCTGGCCTGCATTGTTTCTGTTGAGAGATCCACTGACAATAGTATGGGTGCTCCCTTAGAGGTAACTAGCTGTTTTTCTCTTGCTGCTTTTAATATTCTCTCTTTATCTTTTGCTCTTGGCATTTTAATTATGATGTGTCTTGGTGTGGTCCTCTTTAGATTCCTATATTTTGGGGTTCTGTGCACTTCTTGGGCTTTTAAGTCAATTTCTTTCACCAGGTGGAGGAAGTTTTTGGTCACTATTTCTTCAAGTAGGTTTTCATTATCTTGCTCTCTCTCTTTTTCTGGCACCCCTGTAATTTGGATGTTGGTATGCTTGAGGTTTGCACAGAGACCCCTTACAGTATCTTCAATTTTTTGGATTATTTTTGCTTCTTGCTTTTCTGGCTGAGTGGATTTTGCTTCTTTGTATTTCACATCTTTGACTTGGTTCTTGCAGTCATCTGGACTGCTTTTTAGGTCTCTGTATAATATATTTTTGAATTTCAGTCAGTGTATGCTTAATTTCTAGTTGGTCCTTTTTCATATTCTCATAGGTCTCGTTCATTTCCTCATAGGTCTTGCTCATTTCCTCGTAGGTCTCATTAAGTTCATCAGCCTTTTCTAGGAGGCTCTTGAAAAACCTTATAACCCTGGTTTTGAACTCTATATCTAGTCATCTTTTTTTCTCCATTTGTTTCACATCTGATTTCTTTCCATTTCTCTGCATTGTGGCTGCTTTCCTTAGTTGGTCCATTAACTTTGTGTGGTAGATGTTCTCTAAGGGACAGTGGCTCAACCTCCCCAGTTACCTGAGGTGGATAGTCTTGCTGCAGCCCTTTATGGGTAGTACAGTATCACTGAAGTTAAGCCCAGCTTATTGTTGTTAGCACTTGGACTGTTTGACCTCCAGGCCAATTGGCTGTGGGGGTCAGCTGTGTTCAGGTTGGACGGGCGGAGTATCCCGGCTGAGCAGGCAGAGTCAGCTCCGCCCTATGCGGCCCCAGGGTCTCTGTGTCGGGTGGTAACGGTTACATGCACCTCCACGAGAAAGCTGCCGCTGATCTCCACCAGCTGCCAGACAACTCAGCCTCTCCCCAAATGAGTCCGCACCCCCAAACTCTCGCCCAGGGTTGCAACACAATGTAGTCTGGTGGTCTCCCGAACGAGGGAGTAAGTCACGAGTCCTCTCTGTGCGGTCGCACACTTCTGTTCCCAAGTTTACCGCCCTCTCCACAAGCTCGCAGACCTCTGCCGCGCCAGGCTTCAGCCTGCTTTCCCACTGCCCAGTTCTACCCTGTACGAGTGTGGGCTCCCCGGACCTTGCCCGGAACTGGGGAATCAGTGCAGTGGGACACCTCTGCCCTCTCCATTGGCAAAAACCAGCAGGGTTTGCATCTGCCTGCCCTCTCCCCTGGGGCACGCAAGATTCCAAACCTCTCTCTGTGCGTATCTTTAATGCTGCCCTCTGCCACTCCTCTGAGGCACAGTGTCCTATCTTTACTTTTATTTGTGGAATTTTCACTCAGCCAGCTTTCCAGTGATTCTATGATGTTTGCTCTGTCATTAAGTTGTAGTTTTGGAATTGTTGTGTGGGGCAGCAAGATAGTTGTTTACCTATGCTGCCATCTTGGTTCCAAAAAAGTACATTTCTAGTCCTACAAAAATAATGCAGGAAATGGCAGAACAGTCAAGCCATCTGATCCACATTGAGCTGTATTAACTGAAAACTAAAGATGGATGTTAAATGTTGCACTTCACCTAATCCATAAAGGTGAGTGTTAAATCTCAGAGTCTACCTTCAGGCCCTACTTTTTGTGTTATAATGAGTCACTCTAAAGAGCAACACTGCTTGTTCTGTTGCAAAAGTCTTACGTGTGCATATTTTAGCCTTCTTTACAAGGTGTGAATTGAAACTCAAATAGCTGAGAAGTTTTTAATAACTTCAACCAATTAGGTAATAAGAAAAGATATTCAGAGTGAGCTTATAAAACTGTAATTTGCTTGAAAAACAGGATACTTAGAATGCTCCCTGAGAAACTGTTTCAACCTCTGAAAACTAGTTTAGTAACTTTTTCTAGAGTTGTCTAGTGAGCTGACAAAATAATTAAAGGGGGAAAGGGAGCCTTCTAATATCCCATATGTTAATCAACAGAGTCTGTTTTTCACTCACTGCTGATACCCAATCAGAGCAATCTGAGCTGTATTACTGCCTAAAGAGCATATTTTAGTTGAAGCCTTTCAATTGATTTGGGGACTGTACATATTTAAATTGAAATTGATGAAAGAAATGTAAAAAGAGTTGAAATGAATTAATGTGAGTATTGTGAGTTTAAAATAAAGGAATCAAATAAATGAAGGGAAATCGAAAGATGAAACAGATGGGGCAGAGAGACCAGGGTAACAGGATACAGACTTTATTGAGAAGATCCTTCCCAAGGAAGAAAGAGCTCATATGCAGAGTGAAGGCAGAGAAACCAGGGGAGGGGAGGAGAAGGGACCCAGCAGGACCGCTTACCGGACTGCCTGGAAGAACAGTCCGATAGAAAAGGTGCCACGTGGTGCACTGAGACACCTTTTAAGGGCAGGAACAGGCAGGGGTTGGGCCCAGGGCAGAAAAGGAAGGGGTGGGACACAGGGCACTGGGCATGCGCTTGATTGGTGGCTCAATGCCTCTGTGGCAGATGCCAGTTGCATCATAACTCCACCAACCAGTTGGGGGGAGGAAGTACCTATCAGAAATAACAGTTTAAGAACAAATAGTCCACTTCATAATTTTCTTGGGCACTGGTTCATAGAGATTATAGTTCCTGACCACTGTCTTTTGTCAACATTTGTATTCCTCTTTCATCTTTAAAATATCTCCATATCTCTTTCTACAGCATATTACTAAGAATTTGAAGCTGTCTGTCAAATAAACTTCAGGGAGAAAAAATTGCATTTGTGTGTCTGATATTTGCATTTTTATTTTCCTTTCATTTTATGACTATAAATCAAGGCTGTGTCAGGTGTAATAGCTTCGCTTGTTAACATGAAGTAGAGTGGCTGAGTGTACAACCATCTGAAAATAGTATCAAGTTAAAAAATGGCATTGCCAAGTGAAAAAACAAAACCCACCAAACACTTATTTTCCTGTCTTTCTTTCTCAATAATGGCAAGCTGCATTATTTATTTTCCTTCCTCATATAATGAAATCATTTCCAATTACTTACCAGGTTTTCTTTAAATAGTATATCCTCAATAGCAAATTGGGTTTAAAGTTTTACAAACTAAACTTATAGTTAAACAGACTAGACCATTCTTCACTGAAATACCTTACTTTTGAAAAGTCTATTAGACTTTAGCTGAGAGTCAGATTTCTCTTTTTTTAGTCATTAATGACTTCAGTCACTCACTCCCATTTATTTCCTCAGCTCAGGCATATCAAGTACAGGAAGAAGTTCCTATCAAACAGAGAAGTCTAGAAAAGATGGAATAGTTGAGATCCCAAATTATTGAATTCATCTCCTGTGTTGCTGCTGTCTGATCCATCTTTTTCCATGACTTTGTCCACTGCATAAAGAAGAATTGGTTTCTGAGATTCAGTGCAGGCTTTTAAACAGCTACCTTGACTTGTCCTTGGATAGTTACTCCCTCCAAGATATTTTTTATTCCGTCCAGACTTCTGACCATCTGATGTCTCCTGCTGTGATTTATTTTTCCCTTGCTGCTTCTCATGTTCCTGTTTCCAGCACTCTGTTTTTTGACAGGGGTCTGCCTTGAAGCTTGAATTTGGTCTGACTCCCGAATAACTCTCAGATGCACTGATAGTGGCAGAGTCACTGGCTCTCCCTTTTGTGACTGGCAACCTATCTTTCTCTCAATAATTTCTAAACTTCAGCATGCTTGAGTGAGGATTTAAAAAAAACACCGTTTAGAATTACAACCACAAAGATGCTGCATTACTTGGTCTGGCTTGGTTCCCAGAAATCTGCATTTTGCCAAATAAATGGTTTTGGGATCCAACAACCATGCTTTAACAACCATCACCATTCTTTTTACATATACTTTATTCCCTTAGGTAAGGGCAATGGAATGGTTTCAGGCAATGCCAAGTGGCCCTTTGAATCTAATAGCAGAGGTTTTGCTTGGTCCAGGAACCCTGTACTTAGGTCAGCTTTTGTGAGAGCATCATGCATCCTCAAGCTCTTACCATTTTTCCTGGACAATTTGCAGGAGGGACTAGGTTCAAATCTTGAATTCAGCTACCTTAGGTATTTGCCTTCTTCATCCCATTCTTTGGGAAATCTAATTCAACCTCTCTCCCTCCATATGTGTATATATGTATGTATTTTTCTGCCTGCCTGATTATTATCTCATCCATTGCTTTCTTGCTTCTCTCTTTTTCTATATCTCATCCCTCTTTATACAAAACCTTCAAGATTCTGGAAAACAATGGCCAGAAATACATATTATCAGGTAATAACTTCTGCTTTAGTCCCCACAACAGAAATCTCTCCCAATGTTACAGACACATGTCTGGAAGTGATACTGGAAGAAAAATAATAAAGCCATTAAAATGCACATTGGTATGATATATATTTCAGGTAAAGTCTATATTCTTCTAATAAAATTATTCAGGTATATAAACCTGCATGTTCATTAATGTATCTATTATAAAATATTAAACCATGTGATTTCATTTGTTATTTAGGTAGTTAAATATTTTAGTCATCCCCATATAATACATACTATGAACCAACTACTGAGAAAATTTTTTTTAATTTAATGGTCATAGGAATGGTAAATAAATTACCATATGAGCAAATATGAAATGGAAAGTACATTATGCAGTCTATTAAAGCATCTATATTAATAAAAGGGTAATATGCTAATTAGACCAGGTAGACCAGACATCTTCCAGACGTCCAGCACTCCTTCTGGACAAAGCAGCAAGGCCATGAGGGCCAAGTGAGGGCAGGCAGCTGTGACGGCAGGAAGTAACAGCAGGTGCCGGGTGATGGGAGCAGTGCCTTCCCCTGATGGGCCCAGTCGCCTCCCACAGAGGAGGTGGAAGAGGCTGCGACATGGTCCCAGGGTTTCAGTGCCACAGCCCTTCTTTCCCCAGAGGCCACAGCATGGTCCTGGTGTCGCAAGGTCCAGGGCCCAGCATCACAACCCCTCCATCCACAGAGGCACCAGGAGAGGGGGCTGCGTGGTCCCAGATCTTCCACAGATCTCCCACAACCCCCACCCCCAGCCAGCCTGGCCCCAGATCACCCCTCCCCAACCAGTGGGTGGGAGGCAGGACCAGCGCTAAGAAGTAGTGCACCTGGCCTCTGGTTGAGTCACACTCACCTCTCCCTCACCCCACTCTGTTCAGCCAGAAGACAGGCTCACAACTGGGAAGCACAGTGGAAGTGTCGTGAGCTTCTCTCGCCTCCATGGCAAGTAGGCAGTAAGGAACAAAGGATCCTGGACTGCGAGGGCCCTGGACTGTGAGAGGGATGTCTTAGTTCCAGCTTAGGCCCAATCCCTTGAGAGTCCTGTACTATAAGAGGGCACAGGCCAGGCTGAGGGCTCCCATCCCCCAGTGCATGAATTTTGTGCACCAGGCCTCTAGTTGCATATAATATGATACCTGAACTACTCACAGAAGCAAATAAGTTAGTAAGAACATAAAGCCTGAAACCAGGGCCTGATTTCAAATGCTGGTACCATCACTTTTAATCTGTAAGATCTTGGGCAACCTAAATTTGCTGGAATATAATTATGTTTAAAGTGTAGCTAATAGTATTCAAGCTGTTAAGTGATAAATTACTCAATTTTTATAACATCCCAAGAATAGTACCCAGCTGAATATACATTGGTAGAGGCATCATTATCCATTCCATTTTCAATAGTTTGCTGTTAGAAAATGCTGCCTTTTCTTGCACATTCCCTACACAGCCACTTACAAGTATTGCACTGAGCCATGGGAGTGGCCTCACATTTGGAAATAGCCTCCCAGGACCCTTATATCTTTCTGCAGTCTAGACCATTCAGTCTCATTTCTTTAACCTACCTCATAATGACTTCATTATATTGCTTTGTCTTATTACTTATTTTTCTTTTTTTTAATTGTCCAGTTTCTCAGTACTCATATTAAGTTGTAAATTATCAAAATTTCTAGGCTTCATTTCATTTTGTTAATAAAACCCAACATAAAATTTGTTTCATTTTATTTTCTTTCTTTTTAACCTTTGTGTTTGCATTTGTTAAACTGTTGAATAAAATTAAAATTATAGTCAGTAATAGAGTCTTTTTCTTTTATGTTAACATCCATTTTTATCTTCTTTTATAACTGAATAGTCAATATTCTAGGCTCATTTCCACGATTTTACATTTCTAGTCAACATTTGAATTTTCCTCTCATGTGCTCCCATGTTGGCCTTTTGAGTAGGTTGGTATACAAATCAATTGAAATAGTCCTGTAATCGCTTTTCTACTACAAAATTATATTAGAGTTACTATGGTAATATTTTAAGTTATGAATGTATTAAAAGGTTAAACATATTTTTCTGTTGATTTGAAGTTTATATATATTATAAAACAGGTTAAAAAGTGTTTGGTTTTTATTTAGCCAAAAAGTCTAAATTAAGAAAGAAAAATGTCCCTTAAATCTAATGATATAATACAAAATTAACAGTGTTAGAGCCATAATCAATCTACAAGTTTATAATAGCATATTATAAAAATATGATATAATATCCACATCAAAAACAAGATATGCACAGTGGTTTGTAAATAAGCATACATCTTCCAAAAATAATTTGGAGCTGGTTGGAGGAAAATCATTCATTTGTCATATTTAAATAAAGTTTTAGACATATATTTTATAAGCAGCACTATTTTCATCTTGATCTTATTTATTTCAAAACACTAAAAACTGATTTTAATGTAAGTGCTACCAAATTCAAGGGGCTGTTCAAATAATGTACTAAAAGATTATCAAAAAGAACATGTTGCATAGTAAAATTTCTGGCATTTATTTTAGAAAATATGATTTGCAATTATGGACTCATATTGATATTTGATAAATGAATTATTGGAGGATTGTAGGTATATTTAATTTTTCTTTTGTTGTTATCCAACAGAAGTAAAAGTTTTAATTCAACACTGATATTAAATCAAGATTTATTTAGATAAAACTCAAATGATAAAATAAAAAGGCAAGATGCATATTTATATCCTTGCAAGTAACAAAGAAAAGGCAAAAATAATGAGAGAAGATAATGCCTGTATTGTTTAGGGAAAACAGCCAAATCAAAAATGAAATATGATCTTTGAAAATGTGTATGCGTATGATTCTATTTATGAACATCTAAGGATGAGCAAGACCACTACTTGACTTCTATATTTGAAATAAAAATTTTAAAAGTGCATTCTGGGGTTAAACAATGAGGTTCAATATATTCATATATTATATACGATATACTATTTATTGTACCTATAGATTATATGGACATTAATTTGGATATGACATGTAGATAGCATGATGTTTTGTTTTGAGTAGAATACTGTGCATCAATCAGAAGAGAGTCCCACAATGGGTTAAATATTTTTGCCCATTACCTCTGCAATTCCTGTATGTATACACTTTACCATTCATGCACATTTTATTTGTCCTTAGTTTAAAATAATAAGTTTAAACAAGGCTGCTTGATTTTTTAATAAGTTAGCTCCTGGTGTTCATGTTTATGAGTTTCTTTGAAATACAAATCTTGGAGTGGTTTTGGTTGTAGGACATATGAATGTTCAAATTTTTCAGGTAATGTTATAATTTTTCCAAAGCTATCCTATCTAATAAAAGAGTAACATGTACTTCCACTACGCTACCAGCCAATCAGGAGCAGGGGGCGTGGCCAGCAGACAGGGGTGTGGTCAGCAGACAGGGGGCGAGGCCAGTGGGGTCATGGCCGCAGTGCCGAGTTAGCAAGCACCACGCTATAAGCTCTGCCCACACAGTATTTAAGGACCAGCAAGATTGCTTCTTACAGTTACTGTGACTGAGTCACACGCAAATGAGCACCCGGGGCATCTTGGGTAATGAGTGCCAGGTGCGAGGCAGGGCTGTGAGCCAAGCGGCAGTTTGGGTCCCCACTCCCAGACCGGCGCCTACTGGCTGCTGCCCTCTGGAGCATGTGGATACCCTGGTGGCCGCCACTGTGTGAGGCCCAGGGGTCCCTGCATGCCCTCCAGCCCAGCACCCATGATGGGGGGTGGGCTAGCTGCCAGTCTCTGGAGTGTGTGGAGACCCTGGTGGCCACCACTGGCTGCAGGAAGTTCACAGTCCTCTTGGTTCATGCATAACTGAACCAGAAACAGACATCAAGTGCGGGGAGCACCAAAAATGTTGGGAAATGTAGTTCTGGTGGCAGATACACTGTGGGAGTGAGTTTAAAGTACTGTGATGTTTGGAGCTGTTTCAGAAAGTTGTCTCTTAAAACAAATATGAGATCAGAGGATTGTGCTTAAAAAGAATGGTTAATAAAACTTGGAGATGGCAGGCTGAGGAGCCAATGGGGCAAAGCTACCATCTGTGGGATTATGACTGAACACCTCTAAGTAAGAATCCCGCCCAGGCAGAATAAGACAGTAGTGCCCTGGGATCCTCAGTTGGCCTCGGATAGCTGGTCTTCTGCTATCCCCACCAAGCCAGGGCCATCGCGCCCACTGTGCTCCACCACACATTGGGACCGGGGTCTGGTGTGCAGAGCCCTTTGTCCTGGGAGGCAGGAATGGCCAGAAAGGGGCAGCATGTGATGTTAAAGTTCAAGCTGTAAATACTTTATCCCAAGGGAAATTAGTCAAGCACTCTGAAAGTGTTTTCACTGTTAATGTGGTATACAGGGAGATATTAGAATAAGTTTAATCACTTTATCAGTCATTATTTGCATCAGTGTTGTTTTTATATCATGAGTTTGTTGTTGTTATATCATTTTGTTATTATTTATTAATGAAATTGTGTATTATTTTCATTATACATTGTACTCATTGCCTTTTATCTGTCACACTTTTATTATAGAGAAAGGGAAAATGGCACTATTAAACTATTTCCTCTAATTAGTAACCTGTTAATGTGCATGAATTTTGTGCACCGGGCCACTAGTTCTTTAAATAAACACTCTTGTCAGCAGTGAATGAGAATATTGGTATCCTTGCAAACATTCAATATTTACTAGCTTTTATAGTTTTTCCAATCTGGTAATTTTGAAATGGAATCCATTATATTTTAATGTGCATTTTCTTATCTGCTATTTATGTATTGATGGGCCATTTGGATGTCTTCTTAAATTAAATATTTATTCAGAATTTTCCCCATTTAAAAATAATATTTAGTTTGCTATTTATATTAAATTTTTAGCAGTCCTTTATAGTAACTTGATGCTAATCTCATGTCTGCAATATCTCTTTTTGGTTTATTATTTCTGTTTTCATTCTTTTTATAATGTCATTTCATAAAAATGTTATTAATATAGTTAAAATTAGCTATATATTTCTACATAGTTTGTAATTGTGTGATCTTTCTAAATCTCATTTAATTTCATGTTGATAAATATATTCTCCATGAGGGGATGGAAGTGGGGGAGGTTGTTTAAAGAAGATGAAGGGTTGGCTAAAGAACATATATGTATGCAATTCCTCATGGACAAGGACAATTGTTCAGTGGAGGCCAAGGAAGGGGAGGCACGGGTGAGTGTGGGCAAAGGGGAAGAGTTAAGGGAGACACTTGCAATAATTTCAACATTTAAAAAATTAAATAAAAATGAAATTCTACTATTTATGTTTATATTTGAATCAGTCCTTAAACCACTTAAATAGATTTCTGTAATTTTCATGTGGACTGCCAATAAGCCTACCTTTACTTAACAGAAAAACATATTTTTTTTAGTAGACTGAATTGCATTGCCTATTATCATTCCAAACGTGCCCAATTTGTTTTTCTGTTTTCTGTATCACATTCCATACATACATTCTTCATTTAAGTAACAAAATAATTTTCTAAAATGGAATATGTTTTTATATTTAGTAGTGTAAATTATCCATTTTATTATACACATGGCCCTTTGTCTATGTAGATTTTAGAATAAGTTTGTCAAGTTCAATGAAACAATGGAATTTTTATTGATATTGCATTGAATCTTAGATTAGTTTGTTGAGATATTATATCACTAGAGGCCCGGTGCACAAAATTCTTGCATGGTGGGCTGGGGGAGGTCCCTCAGCCCAGTCTGCACCCCTCTCCAATCTGGGACCCCTCGATTGGAATGGCCTAAATGAGCAGTGGGACAACCCTCTCACAATCCAGGACTGCTGGCTTACAACTGCTCATTGTCCCTAACCACTTCTGCATGCCAGCCTGATCACCCCTTAATCACTCCCCTACCAGACTGATTGATGTCTAACTGCTCCCCTGCCAGCCTGATTGGCCCTAACTGCCCTCCCCTGCAGGCCTGGTCACCCCCAACAGTCATCCCTTGCAGGCCTGGGTCCCCCCCAACTGACCTTCCCTACAGGCCCGGTCACCCCCAATTTCCCTCCTCTGCCAGCCTGGTCACTCCTAACTGCCCTCCACTGCAAGCTTGATCACTCCCAACTGCAGGCCTAGTTCCACCCAACTGCTCTCCCCTGCTGGCCATCTTGTGTCTACATGGGGGCAGGACCTTTGACCATATATGGCAGCCATCTTGTGTGTCAGAATGATGGTAAATTTGCATATTACTCCTTTATTAGATAGACTAGACGTCTGGTGCATGGGTGGGGGCCAGCTGATTTACCCTGAAGGGTATCCCAGATCATGATGGGGGTTCCTTTGGGGTGTGGGGTGGCTTGAGCAAGGGGCCTGTGGTGGTTTGCAGGCCAGCCATGTCCCCCAGCAACCTAAGCAGAGGCCCTGGGATCTGGGATTTATTTATCTTCTATACTTTAAACTTTGTAGCCTTGAGCAGAGCCCAGGGTGGTCAGGAAGTTTGGCTTCCTCCATCACTGGGGAAACTCAAGCCTTCTGCTTGCTCCATGGCCACAGCTATTTTTGTTGGGATTTATTTATCTTCTATAATTGAAACTTTGTAGCCTTCAACGGAGCCCAGGACCGGCTAGCAGAAACCTTGGCTTCCTCCATTGCCAGGGAAACCCAAGCCTCCTGCTCACTCTGTGGCTGGCCGCCATCTTGGCTGGGTTAATTTGCATACTCTAATGATTGGCTGGTGGGTGTGGCTTGTTGGTATAGCGGATTTAGGTTTATTTGCATGTTACTCTTTTATTAGTGTACATTGTAATATATATTATTTAACCAAAATTATACTGTATATTTTCCCATTTATTTAGATATTCTTTAATATCTTTGCATAAAATATTTTTATTTCTTCGATCAAGGTCAGGTATATCTTTCTTAAAAAATTATATATATGTATTTAGTAATTTTTTTATTGTTGTACCTGCTGTTATCAACATTTTTACCGATGTTATTCATATTTTTAAACGTGACTTTTTAGTAATTCATCAATATTGATAAGCTATTATTCTATGTAAAAATTCATTTATCATATTATTCATAGGTTCCTTTGGCTTTGACTTTCTACAATGTAAACAGTTCATAAAATATATGTATATTTCTACATGTATTATTATGCATGTATATTTCTACTGCAAAAAAATTAATATAGACTTTTGATTTCTTTAAGCTAGTGTTCTTCAAATGTACAGAATATGATTTTCCTATTTAAAAGAATCCATTTCATTACACTTAAAGGATAATCATAATGAATATAAACTGATTGCATATATTATTTTAAAATTAAATTTAACACTATACTTCTAATATAAAAAGAAATAAAGATAAATTATACATAAAAATAAATGTAATTTAATATATAAATTATAAGGCAAAATATTGGAAGACCTAATTAGCTATTAAGATGCTTGCCCAGGCTTGTAAATTCAATGGCATATATATAACTGTTCAAAATACAGATAGATACAGGTGTTTAGTATTGATTATTTAAATATAAAAATACTTTGTCCTTCTTAGTAGTTTGATAGTCTGAAACTATGTCAGTACAGCGTTCTAAGATGAAAATTATAAACTTTCCAGTATTTACACTGTATTGCAATTTAATTGAATGCCTCTAAGTAATTATTTAAGTGATACACATTTTTTTGTATTGGTAAGTGAAATGAAATTTTATTGTAGGTAATGCTTTTTAAAGATGTGCTATTTACTAAAGGTAGGACATTCTCAAGCCATGTATTACTACACATTACAGGATATCTATTCTTCTTGGTTCCTTCTGCTACATTCTAATTATACCTTCCTATTATTTAATAACAAAAATGTGC
The DNA here is from genome assembly GCA_027563665.1 of Antrozous pallidus. Classification (NCBI taxonomy): domain Eukaryota; kingdom Metazoa; phylum Chordata; class Mammalia; order Chiroptera; family Vespertilionidae; genus Antrozous; species Antrozous pallidus. The sequence goes on from CM050514.1 coordinate 102,026,015, forward strand.
TCCCCCAAATTCTCAAGGAGCAGCTCTCTCTAGCCACAACTCCCTGCTTCTGGGATAGAGATGCACTTCATGCAAAAGGGATTTGGGTGTTGCAAAAACAGGACCTACCACCAATACATATTTTGTAAGTCCAAGTATAGCTACACCAAATTGACCCCTTAGCAATCTCATATTAAAAATAAGTTAAAACGTGATTAATTACTTTATTCAATAAGCCTATGACATAAATAGAAACCAGATATACAGGAAAAGACTGAGGAATTTCCATTGAATTCCTCATAAAAAATATATTCTGAAATATATGGGACTGTGTTTTTCATATTATCAGCATGATATGCTCAGTGATGCATTACATGTGAAATTTTATGCCTGAAATTCAGGCAAAGAAAATTAATGAAAAGACTAAAGAATGCTGCATGATAACTCAATAGTTTGAGATGATCCAAGGATGTCATCTACAATATAAAGAGAAGGATGAACTGCACACTTTCAGACAGTTCTCTGTGAATGTGATTTCCTTATTTACATTTTTTTCACATGGGCAAAATAATGATAATAATAAAAAAATAGGGCAGCTGATTTTGGTCCTATTCTATAAGGACCAAAATCATCTATGTTGTCATTGAATTAAAGTGTAAAAGTAAATAATTGAGAACTGATTCAATTACATTTGTACTCTTAAGAAAATTAAGTGATTTTTTTGCTTTTCTTGAAGCCAAGCTCTGAAGCCACTGTGATAAGCATAACTTAGTTGAGGAAATTAAATTATGATATGTCTATAGCAGATAAATTTATAAAAGTATTGACATGTTAAATACAAAATCACTTTATGATCTGGTTGGTAATAAGTTGAACCAATTTTAAAATGATCTCTGGAGCACAGATTAATGCCTTTAGAGTGTCCTACCTATTACTTCTTGTAAATCATTTCAGTTTTTATTTAACCTTCCCTTATGCAAGCAATCTGCAGACTCTAGAAAATTAGACACATTTTTTCCTTTTGACATACTATATACATGTCTTACATCTACAATGATCAGTTTATTATTTTTTTCTGAGAATAGAAATCCAAGATGTGGTTATTTGAAGAACTAGGGAAATAATGATTATTTTTCACATGCTCATACTGTTTTCTTGCTGTGAATATATATAAAACATGTCTACACCAGGTCCATAGCTTTTTCTAGAGAACTGAATCAGTAAAAGATGTTCCAAAATAATAATGTTATTAACTTTAAAACTGATTATTGCAAGAAATTCTAATTCAGCCTCCACTGAGGAACACATAGATAGTTGAAATTATACAGATACAAATAAATACACACAAAACATCAGAGAGAATGACAAAATGTGGCCTAGTATTCAGTACTCTCAAAACTACAATGCACTGATTCATTAATTAGAGTTCCATTTGTAGTTCAAATTGTCAAGACTCATTGAATACCATTTTATGTTAAACTAGAGGCACGGTGCACAAAATTCGTGCATGGGGAGTAGGAAGGGTGTCCCTCAGCCCAGCTGCACCCTCTCCAATCTGGGACCCCTCTAAGGATGTCCGACTGCCCATTTAGGCCCGATTGGGATCGGGCCTAAATGGGCAGTCGGACATCCTTCTCACAATGCAGGACTGCTGGCTCCAAGCTGCTAGCCACCTGCCTCCCTGATTGCCCCTAACCGCTTCTGCCAGCCAGCCTGATCACCAACTAACCACTACCCTGCCAGTCTGATTAATATCTAACTGCTCCCTTGCCAGCCTGTTTGTCCCCAACTGCCCTCCCTTGCAGGATTGATAGCCCCCAACTTCCTCCCTTGCAGGCCTGGTCCCTCCCAACTGCCCACTCCTGATGGCCTGCTGGCCTACAACTGCCCTCCCTTGCAGGCCTGGAACCTCCAAACAGCCCTCCCCTGATGGCCATCTTGTGGTGGCCATCTTGTGTCCACATGGCAGGCAGTATCTTTGAACACATGGGGGCAGCCCTCTTGTGTGTTGAGTTGATGGTCAATCTGTATATTACTCTTTTATTACATAGGATAGAAGCCTGGTGCATGGTTGGGGGCTGGCTCGTTTGCCCTGAAGGGTGTCCTGGATCAGGGTGGAGGTTCCCTTAGGGCGTGGGGCTTATGGTGGTTTGCAGGCCATCCATGCCCCCAGTGACCCAAATGGAGGCCTTGGGATTTGAAATTAATTTATGTTCTACAATTAAAACTTTGTAGCCTAGAGCGCAGCCAAGCCTTCTGCTCACTCCATGGCAACAACCATTTCTGTTTGAAACTTTGTAGCCTAGAGTGAAGGCCTAGGCTAGGGCTGCAGAAGTTTAGCTTCTTCCATCACCCTGGCAACCCTAGCCTCTTCTCTCTCCAGCTCCGTGGCTGCCTTCAGAATATGTATCTTTCATAATTGAAACTTTGTACCATTGAGGCCTCGGCCGGGCAAAGGCAGTTGGAAAGCTTGGCTTCCTCCATTGCCGGGGAAACCCAAGTCTCCCTCCTGCTCTCAGTGGCGGCAGCCATCTTGTTTGGGGTTTATTTGCATAATTTGCTCCTAATTGGCTGGTGCGTGTGGCTGGTGGGTGTGGCCTGCAACCACCCAGCCCAAGAGGCTGGGTGCTTGCTACCACTTTACCCCACCCCCACTCCTGATTGGCTGGTAGCATAGCCAATCAGGAGCAAAGGAATGGTCAAATTTGCATGTTTCTCTTTTATTACATAGGATATTTTGTTATCAAAATACTAGTTGAAGTTGATTGTTACTAACTTAAAAAGATGGTTAAAGTTGTCTCTTACTAATAAATATAATTTACTATAATAGGTCCTTTTGAAATTCAATCTCAGCATCTCTTGTTGAGAGACTCTAACAATCATTTTCAAAGAATTTCATATAGTATGTTTTATATTTGACAACAAAACTAAGCATAAGTTTAATTAATACTTGCAATATGAATTGTTTTCTGTGTAAAACTCTAATGGAAATGAAGATTTCCTATTTAGTATTTTTAAAGTATACCTAGTATCAGTCATCTGTTAAAAACTTTTGCCAGAATGACTGTGAAAATATGTAAAAATAAAATAGTGCCCTAACTTCCTATGTTGGCATTCAAAGCCCTCCACATCAGACCACTGTTCCCACCAACCACTTCACCATCCTGCAGACTCCACATTCCTCATCTGTACCTCAGCTACAGTGGATCAATTCTTGAGCCCCGAATTGTCTGAATTTTATCATCTCCATGTCTTTGGTTAATTCACTCTAATTTAACAACCCAAACACATAAACTCCTATTATTTGTTTTCGATTCTAAAGGAAGAAAATCCAGTTTACGCAGAAGTCAGGCTCCAACAGAGATACAAACAAGCCCACAACTGCAATTTCCATTAGAGTAAGAAGTGTATGCTAGTGGTAACATGTAAACTAGGATATTTTATTTGAGGACAAAGACTATTCTAGTCCTCACAGGGGAGCAACATAAGGCTAATGAGTTACTGATTTCACCATGGTTTAGTAACAGCTTCCAGTTTAACTCAAGCTGACTTTGAAGCTGAGTAAAAATAATGAGCTATATTTATAATGAGGTAATAAATAATGAGCAAAAGGTCATTCCAGACAAAAGATGAAAGCTAGATTATGGTGTCTCTGGAAAATTACAAGTCAACTGCTGTGTATGAGGTAAGTGACCATGGGGAAGGGAGAGCAAGTAATAGGAGGAGGGGATGAAGAGAAATTAAGTCCAGTTGGCAATAGCCCTCTTATGGCATATTGAAGGGTTTTCATTGTACTTTGAACAAGTAGGGAGCGTGACTTTACACTATTTGTCTCCTTGAAAGATTACTCTCTCTGTCAGGTGAAGACTGGCTTTGATGGTGTTCAGAATTAAGACTTTAGTGGTGAAATAGAGAGTATTGGAAAGATGCTCCCATTCACTTTTTCATGCCTGGAACACCCTTTGCTTTTCTGTTCACTGTGTTGGACTGAATGCCCTGCTCAAAGGTGATCGCTCAATAATATCTTCATAGATCTTTCTTGCATCAAAATAATTTATCTCCTAATTATTTCCACACTTCTCCCTCCCTCCCTCCCGCTTTTTTGCTAGTTTTTATTCTAACTCTTGAATTAGAATTGTTTTCAGACTGCTTCTCCAACTACAATTGAACGTGAAAGGGAGTAGCCACTCAGTAAATATTTGCAGAACTGTAATTTTTCATTCAGTTTACAAAAGACAGAAATGTGCATTGAAATATAAAAATATTGTATTGATATAAAGAGAAAATATTTTCAAAAATATGCAAGTGAAATTGATTACAAATATTGTATATATTGCAACTATTAAATTTGTTTCTGTTGTCATTTCATCAGTTCTGGTGTGCACCATTTGGGAAGAAATTTTATTTTATGTCAAGTAATTATTGATTTGAGAAAATAAAGAACTAAAAAAAATGTCCTCTCTACTTAGTACATTAAGAAGAATATAGGCAATGTTAAAAATGGATTTAGATAATAACAATTTCTAGTGAACTTATTTTGTCAGGTATTTAAATTACTTTTTCTTCAGATGAGGGGTAATGTGAATTTTATCCCAAAAATAGAATCCAAAAAAGGCTGCCTTGATCTGAAGCATGTTTCCTTAAAATTGAGAGGTAAAACTAGAATACCTTGAGCCTGTTGAATTAAGCTAATTGTCAACTTTCATGTTCCACAGTACTAAATTTTGTTCACTTTGTAATATAGAATCCTATCTTAATATAAGCATTTTAGAAATATATTTCTGTTATATTGTTTCATACTTAGAAGTAACTAATACTTATAAAATAATTTATAATTTAAAATATAATGTATAAATATTGTATAAGTAACATTTATAAAATAATATTTTATAAACATGTCTAAACTGAACAACATACTTTTTTTCTCAAAAATTTTTTCAAAAAAACAAAATACATTTTTCCCCTCATCCAGCTAAACCCTGATAGTGTAGGTATAGAATATTGGAGATTTCCCATTCATTATGCTATATTGAGAATACCTTCATCTTTCAGTTCATACTGTTGGAGGCCTGGCTATTCTAGTTACCCTCCAGTTTTCTAAGCTCCCTGGATTGCAGTGACTTAAAGAGGGAAATGAATCAATGCTTAAAGTTAATGATTTTCTAGCCATTGACAATATTAAGAAAGAGCTTGCCGGCATCATTGAAATTTGCCAGACCTATGTATTACTTTGAGATACTATTTCTTCAGGTAGCTAACATGGGAGCCAAGACTCTTGTAAAAAGAAAGAAAAATAAAAATGATCTACTTGGTTTAAAATATTTTTATATGGCCAAATTTTAAAATTTTTATTTAAATAAAAATGAAGAGTTTTTATCAACATAATGTAAATGAATACTTGGTGACAATTTTGAAAAAAATAACCATTTGTTATCATTCTCCTCCTTAAGTGGGAAATGAACTATTATCGAGTTTCCTTCTTTGGATTCAATATGGCTACTTAAGAATTCATACCAAGCAAATTGACATCTACATTTATAAGTTTCAATAGCCATATGTAAGAATGTTTTATTTTATATAGATAAAAATATTTTAAAACATAAATATTCAATTTTTGTTTTCTTAGTACAATTTATTTTCTCATCCACATTTTATATAAAGAAGATTATATTTTAATAATTCACATTCCAATTTGCTAAAAGCACATTGGGGGAATAACGACATTGTCTTTTACTGATTTTAATAAATAATATAGCATGAGTAGTGTTAATATACATTGAAATAGAATCTTTGCTTGCCAATGTCAAGAGCCTTAAAATATTAAGACTCTTATAGCTAGCTATAAGATTATGTCTTTGGACCATGGATTAATTTCTAAGAATAAAAAGGAAATAATAAAAGGTAAACATTTAAATTATAATATATTGACATGATGGAATATTAAAAATCATACTTTAAATACATGTGTAAATTGTTTATATAACATTAAGTGAAATAAACTGTGAGGGGTATATAGAGAGATAGATTTTCTAATTTATGTGTCTGCATTATATTAGCACTTATTTTATTTCAAAGACGGGAAAGAAAAATACCAGAAGGTTTACACTAATTATGGTTATACAGTTCTGATTAGTATTTTCCTTTTTTACTTTTCATAGTTCTATATTATTCAAATTTTTATGTATATTTGTTGTTGTTGAAGTTTATATACATATAGGAAAGTAGACAAACACCAAATGTGTGAGGCTTGTCCATGTCGTTGTGTATGCTATCCCATTGTATGAATGAATGACAGCTTCACATTTTACTGTTGAGAATCATCTGTGTAGTTCTCAGTATTTGGCTAATACCAATACACCTCTTTGAATATTCTTGCAAATACATTTTGGTTAGCCTATGTATAAATTTATAAAGGTAATGTATTTTTTAGAAATTTACTAGAATATCATGCAATAGAATATTTTGGTAGATACTGTCTATACTCCTTTTTGTCAGCAAAAGGAGACAGAAATTAGTAAAAGGAAGGGGAGAGGAATGGAGGGGAAGAGAGAGACAAGAGAAGAGGAGGGAGGGGAAGGGAGGAAGGAAGGAAGGAAGGAAGGAAGGAAGGAAGGAAGGAAGGAGAAGGAAGGAAGGAAGGAAGGAAGGAAGGAAGGAAGGAAGGAAGGAAGGAAGGAAGGGAGGAAGGAAGGAAGGAAGAGAGGAAATTTTTGTTACATATCCAGACAAACTTGATATTCATATTCAGTTAGGTACTATTAACTGATTGTTGACCCCTGACTTGCACTCACCTTAGACTTTTTCACTTGCTCCTTCTCTTCTGGTAAAGCTGAATGAAGCTGAGGGCCATTAATCTGTATTATTTACACAGATAAATCTGCTTTTGTTGATTCTCAGTACTTTGATCTCACCTTGATTTCTATTAGCACTGACTAAGATGAGAGGGACAGTCTGTGCCTGTATGATAATTTAAAAATTAATAATGACATATAGATTAAGCATTAAAATGCATATGTTAAATGCACAAAATTTTTACTTATACTAAGTTTATTTCACCAAGAGAAAGTCAAGAATTCATAATGGGAAAGCTCGGAGATTTACCAATCCAGAAATCAGAGTACAGGACAAACTAATGAAACAAAAATGCATGACTTTATTTGAGTAAACACTTTAAAACTCATTTTAAGGGTATGGGAGGAAGTTTTAATTTTTAAAACTATTTTAAAGCCTCAAAAGCTATAAGCATCTTTTTATAACTACCCCACTTTTCACAATGCTTCTTTTGATACCAGGAAGCTCAGCCTGAAGTTTTTGGAATGATCAAAATTAAGAACATGGTCTTCATTTTTGTTGGCCCAGATATGTGCTTTAACACATCAAACACTCTTTTAAAATATCTCACACTGTATCAAAAATAACTTTTCTTAGCCACAAAGAAATCCAAGAGCTCTATCAGTCAGTCAGTCCATATGTAATTGAGAAAGAAATGTGCCACTTAGTTTACATGACAACCTACGGATCAAAACAAAATAAATAAATAGCATTGAGTTAACTAAGTCTTCTGTTTCTTTTGGAATAAACATTGAATATAAATACTTTGAAATTGAAGACTCCAGCCTGCAAATATCTGTGTTAAAAGAAGATTGAAAACAAAAGTCCCTATTAAAAGTGAATTATAATTTTTAATATAGAATTTTAATGTTTACTGAAAAAAATCAAGATCAAATATGGGTCAGATTGGTAGACAAACGTAAAAAGCTTTGTTCATCATTGTAGAAAACCTAACACTACTGTGGAAAAATTATATAGGCTTCCAGATGCAGACTCATGATTTGTTTGGTTTCATTTAACTTTTTAAAAATGGTCTTTTATTCATAAGCAAATATTATTAACACTAGATAATAATATTTAGTGTGCATGGATTTGTGCACAGGTGAAGCCCCTTGGCTTGGCTTGTGGGAATCATTCTAAAACCAGCTCTCTACATCCCCCAAGGGGTTCCAGGTGGCGAGAGGGTGGTTCTCGGGTGACACAACCTGGAATCATGCTCTTTCCTCTCTAGTTCCGGTGCATCACCTGAGAACTACAGCTGCCAAGACTCCTCAACTCAGCAGCTCCTGCGTTGAGTGTCTGACCCCTGGTGATCATTGTGCATCATAGCTATTGGCCAGTTGGCTGCTTGGCCTGTTGCTTAGGCTTTTATCCTATACTAGAGACCCAGTGCATAAATTCACGCATGGGTGGGATCCAGCCTGCCCTGATAGTGGCTGCTTGAGCCAGGCCAGCTGGGGGAAAGGATATGGGAGGTGGGTTGACTTGGGGGAGGGGTCACAGGAGGTCGGCCGCTCAACTCCATACCCTGGTCAAACTCCCGGTCTAACTACCAGTTAGGAGGAAAATTTGCATATTGGCCTGTTATTATATCCTATATAATAAAAGAGAAACATGCAAATTTGACCATACCTTCGCTCCTGATTGGCTATGCTACCACCCAATCAGGAGCGGGGTTGGAGCCAAGTGGCACAAGCTCCGGCCCCTGGGGGTGGAGATGAAACAGCAGTGGCAGCGAGTGCCCAGCCCCTGGGGCTGGGTGGTCGCAAGCAGCTGGGGCTGAGCTGAGTGATGGCTGGGTGCCCAAGGCCTAAAGGCCTCTGGCCAGGGCTGAGTTGAGCAGGGTGATGGCTGGGTGGCTCGCCAGAGGCTTTAGGCCTTGGGCAGGGCTGGGGGTGAGCCATCAGTTGGACGTCCCCTGAGGGCTCCCAGTATGTGAGAAGGGGCAGGTTGAGTTGAGGGACCACCCACCCCCACTGCACGAATTTCATGCACCAGGCCCCTAGTAAGATAATAAAAGGCCAATATGCAAATTGACTGAATGGCAGAACAACTGGTCACTCCAATGCGCATTGACCACCAGGGGGTAGACACTCAATGCAGGAGCTGCCCCCTGGTGGTCAGTTTGCTCTCACAAGGGGAAAACCACTCAGCCAGAAGCTGGGGCATGGCTGATGAGCTCAACAGCAGTGGTGGGAACCTCTTTCGCCTCCAGGGCAGTATTAAGGACCTCTTGGGGGATGTCCAACTCCCTGTCTGCACGAAGCAGGTCTAAGCCAGTAGTCAGATCATCCCCCAAGGGTTCCTAGAGTGTGAGAGGGGACAGGCCAGGCTGAGGGTCCCCTCCTTCATCAGTAAATGAATGCTGTGCACCGGGCCTGTAAAAATTATATATCTATATCTATATCTATATCTATATCTATATCTATATCTATATCTATATCTATATCTATATCTATATCCAAATGGAACCATGATCTGGAAGATTAAAAATCTCTAAGGAGACTTTTTTTTCTGAAAAGCTACTAATAATAGTTTATAGGGGAACAATAGCTTTTCCCTGGAATATAAAACTTAACTTTTACACAGCGTTACATCTCTACAGTAATTTGAACTCAACATGTGATCTGATCCTCACAATAGTTTCTTCACTTCTTTAGGCTTCACATTTCAGGACTAATCAGCATTTAAAAAGAAATATCTAAATGAGTAGTTCCTCCCCCCCTTGCCCCTCCCCCCCACCTCAAAAAAAATAAGTTCAGAAAAGAAGAGGTTCTTTTAGGGAGGGGTAATTTATCTTTATTCACTCTTCTCATGGCCTACTTCAGAGCTACCAAAGGAAGGAAGTCCTCTGCTACAATTTTAACAGGAAGTTTGCTCAAATCAAGAGATACCCACAATGTCAGAAAGCCTGACTGTTATCAAGGATGTCCTAAGTTGCTCTCAGCCAAATTCCTTTACTCAGAACTTGAAATGTGGTTATTCCTTCTAGAAATTCACTAGTATTAGTGACTATAATTATGTGCATATCTGATCATTCCTACCTGGATTCAAACTCAATTATTAGAAAACTTGCACTTCGTTACCTAGGAAAAAAGAAGCATAACTTGAAGGAGAATGTGCCTGCTACTCTGGTATGCTCTAAGCTAATAAAAAGTAATTCAGTATTTTAGAGCAACAAAATTACATGTACAAATAAATATAATTAAAACATTTTAAAAATATATGCATTTGTGTTGATTTCAGAGAGGAAAGGAAAGGAAGTGAGAGATAGAAACATCAATGATAAGAGAGCATCATTAATCAGCTGCCTCCTGCATCCCTCTATTGAGGATTAAGCCAACAGCCCAGGGCATGTGCCCTGATTAGGAATCGAACTGTGACTGCCTGCTTCATAGTGAATGGTGTTTTAGGGATAAAATAGGCAGGTTTAGGAAGTTTTAGAAATGAAAAAGGGTTTATGTGGGAGGACTGCATAGATGAGGGCTTGGAGCCACCAAAAGGCATACTTTCACAGAGGGCAGGAAAAAAGGGCACCACAGGATGAGGGGAGAGGAAGAAATCCATTCACAGAAGTTAGGGAAAAGCCATAGGGTATGGGAAAAAGAGGAAGCAAACTTTCACAGAGGATAGGAAAATGCTGACAAATTAGAGAAAGAGGAAAACAGATTTTCACAGGAAGTAGGGAATTCCACCCCTGAAGGGGAGAGGTGGACTGAGCACCATGTGAGGTGTGAGCTGTGAGGCTGCAATAGTGACCAATCAGAAGGGAATAATAAGAGACAAAGAACTGCAGCCTTTATAAAGCTTAGAAAAAGGGGCTGAGTGTCCCTTGGGCAGGGCTGGGGGTGTCCCCTCCCTACGTGCAAGTCTGTACTTGCTTCCAATAAATCTCTGCTCTTTTCATCTACCACCTTTTGTCTTTGGCTTCACTCTTCAAATCTATATGGACAAGAATCTGGATAAGAAATCTCTCTTGCATCCTGCTCAGGAAAACTCCACCAGACTCAATAGGTAGATACTTAACTACTGAGCCATACCAGCTGGGCAATTGAAAACATTTTTTTTAAAACAACAGCAAAAAAAAATGTACTCGAATTAATTTTATTTTACTGAACTTTTCATTTTGGGAATATACTGATTCTTAGTAAACAACTTGGGACTTAATATCAAGGATAGAGCTTTCCACTATCTCAAAGCCAATAATAATATATAGCCTACATAAATTATACATGTGTTGGTAATATTTAATCAACCAGGATGCCTTTAATGACCTCAGGGTAAAAATAAATATTTTAGTATTGATTTGAAAGAAACCAGCATGGTTCATTACTCAGTGTGAGCATAATCATAACTTTGTGGGAGGTGAACACACATTTTGCAGAGCAGATGTTAAGACAACCCTGTCCTCTTTCTCCCTTTTTTTGTCTTGCTCAGACTCTGATTAGAGCTGGTAAAGGTCAGGATGAAGCACCAGGTAATGCTGTGCCACATAATTAAGTAGTTCAAAGTAGTTCTGCCTTTTTCATGTCAACTATATTATGCCCTCAATTTTTTAAGTGCATTAAGGTTAGGGCTTTGCACTATAGATGTGGAATACTATTTATCAGAGTAGGAACCTATTTATTTAACAAGATAGTTTAATCTTCATTTAGATATGTAATCTCTGAGTGATCAAATGCCCTCAAATTTATTCCCTGTACTTTGAACCACATATCTCTACCCATTTCATATAGAACACATAAAAACCTTTATATGGCAATGAATAGTAAACTTTTGAGAATTTGGAGTATCTATGTGAAGTTTCATAAAGATTATAATCTTTTATTTTTTGACATTATTAAGATAAAACACAAAATATTAGAAGTTTCAAAATAAAACTGTCTAAACTGTACAAATAAAATACTTTTATATTTCATGAGAAATGACCTTCCTTTTGTAAATATAATATTTTAGTATGAGTTATAAACATTCTTTAAAAAGCTACAAAGATTTTTAGATAAAGAGTTTTAATAATAATTTCTAAGTCATAATAGTCACTACTGGCAAAATTTGAACAAATGAATAAATTTTGCAAATGTAGGAAAATGTTTATATTTCTTTTCTATTTAACAACAAGGATTTTTATACTTTTAACAAGTATTCATGTAGTTTGATCTCCTTAAATGGCTCTTGAAGTGTGATTTCTTTATAAATGTGAGAACTCTTCCATTTCCTACTTGACAAATACAACATTAAAGTGAAATTTACAATTTAAATTTCTAGTGATAATGCTAAAGGATTTTGAATTCAATCACTTTTTTTATGTCAGATATTGCCAAGTATAGAAGCTACAGTTCATAATATTATTTTAAGATTCAATACATTTATTTAGTATTTATAAATGACAAACTATCAAAATCAGTCTTTGTCTAAAGCCAAAAATGATCCTTTAAATTTTTTCTTTCATGATTTTTGCTCACAATCCCTTGATAAAACCATTTATTAGGCAATTTATATACTTTGGTGTGAATCAGCAGAGTGTTTCCTGATTTCATTTCTTTTTATCAGGTTCAAAACAGAAATGAGTGGAGTATCCTGGATCACTTTAGATTAACTGTTGTGATGTTATGAATTAATATGAAATTCAGATAGACACATTTTATATGCAAAACGTTTTTGAGAATAAAACATGATGTTTAGTTGAATATCAGAGATTCTCTATATAAATATCTAATTTATTCCACTTGTATATTTCATATATTTCAATATGTTCATTTATCACTGATATTTTCATTTTGCTACTCATTTGGAGAATCTCTCTCTCTTTCTCTCTCTCTCTCTCTCTCTCTCTCTCTCTCTATATATATATATATATATATATATATATATATATAAGCCTAAGTGACTTTAACGACCAGTCAACCAAACAACCAGTCAACCTGTCACTATGATGTGCATTGACCACCAGGAGGCAGATATGCTCAATGAAGAAGCTGCCCCCTGGTGGTCAGTGCGTTCCCACAGCAAATCTCCTGCAACTGGCCAACTTCCCACAGTCCCTCCCCTGGCTGGCTGGCTGGCTGGCCCCGGTAGGCCCCGATCAGGCCCAATTGCTGGCCAAGCCAAAGGACCCCACCCATGCACATATTTGTGCACTCAGCCTCTAGCAATTCATGTGATACTAGATTTAAATTCTAACTAGAAGTATTAGCTAAACACAGCTATTAATGATTATAGATGCATCGATACACAGTAGTAATTTTCTTTTTCAACTCAATAACAATTGCAGCACCTTTTTTTTATTATTGTTATTAACTTTGTCCTTAATCCCAAATAGTGCAGGCTTGGAAAATGAGTAAGTCTGCAATTTTGTGACACATTCGGTTTCCACTATAAATGATCAGAATTTGTAATGTATAGTGCTGTAATGAACAGGTACTGTTGTAACTCACTCAAAGAAGATTCAGACATTTCAAGTTCATTGATGTAAACCTTTTTTTCCTGCAGAGTATTTTGCTGTTACCTGCATTTTATTTTAGTTTTATTGCATCATTTGCTATTTTCTATGTTCTTACAAATTAAATATTTGTGCTAGGTAAAATAAGAAATATTAAGGTATAAAGTTTCAGTTATATAATCTAAATACATCCTACAGATTTACTGTACAACCTAATGCTTTGAGATAACAATGCTGTCCTTCATACTTAAAAAATTGCTTTGAAAGTAGAGCTGGTGTTAAGCTCACACACACATACACATATACACAGCTTATTGTATGTCAGTCATACCTCAATAAAGCGGTTTAAAAAAGAATAAAATTTGTGTAAATAAATGCATATGTTATGTAATTCTGATTATATTACCTAATATAGGCTTTGTACTCCTCTTTCTGTATCTGTTGAATTTCTACCTCCCATTCTTTTTCTAAGAAGTCTGCATACTGTAGTGTCCCAATCAGGGTTCAATAGAGAAGTGCCAAAATGCCATTAGTAACTAAATAGAGAAAACAGGTAATATCTGTGTTATTTCAAAAAGGAGACTTAATATGTGTAATTACAAAGGTTTTTATGAAGTTGCTAGAAGAGCTGGAACAGTGAGAATCAGGACAATTTAGATAACTGGGAGCAAGATCACCACTGTAACTGTGATTAGGAGATTAAAAAGCTAATGTTGCAGTCCCCAAGGCTGGCTCTTCTGTCATGCTACTGTAACCACATAGAGAGAAAGTTGCAAATGCAAATATCTACCCACTCTAGTTTGTAGAATCTGTCATATACAGAATCCTAAATGCAAGTGCATCTGGGAATTTAGTTTGTACCTTGCCAACCTCTTCAAATAGAAGCAAGTTGGATTGAAAGTTGAGAATAATAAACTAGGATTCCTCTACAGTCCACACCTTTGGCTCTTCAACATCCATTTACATAATTTTAATTAAACTTTCAGCAATTATAACAACTTGATTTAGGCTAAAATAGTGTAAGTCTTTTTCACTCTCTTCCCAAAACAAGAGATCCAAAATACCATTGGAAACTAAATAACTTTTTGGGTTCTATTCAAACACTTCTAGTTCATCTGCAATCCCAATTTTACATCATATAATGGCTTTTAAAATATAAAAAACAGAGAAAGGACGAAAAATGGAATATGGTTAATATATACAAACACAAGCAAAGAAATGAGAGGAAAGAATTTGGGCATTGGGTATATCTTTTCTTTTCTACAACTGCTCACAAAATTGTAATCAGTTTACATAAATCTTCTATTGTTTTCATGTATCTTTTGCCCTCAGCTAATACTTCAGCTGTTTGGGGTTTTTTTACTTGATAGGGTAACTGAAACCTTAATTTCTTAAGGATCTAGTCAATTTGGAAAAAAATAATCTTATATTAAATAAAATCTATTTTAGTTTAAAATCCTTCAGGGGCTTTAAAATTTTGAATATTTTACTTGCTTACTTATTTGTTGGTATAGATTTTCTGCATGCTTACAACAAATATTTCAAATTAAATTTTATCTAAATTTTGAAAAAAAAAGCACAAATTAAGGAAAATAAAATTATTCATTTTGTTTTACTTAATAATTAAATTTCAGAAAATTTTGAAATTCTAAATTTCATGTATAATTGAATAATCAACATATTTTGACAATTAATTTTCTTTTTTAAAATTTTTCTTTTGCCGAAACTAGTTTGGCTCAGTGGATAGAGCGTCGGCCTGCGGTCTGAAAGGTCCCAGGTTTGATTCTGGGGGTGTGCAAGAGGCAGCTGATCGATGTTTCTCTCTCATCGATGTTTCTGACTTTCTATCCCTCTCCCTTCCTGTCTGTGAAAAATCAATAAAATATATTTAATTTTTTTTCTTTTTACTAAACTTATTAGGGTGATACTGGTTACCATAATTATGCAGATTTGCTGGACCAGCAAGGCTCAGTGGTAGAGCATTGACCTGTGAACCAGAAAGTTACAGTATGATTCCTGGTCAGCACACATTCCCAATTGCGGGCTTGACGCCCAGTGAGGGGTATGCAGGAGGCAACCAATCAATGATTCTCTCTCATCAGTGATGTTTCTATCTCTCTGTCATTTTCCCTTCCTCTCTGCAATCAATAAAAACTATTTAATAATTTATACAGGTTTCAATTGCACAATTCTACAACACATTATCTATTCACTGTGTGTTCACTTTCCAAGTCAGTCAAGTCTTTATCCATCACCATTTATTCACCCTCTACCCGCCTCAAACTTTACCCCACTCCCACAATCACTAATTCAATTTTCTTAAGTGTCATGACTTGTAGTAGCTTAATGGATTGTTTTTGTACATTATATTCATTTTTATTTGTTTTATAAAATTATAGAATGCTGTTAATCTCTAAAAATTTAAATAATCTATTTTAAGATTACTTCACAAATCTGACTTTGATTAATTGTGAACATCAGTTGTGAAAAAAGAAGTAACAGAAAAGAAAAGAGAAAATTATAAAAGAAGAAATAGCTATAAAAATTCAGAAAATTTACATGAGCAATTATAGAAGCATCTAGTAAATAATAATAATAATAATAATAATAATAATAATATGTGTGTGTATTTTATTGAGGGAGAAAATGAAGTAAATGCAAATTAAACTTTAAGTGGTATATAGTTGGCTAATTGTGTTCAAAAGAGATCTTCTAATTAAATAATAATAATAATAATAACAATAATAATAATAATGTGTTAAGAAAACCTAGAAAGTGCTATACAGACTAGTCAGTTGAGAAAGGTATTTGATACCAAAAGTTACTGTTTTGAATTGCTAGTGCAACAATACTTGTTGGGATGTTGTCTACAACTTTCGCAGTTTGTGAATTCAGTGTCAGCAGGCTGCAGTTGCTGTCATGAACCGTGCTGAGCTCAGGCACTTCTGCACTTCTTTTACCCCTTCAGCCTGCGGAGTTCAACCCTCTCAATGGCTCTGTAAACTGGGAAAGACTTTGCATCTTTCAGCTTCTCCCTCAAAAGTCAAGTTCCCTTTCTCAGACCCGAGAACTGAGAAGGATTTATATTTTTAGCAGAACTAGCTTTATAGTCTTCTTTGAGTTTTAAACAATTGAATAATATGACCACCACCATATTGAAAATAATAGAAGATTTTCATCATCCCCAAAAGTTCACTTCTTGTCCCTTTGTGGACAAACCACTACCAAAAATTTAGAGTAGATTTCTATTCCAATAGTTTGGCTTTTCTAAAACATCATCTAAATCAAATTTTACAATATGTATCTTTTCCTTTTAAGATTTATTTTATCATTAGGCTTTTTAGATCTTTCCTGTTTTGTATGTATCAGTAGTTATCAATTTATATTATGAATAGTATTCTACTGTATAGATGTGCCACACTTTTCTAATCTATTCAGTATTTGATGGACTATTGATTTGTCTCATGTTTAAAGTGGGTAGGAATAAAGCTGATATAAATATTCACATTGTGTGAGCATATATTTTATTTTCTCTGGGGTAAACACCTAAGAGTAGAATTGCTGGGTCAATAATGCATGTTTAATGTCATGAGAAATGGTCACATTACTTTAGCATACTGGCTTTAACATTTTTTATTTACTCCAACAATGTACCATAGCATGTGTTACTTTAATAACGAAAATAATTGTAATAGTAACAGTCTTATTGAACACTTACTCAGTATCTCTTGTGTCGCAGGCACTGTGCTAAGCACTATGCACATACTTTGTGTGTGTTTTTATAGAGGAGACATGAGATAGAAGCTATTTTTATCATCTCCATTTTAAAAGTAAGGAAATCAAAACCCCAAAAATGGTAATGAACTTACCCAAGTTGTTTCAATCCTCACACGGTA
Organism: Antrozous pallidus; assembly: GCA_027563665.1. Lineage (NCBI taxonomy): Eukaryota > Metazoa > Chordata > Mammalia > Chiroptera > Vespertilionidae > Antrozous > Antrozous pallidus. The sequence goes on from CM050514.1 coordinate 102,043,160, forward strand.
GAGCCCTGTGATTGCCTCCCCAAAACACATTGTTACTCAATATTTATTGCTTAAATAGACTTCAGGAATAATAAAGAGTTGACCACCCTAAAGAAAAATAGAATTCTAAAAATTACATTCTTAAGGAGAGTGTTGAAGGCATCTTGAAAAGAACATAAACTTATTTTTCTACACTTACTCAATTTCTATTCACATAGGAACTTTGCAAACTGTGAGATTTGAATTGAATGAAAAAGGTCTACATTTACTATTAGAAATAAAAATAACTTCAATCTTGAAGAAAAAGATAAGTTGAAAGAGACTCCAACACACACACACACACACACACACACACACACACACAAATTCTATTTAATCTGAGAAAGAAATAGGACATGGCGCATTTTGTTATGTAAATGCAGGAGAAGGATTTAATGGCATAATTTAAATAACTTTACAGTTTTATTTGCATGCTATATAATGCTACTCATGACAATTGAAAGACAATAAGGAGTTTTTCAACTCTACGTTGCTTAGAATTATTTGTTTTAAGGCCCCTGCTGTAAAAGAAAAGAGAAAGAAGTGAGAGTCATGTTGATGTCTACAGAAGCTGGACTTCGGTATATTATATGTATTATATGTATAAAAAGGCATTGCATCATCTTTCCTACTTTGATGTGTTATTAGGAATTAATGCAATGCTATCTTTTAAACATTTTTAAAAATATGTTTTATTGATTTTTCACAGAAAGGAAGGGAAAGGGATAGAAAGTCAGAAACATCGATGAGAGAGAAACATCTACCAAGCCGCCTCCTACACCCCCCCCCCCCACTGGGGATGTGCCCGCAACCAAGGTACATGCCCTTGACCGGAATCAAACCCGGGACCTTTCAGTCTGCAGCCCGATGCTCTATCCACTGAGCCAAACTGGTCTTGGCAATGCAATGCTATTTTTACTTTTTTTTTCAAATAAATTTCATCATGGATCCCTGGCCAGGTTGGCTCAGTAGAGGGGCATCGTCCCATTCACCCAAAGGTTGCTAGCTTGATTCCAGGTCAGCGCTCATGCCTGGGTTGCAGGCTTCATCCTTGGTACAGCATGTGCAGGAGGCAGCCAGCATATGTTTCATTATCACATCAGTGTCTCTCTACTCTCCCTCTCCCTTCTTCTTTCTCTAAAAATAAGTTTTAAAGTATTTTTAGAAATTTAGAGTGGAGGGTGAGGGCATATAAGTGAAATTTTACAAAATATTTAGAGTGGAAGTTCAAATATGTGCATATGTAACACATATTATATCTAGGCTGAATTACATCAGATATGGCAGCTACTTACCTCTTCAGCTCATTCTGGGTACTAAGTAAATGCAGGCCAGTAGGGACCACACTACTCAGATTTCTGAAAATATTCATTAAGTGATTTTTAAATCTTTGTGAATAATTTAAAAAATTTCAGAATGGCTAAAGCAAAATATCACACAAGAATACAGAATAATAAAAAAGAAAGATTTTCCCACTGAGTTTAGAAGTAAAGATCAGCTGATGATAAATAAGAGCTCTATTTAAATCCAAGTTGGGCGTTGGAATTGCAATTTACTTGGGTTTTAACAGATGCCATACTAAGTCCTCAAATTATCTTATAACTATTTGTGACACTCTTAAAGAGAGCAAAATAAGTGTGTGAGAAAGTAAGATTGAAGTAAAATCAAGAGAGTGTTTTTTCTTCAGGTTTCTTCACTTTCATTTTTGTGGAGGGAAAAAGCACCACTCACCCAGAATTTTCCCCTCTCCTCTTTTAAGTGTGTTACCTTGAGCTAAGTGTATATTATCTTTCTGGTGAAAGTCAATCTCTCAATATAATTTCATGTAGTATATTTCTATTATTGTACAGGAGAAAATACCTTGTAACAACTTGAGAGGATTATTCATTCTGCTCAAGTGTCTAATATACCCTAAAACAAAGTTCTAGATTATAATGGAGTGAAATCTTCAAAAGCAAACAGAATCAAACAGCAGACTAGTGGATAAAAAGATGTGATACATTTACACAATGGAATACTATATGGCTATAAAAAAGAGGGAACTCTTATCTGGATGGACCTGGAGAGTATTATGCTAAGTGAAATAAACCAATCAGAGAAAGACAAATTTTATATTATCTCACTAATATGTGGAATCTAATGAACAAAATAAACCGACAAACAAAATGGAACCAGAAGCATGGATGCATGAAACAGACTGTCTGGTGCCAGAAGGGAGGGAGTATGGGTGACTGGATAAAGAAGGTGAAGTAGATTAGCTAAAGAACAGACACTGAGTGGCCAGATTATTATGATCTCTGAACACATCATAATCTGGCCACTCAGTGTATATCCTATACAATAAAAGACTAATATGCAAATTGTCTCCTCAACCAGGAGTTTGACCAGCAGGCAGACCGGCCCACAACCCATGTCCCCTCCCCCTTGCCAGGCAGGCCCAACCCTACCCATGTACGAATTCATGCACCAGGTCTCTAATATACACTGAGTGGCCTTATTATTATGCGTCCAGAGATCATAATAATCTGGCCGCTCAGTGTAGAGCCGTACCCCCATGGACACACATACAATAGTGGCGTGAAGACCAAAGAATGGGAGGCTGAGGTGGTTGGAGGTAGGCAAACGGTGAAAAGGAAAATACACAGAATAGTGTCAGCATTACAAATTTTAATATAAAATCAAAAAATTTAAAATGAAAGTAATTTAATTTTTACAAAAATTCAGCACAATGTTCTCCCCACTTGCAGACTAAGAGGTTGTTTGGAAATAAATTAAGTTAATCAGGGCTCAGTCACCCTTACCTTTAGGAAATGGGAAGATAATCCTCCTTATAAAATATCTGAAGAACTGTCAAATATTTTAAGTAACCTTTGGGGTAAACATTGTTGATCTTCACTTTTACATGAAAGTATAAAAGTTCGTAGGAAGCAGGGATATGTTAAATTGTTATCACACTTTCATGACTTGTGAAATCTCAAGAGGCAGATGTACGGTGTTACAAGGTCTGCTTTCTAGTACCTCAGCTGCAATACATAATGCATGCTTGGAATTTAAATGTTTATCAAACTCCCTGGAAAAGAGTTACATATTATGTCACTAACATATTTCCCAGTTATTTTCATTCCTTAATCAACTTAAACTGAAGCAGCCTTGCTGAGTTGTTTGCTGTTAACGAGACAGGCACAGTTTCTCTCACTGGCCAACATGTTTTTAGTGAATCAAGTGCACTGTTTTCTTTTCCACTTTCACAAAACTCACTGGGGTAATGGAGGCAAATTCAATGTAGACTAGAGTACGTTTACTATTAAGCAGGCAGTAAATAAAACTTTGCCTTATAAATTTTATTTTAATTGGATAAGAATTAAAATCAAATTTATAAGGCAAAGTTTTATTTTAGCAGAAAATAAATCACTTATTTTTATTTTTTACAGAAAGGAAGGGAGAGGGATAGAGAGTTAGAAACATTGATGAGAGAGAAACAGTGATCAGCTGCCTTCAGCACACCCACTACTGGGGATGTGCCTGCAACCAAAGTACATGCCCTTGACCGGAATCAAACCTGGGACCCTTCAGTCCGCAGGCCTGCGCTCTATCCACTGAGCCAAATCAGTTAGGGATTAATGATTTTTAAATGCCAAATAAATGCAGTAATTAAGCAAATGAAAGTAAAGCATTCCCATTCTCTGTATCTGTGTGTGTGTGTGTGTGTGTGTGTGTGTGTGTGTGTGTGTGTGTGTGGTATAACAAGTTAGTTAAAAGTCCACTTCTGCTTCATATTCATCATTGTCTTTTCTATACTGGCTTCATAAATCAGCTACAAATGCTAGTGTAAAACTTTTATCAGATATATTTATTTTTAAGTTGTGTTTTCCACTTGGAGAAAAAAAGTATCTTACAATATTCTGCAGTTTCAGCTATATACCTTCATTTAAGTTTGAAAGGATGCATAGATATATCTATGTAGCTTGAAACACAAAGTACATGTGTACTGCTCTTTCTCCATAGAAAGAGGCTTGAAACTTTAGATGGAAACCCCTTGACTTAATTTTTTATCTCTATTGATTCAGGTATTTCATATATGTTCTTATCACCCAATTGCCTCCCCACACACAACCCCATTCATGCCTTCACCCTCTTTTGTCTGTGTCCATTGGTTAGGCTTATATGCATACATACAAGTTCTTTGGTTGATCTCTACCCCCTTCCCCCCACCCTCCCCTACCTTCCTTCTTAAGTTTGAAAATCTAATCAATGCTTCTCTGTCTCTGGATCTGTTTGTATTGAACAAAGAATCTGAAAAGTGAAGTAGCTGAATATTTTATAGAAATGAGGTTTTAAAAGCTTTCTTAAGGGCAGTTAATGGGATGTATGAAGTGTCAATAAACTAAAGGTTATAATATGAAGGTAAAAATGCAATGATATGTCTATATTAGTAACCTAATACTAATGCCTTTTTTTTTGAAGCACAAATGTTATGACATTTAATGTATTATAATACATTCAAAATAAACATATACATGCACATATACCCTTTTTTGAAGCATAAATGTTATGACATTTAATGTATTATAATACATTCAAAATAAACATATACATGCACATATACATATCCACACATACAAGTATATCCTGACATGTATCTGCTACCTATATACTAGTAATATCTATATACTTATAAAATACTAGTGGCCCTGTGCAGGAAATTTGTGCACTGGGGGTGGGTGGTCCCTCAGCCCAACCTGCCCCCTCTCATATACTGGGAGCCCTTAAGGGATGTCCAACTGATGGCTCAACCCCAGACTGCCTAAGGCCTAAAGCCAGCCTTGGGCACCCAGCCATCTCCCTGCTCAGCTCAGTCCCAGCTGCCTGTGACCACCCAGCCCCAGGGTCTGTGGGCGCTCACTGCGACTTCCATGCACAGCACCTGGGGGCCAAGCCCCACCCTGCCGCTTCCCTGTGCAGCCCCCAGGGGCAGCAGGGTGCTCCCAGCCGCCACCCCTGGCCAGCCGCCTCCGTGTACAACACACGGGGGCCTCGGGGTACTACCAGCTGCTGCCCCTACCCAGCTGCCTCCGCACACAGCTTGGGAGGCCAGGGCACCCTTGTGCTCGCCGCTGCTATTGCTTCATCTCCACTCCTGGGGCCTTAGCCCTCCTGCTGCTCAGGCCCTCTGCTTGGCCCCACCCCCTGTTCCTGATTGGCTGGTAGCATAGCCAATCAGGAGCCAAGGTATGGTCACATTTGCATGTTACTCTTTTATTAGATAGGATGTATACTTATCAAATATATACTTATAAAAATAAATTTTACTATTTCAAAGGTTAAGTATATCTTGATGCTAAACTCTTTCATCTTCTGTCCGCTAACAGCTTTGTATTCTTATAAATGCTTGAATGTGCTATTTTTAAAACTTAACTAATCTTCCTAACCTTCACAAGACAACAGAAAAAAACTTGACCTCTCTCACACATGTGAAAATAATAAATCAAAGCCCAGCTTCATTCAAAAAGTCTTCTTTAATGATAATAATTTCTACAGAAGATTGAGTCACTACCTACTCAGTGCATTTTACATATATCAATGCAATTCATACTTACATTTATTTATGTTCACGTACATATATGTATTCTGCAATACAGCTATTATTTTTCTCACTGTATGGAAGAAAACTGAAGCATAGAGTTGGAGTTGAGATCTGAGCCGTGGTTTGCCTCTCTAAACACATTTTTTAATTCTAAACCACAATTCTTCTCTAGAATTCAAAGAGCAATTTTCACTTGTAAAACATCAAGAAATAAATGAAGCCCTAATTGGTTTGGCTCAGTGGATAGAGCATCTGCCTGTGGACTCAAAGTTCCCAGGTTTGATTCTGGTCAAGGGCATGTACCTTGGTTGTGGGAGGTGTGCAGGAGGCAGCTGATTGATGTTTCTCTCTCATCAGTGTTTCTAACTCTCTATCCCTCTCCCTTCCTCTCTGTAAAAAAAATCAATAAAACATATTTTTTAAAAAGAAAATAATAAAAATGCAAAGACAAGAAAGAAGCACAGGAACCCAAACATAATATATTGTACCAGAAGGGTGAACTCAGCTAGTGAATGTTTATTGAGATCCAGAAATATAAAAATAGTCAGGCAAAGCTCTTTTTCTATGAGTTCACAGTTCAATGGGAAAGACAAATGTTCCACCATATCATTTTAGCAATGGTGTGTCCACAGTGATCACAGGAGCGGCAAGAGTGCCTTGAAGCTTCAAAGAAGGATGAAGTGAATCTGCAATGAGGAGATGTTGGAGCAGAGTCTTGTCATATAAGTAACTGTAGCAGTTACTATGGAAACGGGAGGGCAAAGACATCAGAACCAGAAAAGACAGCGTGCACAGAGGGGCATTGAAAGTATGGGCTGAAATCTAGAGTGACTCTTTAGGAAGAGTCATATAAGATGATGCCAGACAAGGAGAGAGGACCTAACATGTTGTGCAAAGTCATATTGAAGTGCTAACTTAGTCACACTGGGCTAAGTAGAATAGTAATAATATTACATGTGTGAACTCATTGACCACAATGGCTGGCACAATGTATCCCTAAATAAATCGGCGTCATAGAGTGGATGCAAAAATGTGTGGTGCTTTATAACTTGGACTCTGGAACAAAATGCTGTTCCTGGATCCTGTTCTACATTTCTATGGTTTGGGGAAAACATTTAATCACTCCGAGTCTTACTTTTCTTTTCTGAAAAAGGGAAATAAAAATTATGGCAACATTAGCAGCAATGATAACATTCTATATTAATATTTTATTAATGCTTGCTTTATTCTATGTAACATTTTAGGATATTTAATTGCATTCACACATTTAGTATTCACAACCACCCTACAAGTCAGATAGTATTGTTATTCTTACTGTAGCGAACATAAAACTGAGGCCAAAAGAGGTTAAATAAGGACACAGAATTGAGCATGTATGGATTCTGCCCAAAGAGTCCCATTGCAGGGCACGTACTGCTGTTAACACGGAGTGGAAGGTCCATAGTGCTTGCTCGAATGTTTGGCAGCTGGTGTGCGCTGTCAGCTGCAGTGCCTTTCTCATCCCCACGTGGCCTCTCAGCCTCCAGGAGGAAGGAGCAGAGTCCTTCAATGGCAGTCTCTCAGCAGGGTTCCCAGAAGCAAAAGCAGATGCTGCAGACCTCATAAGGCCCAGCCTCAGAAGTCAAGCACATCACTTCTGCTGCATTCTACTGGTAAAAATGTTATAAGGCTAATCCAGGCTCCAGTGGTATTGAAATAAACTTCTCCTCATGGGAGAATTGGCAAAACCACATATAAATGAGCATTTGGGATGGCAGTCACTATTGTAGTCATCTTTGCAAGCCACAATATTTTCAGGGCTACTATTTCTCCTGTCAGTAGCCACATAGTTCTGTACAAGAACATTAATGAAATTCAGGTGTCATAAAAGCCTCAAATTTTTAGTATACTATACTAAATATTTATTGGGAAAATGTGTTTTAGGGAGGTTTTACTAATATGAATTAGTTTTCTAGTGTAATTTAACCAGTACATTGATTATAATAAAGTATTATCATTTTTCATGAATAGGGTCACTCAATATTCTTATGTATGTGAACATTTCCATTTCATGATAACTCTAGGTCTTGTTTCTGTTCCAAAAATGTAGAATCTCAGGAAATAGCTATTCATGTAGGAAAATAATGACACCTTAGAATGGATTAAGTACACTCTAGTATCATGTGAAGTAGCACATAGTTTATAACATAACTAGAAGCCCAGTGCACAAAGTTCATGCACAGCGGAGGGGTTGTCCCTCAGCCCAGGTTGCATCCTCTCCAATCTGGAACCCCTCGAGGGATGTATGACTGCCCATTTAGGCCCAATCCAGGATTTCTGGCTCCCAACTGCTCCCCTGCCTTCCTGATTGCCTCTAACCACTTCTGCCTGCCAACCTAATCACCCCCTAATCACTCCCCTGCCAGTCTGATTAATGCCTAACTGCTCCTTTGCCAGCCCAATTGCCCCTAATTGCCCTCCCCTGCAGGTCTGGCACCCCTAACTGCCCTCTCCTGTAGGCCTGGTCCCCTCCAACTTCCCTACCCTGCATACCTGGTCCCCCCCAACTGCTCTCCCCTTCAAGCATGGGTCCCCCCAACTGCCCTTCCTTGCAGGCCTGGTCGCCCCCAACTTCCCTTCCCTGCCAGTGTGGTTACCCCTAACTTCCCTACCCTGCAGTCTTGATTGCCCCCAACTGCCTTCCCTTGCAGACCTGGTCCCTCCCCTGCTGGCCATCTTGAGGGGTCTATCTTGTTTCCACATGGGGGCATCCATCTTTGACCACATGGGGGCAGCCATTTTGTGTGTTGGAGTGCTGGTCAATATGCATATTACTCTTATTAGGTAGGATAGAGGGCCTGGTACACAGGTGAGGGCCAGCTGGTTTGCCTTGAAGGGTATCCCAGATCAGGGTGGGGGTTTTCTTCAGACATGGGTGGCCCGGGCAAGGGGCGTGTGTTGGTTTGCAAGCCAGCCATGTTTCTTGGTGACCCAAGTGGAAGCTCTGGTATCTGAGATTTATTTATCTTCTATATTTGAAATTTTGTATCTTTGAGTGGAGGCTAGGGCAGGCCAGAGTGGGCAGAAAGCTTGGCTTCCTTCTTTGCTCTGGAAACCCAAGCCTTCTACTCTCTCTCTGGCTGCAGCCATTTTTGTTGGGATTTATTTATCTTCTATAATTGAAACTTTGTAGCCTTGAGTGGAGTCCATGGCGGGGCAGGGTGTGTAGGAATCTTGGCTTCCTCCATTTCTGGGGAAACCCAAGCCCTCTGCTCACTCCATGGCTGCATTCATCTTGTTTGGGTTAATTTTCATACTCGCTCCTGATTGGCTGGTGGGCATGGCTTTTGGGTGTAGCGATGGTAAGGTTAATTTGCATATTACTCTTTTATTAGATAGGATAAGCATTTATATTGTGTTCTAGTGGAAGACTACTTTTTGGTCACTGTTGGTATGCTTTTCAGTGGTTTATTAGAAGGCTAGTGTACATTTCATGAATGAGAATTAGAAATGCTAGAAATACTGACTATCCTATAGATAGTCTTATCTCTCTATTATTTCATCATGGCAAGATAGTAAGACCAGATTTTAAGGGTTAGTATTTTAAAAATTACTCCATGTAAGGAAAATCATAGTCATTGATATTCAAACCCAATACCAAGAATGCTGAGCATGGAGTAAGTGCAGTTAATGAGATGCCTACACAGTGATGACCAGCTGTCTACTTTTCATATACATTTTCCAGGGAAGTGTCAAAATGAACATCGATTCCCTGTCATCAGTTTTCAGATTAATTGGCCCAAACCCTCTCGTAGCACTATACCTTGTGATAAATTAAACCATAGATTTAGAAGTCAAAATATGCTTTTTCATGTGAACTAAAATTCTGTGTGCAAAATGGGCTTGGCAGAATTAAGGAATTACAACTCAATGGCCAGAAGCTAAGCAATGGCCTAAGCAAAAATTCTTCTTTTATGTAGCCACAACCTTAGGACCCCTTCTTCTTTGTAATTGTAGTTCTTCTTTTATACAGACACAACCTTAGAATCCACTGGGGAAAAATGAGTTTTCACCTTTGGAGGGTGGAACTTATAATGCTCAGGAGTGGAAAAGCTATGAAACTGCTGGGTACTGATTCAATACAGGACAAAGAGATCATCTTGTTTATCTAATAAAAAATGAGAATCTCCCTATTCACTGTGCCTTCCTTTATATGTATAATAGTGCTGGGCTTCTTCCTCTGGCCTTGCAAATGTACATCCAGGTCTCTTCTCTCATCTTGTACTCCTGCAGTGAGTATTCTGACACTAGTCATCCTTTGTCCCTAACCAACATTTAATTTTAGTCTGCTTAGCTCAAAACTTCTCATCCTTGAAATGTAATCCATTTCCCACATATTTTAACACTGTTTTTTTTCTTTAATTATTTATACCCTGATTTATTTGTGTGAGTTTTTAGTTATAGTCCTAAATTTGCTTTTTGTCTGAACAGTGAAATCATGAGTTTACAGTAATGGTTATGTCTAATAACTGTTTAGCATCTAATATACGGTCTCTCTCTCTCTCTCTCTCTCTCTCTCTCTCTCTCTCTCTCTTTTCCCATTCACTTCCCCTATCTCTCTATAAATCTATACATTTATCATTCTCATATACTGGTAGTTACTAAATAATCTCAGGCCTCCTAGTAGCCTATTTTGTATACCTATTAGTTCAATTTAATATTACTTGCATAAAACAGTTCTGTTTATTTGCTTGTTAATTTATTCATCCAATTAAATAATTGTGAGTACGTATACATTGCTATTCTGATTACTGGTTAGTGACATTTTGGAAAGTTACTTAAGGAAAGAACATAAGTTCCAAAAACTGCTGGTCACTCTTCTTTTCATCCTGATCCTTCAATCTGTTTAGATAGTTCCACCCCAAGATGTTTATCCCAGACCCCTTGTGGCAACCTTAGGACCGCTTCTCCCTCACCCTCTATGTGCAATTGGTCAGCTGATCTTGTAGACTCTGCTTCCAGAATATGTTACTAGTGTATTCACTTTCTATTCATTTTTCTTCTATTTATATCACTGTTGGTATAAATTTGTCTTTTAAATAAAAAGATGGTCTCCTAATTTTCCTACTTCCATTATGACACCCTCCAACTTATTTTCTCTATTGGAAGATTAATTGGTCAATGCAAAAATCTATTCCTTCTTAAAAACCTTAGAAACAGTCTAAAATCCTTAACTTAGCTTCCAGGGCCCAAACTGAAAAGCTCACTTCCTCCTCTCTCTTTAGCTGTTCTTTCCTCCTAATATTTGCCAACCTCTTCTGTGCCTGAGAAATTTTTCACAAACTTTCTGTCTGGTTGAACCTATTTTCTGCTTTCCCCACTTGTAAGTGCTTATGCTTTGCTTACTCAAAGAACCTTTATATTAAGTTTCCTTCTTAAAATCATTTTTAAATCTTCCCTTTCACTTCAGTGCATATGCAATTTAAAAGTATGTATCTAATGGTAGAATTTTATTATATTGTGTCTATTTCTTCTCACTTGAATGTCAGCTCTATTAGAGCAGCAACCATATCTATTGATTCCTCAGTAATTAGGCTAGTGACTAGCACATGTTGGATGCTCAGAAAACATTTGTTGACTGAGTAAATGACAGATTTCCACTGCCCCCATTATCTTCTATGAGTTAGCATTTATTTATTAAGTTAGTGGACATGGAGGTACTGGTCAATTTTACCCAGGAAGAATGAGATTACCACATTTCTTTGTTTTAGAACTGAATGTGTTTGCACAAGTAAATGGAAGGAGTGCTTGGAGCAGGAAAAAAAAAGAAGGTGCAGACATGAACCTTGGCTTTTTAAAGGCTTTAAGTTGAAATAGCTGTGAACATATGAAAATTGGCTTTGGACCAATTCAGAATGTTAAAGCAGACTAAGCCCATCTGCTGATAATTTTCAAAGCCTTTATGTTTCAGGTTTGCATATTTGGAAATTGGTCTTTGAACGTAACTGGATTTCCTATTTATCTGTTCACATCTTGTAACATAATGGCAAAGGAAAACGAAGGACAGCATGTAAATAAGAACACGGCAGAGAATGAAAGAAGTTATCCTTGTTGTTTTAAATAGTCATATTTTAATGTTAAAATTTGCCAACACAAACCTGTATCCATAACATAGGAAAATATATGGTCAATAAACTTTTGATCATTTTCTTTTATGTCTGGCAATTACTACTAAGTTTAGGTATATAAGAAAACATAATAGAGTTAGGCTTATAAATACCTATACACCTGTGTTTAACACACACACATGTGAGTGCACACACACACACACACACACACACACACACACACACACACACACACACTTTAAAATAATGTGCTTAGTTGTTTACTCCCAGATAAACAAGTCATGGGAAAAAAGTATAATAATTATCCCTGGAAAACTCTGAGATGTTAAAATTATTAAGCATTATTAATAGGATTATATAAAGTACAAATGGGGAAAAGGCTTTTCAAGCATAAAGATAATCTTATATATGCAAAGACTTCATAGTCTGGAAGTTCATGTTCTTTTGAGAGTGGAAAAGTTTCCCAGTATGGCTAGATTTTGAGATAAAACTTTAGTCAATGCCCTCAGATATCCAGATATTTTTTTTTCTGTAATTCCACAAAAATTCCATAAGGTATTTCATTGCATATTGAAAAATTGGTTGTTTAAATATGTCTTTCTCTTTAAATTCTAAGCTTATATTAGGGATATTTGTCATTAATAATATATCTGCAGGTAGGCATTCGAAGAATATATCTTGGATCAAAGAGTCTGGATAATTTATGTTGGAACCAGATACAGAATGCTCTGCCTTATATGATTACTTAAGAAGTTTAGAATTGTGGTGCGTTTCCTTAAAGATGAGGAGATTCCTTATTAACAATCTAAATTTTTAGCTTATTTCCAAAATTTTGAAACATCTGGCAACCCAGAGTTTGTAACCCAGCTGGCAACATCCACCTGAAGTTGTGTGTCATCTGCCACCTTTCACAGGGCTTTCTCTGCACTTGGCCACAATCCCCATCGCCCCCTCCTGCCTTCTACCACCCTATTTCAGCAAATTTGTGTTATTGTTTGGATGCTCTTTTTATCTCTTCTGATGCACTAACAGTAAACAGTACATTCTTAGGTATGTGTTTTAGAGATATGTTTGTCAGCTGTGTGAACTATTTAACTATAGTTAGGATAGGTTGTAGAATATCATTATGTGTTTGGCAGCACCCTAAAATAGCTTTATATGCTTGTTAAAACAACTGTATGCATGTTATTGTTCTGTATTATTCTTAGAATAATACAATAATTTTTATTATTAAAAATAGAAATTTGATTCTAAAGTGAAGGCAAACTTCTTATGTTTTTAGGGTAGTTTCAAAATAATCCAGACAATATTGTGATTTGTCCACAGAAAATAAACATAATTATAAAACAGAGAAGTCTAATTTACTTTTTAAAAAAAGGCTGCTCAGCTCATGAGGTGATAAAAATCATTCTGCAAGAGAGAGGAGAGATGAAATATACCAATATGTTTTACAAAGCAAACATGTTTATAGTGAAATGCAGATGATCCTTGAATGTACATGTACATCACATTTTGTCTGCTTCATGGATTTTGGATATTTGGGGCAGATTGTCTTTTTTTTTTTTACTTCATTCTCTAAATGTAAAAATTGCATAGTATAAGTTAAGTAGGAAGCATGATTGTTTACCACTCCTTTTTCCAGAGATATTTTTATCGTCTTAGCAGCAGATATTTATATATCTAATCCCTTCTCTAAGACATTAGATAAAGCTTTGAGACCAAGTGTTGTTGTTTTTTCCAAGTGTTTTTTTTTCTCTCTCCTCAACAACCACCTCTGATTGAAGTGAAGTGTGTTTGCAATGCCCAAATTAAATATCCTGGTTCATCAAGTACTATAATCTGTGGTACAGAATGTGTAGGTGGGAAAAGGCTGAAATCTCAGCTCTCTCCTGTTATCATGTTATGAAAAATGTTGACAAACATTTAGAAGAAGTGAGAGTTGGCAGGAGCAGGTTAGGAACTGGAAGCTGCAGAAAGACTAGAGAAAATTGTCATCTTATCTGTCCTGATATTTTGCTTATGTCTAAAGAAAGGTTTTACTTCCCTTTCAATGTTTTTTTTAAGATTTTCTGCATAATTCAAATTAAAAGCCTGATGAGAAGCTACCTGCTTTTTAAAAATTTATGGGGAAAACAGCATTTTTGCATTTCTGCTGAATAAAATGACAGGATTGGCTCCAGGTTTCTAGCCCAGTAAAAGCTTTCAGGTTCGTCTGTGACAGCACCCACAGAGGTTATTTTTACCTGGCATGGCTGTGCTGCTGCTGATGCTGCTGCTCTCGATGGCAGAAATAACTTCTCCTGCGGGCGTCTTGGGCAGAATGAAAGCTGGGTCAAGGTGGAGAGGTGAAAAGAATCGTGAGTAACCAGGATTTTTAATCTTGGTGCATTTCTTTCCTTCTTTATATTTAGGAATGCACATGTCTGCCTAGCTTTGCATTTTACAGCAATTCTAAGAGGTAGTTTTAAGACTTAAATAATTTTATACATTAAATATGCATACAGGATAATTGGGCTCCACCTTCTGTGGGCTCCACACATCTGCAATACTGTTCTGGATTTATTGCAAGACTCTTGCTTGGCTTCTCTAGTTAACTCTTACAGTTCCTGAGATTCTGAAGACTTTGAGAAGGTAGGTCCAAAGACCAAGTATGTAAATTAATATTACCTCTTCTTCATAAAGTTCAAGTATGTTGCTGACATTTGATGATATTCAAATGCTAAGTTTTAAAAAATATTCTTATATCAGATATTTTGTATTGAGGTAACAAGAAAAAAATAGCAAGTGTTTAAGAATTCTGGTTTAAATAATTTAAGAGTCGATGCTTAATAATTGGGAGTTGCAAGTTGATAAATACTCTTTAGAAACATTATATTTTGTTCTTTATTTTTTCCCTATGGAAATGCAAGATCTCCACAATTTCACTATTAGATGTGTTTATGTATTTAAGCTATAAAATATTTAAATTAGTATTTTAGTTATAGAACTGAATCCACTTCTGGTATCATGTCAAGAGAAGGCACTGGTTTTCAGATGTGTTTCCCTATTGAACTAATTGACCAGATCCAGCCACTGTCTGTTCTCCCTTGACTAGCCCATCAGCAGCATAGGTGAAAGGGTCCTGCAGGTGCCTGCGTGTGTGTAGAAAGCTTAAATGTAGATGCAGCCCTCTTCTCGAAGTTTAGAAGTAAAAACATTGTCTTCCCTATATCCCTTTTTATATATGGAAATGGACCCAGGAGTCGGGAGAAGTGGATGCTTCTTTTCAAATGTTGTGAAGAGGCACATCAGTAAACCTATCTTACTGGAACTTCCTCAAGTTTAAGTAAAGATTCAAAGTAAACATGGAACTACTTGATAAAATTATGACTTTCACTTTAACCATGGCTTTGACCCATTCCTGGTTCCGATTGGCCTTAGTGGGAGTCGGAATGCTCTGATGGGTAACTCAATGGGGACTGGATGCCACACCTGCTGGAAAAGTTATTGATTCAACGTGCTCAGCTTCCAGCTGAATTTCTCAGTAACCAATTACTACTGGCCTTTGTCTTTCTTTGTTTCTTTTTTCTTTTTCCTTTAGTCTCTCCTTTCTTCTTGTGAGTCGGGAAAAGCATACCTATAGCCGTGATTGTTACAGTGTCCAGAAACAATAATTGATTGATCTGATTGACCTTTTCTTCTCTGGACATGCAGATCATCCTGATGTTGTCCCTGACTGTACTAAGGTCCAACCAGAAAGTTTGAATTTTGCATTCCCACTGGAGTACAATGAAGTCAGAATTCAATCCCCCACAAAGGCCAAGGTTCAGCACCTTTATACTCCACACTTTAGACTTAAATCAAATCACTCCTGTCATAATATTTGTTAAATGTTTTGGTTGTCTAGCTTTATAAATTTGCTCACCCAATTAATTTACAGATATAGCTCTATAATAAAAATGATTAGACTTTTAATTCCATTTTCTTTGCATTACCTAGAGCTTCTCAGAGAATAATCTGACTATAAAAACCCCACACCCAGTTCCTAAATCAGTTTTGGGTCCATTTTTTAAAGCAATAGCCTCAAAATAATTCAGTTTAAAGATACTCATGTAGGCATTTCAAAAGTCTTCTTCTGATTGGACATAAAGAAATACCTTTAAAGGACCAATTTGAGAACTTCCAAGATTTAAAATATTTTTTTCAAGAAAAGAATGCTTGGGGGGGGGGGGATGGAGATGAGATGTGGAAAAATGGGTTGAATTATGATAAATATAATCGCTAGGGAAATATTTCTGTTTATAAGTTATTTGACTCCACATAAATTACTGAGCTATAACGTTTCCCCCCCCTTTTTTAGGGGGGGAGGGGATTTTCTTTTTCAATATGTATATTTTTTTATTCTTTAAAGTATTACAAATAGTAGTACATGTTTCCTTTTTTTCCCTCCATTAACTTCCTCCTGGCCTCCCCTACCCCCCCAGCACATGCCCTAACCTGCCCCACAACCCCAGTGTCTTGTATCCATTGGTTATGCTTATATGCATGCATACAAGTCCTTCAGTTGATCTCTTACAGCCCCCACCCTCTCCTGCCTTCCTACTGTAGTTTGACAGTCTGTTCAATGCTTCTTTGCCTCTGAACCTATCCCCCCATTTCTTTTCTTTAAAAAAAATCTTGCATCTGCGTACAACAAATCAACATATAAGAACAAAAAATGTTTGAATCTGTTTCAGTGTCCAACAGTTCTGAGTCCCAGTTTCAATGTCAAATAGTTCCTTATGTGTACATGTTAGCAATGGTTCTGGATGGTGGACAAATGGTGACAATGCAGGTTCCACTCTCTCTGGTTTGGTCGTGGGCCGCCTGCAGCTATGAATAGCTGCTGATTGCTAGCGTGGCAAGGTGTCGTCAGCATCTTCCATCTCTGGACTGTCTTTGTGGTCAGTTCCTCTTTGTTGCAGGAATCCATATGGTCCTGGAGTTGTTTTCTGAAAATATACAAACATATTCTGGACCAAAGTTAATAAAGGAATCTTTTCTGTAAATTAGACTTGGGATTCTTTTTATGATTTTCCTTTGGCTTATTTTGACACCTTGTGTGTTTTTCATGGGTGTCCTGCTGTTAGCATTACAAATGGAAATTAATTTTCTGAAGTAAGAATTTTCTAAATGTAATTTACTTACAGGATATTTTTTCTTACATGATATTGCTCCACTATCCACCCCTTTTTTATTAATGGGGGCTTTTGGAAATTTTATATAGTCTTGGTAACTTTACATTTTAATTTTTGCTCAGAAATATGACTGCTTAGGTTCTTTGGATGTTAGGCAATTTTACAATGAGATGAACTACTAATAAAAATTTTAGTTAATATTTTAGGAACAGCTTTTTGTCTAGTACACTTAAATTTTCTTGATTATTCACTTATTTCAATTAGCCAATTTAAATTTATCTGAAAACTTGATTACTATTTTACTGTCAAATTTAATATTCAAACAATAATCTTAGTATACCCTGTAAATATTAGTGGAAAAGATTATTTGCTTTCTTGAGTAGGCCCTGAGCATTCCTGGTGCTAGATTGGATTTAGATATAGGGCAGCTGTTGCTGGCCAGGTCCCTGTCTGTAACCTGAGTCCCAATCTGAGCTGTGCATGGGAGACGAAGCAGCTGTGGGGGCAGGAGACCTCCCTCAGAAGAGGTGAGAGTTCAGGCCCCTGCAAAGTTAGGGGAGTGAGGGTCTGTGCCCCACCTCTGTTGACCTTTAAGTTCTCTCTAGATAGCCCCTTTGCAACTGTGCCTGTCTTAGGTTGTTTCTTCCCTGAGGAATCTTACCCATCTCTGGCTAACCAGCCATCCTCCGGGGCCAAGCAGGGTGATGTGAGGCTCAGTTCTGTCTCGTTGGTAGTGTATGCACCCATGGCCTCCACGCCCAGCACCTGCCTTGGGATCCCCTCACCTTCTGGCAGGGTCCCATTACAGATCACATATCTCGGGGGACTCAGGTTTCTTCTCCATGGAGGGCCCAGCTCACACCATTGGGTGAGAGACAGATCCGTGGTACCAGCCACCCAGAAGCTTCAACCTCAGCTTGAACTGAAAGCTCAGGCAATAGCTGTGTGCACTTGGATTGTGAGAAGAGAGTCCCTCTTGGCAAAAATGGCAATAGGGGCCAATATAGAATGAACTATAATGTTTTCTATTGTCATCACTAAACAGCAGGGTAGGGGGTAATATGAAATTTTAAATTCTCATGTTCTAACCCTTTACTTTTCTTTTTTTAAAATATGTTTTTTATTGATTTCAGAGAGGAAAGGAGAGAGTTAGAAACATCAATGATGAGAGAGAATCATTGATTGGCTGCTTCCTGCATGCACCCTTCTGGGGATTGAGCCTTCAACCCCAGCATGTGCCTTTGACCAGAATCAAACCCAGACCCTTCTGTCTCCAGGCTGCAAAACTCTGGCCACTGAGCCAAACTGGCTAGGCCCAAATGCCTTACTTTTGAAATAAACTTCTTGGAAACACCTAACTGAGTAATCCAAGCTCACCTTTGCACTGAATAATTTGAATGATGAGAACAGAGACAGTTCACTATTTCTCAATTAAGAGAATTCCTTAATTAAAGGATATTGATCAATTGATTCCCAAGAATGAATAAATTATGAAAGAGAGCTTATATTCAACTTAATACATATGTACCCTTTGGCAGTATTTGCATAATATATTTAGAAGGATAGTCAATTTTCTAATGAATTGAGGGTTTTATAATATATATTTTTCCTTCCCTTCCTTTTTTGATTATTCTTTAAAGTATTACAAATAGTAGTACATATGTTTCCTTTTTCCCCCATTGAACTCCCCCCAGCTTCCCCTTAACTCCCATCACATGCCCTCACCTGCCCCCCCCAGTGTCTTGTATCCATTGGTTATGCTTATATGCATGCATACAAGTCCTCCGGTTGATCTCTTACAGCCTCCACCTCCCACCCTCCCCTGCCTTCCCACTGTAGTTTGATGGTCTGTTCAGTGCCTCTGTATCTATCTCCCCCCTTTCTTTTCTTAAAAATATCTTGCATCTTCATACTGGAAATAAGTATATAAGAACAAAAAATGTTTGAGTCTAAGTTTCAATGTCCATCAGTTCTGAGTCCCAGTTTCAATGGCAAATGGTTCCTTATGTGTACATGTCAGCAATGGTATCTGGATGGTGGACAAATAGTGGCATGATATATTTAGAGGGATAGTCAATTTTCTAATGTTTTGAGGGTTTTATAATATATTTTAAATGGCTGTGATAAAATTAAGATAAGAGCTCTGACTAGAATGTAAGTAGAGTAGATCCTGTGAAACCTAATCTTTTGCAAACATATATTAAATAGTGACAAAAATATCATAAAGCCCTTATTAGATTCAGAAAAACTGCATGTCATATCTGAATCATTTAGTTTATATATGTACTCAAGGCCAGGTGCACAAAATTCGTGCATGAGGTTAGGGAGGGGACTCCCTTAGGAGGATGGAAGTTCCTCAGCCTGTCCTTCACTCTCTCCAATCTGGGATCCCTCTCACAATCTGGGACTGCTGACTTCTAACTGCTCATCTGCCTGCTGGCCTGATCCCCCTAACTGCTCTCCCCTGCCAACCTGATCCCCCTAACTGCTCTCCTGTGCCAGCCTTATTGCCCCTAACTGCCTTTGGCTAAGCCCTGCCACCATGGCTTTGTCTGGAAAACATCCGGTCTAATTAGCATATTACCCTTTTATTAATATAGATTGCTCCACTAATAGACTATAAACTCCATGAAGGCAAGAACTTTCTAGTTCTCTTGTTAGTGTTTCTTTCCTCAGCTTAGCAAAGTTCATGGAAGTCACATTTATTTATTTTTTAAAAATATATTTTATTGATATTTTTACAGAGAGAAAGGGAGAGGGATAGAGAGTTAGAAACATCGATGAGAAAGAAACATTGACCATCTGCCTCCTGCACACCCCCTACTGGGCATGTGCCTGCAACCAAGGTATATGCCCTTAATCAGAATTGGACCTGGGAATTTTGAGTCTGCAGGCAGATGCTCTATCCACCGAGACAAACCAGTTCGGTGGAAAACACATTTATTTAATGAATATTGATTGTTATAATAATGTATGAAGAGAAATTCAATTAAGGAAAATACTTCAGTTCAGTCCAGCAGGTGGCTCAGTTGGTTGGAGAATTATCCAGTACATCACAAATGTTGTTATGTTCAATCCCTGGTCAGGACATATAAGAAAGTCAATCAGTTGATGTTCTCTGTCACATCAATGTTTCTCTCTTTCTCTTTCTCTCTCTTTTCTTCTTTTCCTCCCCCAAATCAATAAGCATATCCCTGAGTGAGGATTAAAAAAAGAAATCTAAAAAAAAATACTCCAAATTAAGAAAAGTTTTCATTGGATATTTTGATTATATAATCTCTATATTTTTAAGACATTTGAGGCTTTTCTCATTTTACCTAAAAAAGTAAACATTAGGTGTTTTTCTTTGTTTGATTTTTATTTAAAAGTAGTCATATCACCCAACAAAATCTTGTATCATAAACATAACATATATGTATCTTTGATCCCTTAGATTAATTGATCAGATAAACTTTAAAGAAAAAATAACCATAGTTTACAAAAATTCCACAACAATATGACAAGGAAAATAAAAGAAACAGGATATCTGTAATAAATCTGCCATAATTTTACTGTACATCAATAGTTAATGATGTATATATTTTAATGCTTATTTGATTTTGGTTTAGAAAATATGTTTATGTTTATCTTCCTCAATTTTTAAAGTAGATGATAACATTTTAACAGTAAATCAAACCTTATAATAAACTAGAGGCCCAGTGCACAAATTCATGCACAGGTGGGATCTGGCCAGTCCGCCCTGATGGGGGCTGACTGGGGCCAGGCCAGCAGAGAAGAGGGAGGTTGGCCAGTGCAGTGGGCATCACAGCACCCGGTTGTCCTGGTTGTTCTGTTTGTTCTGGTCATTCTGGCAATCCAGATGTGGGCTTTATAGATGATAGATAGATAGATAGATAGATAGATAGATAGATAGATAATAGATAGATAGATGATAGATAGATAGATAGATAGATAGATAGATAGATAATAGATAGATAGATGATAGATAGATAGATACTTCTTGCCTTATTATCTTGCAAAATATTTATTAATGAAGAATTATTGATAATTTATTCTAAACAAACCATTTAGAAACTGAAACAAAACAAAAATAAAGAACTCAAGTAGTAGGCTCTGCTAAGGAAGGAGCCTGAATGTAGTGCTCTGAAATTTAGACAGGGAAGGACACAGAAATAAAATCACTGTCAAAATAAAATTAAGAATAGGGAATGACTTAGAGATGATTTTACAAAGTAATATCTATTCTTCAGATTCACACAAGTGAAACTGAAAGTAATAAATGTCATAATTTTGTATAAATGATTTCTTCCCCAAAGTTTATATTGGCAGAATTTTAATATATTATAAGAAAATGAAGTTTAAGAGTCTTTTCAACAAAATAAAGTCCCAAAATTGTGAATTTCTGTATACTAGCCATCCTTTGGCACCTCTGAATGACTACATGAGGGGGATAAATATCCACATAGTCTTTTCTTTTGTGTAATTTCAAATTTTAAGAAATGGGTTTATAAGTCCATGTTTCTGTCTCTCTCAAATTTCCTGATTGAATTCTGTAAAACTATAATTAAAAAGAGCTATGTATAAAGATAAAAAGAGCTGGGTCACATTATAAAAAACTCTAAGCTAATCAGAAAATTCCTAGGACCTTTATAAAATACTCTAAATGTGAAGTGTATTCTTGCACTTAAATTGTAAACCTAAAACACATTTCCAGGAATAACTTGCTGTGGCTAGAACATTTTAGCCTTAAACTGTTCCATCCACCATTACCACTGCCAGACATACACACACACACACACACACACACACACACACACACATACACATTGCAACTTCCCCTTTAACATTGTCAAACCATGTCCTCTGGGGAAAAAAATCCCCATAAATACAAGTATTCCACAATGTATTTCTTATTTTGATATTTTACTTTTAACCCCTCATCTCAACATTTGCAAATGAAAACCCACCAATTATTTTAATCACCTTCTCCCTTTTTTCTGTCACTGACCTCAGGTAAAATATTTCTTGTAGAAAAATATTAGAATTATAAAAGGCTAATCTTTTATTTTTTATTTTATCTTTAAAATATATTTTATTTATTTTTTATAGAGAGAAAGAGAGAGGGATAGAAAGTCAGAAACATCAATCAGCTGCCTCTTGCACACTCCCTACTGGGGATGTGCCTGCAACGAAGGTACATGTCTTGACTGGAATGGAACCTGGGAACTTTCAGTCTGCAGGCTGATGCTCTATTCACTGAACCAAACCAGTTTCAGCAAGGCTGATCTTTCAGAGATACCCTGAAATCATCTACACTAATAAAAGAGAAACATGCAAATTGACCATCCCTCCACTTCGCTCACCAGCCAATCAGGACCAAGTGTGCAAATTAACCCAACAAAGATGGCAGTTAACTTGCATATTCAGACAGAGCAAAGACTGAAGACAGCATAGAAAGAAGCCAAGAGCTGCATAAGGGAGCAAAGTGGCAGAGAAGGGACGGAGTGAGGCAGCAGAGACAGGAGGGAGGCAGCAGAGAAGGAAGCGAAGCCTTCCTTAGGAGCGAAGCTGCAGGAAGCCCTATTTTTCAAGAGTAGGTCCAAGGAATACCTATTCTTGTAGAAATCTTCCTGCAACAGGCCTCTAGTTTAAAATAAAATTTAAAAAGCTTTTTACAAACACATAGCTACCCTTGTTATTTCTCCAATTTTGTTTTATCTTTGCCACTTTATTGACAATATCCTTTCACTGCATGATCCCAAAAGCTTAATACTGTAAAACATTTTTAGCTCTTATTTCAGTTCTAGTTTTATAATGCTAAAAGCCATTTGAATAGACTTAAAATGTTTTTATTGAAAAACAGTTTCACCATTTGCTCTTTATTTCTTCTAATCTTTCCCAACTCTTCCCATATTATAAATTTTTGAGAATACTATTTATAAAGAGATACCATGCTCAATAAGTTAAATTATGTACAGCTGTAATCTACAATATAAAGATATGTCAGAAACATATTTACTATTTCTTGTTCTTTTTTATACCCAGTAAGAAAATATTCTTGCAATGTTGGTCAGATAATGAAGTTGATAACAAAAACCAATAAATTTATGGTGAAGTAA
The DNA here is from genome assembly GCA_027563665.1 of Antrozous pallidus. Lineage (NCBI taxonomy): Eukaryota > Metazoa > Chordata > Mammalia > Chiroptera > Vespertilionidae > Antrozous > Antrozous pallidus. The sequence continues at coordinate 102,066,144 of CM050514.1, forward strand.
AGTATAAGTAGTTAGTTACCTAGAGGCAAAGATTAGTATCTAAGATACACTAAAACAGCCCGACATCCACAGTGCAATGCAAAACAACTTGGAAACCAGAGATGCTGATAGGATTTATGAGCAGTCCCAGGGATGGCTGAGCCCTATTAGAGAAAGAGCATGGTGTGCTCCTTAAAGATAAAAAGGCAGGACTGGCGACCTTAACATGCAATGAACATTGTGTCCTTTGCAGAACAAGTCCTCTCTCTGCAGCCATTTGAACTGCCAGTTGCAGTAGAGATCCAAAGCCCTGCATTAACAACACAGGAGCATTATTTTTACATCATGATACCTTAAAAACATACAACATGAAATGGTGAAACTCTGGAAACTGTACCAAACTTCTTTTCATAAGGATCAATATAATGTAGCATGATCATTTGTTGTGCGATATTTTAAGAAAAACTAATGTGTTTTCTATCACTAATTTTCTATAAATTTAGCTGAAATTAAATAAATAAAAAAATTCAGTGGGACACAGAAGTAACTTTCCATTCAAACTCTAGATAACAAAAATCAATTAAACTATTTGAATTATTATTTTTAATACAAGAAAGTTCCAGAGATACTTTTGAAATAATTATAGCAAGAAAAGAACTGAAATTAAATAAAATTGACCAAACGTGTCTATTTTGTCAATTCACTTTCACTTATTCTGATGCCATTTAACATTTATTAAAATAATACTTTTAGAAATACCAATGATTTTATTTTATGGTAGTATTATTACACATTTATGGTAAGTGTATGCTTTATAGACAATGAAATCATTCAGGCAGCAACACAGGCCTGTTATGCCTCTGTCCCTTTCTATTTGATCAAATACCTGATAGTTCACGAAACCAAGTTTAACTGATGGCAGAAAATGAGCTGCCTTCAGCAGTTGACACCGAATCATTTTACCGACACCCGAGGAATTCTAGGACAAGGGTAACAACATAAAAGCACCTTTGCTTCATTCCATTTCTCCAGATTGCTATGCCTGTTGTCTCAGAATGAGTACAGATACCAGATGACAGATAAGGGCTTTACAGTTAGTTATGTTTGTAAGACTGGAACTTCCATTCCAACTTTACTGATTTTGTGTTTTGTATTGCACTGACTGCCTAACACAAGATCGTGGAGGATATAGCCCTGTTGCCATATCCACCCATATGCAGAGAAGACGTGTTCTAAAAGTTAATTTTGCCATTGTCGTACCACAAAGGTCAACAATTTAAAGCTGAAGCAGATGAAAGGAAAGTAAATGCCTTGATCATATACATTTCAGGGTAACTTTGTTGCCTCAAGTTCCCTTACTCTCAAATCAAGAGAAAGCATTCAGCTGTTTCTTCAATGCTTAGGAAGACAGCTGAACTCAGCTGTCACCCACACAAATAGAAAAGCAATTTCTCAGGTAATCCTCCCTCAGACTATTCCAAATTGGAAGGTTAAAAATCTGGAAACCCAGGATTTCAAAGAAAGCAACAACTCTGATTCCACTTTGGTAAAAGTCATAAAAATTAAATGTGCCAGGTATTATACAAAGGTGAGTAATTTAATGGAGTGAACAGGATGATTATCTATAACCTCAGATTTGCTAAATGCAGCATTCATCCCAGCATTTGTAACAGAGAAATAACCCTAAGTGATCCCAACATGATGATTTTAAATATCTCCTCTAGATTGATTTCAAATATAATATTTTGTTTCTAACTAATTTACTCATGAATTTGAAAAAGACTGAATGAAAAGGGTTCTATAACAGATTTTTTCTCATCTAACAGTACAGATGTGAACCAACAAATCTGGTCATGCCACTTATTCCTTTCAATTGACTGCTAGTTTCCAGTTGGCTCTGATTTTAAAATTAGAGATCTGAACTCATAAAAAATAGCCCAAGGGCATAGTAAAACCAAACCTAAGAACAGAATGTCTTTGAAAACTTTTTATTTTGAAAAAGAGACAAGTTCAAAATTTTATGTTCACTAGTCCTTTCTAGAAACTACCTATTATTTTCCATTTGAAATTGTTCTTAGGTTACAGAAGTGTTAAACAAAATTTACGTGCTGGAGCTTAGTTAGTTTTGGACAAGGTAGGGTAGTGGACTAGTGTGCCTAAGGAAATGTGGTAATGAATGTATCACAGCTATAACTGGTCAAAAATCCCTGCCAACATAGCAACCTTTTCTATAACTCTGTAAAAAACTCTTGCCATTAAGATTTTCACACTACACGTCTGTGTGGAGTGGTTTAATTAATGTAAATAAATGATGAGCCGGGTCAAAAGTAGGATTGACTTGTTTCATCCAACATTTTTATCATGAAGAGAAGAACCCACAAAATTGTTAGCATTAAAATGTCTAGCCTTGTTGTAAAGTGTTTTTCTTTTCTAATCAGAGAGAAGAAATGGAGATTATTTTGTGATGTAAAACTGTACAATTTATAAGTGGATTGAGGGAGCTTGAGCGATAATTTGAAAACATTTTGGTAGCTTATTAACCTAAAGCATGCAATGGTTAAATCATCATAGAATACCATCTGAACATGAACAAAGTTTATGGGTAAGAAGGCTATAAGTCTTACCAACATTTTCATTAGTTACTGCTCAAAATTTTCCTTCAATAATTGAAGTCATTTCTCCAATAAATGAAAATGATCCTCAAAATTATTTCGCCATGAAAAGTAATGTTTAATTTAGATTAAAATGATAGTCTGACACCAAATTTAATTTAGAGGAAAGCAGTTAGGATGTCTCAAATATGTTTCAATATGATTATACTAGTATCCCTGCGCATGAATCTGTGTGCCAGTGGCTCTCTGTGGGGCCTGGTTGCCTCCTGCCCAGAGGCTCTCCCTGGCCCAGAGGCTCCTCCGCAGCCAGGCGTGGAAGGCTTGCCTCTTCACTGTGGCAACAAAGCAAGCATTCCACTGAGCCACTCACACTGCCTGCTTTCAGGGGCCGCCTCCTCCCCCAGAACTAGAGGAATCTAATGGGGCTGAGAGGACTGGGCATCACCATCTTGTGGCTATGGACACCACTATCTTTGTGAGGGAGTGATGGTTAATTTGCATATTACCCTTTTATTAGATAGGGTCTATGAAGTCTAAAAGAGCAGGTACCCTGGAGACAGAATACCAAGGTTCAATTCCAATCTTTCCACCTCCATGTTGTGAGAACTGACTTAACTGTTCTGAGTCTTTTTCTTTAATCTGCTAAGTGAAGAAAAATCTGTTTTCTCCTACAAGTTGTGAAGATGAACCACACTGACCATACATTGTTGGCATGTAAAAGTTCAAACACTGGTGGTTATATTACTATATTTAATTTTTCTTCACAAAATGGCTATTTATTGCACATACATCTCTGTATCATTTACCATTAGAAAGGGAGCAGTTTTCTAAGAGCATGTTGCTTGGCTGTAACAGAGCTCAGAGGACTGCATCCAATGAAAGAATTTAACATACAGATGGGAGTGAATGAATGGTGAAATAGGGTCTATAATTCCAAGAGAATTTTTGGCAACCTTTAAGGATAAGAAATTGGGAAATATATTTTTAACGAATGAGAAATTCTCTCCAAATTGAAAAAAATAAAATTCAAATCAAATCACAAATCTGATCTTATTTGTGTTTATGTTCTCTAATTCTCACATAAATTCATATGGTATTGGGACAGTACTGAGAAAGACAATTATCTTGTGGTGTTTTTTTATTATTTCTACTCTCAAAACCTATTAGAAAACACACTAAAACTTATAATATATTGTGTCAACTGATTGAAAAAGAAATACTCAAAATATTTGAACAAGTATAAATTAATAATCAGTTAAATAATGTTACATATATATGTGTGCATGCATGTACACACAACACACATACAAATTCTCCAAAAACAGTTCTTTTTACAAAGTTGGTTGAATGAGCACTTGAGTTTCTTGTAAATGGTGCCAGGATTAAATCTTGAAGAAAATTAGAGACATTTGAATGCTTTGTTTTTGCCAATAATTTATTTTAATTTATTGCTACATATTCTCAAAGTATGTGCTACAATTTATTGAAGATCTCCTGGGTTTATTTGCCAAGCACCTGTATATATCACCTCCTCCTTTTTCTGACATTTATGCTTAGAAATTATATTTCTGCACTCATCATTGATTCATGATGGGCCTTTATTTTTGTTGAAAAATATACAGCGAATGTGTATGAGTATTAAAGTCATTTAAATTCTATCAGAAACTTAACTAACATGCCTCAAACTTATAGGATTCTATCACTTCCTCTTTACCATCTAAATGTTCAAGTGTAGAATATTAGCCATTTAGTGAAAAGACTAACTTTTCTTTCTTTACTTGTAAACATTTTTATGATGAAGAAAGCAGGCCCAATTCACATTTGGCAATATCTAATCTTAGGAAACTTTGAGTGCTTCGATCAGAAAAATGCAGAAAATTAATATCAATTATTACATAGTTAGCCTGTAAATCTTAACTAGCATATTTATATTAAAACCCAATTTAGCAATACATTTTAAAGAATGGTAATAAATAAATAAATAAATTCATGAATGAATGAATAGATAAGCCATCCCACACACAGCAAGCTTGAGGAAATTGGGCTACTTTTAAAAAATCAATAATTCTTAGAAAGTAGCCAGAATATTAAAAAAAAAAACACAATAGTTTTCAAGGGATTAACTTTTCTTTTTTAGAAGATTTTTTTAAATCCTCATCGAAGGGTATGTTTTGTTTTTTATTGGTTGGAGAGAGAGAGAGAGAGAGAGAGAGAGGGAGAGAGAGAGAGAGAGAGAGAGAGAGAGAGAGAGAGAGAGAGAGAGAAATTGGTTCACTCTTGCATACATCCCAACCAGAGATTGAACCTGCAGATTTTCCGCACACAGGGTGATGCTACAACCAATCAAACCACCTGGCCAGGGTGTTAAGTGACTAACTTTTGATTAGAAAGCCAAATTTTTTATTTTCTTTGTTATATGTTACATATGGTTGTATATGTATATATATATATAGTCTTCAACTTTTAATCTGTGCTCTGCTCTGCCAAGAAGTCAATAAATATTCAGCAAATAGTAAATAGTAATAATGCTATTTACTTCCTTTTGTCAAATGATACTTCTAAAATTAAAATTATTTATTGCAAGATAAAACTTCCCTCAAGTTTCCTTGAGGGAAACTAAGCAGGTATCTTAGAATTACCACTGACTGACTTAATAAAGCCCATCCATTTACACATTTAGGTACCATTTAGCCAACAAGTCTAAATCCTGTCTTTATATCTCTATCTAATGTAATACATCTATTTGAAGAAACATTCATTTAGAATATACGTTATTTAGAGTGCACATTTTTCACAATATGAAAACTATCAGATAAATTAAAATCACATATGGTATTCTAATATAAATTATTTAAAATCAGCCAAAACTGGTTTGGCTCAGTGGATAGAGTGTCGGCCTGTGGACTAATGGGTCCCAGGTTTGATTCCTGATTCTGGTCAAGGGCATGTACTTTGGTTGCAGGCACATCCTCAATAGGGAGTGTGCAGGAAGCAGCTGATCAATGTTTCTCTGTCATCGATGTTTCCAGCTTTCTGTCCCTCTCCCTTCCTCTCTGTAAAATAAATAAATAAATAAATAAATAAATAAATAAATAAATAAATAAATAGATAAATAGATAATAAATAAATAAATATATTTAAAAATAATTAAAAAATATTTCAAATTAAGTTCTCATTGTAAATACTAACTTGTTAATAATACTTAGAAAAAATGAAAATTATTCTTATTATGAATGTTTGCCTTGAGGTTTGTAAAGTTAAGCTTTCAAAATAGAAGTGAATATGTTTATTGTTTAGGGAGCAGGAGAAGGAAAATATTTTCACATAAAAAGAACCAGAAATTTAAGGATAGTTTCTGGGATTAATATACAATTTTTTGTCAGATTTCTGCCAAATATAATGCCATACATATTCCCCTGTTAAATATGTAGTCTGGTGTGTGTGTGTGTGTGTGTGTGTGTGTGTGTGTGTGTATGTGTGTGTTTGGGGGTAGTAAAAAGATGCATTTTTATAGTAACTCAAGAAATTGATAGAAAAACTTGGAAAATATTTTAACACTTTGATTTATATTTATAGGGAATAATCAAACTATTGAATTTATTTTAATGGATTGCGGTATTTTTCTAATTTAGCAGTTTGGCTGACAACTTACATTTACTGTATTTGGAAATGAATTTAGATTTGATGACATAATTTGGAGAACTAGTCAGCAAGCTTTTTGAATAAGTAACTAAATACAAAACCAAGGGTAAACATGTGCCCAATAAACCTGAGCGTTATGACTTCTGCTTCGCAGACAAGGGTCTTGTGTGAGAGAATCAGCACAACTCAGGTCTTAATGTCATGCTTGGATCATGTTTCAAAAACACCTGTAGAAACCATGTCAAAATGTTAAGAATAAAGAACAATGCCAGTATATTTCATAGTCACATTTACGCAATGTTATATAAATAAAAAAATGAAAATGCATACATGTGAAAAAGCATGAAGTACCTTTCATTTATGCTCAATGCAAGGAGTCCATGCTCTCCATTAACCTGAAAGCATTGGGGTTGGCTTTCTTTTTTCTACTAAAAACAAAATCTTGATGTTTTTAAGGCACATTTTATAGGGGGTCAGATACGTGGTAATTTTCAGTTTAAAGATACTCTGGCAGTCCTCATATGTAAGCATATACATACTAGAATGCAAATAGTCATTTTGGTTTTAAAATATAGTTTCAATCAGTATATAGTCACTCCTTGAACAAATTAGCAGGCCTGAGCAATGTAACCTATCAGGGGGGGAGTGTTTCCAATGCGGGCAGAGTAAAGGAAAGCGTTGAATATTAAGAATGTGCTTAGTTTGTTCGTGGGCGTATGCTCAGCAGTCACTGGCCCAGGGGTCAGAAGGAGGTTGGGGAAGGGGGTGCAGTTCATGTGGGGCTTTACAATCCAATGTGAGCCTCTGAGATTTTAATCCACATAGAATATGAAATCACTGGAGAGGTTTGAGAAAAGAATAAAACAATCTGACACATTTATAGAACCACTCTGGTTATGTATGTGTGCAAACAAACATCTCCCATTTCTCTATTGACTGCTGTCTCAGTGGAGCTGGAACACACACAGCCCCAGGCCTGGGAATGCGTTACTGATCAGGAGACCCCAACATGCAGGCCAGGCACTGTCTGGAACCATGGTCTTCTCTCTTCTTCAGCATCAGCGATGGCCTCACTGGGGATGGTCTAATCCTCTCATTCTCTATATCAAAGTTTCACTCCCAAGAGGAAAAAAACGTAATCATATGAGGTGAAAATATACTTTTATATGTATAAAGCACATTGTATCAGTGCTATTGACATTTCTTTGAGGGAGCACCCTTATTGGGGGCAATAAAAATTTAAAAATGAGGAGCATGCTCTTAGGTATGGTTTGAAGATATGCAGAGGCAGGTGGCATTGTAGTTGCTGAAGAGGCGCTGGCACCAGCATTTGCTGGGAGGAACCCAGAGATGCTATACGTCCTACAAAGCATGGGGTGCTTTCCCACATGAAAAGCTCAAAAATTCACCCAGAATTTGTGTACAAAACTGTCTGTCCTTAATGGCCTGTTGTCCATAGTAATGCTTATTACATGACTTCCTTGTGAGAGGAGGGAAGATTGCACTTTACTTTGTTCAGACATAGTATAGACCAGTGCTTGGCAAACTCAGTCAACAGAGCTGCATACTGACTCACAAGTAGCATGTGGCTTGCAAGCAGCAGTTTGCCGACCCCTGGTATATACGAAAGAGTCTCTTTTTGCGTGGGAGTCAATAATAACTCATACCTGTATCATCTATATTTATTGCTTTCATATTCACAGTGATTTTACATATGTGTGCAAACACAACGCTATTTTATAACCTGAATATTCAATTTATGAAATAGCTTATTATATACTTATTTATTTTATTTTAAAGATAATGAAAAGAGTGTATTAGGGTGTGCTGAACTGAAAGGAAGAAACAGAACAGGAGAGACATCTCTTGTTTCTTCAAATTGCCAAACTTAAACAACTGAAAATTATATATATGTACATATATGTCCTATCTAATGAAAGGGTAATATGCAAATTGACCTGCCTTCGCTACACCCACAAGCCACACCCACAATCCAATCAGAGTGGGTATGCAAATTAACCAACCAAGATGGTGGTTAATTTGCATATCCACACACAAAAGATGGAGTAGAAGGAAGCCAAGCACTGCAGAAGGGAGCAAAGCCTTGGAGAAGTAAGCAAGTGGAGCGAGGGAGAAGGAAGGGAGCAAGGCAGCAGATATGGGAGAGAGCAAGGTAGTGGAGAAGGGAGGGAGCTTTGCTCAGGCCCCAGGAAGCTCTATTCTTGCAGGAATCTTCCTGCAACAGGTCTCTAGTATATATTTAATATGCAAATATATTGAACAACCGAACAACCAGTCCCTATGTTGTGCACTGACCACCAGGGGGCATGCATGAAACATGGTGGGCGTTGGCAGCAGATGGCAGATTGTGGAACATGGTGGGCATCAGCCATAGTGAGATGGTGGAGCAGGTCAGCTGGGGTGCCAGACCAAGGCGGGGTGCTTGTCACTGTCATTGGGTGAGCCTCTAGTGGTTACTGAAAATTCTTTGCTCCTGCACGCCATAGTAATGCCCAGCACTCTCACCTGCTGCCAGTGCCAGCTCTGCTCACACCTGCTGCTGGCATCCAGTGCCAGCCCCAACCGCTCGCTCCTTCAGCAAGTGCAAGCGGTAGCTGCCAGCCCTGATTGCCCCTCAGGGCTTCTCCACCTCCCCTGCTCCCGAGGGGTGATTGGGCCAGCAGCTGCTGCTCCCACCCACTGATGGTTTGGAGCAATTGGGGCCAGTGCCATCAGCATGTGGGAACAGTGGTGAGAGTGGGGCTGCCAACAGGTAGGGGACCAGAAGCTGTGGTGGGAGGGGCCAGGTGGGGGTGCAGAGGATGGGTACAGAGGATGGGCCCCTGTGCCCACTGCATCCTTGCAGCCACAGTTCCTTTCAAGATGCAAGAATTCATGCACTGGGTCTCTAGTTTTACATAAATCTCATTTTAGCACTATCAGATAGAAATTTGGTGATGGATAATTAATAACAATTAAAAGCTAATATTAAAAAGGGAGTAAAATTATTTCTTTTTTAACTATTAAATAACTGCTAGTTGCTAATAATGTATGATTTTTTTAACTCAGTAAGTGCTCATTCTCCACTAGTCCCTGGTATAAAACACTTACTGTATTTTTATTTATTTAACTTTCTCAGTAAACCAAGGTGGTGTTCTCCATTTAACAAGTGACAAATATAAGGCACTGAGAGGTTAGGTATCATAGTACAAAGATACAAAGTGGTAGAGCCAGGGTTTAAAAAGAGAGTTCTTGGTTCAAGTTTTGTCATTTTAATTTGGCTGGTGATCGGCTTCCATAGTCTCTGAATATTTGCGTTTATTGACTGTTCAAGTACACAATAACCCAGGCTTACTAACTGATGAGTCATGATTAAGTAGTCTGACAATTGATTGCTTGTTCATTGTTTGGTTACTTATTTTCAATTTAAGCTTAAAATTGTTAATTTTGTTTCTTGAGTAAGTGAACATCTTTGTTTCTATTAGGATATGTCTGATCACTTATTAAAGTAATTTATTTGTGGATCTTTCTTATCTAATGTGCAGGTCCCCTTCAGATGTTTCTCCAGAAGTAAAGTACCCTGAAAATATTTACTAAGACAACAAACGGCAAAATGTTTACCATCTGTAAAAAAAGTATTGATCATTGGGAAAGGTGGCTCATGAATGTGTCTAGCATCCAAAGTGCAAATTTAGCCATAATCTTTGGAGTTAAACTAATAATTATACCAGACACAATGAATATATATATATATGTGTGTATATATATATATATATATATATACACTTTAAGACTTCCAAAATGCTCCTATAATTGTATACACTAGATGTATTCTTATACAATAAATTTGAATAAATTACTACTAGTATTTCATTAGATAATTTTTTAGTTATAGATGTATTTTCCCTCTTTGGTAATTTATTACTATTTTTAATAAATGACAGAAGAAACTAATAATGTCCAGTGATAGAGGGTTGATAAAATAAATTCGAATATAATTCTGAAATAGAATCCTACAGAAAATAAAGAGATATTTAATAAGGTTTCTTTTTTTCTTAATAATGTCAAAAAGTCATGTTATGGTGATATGTGAAAATTTGTTTAGTGTAATATCCATTATATAAATAAAAATATTTTCAGGTATTTCTGCATATGAATTTTTGTCAGCCCTTTAATATAAAGCTAATATTTTAGAACCAATATGTGCTTATTTTTAAATTCTCCTTCATTTCTCCCCAAATTTAATTGAATAGAATTTGCATTATATTCTGTTTTAGATATTGTTCTTTTGTCCTCTGTGTTAGGTTTATGGATTTTAAAATACCATGTTTTTAAACTACAATTTCTCTTCCCCCTATAGTCTTTATTTCCCTCTTGTTTAAAATATTGCCTTATCTCCAATAATTTCCTTTACTACAATGCCTTCTGTGCACTTGTTTTCTTATCAAATATAGATACAGATTTTATAGATTTTCCAAGTTTGCCAATTGTATTATCTCATCTTTCTGGTTCCTCTCATCTCTCACCATTGACATATCCAATCCTCTGGGACATTTACTGCAAGTAAAATGACCCTGGGTGATTTTATTGCAGCCTTTGACCATCATGTCAAAGTCAACTCAAATAGTATTTCTAAATAATGTTAAAAATGTTTATCCTTTATCTTTAGTCAGAAGAGGGGAGAAGACAGAAGATAAACATCATTTGAACCTGTCTTGTACCCAAAAGTGCCATTATGGATCATCCCACCTAATAAAGAGGGAATAAGCTAATTGACCCTCAGGCCATCACAAAGATGGTGGCACCCATAGCCAATAAAGAGGGAATATGCTAATTGACTATCCACCTTCAAAGATGGTGGCACCCACAGCCAATAAGAAGGGAATATGCTAATTGACTCTCCACTTTCAAAGATGGCAGCGCCCAGTCCCCTCAGCTCCACTGGGGCAGCAGGCATGTGGCAACGCTGGGCACCTACCTCTACAGTCCCCTGGTCCCCAGCCACCCAGGGGGTGCAGTCAAGCCTCAGATGACAGCTGCCCAGACAACGAGGGCTGCCCAAGGCTTAGGTAACCAGGGCTGGCAGAGGCTTGTGCCGTCAGCAGTAGCAGCAGCAGAGGTGTGATTGGGTGTCGCATTCACTTGATTGCCAGGTTCCTCACACCCCTGAGGGCTCCCAGACTGTGAGAGGGGGTAGGATGGGCTGAGGGATGCCCCTCTCCAGTGCATGAATTTTCATGCACCAGGCCTCTGTTATAACATTTCAGAGTTATTATAACTTCGCAGATGGAAATGTTTGACTAAACAGACTAAATGTTTTGAACTACATAGACTAAAATTTTGAACTACACTATTAATCCATTGAATTATTATGCAAAATGATTTTTATCTATTAAACCAGAATGATTCAGTTCTTCTGAAGATTTGAAATTCTAATAAATTTTTAAGAAGATTGAGTTTATTTTACGGCAACTCTTTGTAATAAATAATTGATTCCAGTTTAAGACCTATAATAAAATGTTCTCTCTTTAGATAAAAGGTTGGTGCAACAACACTACCTTGGAATGGTATTGTGTATATTTATATAATGAATTGAAAAGCAAAATCTCTTATTTTTATATTCATTAATTGCTTAATTTTTATTCAAACTTGCCATATCCAGAATATAACTTTTATCTAGAGAAGTTAAAATCTTGTTCATTTTTCCTTTTAATAGTCATGTATAATCACATATAATAGCAGCCATGGGTAATGTAAAAACTATTTCAAAATTATTTTAATCTGCCAAAATATTAATGTTGATATAATTCTTTGTTTTCTTAAAGCATCGGTAATGTTTACTTTGTACATTACAGTTCATAAAGAGCTGTGATCATAGGTAATCTATTTGTCAACATAATAATCATATGGATATGTATAATTACCTTCCCCATTTTCATAGAGGTAACTGAACTATTAAGGTTTAAATGACTTGTCTATAATAACCCACAGACAGAGAAAATAGTGCCTTGCAGTCCTGGGAAATGGCTGAGAGTAGGGTGAAGGGGGTCAATTGGGGGGAAAGGGAACATCTGTAATACTTTCCACAAATTATTTTAAAAATACATTTTTATTGATTTCAGAGAGAGTGGGAGGGGGAGAGAGAGAGTGAAATATCAATAATGAAAGATAATCATTTATTGTCTGCTTCCTTTATGCCCCCTGGTGGGGATCAAGCCCCAATCCAGGCATGTGCCCTGACTGGAAATCGAACACAGGACCTCTTGGTCCATGGGAGGACACTCAATTTACTGAGCCACACAAATCAAGATGAAGACAATTTTTTTAAAAAATGGAGTTATCAGGGGAGTAAAAAACACACAGGAAAAGTCATTTAAAAATAAATTTTAAAACTGTTCTCTTGAATAAAAATTTTGTGAATCATAACAGAATTATGGATGTCCTCTGATCATTCACTTCAACCTCAATGTGTCCACCCTTTAAAAGTCATGGTAGCTTCCTGATCCTGACAGGGTAATACAGTGTTCAGAGCAGACAATTACAGTGCGCGCAAACACTCTTCAGCCATGAATGGTTTCAGTGAGATGATGCTACCCTCTGAAAAATACAAATATTATTAGGCTCAGTGATATTTAGTCATGCGTCTGTATTTATTATCAAAAATATTTTAAACTTAAGTATAAATAAATCATTAAACCCTTTAAACTAGACATTATGTAAGGTTAGTACAATCACTTAAAAAACAAATTCAGTCATAGAAATTTATGATTGAATTTAATACATTATTTTATTACTTAATACATATATATATATACAATTTCTCTTTTCAAAGCGCAAAGCCCTGGTAATGTCAGTTATAATATTCACCTGTGTCTATACATTTCATTGAATAGTAAATGTCCTACAGGATCAAGATTCTGTTCTAAAAGTACTATTATATCCACTGCAAATATATATTTGATTATGGAGATAAATTAAATTATCTACTATTTTCTAATAATTATTCCAAATGAACAAATTACTACTTTAAGTCACTTGATTTCTGTTTCTTCATTCATAAAATAAAGAGCTTATACTACTTGTTGACTGTTTAGATCTCCTTCAGCCTAACATTTTTATGTATTTATGGCCTTATCAAATAAACATTCAACAAAATTTATGAACTGTTAATGTGAAAATGATTGTCAAGTTATTGTCTTTAAAATGGTTCTCCTTCATGAAACATTAGCATGTAAAAGAATGTTTCAGATTATTAGCTGAAGTATAGGTAAGATTTCAAATTACAATGTTAATTTTTTTAAAGAACTTATACATTAATCTGTCCAAAGATTAATAAATGTGTATATAATAGAAGAAATGAACAACATTGTTAATACAATAGCATAAAGAAGCACTAGGTGGAGATGGGGGGGGGGGCTATTTGTATTGTTCACTGATTTCCATGGTCTAAATATTCCCACCTTGGCCAATTTCCAACTATCTACATAATATCAATCTGTTTACAAAATTACTGTATAACAATAATATGTAGGATGCTTGTGTATGCTGCCTTCAATATTTGTTTGGGACAGACAGATAAGCTTTCTCCATGGTCTTTATACTACATACTAGAGACCCAGTGCACAAAAATCATGCACTTGTTGGGGGGGTGGTGTCACTGCACCTTCTCTCAGTCCAGGAGACCTCAGGAAATGTTGGGCCTAAGTTGGCAGTCAGACATGCTTAACACTGCCACAGAGGCGGGAAAGGCTTACGCCACTGCCACTGTGCTTGCCAGCTGTGGACCCAGCTTCTGGTTGAGCAGCGCTCCCCCTGTGGGAGTGCACAGACCACTAGGGGGAGGCTCCTGCATTGAGCATCTGCTCCCTGGTGGACAGTGCACCTAACAGCAACTGATTGTTCTGCTATTTGGTCAATTTGCATATTAGCCTTTTATTATATAGGACTAGAGGCCTGGTGCATGAAATTTGTGCACAGGGTGGGGATGCCCTCACCCAGCCTGCACCCTCCCTAATCTGGAACCACTGGCTCCTAACTGCTCACCTCTGTCTTCCTGATTGCCCCTAACTGCCCCCCCCCCTGCTGTCCTGGTCACCTTAACTGCCCTGCCCACCAAAATGGTCACCCCTAAATGCACCGCCTGCAAGCCTGGTTGCTGCTCACTGCACTGCCTGCCAGTGTGGTTGTCTCCAACTCCCCTCCCCCACCAGCCTGGTCACCCCTCACTGCCCCCCATGCCAGTGTGATCATCCCCAACTGCACTCCCTGTGGGCCTGGTAGCCCCATTCAGCCTGCTGCTCAGTCATTTGGTCACCCCTCACTAACCCCTCTGCCAGCTTGGTCACCCCATGCAGCCTGCTGCTCTGTTGTTTGGTTGCCCCTCACTAATCCCCCTGCTGGACTGGTCACCCCATGCAGCCTGTTTGGTCATCTGTTCGGTTGTTTCAGATGCAATGGTCACTTTGCATTTTTTATATATAGACTAGTGGCCTGGTGCACGGAATTCGTGCATGCAAAGGGGGGGGGTGTCTCTCAGCATGGCCTGCATCCTCTCCAATCTGAGACCCCTGAGGGATCAGGCCTAAACTCGCAGTTGGACAACCCCCTCACAATCTGCTTCTAACTGCTCACCTGCCTGACTGCTTGGTTACTGCTAACCACTCCGACTGCTGGCCTGATTGCCTCAACTGGTCCCCTCTGCCCCCCCCCACCAGCCTGATCACCTTCAACTGCCCTCCCCTCCTGGCCTGATCAGCCCTAATGGCCTCTGCCTTGGCCCCGCCACTATGGCTTTGCCCTCTGGGGCTGGGCTGCGATTGGGGACCCCCAGGGCCTGTGGCTAGTGCCGACCTGGCTGGCCTTTCCTGAGGGCTGCTGGATAGCCCACTGGGGCTGGGGCTGGGCTGTGATCTTAGACCCCTGGGGCTGCAGAGAAGTGCCATGGTGGCCAGCCTTTGCTATGGGCCAAAGGGGATGTAGGGGTGGGGACCAGATCACCTGCTGAGGCTAGGACTGGGATGCAATCTGGGACCTCCTGCACCCGTGGCACCTGGTCCGTCCCTCCACAGGGCCCCAGCCTGGAGATCAGACTCCGTGCTGCCACTCCCACCTGGCTCATGGTGCCTGGCCCGTCCGTCCGTGGGGCCCCAGCCTGGGGAGAGGCCGCCGGGCTTCCGCTCCCGCCCAACCCGTGGTGCCCGGCCCATCCCTCCATGGGACCCTGCCCCTTGTGCCACTTTTCCCTGCCCCCACTCCTGATTGGCTGGTAGTGTAGCAAATGTATGGTCAAATTTGCATATTACTCTTTTATTAGATAGGATAATTTTTCCCATTTATTTTTTAGAGAGTGGAAGAGAAAGGAAAATGCAGAGAGCAATATTGATGTGAGGGAAACACATTTATTGCTTGCCTCTTGCACAAGCCTGACTAGGACCCAGGCCAGAGAGGAGCCTGCAATGGAGGTACCTGACCTGACTGGAATTGAACTCAAGATCATTCAGTCTGCAGGCCTACACTCTATCCATTGAACCAAACCAGCTATGGCCTACATATAAGATTTGACAATAAAATAAGAATCTTAAAAAAAAAGAATAAAGATTATGTTACCCTGATATGTATACCCATTAAATTTTATAGTATTATTTTTTTTCTATAAAAGAGAATTCTCTTAGTTTTTTCATTTTGAAGTATACACAAGTTGTCCTAACTTGTGAATAAGATTATTTAAATGCTCTTACCCGGTCCCAATTTACTATTAGGTTGAACTATAAGAAACTGTTTATATGCAACTAACCTTAATTTTAAAAGACTATTTCCTACTAGAGCTCCAGTGCATGAAATTTCTGCATTTGGCAGAGGGGAGTCATCCCTAGTCCAGCCTGCACCCTCTTATCTGGGACCCCTTGGGGATGTCCAACGGCTGGTTTATGCTGGATCCCACAGGGACAGGCAGTCAGACATCCTCTTACAATCCAGGACCACTGGCTCCCAACTGCTCACCTGACTTCTTGGCTCATTGCTCCTAACTGCTTCTACCTGCCAGCCTGATCACCCCTAACCACTCCCTTACCAGCCTGATTGATGCCTAACTGCTCCCCTGATGGCCCAATCTCCCCGAACTGCACTCCTATACAGTCCTGGTTGCCCCCAACTGCCTTCCCCTGCAGTCCTGTTCCCCCAACTGTCCTCCCCTGCTGGCCTGGTCACCCCTAACTGCTCTTCCCTGCTGGCCTGATTGCCGAAAACTGCCCTCCCCTGTTTGCCATCTTGTGGCAACCATCTGTGATCACATGGGGGCAGTCATCTTATACAAGGACATGACAGTCAATTTGCATATTACCTCTTTATTATATAGGACAGTTCAAGCTAATTCATGTACAAGTGCCTAGTTGATAACCCCTAAAGCCAGTCTGTGAACATGTACATTCATGTAAATTATGAAAAAGTATATATTTGTATAATTTTGTATATATACACATTCGAGATAAAAATATATTTTATTGATTTTTCACAGAGAGGAAGAGAGAGGGATAGAAAGTCAGAAACATCGATGAGAGAGAAACATCGATCAGCTGCCTCTTGCACACCCTCTGCTGGGGATATGCCCACAGCCACTGTACATGCCCTTGACCGGAATCGAACCTGGGACCGTTCAGTCCGCAGGCCGACGCTCTATCCAGAGCCAAACCGGCTTCAGCTGTATATGTACACATTCATGTCTTTATATACATGTATATTGTTGCATTTGAATTATACAATAGCCCTTTAAGACAGGCAGAAATGTACATTATCTCTTTTCAATGACTGATGTGTAGTATTTTATCAGTCTGCTAGCACTGATCCTGTAGGAATTATTGTAGAAAAGAATCCTATATAATGAAAGGCTAATGTGCAAATAGACTGAATGTCAGAATGATCAGTCGCTATGATGTGCACTGACCACCAGGGGGAAGATGTTCAACATGGAGCTGCCTCCTGGTGGTCCGTGTGCTCCTTCAGGGGGAGTGCCAATCAGCCAGAGCCCTGAGCTGGGCTCACAGCTGGTGAGCACAGCGGCAGTGGTGAGAGCCTCTCCTGCCTCTGCAGCAGCACTAAGAATGTCTGACTGACAGCATAGGCCTGCTCCCCACAAGAGATCCCGACTGCAAGAGGGTGCAGGCTCGCTGAGGGATCCCACCCCCTCCAAAGCACACAAATTCCATCTACGGGGCCTCTAGTTACTATATATATTCTTTATTATCTCATCTAAAACCTCTGTACATAACCTGTCTTGAAATCTAACACAGCTTAGGAGGGATATAAACAAATAAAAAATAATTAATGAGGCTGTTGGACTTTTTGTTATAGGAAACTGAAAGAATGGAAATCACTATGAAGGGGAATAACTATACTAGACTTATTTTTAGGAAGATCATTGTAGTAGCCAAATGGATAATGTAATTATCAGAAACAATGATCTTTACAGTGACTTTTGATAGAATCCAGAAAGAAAACAAAATGTAACCTACACTGATGTGCACTGACCACCAGGGCCAGACACTCAGACTGGTAAGTTATCTTCCTGCTGGGGTCTGTTCGATCAGGACTGAGCCCTTCCACAGTCCCTCCCCAGCTGGCCAATCTCCCGCAAATCCCCCTGGTCCTGATCTTGCACATGTGGGGTCCCTCGGCCTGTCATGCACTCTCTTGCAATCCTGACCCCTTGGAGGATGTCAGAGAGCCAGCTTTAGCCTGATTCCACAGGCCAGGCTAAGGGACCCCACTGGTGCCCAAATTCGTGCACCAGGCCTCTAGTAAGAATGGAAGAAGCCTTTGAGAATTTCAATGGTGTAGATAGAAATAAAATTTCCAAATATAAGAAATTCATGGTTAAGTTAATTGCAGGGAAATTTAATGAGTTCTTGTTTTTGATCCCATACATTAAAATAAAACTATATAGCATGCAGTTTGAAATTAAGTTTGTACCTCTAGAGTTAGGAAAATTCTAGAAATATATATGAGAGTCCCTCACATAATGGGAATGGTAGCTAGCTTTGAGATAAATGACACCATTAAAATTAGGTACACAGAGAAGAAATTAATGGTCTAATATATAAAGATACAGGGATAGTGAAGTTCACAGAAACCAAAGTTGAGAGAGTTTCAAAAGATGAGAGAATCTGGCCCTGGCCGGTTTGCTCAGTGGACAGAGCTCCAGCCTGCAGACTGAAGAGTCCCAGGCTCTGTTCCAGTTAGGGACACATGCTTGGGTTGCAGGCTCAATCACCGGTGGGGGTTGCAGGAAGCAGACAATTAAAAATTATCTCTCATGTTTCTTTTTATTTCTGTTTCCCTTTCTCTGTGAAATCAATAAAAATATATATTAAAAAAGGATGAGAAAATTTGAAGAAGCACAGAGAGGTGAAGTATGAGGAGGGTTGGTATAGAATAATTACTAAACATGTGCCATTGAATTTGTCATTTAATTAGTCAGTAGTGATTTTTGTGAAGGCAGTTTCACTTGAATGACACAGAAGAAGCCAGATTTTAACAGGATGACAACAGACTGAGGACTCAAAAAGTACTCATAAACATAATAATAGCCCAATGTTTAGCTTTTACTATATGCTCGTTTTTATTCTAAGCACTGTACATAGGTATTCCCATGTAATTCTCAAACTGTCCTGATGTAAGAGATATTATTATAAATCCTCAGTTTTTCAGAGGCGAAGCTGAAGCAGAAAGTGTTTGAACAACATGCCAAGATCACTACTAGTACATAGTAGAACCTAGATTCAAGCCACACAATCTATTTAGAGCTTATTTTTCTAACCACTGAGTGCTAGCAATTTTCTCATCGAATCATAGTAACCAACACATAACCATTAAGACACTGTGCCCACATTTCTCACCATCCCTTTCAGTTAGAGTGAGAATGTCTTCAAAAGTGATTATGAAAATTCATTTTCCCAACTCCCATGTACCCCTCAAAGTATAGAAACTATAGTGACTTCTATAAAACTAGATAGGTATTCCTCAATTTCAACTCTTCTCTGTCAGGTTAGCTCAAGGGCATTGGAAAGACATATTTATTCTCCCTATGACCAGATGATATATGGACAAGTTTGGAAGACAGGCCCAACATAGTAGTAACTTGAGGATTCTTGAACAGAGAAGAAAGGCCTAGAGTGATTTGTCATAGGTGGACAGTGAATGGGTGGGGAAGGAGAAACAGTCCACTTAGGAGTGGAACAGATTATGTTTCAAAGGGAAAGGAAGAGACTTTCAGATTTTACCTGATGCTGACAGCTGCCCATGATTTGTGACCTTGGGCAAGTCATTTAATTTTTCTGTCTCAATTTTCTTGTTTGTAAAATGAGAAGTTTGAGCCAAGTGATCTCTAATGTGTCTTCCAGTTGTAACTTAAAAAAAATAATTCTAAATATTTATTTAGGTTGTTTCATTATTTTGTTTAATGATATACTATCTGTGTTTACAGAAAACAAAGGCCCTTTTGTTGCTTGAGGGCAAAACCACATGAAAATATTAATTGAAATGTGTAATGTGTCCTAGGATTTTGGATTTTATATGTAATATTTTATTTAGTTGTGCAGTAGAAGTGTATTTTCACATTTAATAATCAGAAATATCATTGTTTCTTATAAAACAACTATAGGCCTGGAGCATGAAATTCGTGCACGGGGATATGAGTCCCTCAGTCCAACCTGCACCCTCTCCAATCTGGGACCCTTTGAGGAATGTCTGACTGCCCTCTCACAATCCAGGATTGCTGGCTCCCAACTGCTCACCTGCCTGCCTTCCTGATTACCCCTAACTGCTTTCTCCTGCCAGCCTGATCACCCCCTAACCACTCCCCTGCCAGCCTGATTGATGCCTAACTGCTTCCCTGCCAGCCTGTTTGCCCCTAACTGCCCTCCCCTGAAGGCCTTGTACCCCCCAACTTTCCTTCCCTGCAGGCACAGTCACCCCCAACTTCTCTCCTCTGCTGGCCTGGTCACCTCTAACTGCCTTCCCCTACAGGCTTGTTTGCCCCCAACTTCTGGCCTGGTCCCTTCCAACTGCCCTCCCCTGCTGGCCATCTTGTGGTGGCCATCTTGTGTCCACATGGAGGCAGCCATCTTGTGTGTTGGAGTGATGGTCAATTTGCATATTAGTCTTTTATTAGATAGGATACCACCCACTTTTAGAGTATTGTTCTTCCTGAAGTTCAAACCTGTTCAAATAATCGCATGCATAAAGCCTATATGTCATTCCTATCATTCTTTCTTTAAAGTCTTTCTCTTGGAGTGCTATCAAGAGAAGTTTATAAGCATGACAGATTTATCTGACCTTGTAATTATATGACTTATAGCATTCTCTCTAAAACTGGTAATTATTTTTATTAAAAGTCACTTGTTATTCAAGCCTTATTCTTCCAGTAAAACACTTATACAAAAAATGTTTTCATTTAAGAAAATCTGTTTGTCCATCTGACTGTGGCAAAGCAGTGAGGGACAGATTAGGTTACCCATTTTGAGTATTGGTAGGGCTATGCCAGGAGGTTTGCATGTTCACCCTGAAGTTGCTTTCCTGACACTTGCTCAGGATCAAATCCTTGAGTGATAAATAATAAATGGGCCACTTTCTTTGGCTTTACTTTGATTTTCCCATTTCCAAGAGATTTCTGGACAAAAGAAATCAGGGCTTCTGGTTCAGGGCTCTTGACTGCTTTGTGGTGATTCATCCTTAAAATAGGACACACCTGCAGATCAGGACACACCATGTGGGGATGCTTAAAACTTTGGATATAACCCAGTTGGTGTGTTTCAGTGGTTAAGCATTGACCTATGAACCAGAAAATCATGGTTCGATTCCTAGTCAGGGCATATGCCCTGGTTGCAGGCTCGATCCCCAGAGTGGAATGTGCAGGACACAACTGATCAATGATTCTCTCATCATTGATATTTTTCTCTCTATCCCCCTTTCTCTTTCTTTCTGAAATCAATAAAAATAGATTTTTTTAAAAATTGTATACTGATTAAGGGAAAAACTGATACTTATTAATTTGCCTATGGAAACCACAGTTTTATTTAATATTAATTTATCTTTCATCCTGTCATAACAAATTTGTTTAATCCAAGCTGATGAAACTCTTTGAAATAAGTTTTTAAGTATACAAAAGCAATTATAATAATTCTTAGTGATTCTCACTTATATTTTACTAGTAGCCCTGTGCATGAATCCATGTGCTAGTAGCTCGCCAGTAGCTCACTGCTACCCTCCAGTAGTCTCCATCCACTGCCCTGCCATCCTGTAGCACCCCCTCCCCCTACCCCATATTACCTCATCATAGCTTGCTGCCCTGCCCCCTTCTGTAGCTGCCCACCACCCATCTGTAGCTTGCTGCCGCACCCTCCTGCTGATCTGTGATCCAGTCATTAGGCAATCAGTTGTTACACTTCACGGCATAACGACAATTTGCATATTGTATCTTTATTATATAGGATGGCTATAAATATATATATATATATATATATATATATATATATATATATATATTACTATACGGCCAACAAATACATTGTCTCTCACTTTATAATTGGACTAGGAGCCTCCAGTTGCTGAATCATCATGGTTTGTACTATTTATTACCCTGCAAAAGAAATTTTACTTGACCTAAAAAAATAACGATAACATGTATAGAGTTGTGTGGGTCCTATGCAAACACCAACATAGGACCTATATCAGTGTCTGCTAGTGCTATTTTTAATCATTTATTTAAGACTATGCTGCGCTGTTAAACCAGTGTATTAGGGGTATTGTTAAAGCATTCTTCCCCCTTCTCCATCTTTGAATATGTCCTATTTCAGATCTTCACAACACAGCTATCCAGCTATCACCCTCGCATTCACTCTCTGAACTTTTACACTAAACCCAAAGTATTGCTTTGTGAGTAGGGTAAACACATACTGAAATATTGTCCATTATTCCTACTGCATTTTCCTCTTGGGTTTGATTTCCCCTGTTCACACTCTCTTCTCTCTTATTCCTCAGATATGCACACGCCAATATATACACTCACCTACTCATTAAAAATGAAAACTAATCAGTAATAATTAAGTTAATTTTGCCATTGACAAATCTACTAACCTATATCCAAATAGATATGAAAATTGTATTATAATTTACCCATATTTTCTGCCTTCCTTTTAGTGTACAAGTACCATTTTTTCATTAAAATTATTGCTTTAGCCTACTATAGCTCTAGACTGAGCGTCTCACACCTAAATGAGATAGATTTCCTGCTATATTTTTCTTTTTGCCATCATTAATATCTCTATTTCATATATACCATTCTTTTCATGCTCTAGGATCCTCCAACATTTAAAAAAATCCTGTAGAATTATGTCTCCTTCCATTCTGCCCTTTTCAGCAAAATTTTTAAGATTTGTTCTGCTTCCCTAGCTCCTCCATATTACAATCACTCCTCATCATATTCTGGTTGGCTCCCACATTAAGGACTCCATGGAAACTCTCTTACTAAGACATCCATCTACGCATTGTCAAAAACAATAGTCACTACTTCCTTCTCGTCTGCCCCATGCTTCTTCGCATCATTCTACAGTTGTTCACCCCACAAAATATATACTATTCTTGGCTTCTAGGACATCACACACACCTAGTTCTTTCTCCTACGTCCCCAGCTACTCTCTTTTAGTTTCCTTTTAATATTTCTTCTCCTTCTCCTGGTCTCTAATTATTAGAGTGACCCCTGGATTTGGAACTTGTTTTCTCTTGTCTATAATCTTTCTTTAAATGGTCTCTTATTGTCACTTGCTTATAAATATTATTTTATGTGTAACTCTAAATTTTATAACTCTAAGTCTCTCCCTTCTTTCCATCTTCCCTTTCTTTTTTCTTCCATCATTCCTTTTTTGTTTGTTTTCTTGAGCTCCAAAATCTTTTTATTAATTCTTTATTGTTTAAAGTATGACATAGAGTATTACATGTCTTTTTTCCCCACTAACTCCCCCCCCCATACTCCAGCACATGATCCCACCCCCTAGTGGCTGTGTATGTTTATATTCACGAATACAAGTCCTTTGGTTGATCTCTTATCCACCCCCATCCTCCCCTCCCTTCTCTCTGAAGTTTGATGGTCTGTTTGATGCTTCTCTGTCTCATCAGTTTATGTTGTTCATTATATTCCACAAATGAGTGATATCATCTGATATTATGTAATATTTTTCTTTCTCCTACTGGCTAATTTTGCTACACATAATGCTCTCCAGTTATACCCACACTGATGCCAATAATAAGTGTTATTTCTTTTTCGTAGCAGTATAGTATTCCATGTGTACATGTACCATAGTTTTCTAATCCACTCTTCTGCTGATGGGGGCTTAGGCTGTTTCCAAATTTTAGCTATTGTGAATTGTGCTGCTATGAACATAGGAGTGCAAATGTCCTATCTTATTGGTGTTTCTGATTTCTTGGGATATAGTCCTAGAAGTGGGATTACTGGGTTAAATGGGTGAAGATATGGTGAAAAAGAAATCCTGTGTACTGCTGGTGAGAATGCAGAATGGTACAGCCACTGTGGAGAACAGTATGGAATTTCCAAAATCTCTTAAATAGTAGTCTGAACATAATCTTTTTTGCTTGTTAGAGAACCATTGCTTTCACTAAAAGATGAAGACCTTAAATACAAGTATAAAAAGTTACTGTTACTATTATTTTTCATTTTCTGGATTACTTATGTTTGCATTATTTGCATTATCATTAATCACTGGTTTCTGTGCCGGGATCTTTTCATGCCCTTGCTCATGTCATGAACTCTAATTTAGTTAAAACCAAATGGGATAATCTCAAATTTCCTTCCATGGTGCATCTAAACTATAAAATAGTTCATAATATGCTAAAAGCAAGTAGATGAAGGAGGGCACCATCACCCCATCTGCATTGCAAAATTACTACTCTGTTTTTCTCAAAAAATGTACTTTTTCATATGTGACAAGTGGCCATTATGACACATGGCTGGCTGAAGGAGTTGGTGTAAATATGTGCAGTAAGAGCAAAGCTTAATTTTTCTTATCTTTTTATATACAATAAAGAATGAATGGAATACTATGCTGTTGTAGAAAAGAAGGAATTCTTACCATCTGCAACAGCATGGATGGAGCTGGAGATCATTATGCTAAGTGAAATAAGCCAGTCAGAGAAAGAGAAATATCACATGATCTCACTCATTTATGGAATATAATGAACATTATAAACTGATGAACAAAAATAGATACAGAGACAAAGAAGCATTGAATAGACAGTCAAGCTACAGTGGGAAGGCAAGGAAGGGTTCAGGGGTGGGGGGCGTTAAGAGGTCAGTCTGCATTCCCACCAGCAGTGTAAGAGGGTTCCTTTTTCTCCTCATCCTTGCCAGCACTTGTCATTTGTTGATTTGTTGATGACAGACATTCTGACAGGTGTGAAATGATACCTCATTGTTGTTTTGATTTGCATCTCTGAGATGATTAGTGACTTTGAGCATGTTTTCATATGTCTCTCAGCCTTCTGTATGTCCTCTTTCTAAAAGTGTCTATTTTAGGTCCTTTGCCCATTTTTTTAATTGGATTTTTTATTTTCTTTTTGTTAAGTTGTATGATTTCCCTGTAAATGTTGGAGATTAAACCCTTATCAGAGATAACATTGGCAAGTCTGTTCTCCCATGCAGGGGGCTCTCTTGCTGTTTTGTTGATGGCTCCTTTTGCTGTGCAGAAGCTTTTTATTTTGATGGAGTCCCATTTGTTTATTTTCTCCTTAGTTTCCATTGCCCTAGGAATTGTGTGGGTAAAGATATTGCTATGACAAATGTCTGCTATTTTTCAGGGCAACAGGTATATTGAGGACCAGTATAGCTATTATTCCACAATCTTGAATTACTTTCAAAAGACTCTCAGAAGCAAGAAATCCACATCGGATTTAATATCATGCCCTGTTCAATGTTCGTACAAATATATGATTTAATGTTTAATTTGTAAAGAGCACTTGAGTTGTTCTCTGTAGCTGTATATCATGGAAACTGACTCATTTGTGCACTTGAAGATTTGTATTTCTAGACACTCTATCTGTTGATATTTTCTGTTTCTTTACTAGTATATTTTATATATGTTTCTTTTTTCCTTCTAAGTGTGATTCTGCCAGTTAAGTCATTTTTTATATTCCATGTTCTGCCAGGTAGCAACAGATTTATAGGGACCATGGGAGATTCTTTCTCTTACAGAAGTCTATCATTCAGCCCAGGGGTGTTTCATCAGAAGTTACAGTTTCACAAATGCTTATTGCACTAGAGTCTCGGGTTCCACATATCTACCCCGCAAGCTGGATGTCGCCTTTTGGATTAGCTGGTACTGTGGAAAGATAACTCATGAAGGCATAGAAAGATTCTGTTCAGCAGTATAATATTACAGTGATAATACTGATTTATTTTTTCAATCTTATTTAGCAAGAATTTATCTTCATCAACATACCAGTTCCTATGCTCTTTAGCTGCTGGCGCCATAGTCATAAACTTCTTGCATTTGCAGCCCTAAAAAAAGCAATTTCTAAATATTTGGGACAATACTTAAACAGAGATGACAAAGGACCCAGGATTAGATACATACAGAAAGCTTTGAAACCATCTAATATTGGCAAAGTAAGCATTTGGTTTCTTTTTATTTCCAACTCACTTTCAAGTCCCAAAATTTAAGAAACACAAACGTTCAAAGTCTTAGAGTAAAAATTATTCTCAGTGGTAGCAGGGATGAGTCTTTCTGATAACATGACTTGAGGCAAGCAAACCTTTTTGTAGCACACTTCATTTTACAGTAGTTAACTTTAGTTTTCCGAACAGCATTATTGTAAATCTTCCAGGATCATCAAAAGGAAAATATTCTATCAGTGACATTTCCTACAACAGTTTCTGTTTCACTGTCCCTATGTTAAAAACAAGAGAATATGCTGGATTTTCCATACTGGACAGTTTCCTAAGTAATGACTGAGCCTTATGCCTTCTCTTCCTAAGTAGGAATATTATGAGACTATCTTATTCTTAATTTAATAGATTCTAGTGCTTACTTTCATGAAGTCATGAATCTATCCATAGATAATTAAAATAATTGTGTTTAACTTTCCATAACCAAAACATAAATATAGCTTCATGTCAGATTTGGGTCTTAATATTATATTTGACTTGCTAAAACTCATTAGGCAAGTAAGCATTAAAAGGAAGCATTTAGCCCTGACCAAGGTTCTCAATCGTTGTTAGAGCATTGACTGCAGATTTGATTCCCATTCATGGGCAGGCATCTGGGTTGTGCAGTACATAACCAGTTGATGTGTCTTTCTCACATCGCTGCTTCTCTCTCTCTCCCCTACTGCCACCTCCCTTTCACTTTCTCTAAAAAGCAATGGAAAAAATATCCTCAGTGAGGATCAACAACAACAACAAAAAGGAAGCACCCTATATAATAAAACCCTAATATGCAAATTGACCGAATGGTGGAACTACCAATCTCTGGAACGACTAGTCATTATGATGGGCACTGATCACCAGGGGTCAGACTCTCAATGCAGGATCTGCCCTCTGCAGGTCAGTGTGCTCCCACAAGGAGAGCACCACTTAACCAGGCTCATGGCTGGTGAACACAGTGGGGGAGGAGGGGAACAAGAGCCTCTCCTGCCTCTGCTGCAGGCAGATAGGAAGGAGCAAGGAATTCCAGACTGTGAAAGGGCACAGGCTGAGCTGAGGGACCCCTCTTCCAGTGCACAAAATTTCATGCACCAAGTCTCAAATTTAAAATAAAACTCAAGACAAATATCATATATTTTAACTTGCATTTTTAAAAAACAAAATAAACTAAAAAACAAAACATAAACAAACTCACAAGTACAGATAACATTTTGAAGGTTTTTACATGAGACGGGGACTTGGGGGGGGGGGTTGAAAATGGTGAAGGAATTTAAAAGTACCAATTGGTAATTATAAAATAGTCAGGAGGATGTAAAGTACAGCATAGGGAATATCCTATCTAATAAAAGAATAATATGCAAATTTGACCATAGCTTCACCACACCCACAGTCACACCCACCAGTCAATCAGGAGCAGATGATGCAAATAAACCCAAACCAAGATAACTGCGGCCACTGAGAGCAGGAGGAAGGCTTGGGTTTCCCCGTTGCCTGCCTAAGCCTCCACTCAATGTTACAAAGTTTCAATTATAAAAGATACAGAAATGGCGGCAGCCACTGAGCTGGAGAGAACAGAGGCTTGGGTTTCCCTGACAACAGAGGAAGCCAAGCTTTCAGCCTGCCGAGGCCTAGGCTACAAAGTTTCAAACAGAAATGGCTGCCGCCCTGGAGCAAGCAGAGGGCTTGGCTCCACTGCAGGCTACAAAGTTTCAATTGTAGACATAGATTAATCCCAGATACCAGGGCCTCTGCTTAGGCCGTTGGGGGTGTGTGGCCAGCCTGCAAACCTCCACAGGCCCCTCGCCCAGGCCACCCCTCACCCTAAGGGAACCCCCACTCTGATATGGGACAATCTTCAGGGCAAACGAGCTGGCCTCCACCCATGCACCAGGCCTCTATTCTATCTAATAAAAGAGTAATATGCAAACTGACCATCACTCCAACACACAAGAGGGCTGCCCACATGTGGTCAAAGATCCTGCCCCCATGTGGATACAAGATGGCCACCATAAGATGGCCAGCAAGTGAGGGCCGTTGGGAAGGACCAGGACTGCAAGAGAGGGCAGTTGGGGGTGATCAAGCCTGCAAGAGAGGGCAGTTACGGGTGACCAGGCTGGTAGAGAAGGGAAGTTGGGAGCAAACAGGCTGGCAGGGGAGCAGTTAGACATCAATTAGGCTGGCAGGGTAGTGGTTAGCAGGTGATCAGGCTGGCAGGCAGAAGCGGTTAGGGTTAATCAGGGAGGCAGACAGGTGAGCAATTTGGAGCCAGCAGTCCTGGATTGTGAGAAGGATGTCCGACTGCCCGTTTAGGCCCGATCCAGGCAGTCAGACATCCCTCGAGGGGTCCCAGATTGGAGAGGGTGCAGGCTGGGCTAAGGGACAACCCCCCCTCTCCATGCACAAATTTCATGCACTGGGCCTCTAGTAGTTGATATCATAATAACTACCAGGGGCCCAGTGCACAAATTCATGCATATTAACAAGAACAGTAGGCCAGGAGACTGTGGTAGACACATGGGTGGGTCTCAGCCCATCCTCTGAGTCCTCACCTGACCTCTCCCACCCTGGCTCCTGGCCCCCCATCTCCCAGAAACCTCACTCCTGCCACAGCCACTCCCACTTGCTGAGACCCCCAGCCCCACTCACACCTGCTGATGGCACAGAGCAATTGGGGCTGGCACCAGCAGTGGGTACAAGCATGTCTGGCACTGTCAGGTGTGAGTGGTGGCTGCTGCCCCAATCAACCCTCAGGAGCAGGGGGAAGTAGAAAAGCCCTCAGGGCGATCGGGGCCAGCAGCTGCTGCTCACACCCACTGATGGTGCTGAGTGATTGGGGCTGGTGCCAGGCACCCACAGCAGGTGCAAGGGGCAGCTCTGACATTGGCTGCAGGTGGAGCGGTGCTGGAGTCAGCAGTAGGTGTGAGCGCCAGGGGGGAACCATGGTGCATGGAGCAAAGAATTTTCAGTAACCACCAGAGGCTCGCCTCAATGACAGTGATCAGTGCACCGCCTTGATCAGGCAGCCCCGCTCACCTGCTTCACCATCCCACAGCAGCCAATGCCCACCATGTTCTGCACAGGCCCCCTGGTGGTCAGCACACATCATGGCAACCAGTTGTTCAGTTGTTTAGGTGTTCCGATTGTTCCACCATTCAGTCTATTTGCATATTAGCCCTTTATTATATAAGATGTATACTGTTAGACTATCAGAGAAGGAGGTTTCTTTGTAAAGTAATGATTATCTAACCACTATGCTATAGACTTAAATCTAATGTAATATTGTATATCAACTGTAATTAGAAAATAAAAATAAGTGAATAAAATCAAACTTGACTTTATTCACTGATAAACTCTCATTTATCTCATGATACAGTAATCTTAAAAATTTTCCCTGTTTAATGGTGAACTGAATTTTCTCAAATTTACATTACTCTCTTTTAATTTCTTAGCTATTTTTAATTTTTATGTAATTCTGTTTGATTCTATGTCATGAATATCTAGCAGATGAATGACTATATATTGTGCTGATGGCTGTTTCTTACTTAGTTTGACATATATGCTATGTTTGTTTTTCCTATGTATTTTATGACATAATATTTCAGAAGTAATTTTGATGATTGTGTTTTCTACTTGAATGTTGAATTTTTAAAAAGTATCATTTTTAATTTAGAAGACACACTGTGGCAAAGCTTAAGGGTAACACATTCAAACTGATCATGGGTTATATAAATAGTATTAATTTTAAAATCAAAATAATGAAAGTATAATATTTTTATAACTCTGGAATATTGATAAATTTTAAGCAAATTTTTTTTACATTGATTGCTCTCAATAGCTTGTTTTAAAATGGATGTTTTGATGAACTACATATGTTCTAGCCAAGTGGTCGGCAAACTGAGGCTTGCAAGCCACGTGCGGCTCTTTGGCCCCTTGATTGTGGCTCGGCATTAGAACCACTTCTTCAAAATAGACTCGCCTAGGCCAAAAACCGATTTCTGCGCATGGACCACAAAATTTCAATTGCACTGTATGTCCGCACCCGCACGTGGTATTTTGTGGAAGAGCCACATACAAGGGGCCAAAGAGCCATTTGTGGCTCGTGGGCTGCAGTTTGCTGACCACTGTTCTAGCCCATCTGTTACGAATAAAAAGAAAAGTTATCTCTAAATTACATGAAAAATTGTGAAAATTAAAAATAGAATAAAAAACTAGCTAGCCGAAGCGGTTTGGCTCAGTGGATAGAGCGTCAGCCTGCAGACTGAAAGGTCCCAGGTTCGATTCCGGTCAAGGGCATGTACCTTGGCTGCGGGCACATCCCCAGTAGGAGGTGTGCAAGAGGCAGCTGATCGATGTTTCTCTCCCATCGATGTTTCTGACTTTCTATCCTTCTCCCTTCCTCTCTGTGAAAAATCAGTAAAATATATTTTAAAAATAAATTTTAAAAGATAAAAAAAACTAGCTAAATAAATAAGGTACAAACTATTACTTTGATATATTGTCTAATCTTTAAAAAAAAGACTGACTACTAAGCATTTACATTGTACATCATTCAAGAAACGGTGGTATAGTTGAAAGAATAGCTAAGTGACTGGCCCAGTTATCTATACTAGCAATTTATTTAATAAAACCTAACAAATAAAAGAAGGGAGAATAACTGGTGTGAAAGCAGAGTGAGACTGGGTTAACTGAATGCATGGGTTGTGAAAGGAACGTGGAAGCTGTGGTGGTTACATTTTTATACAGATTCGCTGTAGGTTAATAGACTAAGAAAGGTTTCCTTTGGGGAAATGTTTGGCCAAGGAAGAGAAGGGCAAAAAAATGTGGCTTCATTCCAACTCCTAAAGAAAAGCAGAACTTAAAGGAACAAAGAGATGAGACTGTCGTGGTTTGTTTATAATATACCAACCTTAAATTAAAAATCACAATGAAACTGAGCTTATAAGCTCATTTTTTACTTAGTTGTTAACAGTTCAAAGCCACTTGTTATATTTCAATTCAGGGAAAAATGTTGATAAAGTCATTTATTCTCACATTTCTAAACACGGTAAATCTAATAAAATTTTTTTCTCACTGTGTTAATAACTTTTCAATGATAAAATACAAATAAACAAATGAATGAATGAATGAACTTACATCTCCCCTATAGAATAAAATCAGTACAAAAGCCATAGGTAGCGTTAGAGATACTAAAAAAATAATGACATTTCATTGTATGCCCTTGATCTTGCCTACTTTATCTTAGATTTAAAAGGATATCTTGGCAGGCAATTAGCCTACATATAAAGGTTGTATAATAGAAAACTCTTTTTGAATTCTAGTAGGTTATCCTTTTCTCCCCTACAGCCTATTGAGAACTTCTCTTTTAAAATATGAACTATAGCCTTAGCCAGTTTAGCTCAGTGTATAGACCATCAGCCTGCAGACTCAAAGATCCTGGGTTTGATTCTGGTCAAGGGCACATGCTCAGTTGTGGGTTCAGTCCCCAGCAGGGAGTGTGCAGGAGGCAGCCAATCAATGATGCCCTCTCATCATTGATTTTTCTATCTCTCTCTTCCTCTCCCTTCCTCTCTGAAATTAAAAAAAATATATTTAAAAAATAAAATGTGAACTATATATTCCATAGTTTATTAGCATCAGCTCTTTCAACTGTCCTTGGTGTCTAATGTTACATGAATACACCTTAGAACTTTCTCCTTCCTCTTTCTTAGGAGATTGATTCTGTGTGAGGGAAAATAGCTGAAATACCAAGGGCTACTAAAAAATGCCAGCATATATATATATATATATATATATATATATATATATATATATCAGGAACTCTGCACCTTATAAGCTAAGAGTTGATTACAAGGAATTGAGACTAGAGGTTATATAATGAGATAAAATAGAAATTAGATATTATGGTTTTAGGAAAACAGACATTGTATATTAAGAAAGACAAGTTATTGACCAAGAAACTTAAGAATGTAAATTGAGACTCTGGAGAAACTTGTTGCAATGGCCACATGTCTAATTGAAAATGTTGGGAAAGTACCAGCCTTTTTAACTTATGTTTTTGTAATATCTGCCATATGAAACATTAAGTCCTTCCTTATACCTTAAGTCTGTGTTAGATATTATCAAATTACTTCAAAAGAAACTTGTTTAATTAACAGCACCTGTTACAACTCTGTCCAACATATTTAGCCCTACATTCAAAACATTTGAAAATCTGGTCATACTACATATTTCAAAACTTATGTTTCAAATACTTCCCTAGACAAATCTTTCTTAGCCAAATGAGTCCATTGATTTTTTCTTAGGTATACCTTTGTCACAATTTCTACCTCTAGTTATTTCTTCTTGTCAGATGTTTTCAATTCTAAATTATACAGTAGAGTTATTATACACTGCTTTTTAGATATATTCCTGGTATAGTTTATTTTGATAGTTCCCATCCATTACTCCAACATTTTATTGTTTATAGACACAGAATAGGGTATCCTGATCATGTCATTCAAAATGTTGTCTATTTCTTCAACTTTATGTCAGATCTGGTTTGATGACCAAGCTCTATCTTCATGCCTGATGAATGGTTCAATAATTCACATGTGATGTGATAAGAATTGGAACAAACTGGTGGGAGTATAAATGGATATTAAAGATATATAAAGAAAACATAACAGATGAATTAAATATTAGAAATGATTGTGAAGCACGAAAAAAACATTGCTGTAGGGATAGAGGGAACTAGATCATATGGAGAAAAGGTGAGTTCCATATTAACACATTAAAGTTGAAGAGATGATGTCCTTATGACTATAATTATATAGATTAAATATAGATTTCACATTTTATATGTATATAATGTATAAAACCATGAGTTATGTACATTGTAGGCAAAATAAGGATTAAATAATAATTTAACTCTATGAAATTTTGCATTTTGTCATGTTATTGACCCTTGTTATGATTTAAATACAATTCTATCACATACAGTCCAAGATTAGGTAATACTAGAGCTAAAGTTAATACTATAAAGTGATGTTAACATAGAAATAGCTCCTGAACACTTGCAGGATACGCTGGCAGAGTTAACAAGAAGAGAGAAACAGTGACAATAACAAGTAGAACCAAGAATTATGCTCTTAAAAAACGTTTTATTGTTATATCAGTTAATTTGTTGCATCACAAATAACCTCAAAATGTATGGCTTACAACAATGAAAACATTATTTCACAAAGTCTGGAGTCAGCTGGGTGTCTCTATTGATCTAGGTCACACTTACTGGAATTCAGCTGGTTTTACTCATTCAGCTATAATCAACTAAAAAGTCAACTGAAGACTGCCTAGTCATGTAAGGGCTCAGCTGGATAATTTGACTCTGTTCCATATGGCCTCTTTCTCAGGCAGGCTAGTGTGTGCTTGCTATCATGGTAGGGACAGCATTTCAAGAGAGAGGGAGCAGAAGTTTTAAAGAACTCTTAAGGCCTTCACTCACAACTGGCACACTGTTGGATTTTATTGGCCGATGGGAGAGTCAAAGACCAGCCCAGATTTAAGAGGGGAAATAGACTTCACATCTTGATAGAAAAAAAGCTACAAACTCACATAGCACAGGAGAGGATACAGTAGGCCATTATTTGGGGCCATCAATGGACTCACTCTGCAAATCACACAATATGTTAGATTATGTGAGGACAATTTCAAAGAGATAAAATTTCTTGAGGAAAGCTTAACAAAATGCAAACTGTAAAAAGTTTGCAAAGAACCTCATGATATTTTACAAAATTTCATGAAAGTGATAAGGATAGACATTAAATAGAAAGGGATTTTGGGCATAAGGTAAAATATTGAAAGAATAAGTGCTAATCACTTAATAGCTGAAGGATAGCAGATTTCGCCATATTTTTATATTTTGCATTTAAAAAATAAGAAGGGATAAAAGAAGAGAAAGAAATACATATGAACAACTCTTATAGATTGTATATACTTGGGAAAAATGTAGCCTTAGAAATATATATGACAATATTTTCCTATAGTTGAAAGGAATGAAAGTAGGTAAGAGAAAGTAATATACTGAATGAGAGACCTGTAAGAAAGGGACTTCTTTTTGTTCTCAATGAATATAGATCCCATGATAAATGGAGGTAACAGGATGCAATTGAAAAATGGGGCGGGGGGGGATGAGAAAAGGATCTAGAGGACATAAAGGGAGTTGAAAAAGTATTTTGGTGCTGGTCATAATTTATAATGGAACAGATGTTCACATCATTTTGTTTTAGTAAAGTAGTATTAAGTAAATGATTGCATAACCATTGTTTCTTAAACTTGAGATTGATAAGACCATATTACTGGACCCACCATTAAGGTTTCTGAACTCACTTTGCCTGATGTGGGCATCACGATTTTATATTTATAGTAAGATTGAGATCATACTGATGTTGTTGGTCTGGGACAATACTGTGAAAACCTGTGTTATAATGCACAGATCATTGGTCTTTATTTCTATGATTGTGTTAGATATTTACTGAATGCTAATATAAACATAGCTTTTTTTTACATTGTTATTTTAGAAGACATAGTGTTATTCTCAGTCATATTATTAAGAGTCTACAAGTCTGAATTATCATAATAGGCTACAGAAATATAGCACTGAGATTTTTAGATTACATTGTAAATAACAATTAAAGGTAAGTATTAATTGAAATACCCTCTAGGTTTGGTAGCAGACAGTATATAAGGTCAGATCTATTCCACATCCTTTCTCGCTGGATCTGATTCCAACCTAGAATGCCAACCTGGAACACACTGAGCTCAGGGATATTATAGCAGCAAGTAAGCACATCAAACCTTAGGTTCACTTTTTAATCCTCTTCTTTTGTCATGTCTACTAACATCTCATTGACAAAAGAAAGCCACATGGCCAAACATAAGGGTTCTCCATGAAAACCTGGCAAAAATGTAGATGTGTTATTCTATCAAGAGAGAATGTGAGAAGGTAATTGAGAGCAATAACAGTCATTAATCCATATCTTGTCTTGAAAGAAATTTTTACTCTTTCTATACATTAATTTTCCCATCTATAAAACATTGGCTTAGGTTATATAAGATCCTGTCCAGTTCTATTTTTTAAGAGTTGATGCTGTCTATGAGTTGCAAAGTACTGGTATGTGTATGGTGTACTAAATTTAAATTATTTGTGGGAATCCTCTATATTAATTTTTTATGTTGATATAATGTCTTCAAAGCACATGGGAAACATTTGGGATTCTTTGGTTCTCACCATTTGGTAGGGAGGTAGCAGGGAGGCATTATTAGATTCATTTTGTAAATGAGAACACTGAAGCTCAGGTTTCAAGTTGTACAAGAAGAGACGGAGCTAGAACTAGAGGTCAGGCATTTCCTGCTCCATGCTCTGTTTGTTATATTATGCACAGTAGTCATGGTACTTTGTGTGGGAGATGCAAATGCCTATTACAAATAGTCATGTCTGCAAATGCTTACTTCTCCTCTGAGCATATAAAATATAAATACATGAAAATAAAAACTTAATGTATCCAATTAAAAATAGGAAAATGACAGAGGAGAACTAAGATGGCGGCAAAGGCAAAACACCTATCTTGCCGTCATAATCAGCAATTTTAATACTACAACTTAACGAAAGAACAAACACCTTCCAGAATCACCAGAAAGCTCGCTGAGTGAAAATTCCACAAATAAAAGTGAAGATAAGACACTGTGACCCGGAGGAGTGGCGGCGAACAGCGTTGAAAGATTCACACGGAGAGAGGTTTGGAGTGCGCACCGCGGAGAGGGCAGGCAGCTGAAAACCGGCCAGTTTTCTCCAACGTGGAGACAAAGGCGTCCCACTGGACTGATTCTCCAGCTCTGGGCGAAGTCCAGAGAACCCACTATCACACGGGGTGAAAACTGGACAGTGGGAGGGCACGCCGAAGCTCGGGTGCTGCCGGGTCTCCTAGCTTGTGGAGAAGGCAGCTTTGGCGTGAACAGCTCGGCTGCGTGACGGCGCAGAGAGTGCACCGCGACTTGCTTCTCATTCGGAAAACCGTCAGACTGCTTTGTTTTACGACCCTGGGTGAGACATTGCGCATGCAGACTCATTTTGGGAGAGTCTGAATTCCCCGGCAGCCGGCAGCCGGTGGAGCTCTGCAGCAGCTCTCTCTGAGAGGTGCTGGCGGCCATTGCCCCCGGCACAGAGTCCCTGGGGCCACATAGGGCGGAGCTAACGCTGTCTTCTTGGCCCGGAGACTCCACCCACCCAACCTGAGCACAGCTGAGCTTCACAGACAATTGGCCTGGAGGTCAACCCTCCAAGTGCTAATAACGATTAACTGAGCTTAACTTCAGCAAGACTGTGCAGCCCATATCCACCTCAGGTAACCTGGGAGGCTGAGCCACTATCCCTAGTAGGAAGTCTACCACACAAAGCTAATTGACCAACTCAGGGAAGCAGCCACCATGCAGCAACATGGAAAGAAATCAGATGTGAAAGAAATGGAGGAAAAAAAAAACAACTGGACATGGAATTCAGAACCACGGTTATAGGTTTTTTTAAGAGGTTCCAACAAAAGATCGAGGCCTATAAGGAAATAAGCAAGACCACAAAGGAAATGAATGAGTTCTACAAGAAAATGAACAACACCCTCAAGGATATAAACAAGAGCTGCAAAGAAATGATCAAGACCAATGTGGAAATGATCAAGATCAATGTGGAAATGAATGAGTCCTACAAGGAAATGAAAGAAACCCTCAAGGATATAAAGCAGACTCTCAAGGATATGAAAAAGGACCAACCAGAAATTAAGCATACACTGACTGAAACAAAAAATATTATGCAAAGACCTGAAAGTGCCCTGGAGCACCCCAAGAACCAAGTTAAAGATTTGAAATACAAAGAGGTAAAATCCACTCAGCTGAAAAAGCAAGAAACCAAAAGAATCCAAAAAATTGAAGATAGTGTAAGGGGCCTCTGGGACAACCTCAAGCATACCAACATCCGAATTATAGGGGTGCCAGAAAAAGCGAGAAGCCAAGACAATGAAAACCTATTTGAAGAAATAGTGACTGAAAACTTCCCACACCTGGTGAAAGAAATTGACTTAGGAGTCCAAGAAGTGCACCGAACCCCAATATATAGGAACCCTAAGAGGACCACACCGAGGCACATCATAATCAAAATGCCAAGAGCAAAAGACAAAGAAAGAATATTAAAAGCAGCAAGAGAAAAACAGTTAGTTACCTATAAGGGAGCACCCATACGACTGTCAGCGGATTTCTCAACAGAAACGATGCAGGCCAGACAGGAGTGGCAAGAAATATTCAAAGTGATGAACAGCAAGAATCTACAACCAAGATTACTCTATCCAGCAAAGATATCATTTGGAATTGAAGGTCAGATGAAGTGCTTCGCAGATAAGAAAAAGCTAAAGGAGTTCATCACCACCAAACCAACATTATATGAAATGCTGAAAGATATTCTTTAAGAAGAGGAAGAAGAAAAATGTAAAGATGAAAATTATGAACAACAAATACACATCTATCAACAAATGAACATAAAAATCAAGTGAATTGATGGGCTGTTCAACAGGATAGACTGGTGAATATAACAGAGACATGGACATAGAGAGGGAATGGACTGACAATTCTTGGGGAGAAAAGGGTTGTGGGAAGTGCAGCAAGAGACTGGACAAAAATCTAGCAACAATGGGAGAGGACAGTGGGGAGGGGGAGGTGAGGGTGGAGGGTGGGATAGGTACAGGGTGGAGGGGAGCTATAGGGGGATAAAAAGGGGAAACAATGTAATTAATAAACTAAACAATAAAGATTAAAAAAAATAGGAAAATGACGGAAGAGCTCTCCAAAGACAGTATCTGATTAACTTCTGTAAGTAATATAACTCTACAGAGAAAGAGATTAGAATAGTTGAATAAAATGCTTTATTAATCAGTGTTTTAAATAGACTTTGGAACACTCTTGTGCAAATAAGAATAGTAAATATTCAGAAGTAGTCATGGATTCCTCACCTCATAAAGTGAATTTATAAGATGAACACAGAGCTACATCTTGAGGATTAAAGGACAGAAACAGGAGGTTTTGATGGGGTGAAATGGGCGTGGTGTCAGTGCTGAGTAGAAAACCTTGCTAGGACAGCAAGCTTGCTGGGGGAATCAGTGTTAACACAGCCAAAGATGAGAGAAAACCATCAATTGCTGCCTCCTACATGCCTCATACTGGGAATCAAGCCCCAGAAAATGTACCACAGCCTCCTGGTTAATGGGTTGATGCTCAACCACTGAGCAACACCAGCCAGGAAAATCTTAAACTTTCCAAATGTTGTTCAGACTATAAGTCTGATGTGCTAGCAAGAACACATCACTCAATGTGAAATTAAGAGAACAGCAAAGGTGGCTGGGACACACAAACCATGCGCGGTGGGCTCCGAATAGAGACATACTACACATTATCAAGAGAGTGCTAAGCTGTTCTTAATGACCACCTTTCTTCATCAGTGCAAATTCTGATGAATTACTAAGTGAAACTATGGTCAAAATAATGTATGGCATTAGTAAATTAAGAAACATAAGCATGTGTGTTGGGCAGAAACTACATCTAATAAATTGATAAGAAATAAAGTAAGTGGTAATACTTTAAAATAAAGGAGGTGCAATTAATGGAAAGTGGTTCTGCAATGGTTTTTCTGCTCATTATTCAGTTAGGTCCCCCTACTATTACTAAAAATCATTTTGCATTAGAATAATTGTTTAAGTAGAAACACTATCTAAATACCATTGCTGTTTCCTCAAAGATATTTGGCAAGATTTTATTATTTGTACAACACTATATTCCATCAGTAAATTACTGGAGAAAAAGCTGTTAAATTTTTAATTTCTGCCAGAACACTTTAAGTGTCAGAATAATGAACTTTTTAATACCCTGGCAACAGATTAAATAACATCTTTAAACATGGTTTGACATTTATTTGAAAAAGGTGTGTATTTTTCCTCTTCTTATTAAATTATGGCTGTCACCACATAAAGATGAAAAGAATATATTTACAAAAGGCCACAAATACCGTAAGCAGACATCAATTCGACTCAGTTGGTTGAAAGACTTGCCTTTCTCAGGAGGCTGGCTTCTTAATTATTTTAGCCTTCTAGAGCTCTGTAATGTATTTTTCTTAATGATTTAATTGTATATTTTTATTTCCCTCAAAAGGTGTTGTTGTTGCTTGTATGCGTTTCTGACATTAAGCAATTTGAGAGTAGTAGACAAAGATTATCTTAGATCTTGATTTCATTGAAGATAACCGTTTCATCCACCTCAGTGATCTCTGCAATTAAACATAAGTTTGAAAAGAAACTATTAAAAGTGATTCTTACTAAGTTTAAAATGCTATCCATCACATATTTTCATTTTAACTTAGAGATAATGAGTGCATTTAAGGTATGGAACTTCGAGCATCCATAAAACACATGAAAGAAAGAGCTTAAGGCACAAAACTTCTGAAGACAAGCATCATGAGTGCCTAGTCATAATGCCGGCCTCTGTTAACCCTTCCTTATCAGCGAGGTGTGCAAGTATTACATGCAATGCAGAGGCTTGGAAAGTAAGAAAGACTGTGTAGTTCTTTTGTTTTGGAGGGTTTGGGGTGTTCTTTTGTGTGCGGGGGGGTGTGCTTTTTTGTTGTTGTTAACCCTCACTTGAGGATACTTTTCCCATTACTTTTTCAGAAAGAGTAGAAGGGAGGGAGGGAGGGAGGGAGGGAGGGAGAAGAGAGAGAGAGAGAGAGAGAGAGAGAGAGAGAGAGAGAGAGAGAGAGAGAGAGAGAGACATAGAGGTGAGAAAAACACATTGATTGGTTGCCTCCCACACTCACCCCAGCCGGGCATGGGGAGCAAACCCACAACCCAGGTGCCTGCCCTTAACTGGGAGCAAACCGGTGGCCCTTCAGTGTGAGGGCCAATCGTGTAACCGCTGAACAACACTGACCAGGGCAGACTCTGTAGTTTTTATGTGATTTCCAATAAACTGAGCATTTAAAAAATGGGTTATATTTTTTAAAAATCAATTAAGATATGTTTAAAATATTTCAGAGATTGCAACAATATAGTAAAATTACTATATTTAGTCACTTACACTTAATAAAGGTACATGGATTGGAAATGATGTAAAATGTAGGTCCTGAGTACCACAGCAAAGAAAACCTGCCACACATTTCCATGTCACCTGGCCTCTTCCTTCTGTGAAAATGTGCTGTGCTCAGGCCCACAGCTAGGCTCTCATGCAATGTGTGTTTGCAGCGTACTTTTAGCAAAGTTCTTAACACTTTCATATTTATTTTAAGCCTCAAATACAAACCAGCTACAATCGCATAGTTTCACATTTTTCTGTGGTCATTTTTGTAAAAAATAACTTTCAAAATAAAATTCATAATGCTATCATCATCTAGCAGAACTGAAGGGAAGCAACTCAAATGTTCATTAGTTTTCAGCTCTGGGTACTTAATTAAATCTTTCAGTTTTTCAGTGGCCAGCTGCTGCTTCACATCTCATATAAACAAATCTAAAAATGGGTGAAAATGCTGCTTTAAGACACATGCCTGTTTGTGACCCTCTGTTGAAAGCCCAAGCAGCTTTCAAGCTCTTCTGATCGTAGCTTTATATAATAAGTAGGTTCTCTTTAAAATTGACCTATACTTCTAATATTCCAAAAATTTTATTTCACATTAGTTGGTTTTGAAAATCCAACTTTATTTGGTATGAAACGGGATTTAGGAAAGAAAAAGCTTGGGATTGAGGTTTAGTTCTCTCATTTCCGGTGTGTGCTATTGAACAATTAACTTCTCCTAGCTCTAGTTTTCTGGTCCCGACAGAGTTACAGCCCTGAGGCCCCTAAGATGAAGGGGACAGGTCCACAAACTGGTGACTGATTCAACTCTGAACCCTAGACGTGAAGCACCATTTTTGTTACTGAGCCTTTTGCTGTTGACCTGGAAGTGACATGGGTGTGCACTCTTTTTTTTTTTCCTCTTTATTGATTAAGGTATTACGTATGTGTTCTTATCCCCACTTTGCCTCCCACACCCCCCCAATCATCCCCTCACCCGCACCCCCTGTTGTTGTGTCCATTGATTAGGCTTGTATTCATGCATACAAGTACTTTGGTTTATCTCTTCCCCTTTCCACCACCCTGCCTTATCTTTCCTCTGAAGTTTGAGCACCTGATCAATGCTTCTGTCTCTGGATCTGTTTTTGTTCTTCAGTTTATGTTCTTCATTATAATCCACAAATGAGTGAGATCATGTGATATTTATCTTTCTCTGAAAGTGTGCACTCTTATCTAATTAATAGTAAGTAACAATCTTATTGTAGATGAAAAAGGACTGAATTCAGTCCACCACATTGCACTGACTGATGCTTATACTGCTGCTTGGAGTTATTTCATAGTTGACCCATTCCTTCTAACACTACTCTGTTGCCTTTCCTCACCTCCCCAAACCTATCACTCTTATATCTATGAACCTTACCAACACATAGAATACAATGAAGTTTCCAGTGTCCCTCCAACTAAGGGTGTCTTTCTAGATCATATAAAATTTGTACCACTTAATTCATTCTATTATATGATGTAGTTATTGATGATCTGAATTTCTACTATATATTTGAAGATCTAAACTTTGTTTTCTATGATGTTTATGACTGCATTTGAATCTAGATAGTATTAAATAAATAAATAATAAAGGACAAATGCAAAAATTATATTGCAAATACTTTTTAAATACATATTTATTCTCTTATTCCTTAATTTTAATCCTCACTGGAGAATTTTTTATATTGATTTGAGAGAGAAAGAGAGACAGGGACAGAGAGAGAAACATCAATCAGTTGCCTGACCAGCGATTGAACCTGAAACCTAGGTATGTGCCCTGACCAGGAATGGAACCCACCACCGTTTAGTGTATAGGACTATGTTCCAATCAACTGAGCCACCCTACCAGAGCACATATTTCTTCTTTTAAGAATAAGGAACCATAATGTTAAAATTTACTGCCTAAAGCTAATCTCCCAGTGTATTTTAATTCTCCTAGTTGTATATGATCTTAAAATGCTGGTCCACTAAAAGCTGTTGGAGGGTATGAAAGATTCTCTTGAGGGAGATAATTTAACTCATTTTTTTTACTACCACGCAAGCTCTGGAAAAAAAAGATAGGTTAGGCATCACTTCTATTAATATGAACTATTAAAAAAATGCATGCCCAACCAAGATTCCAA
The DNA here is from genome assembly GCA_027563665.1 of Antrozous pallidus. Lineage (NCBI taxonomy): Eukaryota > Metazoa > Chordata > Mammalia > Chiroptera > Vespertilionidae > Antrozous > Antrozous pallidus. The sequence goes on from CM050514.1 coordinate 102,108,356, forward strand.
CAACGAGCTCAGTACAAATAATTTCTAAAATATTAAACTTTTTAAACTCTTAAAAATTATTTTGAGAGAGAGAGAGAGAGACGGATTTGCTATTCCATTTATTTATGCATTCATTGATGGATTCTTGTATGTGCCTTCACTGGGGATTATACCCACAACCTTAGCATATCAGGAAAACTCTCTAACCAACTGAGTGACCTGCTAGCAAAATTTCACTTGAGTCTCAATTACTGATAGTTTTTCTTTTGTTCCACCTTTTTAAAAGCCCTTTCCTTTCCATTAATGTTCTATGTAGTTCATTAGTTAACTGATACTTACTTTTGCTTTTAAAAAATGTCTATACTAATAAAAGGTTAATATGCTAATTAGACTGGACATCTTCCAGACAAAGCCACAGTGGCAGGGGCTGAGGCAGAGGTGGTTAGGGTGATCAGGCTGGCAGTGGAGAGTAGTTATGGGGTGATTAAGCCAGCAGGGGTAGCAGTTAGGGGGTGATCAGGCTGGCAGGGGGGAGCAGTTAGGGGATGATCAGGTCAGCAGGCAGAGGCAGTTAAGGGCAATCAGGCCAGCAGGGGAGAAGTTAGGGACATCAGGCCAGTAGGCAAAGGTGGCTAGGGATGATCAGGCAGGCAGGGAGGTGAGTGGTTAGGAGCCAGTGGTCCTGGATTGTGAGAGGGATGTCCAACTGCTGGTTTAGCCCTAGGGATTGGGCCTAAACCAGCAGTCAGACATCCCCCGAAAGGGTCCTGGACTGGAGAAAGTGCAGGCTGGGCTGAGAAACTCCCACCTCCCATGCATGAATTTCGTGCACTGGTTCTCTATTATTATATAATTACTAAATAAAAATAAGAATTATGGTCCTATTAAATAGTCATTATGAGATAAAAAGCCAATTAAACCCACAGATGGAAGTGATTCATAAGAGAAAACTAGCATAAAAAGATAAGGTTAATTAGTTGATTGGTTTATACCAGTAAATTTCAACTTTCCCAAAGGATTATTTAAATGCATATAGTGGACCAAAATGCTGAATTTTGCATTTGGGAGCTTTTATTGAACTAAAATATCCTTTACAGACTATGGTCCCTCTTGGATTTATAGTCAAGGAAAATGCAGGGTCTGAAATAAATTGCCCATAACAAATTCACTTCAGAAGATTTTTGTCAATTTAACTAGAAGCTATCCTATTGTAAATACTAAAGATCATATACAAAGCCATAATTTTAGAGAAATGGAATAATTTTGGTGGCTCAATATTTCACAATATATTCATTTTTCTCTGTAGGTTTGTAACCATTCTGTGTTTATCTGTAGACTACACAATGATATAGCTCCCCTGACTAGTTATGCTTGTAAAATATGACAACAGAAATATTTGTGATGTGTTACGCCTTTCTCTTTAAGCTGTTCAGAATTAATAACATAGTCTTCCGAGTATTGTAAAAGGGATAATAACCCACAGATCATCTGCTACATATATTCTTGGTCAGAAGCAAGATAAAACAAAAGAATAAAGAGTAGTCAGGGGACCAGTCAACATACACATAGCTTACATATAGGAGCAAAAGTTTTTCATATTTTAATAATAAAATGCAGTACTTTAGGCTTGTAGCAAATTGAAACAGACATCAGCAACTTTGTTTCTTGCTAGTTACAAATATTGGACAGTTGTCTAATTTTTTAAAAAATGAAAGAGTTAGAATTTGTCTGTTAAAAAAATAAACCTTACTTTTAAACATAATTTCATTTTCTGCTTTAGTCAATTCATACTGCTATAACAAAATACCACTAACTGGGTGGCTTAATCAACAAATACTTGTTTTCTTACAGTTCTGGGGGCTAGAGGTCCAATATCAAAGTGCTAGAAAATTTGAGTTCTGACATAGCTCTCTTTTGACTGGCAGATGCTCACATTCTTGCTGTGTGCTTACATGACCTTTTCTTTGAGTACAAGCAGGAGGCAGACAGAAAGCAAGGCCTCTGCTATTACCTTCTATAAGGACACTAATCCCACTTGATCAGGGCCCCTCTCATCTGACTTCATTTAACCTTAATTACTTCTTGAGAAGCTCCATCACCAAATACAGCCATTGAGGGTTTTGGTTCAACGTATAAATTTGGAGAGAACACAAGCATTCAGTTCATAAAAGCCTGAAAAATATTAGTTTTCCCTGCTGTACTTTCTCAATTCTCAGCGTTTATGCATTACCCCTTACAACTCATATTTCTTCAACATATGCTATTTGTATATGTGCATTTGTATTTTGCTGTTCTGTGCCTTTATCTGAATTTAAAATTTCCAAGTGTAAGCCAGGTTTATATTTAATATGAATAACCTAACTTTTCTTATCTACTTAGTTTCTCACATGCATCATTTTCTATCTACTGGATAAATGGAATATATTTACACAATAGATACCTTAATTATTTTTACATGTTTCTCAATTCTTTAAATATACATTGGCTTATATTCATTCGAAACTTCAAATTCTATCTTCTTGGAAATAGATACTCAAGTACCTTTCCAGAAGACATGTGTTGCAAGTTGATTAAAAATTTATTTTTATTTAATACAAATCATAATACTCTGTTAAGGTATAGAGAATGTAAGAAATAATTATTATAGTACATTGGAAAGACTTGGATGTAAATCCAAGGGGTGTCATTTTAGTGACCCCACCAAGTTTCTATTTCCATATCAGAAAAAAATATGTTATATTATATTTGTCTTATTTGTGTATAGGGCTATTAGATGGAGAAAATGAAACAATGTATGAAAAATTCCACTTAAAAGTTAATTACTATCTCAAGATGCAATTTAACCTATGAATAACATTTTAAAAATACTTTCCTCGACTTAAATATAAACATTAAAAATATAGAATATGAGCTTTCATCTACTCATAGAAGTAAGCATGACAAGTCTTCTCCCCATTCTATCAAGAGTTGAAAATTTCCTCTTGTATTTTTAATTTATATTTTGCCTAAATTTTTGTCTAATGTTCTAATTTAGCAACAACATACAAAACTTTGTATAATTACCAATTTAGTGAATTATTTTTGGTAAAATTTTAATTCTACCTGAACAAATTTAAGGAATATAAATAACATAATTTTTTTTTATATTACAATGGCCTTTCTACAATAGCAATTAGAAATAGACCTTCTGGTCATTCAGCACATCCACTTAAGATCCCGCCACCAAAAATAAAAAAGCCCTCTTTCAAATTTGCAAGAAATATGGGATTTTGAAAATAGTCATTTATTGGTTAAACAAAATCTAATAGTTCAATAAAACCTTTTCTGAGAAATTTGCTCACTGACCTACAGATGGCACAAGGTAGCAAATGGAAAACAGGTGTGTTCTCCTGGTACTTGTGAAATCAAAGGGAAGAATCATAGGCACTCCTTTCCTGAGCATTATATGAGGTCAGAGTAGGGAGAGTCAGGAGAGGGAAGAAGCATGTCTGGTTATACTTCTAGGTAGATTTTGGTTGCCCAATCCTGCTGTCTTCTCTGTATTGAAATATATTGAGAACTACACTCAGACTAGAACTGCGGTGGTCAGTAAGTGCTATGAGCTGACTTCTCTCAAAATGTGTGAGGGAATTGCTTGAGTAAGTGGATCAAAGGGATTTCACACATGGAACTTAGTGGTTTTCTCATATTATATTCTTTCTACATGGGAAATTTAGATTTCTAGGTGCCTAAGGATTTATAGATTTTCTACAGCTTGCTGTCTTTTAAAGCAGAAAAAGAAAAGAAAAAAAAAAGACAGTATCTTCCTGAATTGAGATTTGTGGATCTCCTGTATCTGTTGGTTGGTTGGTTTAAGGCATGTTAATTTTGGTGACACGTACATAAAACAAGATTTTCTCATCCCCGTCCTCTCCGCTCCCTCCCAGTATTTAGAGTTGTGAAAGCTCACTTCTGTGGATGTTATGATATGCCTTCATAGGGATTTGAAGGTGTCATTCCAAAGTTGGTGTGTTTTTTTTGTAAATTGACATGTATTATTTAAATCACATTTTAAAACACAGGTGGAGGTATTAAGTAATTACTACTATAAGTCTTCTTGAAAAAATAAACCTTTTGTAAGGTAAAAAAAAATCAAGCAATCTTTTAGTCTCTTTGGGGTTATCTGAAGTGCTGAAAAGCAAGACCTGCCTGTATTTACTTTCTTTCTGGATGAGTGAGGAACAAAAACAGTGGCCATGGACTGAAATCGCCAAAGTCAGAACAGGTAGTTTAAACCACACGGAAATCAAGCCAGCTGTGGGGGGAAGACAGAACGAGACATGCTGCAGTGGGTGCCTGTGGGAGAAAGTGAATGGATGTTTGCAGCAACAGAACAAGTTCCTGTGGTTAAGGCAAGCCGGCATAATAGCCTCACACCTGGCAGAAGTTTAGGAGGTTGCTTTGGAGGAGCTCTGAGACCAGAAAACTCTGTCTCTGACCCTGGAGCAGGTCATGGAGACTACTGAGTTTATGTTTCCATCTAGATAACAAACACAACTTATTATCTCTTAAAGTGCAGATGCCAGTAATAGCATTTATTACTTTCATAAAAGATTGCAAACGTTTTTGAAAAGTTATTTTCCATAATATCTCTCTTATGATCCTAGAGTGAGTCTCTAGGATTTTAGAGTGAATGAGTTTATCAGATAACATTGAAAAATACATTGACTCTGGTTGTGGAGAAAAGCAAAGAGAAAAAAAAACAGAAAAGAGAGGAAGTTTGTATAATTCATCATTTATTCATCGACCTATTCTAAGTTTTCTATGTGCTAGCAATGGACTAGTACAAAGCAAGTATGATCCATGTTTCCTTTAATAAAAGAGAGTTACATTAAACTAATAAACATATAATATTCATTTGCAAACTGTGAGAAGAGTGGAATGTGTTGACCAGGGGAAGGGATATTCAACCTGAGACTTGAGTAATAGTAGAATGTACTTACTACGTGCTCAACTCTATAATAGGAGGTGCTATTATTAACCCCAGTTATTGTTCCTTATCATCATCCATATTTTATAGCTGGAGAAACAAAGTAGTCAAGAAGTTGACTGTTCAAAGTCACGCATTTTAGGAAACAATGAATTTAACCAGACAAATGCCTTTAATGTGTTTAACAACTGCATACTACGTCCTCACCATTGAAAGGGAAATAGACAGCAGTCTGGCAAGTGTCCAAGGCAGAGAAATCTGAAGACAAACTTCCAACTCTCAGTCTTACATAAATTTGCTGGACCCTCAAGCAGTACAAAATATCAGAGTCAGCATCATTGCAGTTGATCTTACTAATTATAAGCTTCAGGGACTTGAACTGTACAAGTTGCCAGAAAATGTGCATAGTTGAGGAGAGAGTGGATGAGGCTGGCCCCTGAGCTGGAGGTCACCTGAAAGCTGGAAATCCCCTTATTCCATTTAAACTGAGCCAGCCTTTCTTTCCTTGGGATAGAGGCCAAAGACAGAAAGTAAAGAGATAGAGAACGAAAATTAATATAGTATATGTGACACTTCCTGCATGTCAGATTTTTTGTGTTCAACTATTTAGAATAATTACACCTAATCACATAATTTCTGTAAATTGATGAAGTGACATAATTTAGATGTTTAACAAGAAATGTAGTTATATAATTATAATGTATAGCTGTAATTTATGGATAGTGATTGGCAAATTTTAAACTTTACAAAATAGTGTAATCTGAGCCTTCATGGAAATGAGCCTCACCATTTGTTTCCTATTTCTGACCAAGGACAACAGCTTTCACAGCTACATAATGTAAACTTAAAGACTTCCCCTGTTTCCATGACTTCCTAAATATACTAGTACAGTATTTTTAAAAGACTAATGTGGGTTTATGTAGTCTCTTCCCAGGAATCTCAGGTGACATTAACTGCCTTAAAATGAATTCAGGACTTCAGCTGTTTTTTTTTTAATTTCTTTATTGATTAAGGTATTATATGTGTGTCCTCATCACCCATTACCCCTTCCAAACCACCACCCCATCACCACTTATGCCCTCACCCCCCTGGTGTCCATGTCCATTGATTAGGTTTATATGCATGCATACAAGTCCTTTGGTTGATCTCTTCCCTTACCCCCACTCTCTCCTACCTTCCCTGTGAGGGTTGACAGTCAATGCTTCTCTATCTCTGGATATGTTTTTATTCATCAATTTATGTTGTTCATTATATTCCATAAATTAGTGAGAACATGTGATACTTAACTTTCTTTTCATTGGCTTATTTCACTTAGCATAATGCTCTCCAGTTCCATCCATGCTCTAGTTTGAAGCAGCCACCTTTTCCTCCTTTTTCTTCTTCCTCTTCTTAAAGAATATCTTTCAGCATTTCATATAATACTGGTTTGGTATTGATGAACTCCTTTAGCTTTTTCTTATTTGTGAAGCTCTTTATCTGACCTTCAATTCCGAATGATAACTTTGCTGGGTAGAGTAATCTTGGTTGTAGGTTCTTGCTATTCATCATCTTGAAAATTTCTTGCCAATCCTGTCTGGCCTGCATACTTTCTGTTGAGAAATCAGCTGACAATCATATGGGTGCTCCCTTGTAAGTAATTAAGTGTTTTTCTCTTGCTGCTTTTAATATTCTCTCTTTGTCTTTTGCTCTTGGCATTTTAATTATGATGTGTCTTGATATGGTCCTTTTTGGGTTCCTTTTGTTTGGGGTTCTGTGTGCTTTCTGGACTTGTAAGTCTATTTCTTTCACCAGGTGGAGGAAGTTTTCAGTCATTATTTCTTCAAATATGTTTTCAGTATCTTGCTCTCTCTCTTCTTCTGGTACCCCCATAATTTTGATGTTGGTACGCTTGAAGTTGTCCCAGAGGCTTCTTATACTATCCTCAAATTTTTGGATTCTTTTTCTTTTTTGCTTTTCTGGTTGAGTGTTTTTGGCCTCTTGGTGTTTCAAATCTTTGACTTGATTCTTGTGTTCCTCTTGTCTGCTGTTGGGTTTCTGTAAAATATTTTTTTTTTATTTCAGTCAGTGTATGTTTAATTTCTAGTTGGTCCTTTTTCGTATCCTCAAGGGTCTCACTGAATTTATCAGCCTTTTCTAGGAACCTCTTGAAAAACCTTACAACCATGGTTCTGAATTGTATATTCAGTCGCTTGTTTTCCTCCATTTCCTTCATTTGTGATCTGTTTCTTTCTGCATTTTCACTGCTTCCCTGAGTTGGTAGGTTAGCTTTGTGTGCTAGGTGTCTTGGCCTCCCATGTTACCTTAGGTGGACACTCTTGGTACACCCCTTTGTGGACTATGTGTACAGCCTTGTTGCATATAAGTCTTGATTGTTGTTGGTATCACTGGGAGGAATTAACCTCCAGGCCAAATGGCTGTGAGGATCAGCTGTGTCTACACTGGTAGACAGGCTTATGTGACAAGACTTGCAAATTTGCTAAAGCTCCTGTGCTCAGCTTGGATGGGGTGGAGTTTTTGGGAGTGACAGAGTTTCAGGGTGTAGCTGACAGCCTTGGCTTCCAGTCAGCCCTGCCTCTTGAGATCACTGGGTCTTAGTGTCTACAGGCAATCCCTGTGCATGCCTCCAGAGCTCTGTCTTTGGCTGTTCCCCTGAGATTCTGCCTCACAATCCAGATTCCCCCCATAAGGGCCTGGGTCCCTTGGGTCTTGCCCAGAACTGGGCTTCAGTGCAATTGGAACTAGGTTCAGTGCAGCCTGGAGCTTTTGTCTTCTTTCCACTAGAGCATGACTGCCAGGAATTCAGACACTCTGTCCATTTCATGGGCGTGAGTCTCCATACCTTAGGCTTGGCAGCTGCTCTATCCATGTGCATTTCTGTTTCCTCCTAAGTTGTAGAATTTTCAGTCAGCCAGCTTTTCTGTGGTTCTGGATGATGTCACTTTGTCTTTTAGTTGTATTCTTGAATTGTTGTGTGAGGCAGAAGCCTAGGTGTTTGCCTATACCGCCATCTTGGTTTCTCTATTCCAGCTGTTTCTTAAGTGAAGTATCCATAGGCTGAAGGCTAAAGAAATCAATGGTGAGATTGACCCTGGAGCCTGCATTCATGTATTGGTTGTTAAGACATGCAACACACATTTCTCCGTGGCCACTATGTACACATGTGCCAACTGAGTGCGGGGCATTCTGTAGTAAGCAGAGTCCAAGAGAACCAAGACAGGAGACGAGTAACAGGGATTGCCCCACATTGTTAAGTCTTCTAAAGAGATAAAGGTCTTTGAACCAAAGCTGTTGTTGGTGATTTGTATGAGGACTTGTAGTGGAGTGATGGATGTCCAGGCCAGGGCGAGGAGGCTGGGAAGCAAGTCAGAGGTGAAGTGACGACATCACTTCTTTTAGAAGATTCATAATGAGTTAGAAGAATGAAATCAGATAGAAATGGAAATAGAAATAGAAATAGGAATAGAAATAGAAATAGAAATATAGAAATAGGGTGTTGACCTTAAGGCAGTCTACTATCCTCTGACACTCCCAATGGCACAGGTTTATTTGAATCCTAATGGAAAATATAATGGTAGCAAAACTTTACCAAAAGCTTTTATAGGAGATGTTTATCTTATCCATTATTCTCGTTGATTTATTACTCCATTCATGTGAAATATCTGCTGTTGTATTCCCATTGTATAGTTAAAGAAATTGAGTTTTTAGAGATGTTAAATATCTTACTCCTTATTGTTTGGCTACTCAACAATAAGACTGTGAAGAATACCAAGACTGTCTGCCTGAAGTCAGAGGGAGCAGCTTTTCTACAGATAGAATTAAACATAAGCGGATGAGAGCATACAGGGGTGGACACAGGTTTACAGTTGTTCATAGGGGAAAAGATATGCAGATTATGATTGTAACAATAGCTTTATTAACTCAAAAGAATGCCACAATGCAACTGTAGACCTCCTTTCCCCATCTGTATAATCAAAAGTTCTGGGTCCCAAGAAGTCTGGAGGGAGAAGACACAAGTTGAGATTATTTAAGATCATATTGTTATGCTAAAATAAAAGAAAATTAATACAATTTTAAAAGAAAGGAGAGATAAAAATTAAGATGCAAGTTGATGGAATCAGTGAAGGCAGTTGGTGGCACTTTCATAAGATGGATTCTTTTTTTTTTTTTTTAATAAAACTAAGAGTCTGTTATGATAGAGCCAAGAAATGAAGGAGCCAGGACTTAAGGCTGCGTGGCAAAGGTGCAAAGTTTTAACCATGAGGTATGGGAAAGGAACACCTACAGAGCTGCATTTGCTTGTCCTCATTCAGGGCCACATTAATGCTGTTGATAATGAATTTATTGTGGATGTTCAGGTGTGAAGGCCAAAGAAATCAGTGGTGAAATTGAGTGATACAGGGTTATAGTTTTGTCAAGCAAGTGAACAAGGATATTAAGAATACCAATATACTGGTGGGTTATAAAACTGAAATTTCTGAACACAAACATCAGTTTGGTGGTTGCCAGAGGGAAGGGAGTGGTAGGGTGAATGGTGCCTAATATATGGTGACAGAAGATTGGGAAGTTGGCACACAGTGCAATATATAGATCTTGTAACAAAGAAACCCACACCTAAAACCTATATGATCCTATTAACCAATGTCACCCCAATCAATTTAATTTTTAAAAGAGAATACTGGTAAAGGGTGGTGATGGTCATGGATGAGTCTTGGCCTTTTTTCACAAAAGGAAAGGAAATGTGAAGCAACCAGGTGGCCAATAGATAAAGATAAGATAGATAAGATAGAAGTAAACAATTTTAAGGATTAGAGATTCTGAGTCAATTAATATTCAAATATATTTGGGGATTGGGTGGAAGAACTGAAACAGGAAGGAGGCCATAGTTATAGTGAAGAATGACTGAGCCTGTAATTTGAAAATTCAGCCAGAATGGAAGATGATTTGTTCCCCCAGATACTAGGAAGTAAGATAGCTCTTAAAGGGTACTATTTCTACAAAAATTAATTCTCATGACTTCCAGAATTGTATCAGATATTACATTCAATTGCTTATAGAATAAATAAACATTCTGGATGTACACATGTTTATTAAACATATAAACACATTGAAGTTAGATTTTCTGATATATGATTAGCGTGAATAGCTGTAAAAAATGTTTGTATGAGTTTTTTATGGTAATACCTTTTTTATAATAAAAGTATTTATGTAAAAAGAGAAAAAGATGTGGTTTAGGACCAAAACCATTTAATGACTAACTTGATGATTAATCCCTGTAATTTGTGATCACAGCTGCTTTATGTTACCCATTAGACAGGAAGATAGGAAGGAGCTAAAGAATAAAAGATTAGTCAAAAATAAGTAAATAAAGCTGAAATTAGAGAAAAGGAGAAGCAATCAGAATATGATAAATACATATGAGTAACATAAAGGAAGAGTAATTAGTTATTTAATTAAATGGAGATATTGATGATAAAGTTTAAATGATAATACCAAAACTATTGCCAGACCATCATTGAAAAATAGAGAATACATAATTAAATTATGACAAATATATATATAACTGTTAATAACTTAGACATCCTATTTCTTAGAGTTTAATAATTCACCATATTTAAAGTGAACGTAAACTCTATCTTTAGCCTTTATCATATTCTAATCCTTCAGAATTTGGACTGCATTCTGTATGGTAAAAATTACTTTTGGGCAAATGATCACCAAAATAATTATTAGCTTATAGTATACTTAATATTATGGCTTTCTACTTGTAAGTCAACTCCAAAAAGGAACATATGGGTAAATATATCTATGTGTGCATCTAAGTGTTTATATGTGCATAAGTGTTCACATGTGGACATGTGTGCATATCTTTCATTTGTGTGTCTCTGTCTACGCCTTGGACTCAGTGATATTTCATTGCAAAGTGTTAGCAGTCATGACTTAATTACATACTATTTAATTATATGCTCTTCCAGGTAAAATTTCTTGAGTAATGGTAACCATGTAATTCTCATTTGTACCTGATACATGACCTGTAATTCGAGGATAGTCCATTAAAAATGGCTTCTTAAAAGTTATAAAACATTGGCATCATCAGTGAGAGACTTAAAAAAGAATTTAAATTTAGCATCACTGTTCTTCCTTTCTTCATATTTCATGGTCATGCTAATACAAATCCAGGAAGGAACTAAGTACCAAACTGAAGAGAGAATGTTTTGAGTCAAATGCAGAAAAGGAAAGAATTCCAGCTGTCTCTGTGTTTCAGAGGCTGATGGAGAAGAGTCATCATGACTCACATTGGGGGAGAAACTGCAGGCCCGGTCTCATTCACACCTCTGTGTTTCCCATACCCACATTGTTTCCTCGGAGTGGCTGAGAACAGGAATACTTTCCCCTTTCTTGATAGCTCTTTGGGAACATATAAAAGCCTTCCCCATCAGGCTGAGAAAATTACATCACTGATAAGTCAACCTGCTGTGCCCTTTTGGATCATAGTCTAAGGCAGAAAATGTGGCATTTTTAGGCATTGAGACTATTTGGGATCCTTTTGAATTCCTCTAAGAGCAATTGAGTCTGATGTGATGGGGTTTTTCCCCTTATCTCCTGGGCTATGAGTACTCTTTTATCACCCCAGCATTTGAGTTGGCAGAGTCCCTGGAAAAGGTCAGAAAAAGCTCCTACAGATATATATATATATATATATATATATATATATATATATATATATATTACGGCATTGTTAGCTAAATTAATCCTTCGCCTGGATTTTTCTCCCTGAATAGAAATTTTGTAAAGTTAATTGGAGTCTCAAGAAAAGGACTAATGAAAAGGCAGTACTTCAGCTGGGTCAAACAGTCATAATATCTCAAAACCAAAAAGATGTATTATGAGAGAGGATGCTTGGCTTTTAATACAATTAAAGCCTGAAAGGAAACTTAATTTCATCCAGTCCATTCCTTTTCTATAAAAGTAAGAGAGTTCATGAACATTTACAGAGGGATTTTTTAAATCTTATTATTCAGGACCCACAGTGAGAGAAATCATATAATTTGTCATAAAACCTCATGGTTTTCAAGTATGTTGTCCAGTGACCTCTCCATCTTAAATAGCATATTCTGGAATTTCTCCCAATTTTTTCCTCATCCATTCTATAAGGAAACAGAAAAAGTCTTTCTTCACTGTGAATTGTTAGTCATCCTATTTATAATCATCTTGAGTACAAAAATGACATAGAAAGCATACTTCAGTCCACTATTAAAAATATTTGATTATTCTTTCCCAGTTTGGGGTCTCGTTTGTCCATTAAAACTATGGTCTTATATCTTTCACATATTGTCTGTTTCTTAGATACACATAATTCCTGACTAAATTGTTAAGTATTAAACTCTTATTTTGTGGAATAATTGTACATTTCTTTCATTAATGTACTGCAGTAAATCTCTTTAGGAAGTAAATGTGCACTTTAAAATTGATACCTATGTATATAATCACATAGATGTATCTATCACAGGCAACTTCTACCTACTTGATCAGAAAGGTTGTTAACTAGTTCTACCACTAGATGGCACTGATCTGCCTTCAGAGGCTGCAACTTGACAGATATTTGCTTAATTGAGAAAAAAATAATCAAGAAATTTATCACTTTTCTGAACCCATAACCATTTAACTTTTTAGTGAATTTTTAATATTTGCAAATATCTGATGTTACTTAACTATAAGAAATGAATAGGTCAGACATAAATGAGTATTAGCTCATTCCCATAGTAACATTTTTATTCCTCCAACTTTATATGGTACATGCAGGAAAAGTAGAGTTCAAGATTGAATTTTAAAATTTTCAACTTTATCAATGCTTATAAGTATCTTCTCTAAAAGTTGCTCATTCTTTTTTCCTGATTTTAAGTGGCCATTATTCTGGGAGTTTTAAGTTACTTAATAGACCTAGATATATAAATGCTGCCATCAACTTCTTTTTTGAGAAAATGTTTTCTTTTTCTCTTTTACTGACTTATAGTAAATCTCATAGTAAAGGTGTCATGTTTGCCATACTCTGGTTCATTCTAGATTATTTTTTAGACAGGAAGTTCATTTTTTGTTATTGTTTTTAGTCCTCACCGTAGGATATTTTTCCATTGATGTTTGGGGAGAGTGGAAGAGAGAGTGAAATACAGAGAGAAACGTCAATGTGAGAGAAACACATCGATCGATTGCCTCCTGCAAGAGTCCTGTTGAGGGCCCTGCAGAAACAGAGATCCAACACAAATCTATTCATTGTATCAGAAACTCTTGAGTGTGAGCATGGTGATTTGGTTAAAAGCTTTAGTTACTGCTCTCCTGTGTGGTCAGATAGGAGAGCTACTGGTCCTCAAAGAGAAGGTTTGACTCAAGAGCATCATTTGATTTAATTAAAACACCTTGCACCATGATCAACACTCAGGAAGCTGGATCCTGCTTACTCCATCATTTGCATTTACTAATTCTGCGACCTAAAGTCAGTAACTTATGGTGCTATACCTCAGGTTTCTTAACTTTATAATGGTGACAATAATAGTATCCACCTTATACATGAGGTTGTCCTAAGGAATAAAAGTGCTGACCCATATAAAATGACTAAAATTTGGTGCTCTATAGGTGAGACCTGTTATTAGTAGTAGTAGTAGAGGCCTGAGGCACGAAATTTGTGCAAGAGCAAGCCTTCTCCCCCAACCCCCACAGCTTCCCTCTGGCACCTGGGATCCGGGCTTCCCTCACCGCCCAGCTTCATCCAGAAGATTGTCTGATCTAATTAGCATATTACATTTTCATTATTATTGATGTTTATTATTACTATTGCAAAAATATAACTGTTCTGTATGTTAATAAGTTATAAATTTATATTATTTTGCTATAGTTATTTTTGTTTATTTACCTTATTTCTGCTATATTTATTTTTACTTTTGTACAACATTGGGTGAGAGTCACATGAAATAAAGTTTATAAAGAATAGGGTAGGGAAAGTATAATAACAATTTTAAAACAACACAGATTCTTCATATCATTTTACAAGTTCCTGGAGTCAATAAGAAATTGCTCACATAGAAAATTTATTTATGGATTGTCAAAAATTTATTTCATGTCCATTTTTTTGTTTATTGTCATCTAATGTTTACTCAGAATTCCCATTTATGAAAATTAAAATATTACATGTATTTTATGTATAAAGGATTTATATTCTGATATAATCATTGTGACCCAGGGCCAATTTCATTTAATTAAGACTATAATGAGACTGTTTTTTCAAAGAAGCACTTAGTAATTAAACCTTAATGAAACTTGAATTTAGGAATGTTTGAATTCCATCCAAAAAAATTTCAGAGCACATATACTATAATCTTTCATACTATTGTCTTGGGTATTACTGCCATAGAGTTCAAAGAGTATTCCACAATAATTTCTACCTAAAATTTTATTTATTATACTTTTCTTAAAGTTACCCTCTTCTTTCAAATTTAGCTCAAATATCACTAACACTAGAAATCCTGACTATAGATTACCCTCCCTCCCACAGACCTACACTCCCCTTACTCTGAAAGCCATCATTCAGACTGTTTTCAGATCTCTAGTACTTTCAGTGAGATTTACATTCTTCATATATAGCTATTGTGTCCCCAATTAGATTGTAAGTTTATTGGGAACAAAAAAAGCCATGACCAGTAGTTTGATACTTTTAGTCCTAGTATTCTGTTTCCCTGAAAATAAGATAGTGTCTTATATTAATTTTTGCTCCCAAATATGCGCTAGGACTTATTTTCAGGGGATGTCTTATTTTTCCATGAAGAAGAATATGGTACACATTTATTGTTGAACAAAAAAAAAGGAAATTTATTACTTGTATATGGTACAGTAGTAGTTGTCATCATAAACCAGCATAACCAGACAAACTGAATCCTACGATATCAAGAATTTCTTGTTACTACCATTATTTCCATGTACAACAATCTATGGTACATTTACTGATACTGATATTTACCAGTATGAACACAAAGCAAGATTTATTCAATGACCATCGTGTCATCATCTTCTGGAACATCATCATAACAATCCAAACCCTGAATTTCCTGGTGAATTTCTTGTGACTCCATTTCTTTCAGATTCAGTGGACCAAATCTCTCATGTTTAGCAATAGTGCTGTCCTTAAATGACTACTTCTTGTCAAGGTAGCCTGCTTGTAGTGCATTTGCAATGCAACTGTCAGTGATTTTCTCCCATGAATTCTTCACCCAAGTCACAACCTCTTGTAGTTTAGGTTTCACAAAGTTTCCATGCTGATTTCTCTCCATTCTATTTTCCATGTAGTCGTTAATTTCCATGTGCAAATTGTCCTTGTTTATTGCAATATCAAGAGTCTGGAGATAAGCCGTCATTCTTGCGGGAATTATTATTTGATCTATTTTTCTTCTGTGAAGAAATTTCTTCATGTCTTTAGCATGGTGAGTGCTGGCTGCATCCCAGACTAGCAGACCTCTTTGACTCCCTCGAGTAACATGCGGCAGCATTAAATCGACCCACTTCCTTTTAACTGCTTATGTGGCCCAGGATTTTTCAGTTTCAAGAATAAACTGAGGTCTCATTTTCAGGGGATGCCTTATATTACATTGAGAGGCAAAACTGGAAGTAGGTCTTATTTTCGGGGGATCTCTTACTTTAGGGGAAATGGTATTATAGAGCCTTTAATCAGAAATTTACTATGATGGTTGTGATTTTTTTTAAACATTTTCTTATAAGACTACTCTAAACTAATAAAAGCTTAATATGCTAATTAGACTGAATAGACCAGATGTCTTTCTGAACAAAGCTACAGTGGCAGGGGATGAGGTAGAGGCAGTTAGGGACAATCAGACAGGCAGGAGGGTGAGCAGTTAGGAGCCAGAAGTCCTGGATTGTTAGAGAGATGTCAGACTGCCAGGTTAGGCCCGATTCCATAGGGCAGTTGGACATCTCTTGTGGGATCTTGGATTGGAGAGGGTGCAGGTCGAGCTGAGGGACCACTCCACTCCATGCACAAATTTTATGCACTGGGCGTTTAGTATGTTTATAATAAAAATAGGAAATTCTAGACTATGCCAAATTACCAAGGCTTGGATAATGGTTTTCATCATTTGTTCAGTAAGTGAGCAAAAAAAAAAAAGCAAATCTGGCATTTAGAATTAAAGACAACATTTATCCATCAGGATCATAACAATTTGTTAATTAGAACCTTTGAAATGAAGACATAAATCACCAATCCAGTAACAGCAAGATATATTTGGAAATAATTCATATACAGACAGGAAATGAACTAACTTTAATTTTTCCATGTGTATGAACACTAGCAATATAGTTTTAATGATTGACTATAGATTATCTTTGAATGGAAATATTGCATATGATATGATATCAAATATAGTATCATTTTGTTTGGAATCCCATACAATAATTGAATTAAGCAATGTTTTTTACTGTGTATGCAAAATGCATTTCATGATGTTGATTTTCTAAAATTTATCCATAGTTAAAAAGCAGACAGATATAAATTACAAAGGCTTATTTTGACTTTGTAAATTATAAATGAAAAATATGTTTTTGATAATTTATCAAAAAATAATTGAGTGATTCACTTGCTATTTCATCATCATGTTGTTATAGCATGCTGATGTGTGATTTAGTTTCCATTAAGTGTTGCTAGAAGATTAATCTAGTTTAAGATGCTGACTAGGCAAGCAAAATGTTCACCCACTGCAAGCACTTTTATAATAACTTAGCAGCACAGATAAATAAAGAGGTAATCTTACAGTGGCATGAAGAACATGATATGACTGATCTCTGAAGAAACACATTTTAATAACAATTCATTGATTTATAGCTACATATTTGTAGAGGGGGAAAGGCCTCTCACTTAATGTTAAGCTGTGATGTATTGTCTAAACTTGCAATATTTTGAATTTACATCGCAAAAAAAAGTGTAAAGGCAATAAAATACAAGTGAAATCATGCAGTATTTTACTGATTTGTAATGGCAAAATGTCTAAATGGGTACAATTTTATGTAATCACTAGCAATCCAGTGCACAAAATTCATGCCTTTTCCCAGTCTGGGAGCCCTTGGGGGATGTCCATCTGCAGACTTAGGCCTGCTCCCTGCCGGGAACAGGCATAAGCCAGCAATCACACATCATTGCTGCCACAAAGGCAGGAGAGGCTCTTGCCACCACTGCCGTGCTTGCCAGCTGTGAGCCTGACTTCTGGTTGAGTAGGGTTCCCCCTGTGGGAGTGCACTGACCACCAGGGGGCAGCTCCTGCATTAGGCATCTGGCCCCTGATGGTTAGTGAGCATCATAACAACCAGTTGTTCTGCATTTCAGTCTATTTACATGTTAGCCTTTTATTATATAGGATTTGCATCTTTCCACATTCAGGAAGGAGACTGCTATTCTTCTCTGAAAATTATAGATCAAGTTTTAGAAAGGAAATATTTAATTTAAATCCCTACATTTTTGGAGTTTGTCTCCTTTTTAGAAATGAAAAAAAAAAGAGTCTCAAAGATGCAAGTTGTATTAAGTGTATAGTGAGAGTTCTATCATGGGAAAATATAACTAAAGCAAAACCAGACACACCTTGGATTCCAATACATGCTTTGAAATCTCAAGATAGATTTATAAAGAGCAAAAAGTATTTTCTGGGGAATCAACAAATGAAAGAGCTTCCCCAAACATAGAACACTATTGTCTTTAAACTATCTCAGTAATAATCAGTTATTACCCCTTAGGACATCAGTCTACCTACTCCAAATCCAAAGGAGATGGGGATTGTTCTCAAGTGGAATGTGTCCTCTGACCTTACTCGTTCCTTTGGACCTCTGATGACTAACAGTTACACTGAATTATGCAACATTTTCCCATACTGATCATAGCTGGCATTTATATAATGCTCATTTTATGTCAAATAGTTGTCTTTGTGTTTCAGAACTATTAGAACATTTAATCCTTGTAACATGTCTATAAAGTAGGTAGTATTATTTTCAGATTTTCATTTTATAGGTAAAAAAGCTATAGCTTAAGAGAATAGCTAACATGACCTTAAGGACCTAACACTCAGAGTCCCAGGTCACCTTCTGCTCACAGACTTCCTCTTCACCAGTGGATAGGATAGTAGGCAGGGGGCTGCCAGCACTCCTTTAAGAACCTGCATGGTCCCCAACATGCCAGCATTTCATCCTGGAGTGACCTGAAACTCTGACAGCTCTGCCTTTGGGCTTTGAAATCCAGAAAAAAAGCGGTGTTGAGGCCCTGAAAAATCCTTTTCCTATTGGGCCCAAAGGCCTGCCACCGCTAGGCCCAATTACAGTTCACTGCACCCTGAGGGCCAGCTTTTTGCAGCTCTCTATGTGAGGAGACCAGAAGTTTGCTCCAGAGTTTGTGCTCCTACTGAATATTCAAAAGCACCAAACAAACAAACAAACAAACAAAAAACACCAGCAAACTTACTTTGCTTATATTTCTTCTGTAAATGCAAAAAAGAAACTGAAAAATTTAAATGTAGGATGCCAACTGCTCCCTTTATTTCATCTTTTATTCCTTTCTTGCATTGATCAATAGATGAAATTTGACTCTACATACTTAATTTAAGGAAGTCAGAAGCAGATTTAATATTTTATATGTGCAGAAACACCTTCCAGCTCCACAACCAGAGAGTGTTGTGTTGGAGGTTAGCATTATACTTAAAGGAGACTGATTTCAAACCAAGTCAAAATTAAGGCATCTGATTTGAGGTATGTTGTGTTTTTAGAAGCCTTGCATTCTATCCAAACCACCCAGCCCTCAGGCTATTCATTAGCTTACAACTAGATCTGTGGCAAATCCAGTTCAAATTGGTATTTTGAATATAAACCCTTTCCATAGTTGTGATTTTCAGTGAGGTAAACACATTATATAAACAGCTTCATTATTTTTCTTTAAACCTGAATATAATTATATAAATTATAACTAAAGTCTGTATAAACTATGATCTTCTTGTAATTACCTCAATTAATGTTTGTAATTGACATAATAATTCACTTTTTAGCTCAATACCTGAGGCGTTTCCATTAAGTCTCAGACATGAAACACATATTGCGATTGCTCATGAGGTACAGAACGTTTTGCCCTTAAGTAGATATAGAAGCCTTTGAGGTACAAATGGTAGATCCCAAACAGTGTTGTCATCCCCATTAAAAATCCTAAGTAACATCATTCAGGTGTGTGCTCTCACTACCTGTTATGGACAGGCAAAAATACAAAAGTAGAACATGTTTTGTATTTTTGAACGTGTTTTTTTAAAGAATTTTCTTGAGTATCTAGGGTAAAATTCTTCATTCTTTCTATGTAGTATTCTGGCCTCTTTACTGGTGGTGAAAAAATCAACTCCCGCAGAAGCAAAGATAAAGAGAAAAAATCAATCTAGAAGTTTCACTGACCTATCATATCACTGCTTCCTGAAATCCAGCTCATATAAATATACAACTAAATAAATTACTTCCTTTTAGCCAAAATTGAAAGTGCTTAGGAACAAAGAACCTTTTCATTAATAAACACACACACACACACACACACACACACACATACACACACACATAAATAAATAAATAAATAAATAAATAAATAAATAAATAAATAAATAAATAAATGGCCTGAAATTATAGTCCAACTATAGAGGAATTGAACTATTACCTCAGGGAAATTCTAGTTTTCTGTTTGGGCTAATGAACCTGTCCTGAATCCTCTGAGAACCTCTTCCGGTCATCGATTTCCTTTGCTAATAAAGGCAAACCACAAACTAGCACCTTTACTAGTATATTTCTGAATTAGAGAAGTAGGGACAAATTCAGATATTGGTATATACAAGAATATAAACATAGAAACAGAAATAGTGACACGTGAGGTTAAACATTTGTGTGACACTGAATCATAAACTTCCTTACAGATACACAATGTTAGATACTTGTTAACGTTTGAATCTTATTTTCCTGAGAAAGATCAAATCCCATGAAGAATACATTTACTGTTGAAAAGCCTTATAATGAAAATAAGGTGAGTAGTAAAAGGGGGATGTTTATACTTTTATCAAACCATCTTATGTATTTTGAAAAGAGTTGGTCTTCATGTTGAAACTTAGTCTATTGATGAATTTTATCTAACAATGATGTAAGTTTGAGGCCACAAATGCATTTTGTGAAATTTTTTTTGGAAATAATAATGTCTTCTCTTTGTTCATATTAAATTTAATACTGCCTATTGTGTATACATGGGAAACTGAATTTCTGAGTTCTTAAATTTAAAGCACAGAAATGAATCGATGATACTACTCTGATGGGTAGTAGAATCTATGATACTACTCTGATAGGTAGTATTTCTTATTTATGGCTAGTCCTTATGAAAATTTAAAAAAATATATTTATGAAAATGGTGATTCCGCTCACATGGTCTTCAGTAAAATCTGTACGCTAATGACTCCAAAATTTATATCCCTAGACTAGATCTATTAGCATCATCACTTCTACCATTATTACTTCAATAAACCTTTAAGCAGAGGAGCAGATAATTAGCGTTAGTAATTTCCCTTAGTAACAGCAATGACTGTTACCTGTTTGCCTGGATGGTTCATGGACTGTAGCAAATTTGTCAAAACTGACAAGCAATGAAGTAAAAGGTAAAGCTGATGATAGATCTGTAAAGGTCAGTCAATGGTGCTGAATGCCCTGCTATGATGGGAAACCTTGAGCCGTTGTTGTACCAGTCAGCATATCCGAGGGAGATTGTCCAGAATAGGCAGCTGTATAACTGCAGAGCGGAGATGTAGCTACAGCATGGATCTCAGGCTGGAATTCTGGGAAGCTCCAATGGGATGATAAGGATATAAAGTAATGGAGGATACTGATATAAGGTCAGTGAAGATGGTAAATCAGGCCTTTGGAAGGCAGAACAGAAAAGGTGAGGAGGAAGTTAATTGAGCTAAGATGAAGAATGCAAGGCAAGAAGCTAGTTATCTACATGGAATCATGTGGCAAATACAAAACGCAGAAAATAATTGGGAAAATAAGAAGTCTAATTGTTCCGTATCATTCTGTGGTGAGCATTAAGTGCAAATGTACATGTTAAAAGTTTAGAGGAGTCCTTGGCATATGGTGAGTACTCAATAAATCTTATCCAATAGCAGTGGCAGCAGTAGTAATAGTAATACTAGTAGTAATAGAAGAAGAAGCATCAACACTAGTAGTGCAGTGCCTAGACTAGTGGTTGGCAAACTGGGGCTCACAAGCCACAGTTTGCTGCCCTGTTGACTAATGAGTTTGCCGACCACTGGGATAGGGTCTTAATCACAAGGAACAACAACAGCCTGTAATTATTGGAATCGAGAGTCTTAGACTATTGTAATAACTCATTTTCTATTCCTTTGGAACCTATCTTCTAGTATATACTCCACACTGCCACTATTCCCCTCTGCTTAAAATTTGTATTACCTTCCTATTGACTTCTTATTGATTGAATAAATTGAAATTATTCAGCTGGATATAGGAAAATCCTCTGAGTTTTGACCCAGTACTGCTATAGCTACTCACTTGAATTAAGGGATTGAGCAGTAAAAATCATCCGGTACAACAATATTGAACCTCCCATCATTTTGTCATATAATAAGCATTTACATGACTACCCCAAGTTTGGTTCCCCATACTTGGAAATTCTTATTTTTTAATATATCTTTATTAATTTCAGAGAGGAAAGGAGAGGGAAAGAGATAGAAACATCAATGATGAGAGAAAATCATTGATTGGCTGCCTCCTTGCATATTCCCTACTGTGGATCAAGCATGCAACCTAGGCATGTGCCCTTGACCAGAATCGAACCTGGGACTCTTCAGTCCCCAGGCCAACACTCTATACACTGAACCAAACCAGCTAGGGCTGGATATTCTTTTTGTGAGCTTATGTGCATGTATATGTTTTTGAATAAATCTTTCTCCGTGAAATTCATTCTTTCAGATTTAAGTAGTCAGAATTTAATTTTCGTCCTCTTTTCTTTTACTCTAATCATGTATTTATTGAGCATTTCCCACATAACAATGTGTCTCTTTCTCCCATTAACAATTTATTGCAAGGACTCAGAATAGTACTTGATATCCACTATGACTAACAAAGCATTTGGAGAATTAATGAATGTTACAGTCTAAACATAAAAAAACAATACATTCAATTAGCTACAATGTCTCTATGTACTTTTGCTCTGGTCTCACACTTTTATTATGGATAGACACTTTTAGGAAAACAGTTTATCAACAAACTGTCTGTATTACTAAACAGTGTTAAGGTTATCCAGGTGCACAATTTTAAAATTTAAGAGCGAATAATTTAAAACTAGCTTTGGTTCCCTTCACAAAGTATAATAGTTACATTCTGTGTGTGTGAATTTAAAACTTGTGCATTTACATGAAATTAAATGTCAAATGTATAAGAAATAAGGATGCATGAATTGTTTTTAGTTGATGAATTAAGTAGTAAAGAAAAAGGAGAGACAGAAAAGCAGAGTATAATTTTTCTACCTTGTGCAGAAATTTCTTTTTGTTCTCTATGACTTCCTGGCATGATGAGAGTGTTATGGAGGCCTGTGCTCTAAAGGAAAATAAGCCTGACAGTGTGAAGAGAGGTTTTCTTTTTAGTCAGTAGCCTTGTGGTTCAAAGGGAAGAAACTCAGCAAAAGGAATAGATAGCAGCAGGACGCTCTGTTTGAAATTATCTTTGTTGGGATTTTGGTGTCATGGACTTAACTCAGCAGGGCCAAAAAATACTTAAAATGGCAGTAGCTTTTTCCAGTTGCAAAAACAAATGCCTTACTGTGTAATTACCAGAAAAACTTGTTTTATATACGCTACTTAAATCATATGCCCTGCAATGCGATCTAGTACAGACATGTATGCAAAGGACACATCATATCCTCCTTTTAGTTTTCCACAAGTTTTTTTAAGCAGATCCCTTTCATTAGAAATAGTATTTGGAGAGCTGGTTAGCTTTTAGATAGTTTTGTCTTCCATTGAGAAAAACAAGATCTAATAAAATAGACATCATATTTTGTAATTGAATTAAAAAAGGATGAAATAAATAGTCGCTAAAAATCTTATAAGGAAAGAATTATGGGATGTGTTATCATGAAATGATTAGAAACTTAAAGAAACCAAAAACGTTGTTTTGCCAAAGTAAAATAACATTTTGTCTTTCTCTTCATCATTTTTCATAATCAAATAAGAAGAAAGGATTTTAAAACTGAGGAACATAGCCAGAAACCTATTGACTGTTTAATTACTATTATCTATATAGACAACTAAAAATGGTCTAAATAAGATTTTAACATTTAAAAGAATATCAATTTACATCATTGATTTTTAAATTAAATCTATTGGACTGATATTGGTTAATAAGATTATGTAGGTTTCAAGTGTACATGTTTATGATACATCATCTGTATATTGCATTGGGTGCCCACCACCCAAAAAGAAATCTTCCATTTCCAGGGTCACAATAGGTTAGCGTGCTTGTATATCTTTTTTTTTTTTTCAGGTAAACCTCTGCATTAAAATTGAATGATTATTGTTGGATCCCTAAACTACTATGTAGTTTAATTTTTTTTTCTCGTGGTTGTCTCTGAGATCAAATGAGATAATATATTTGAAAATCATGAGGCAATAATATAACTGTAAAACAGAATTATTTTATTTAACCACAACTTTACTTATCTGTCAGAGGTCTTCAATCTTGTTTTTGTTTTTGTTTTTAAGATTTTTTTGTGGTACAATTTACATACTTGCAATTCAACCATTTGAAGTACATAACGTAATTATTTTTAGAATACTCATGTACAACTTTCACGACAGCTAATTTTAGAACATTTTCATCTGTTCAAAAAAAAAAATCCTGTATTTTTAAGCTATCGCCCATCTATCCTTCAATTCTACCAGCCCTAACCAATCACTAATCAACTTTCTGTCTCCATGGAACTGCCTATTCTGGATTTTATATATATAATTAGATTGACATTTGCTGATAAAATTATATAGATTTCAAGTGTACCATGTAAATGTAATAATAGAACATACAGGTTTTTGTGACTTTTTCACTTAGCACGTTTTTAATGTTGTAGCATCTATCCATACTTTGTGTCTTTTTATGGCCAAATAACATTCAATTGTTTGGCTATACCTCATCTGATTTATTCATTCATCAATTGGTTAATATTTGTGTTGTTTCTGCCTTTGTTCTATTGCAAATAAGGAAACAAATGCACATTTGCAACCAATTTTTCTGTGGACATGTGTTTTTATTTCTTTTTGTTTAGGAAATAATATATTTAACATTTTGAGGAATTGCCACAATGTCTTCCAAAGCGATTGTACCATTTTACATTCTTAGTAGTAATGTATGAGGGATCCAATTTTTTCAAATCCTAATCAACTCTACCTTTTATTATAGCCATCCTAGACATATGAATTGGGATCACATTGTGGTTCAAGTTCACAGCTCCTTGATGACTACAGAGTTGTATATTCTCTTTGAAACAATTTCTGTTCAGATTATTTTACTAATTACTAATTGGGCTATTATTGTGTTCTATTATTATGTCCATAATTGTGTCTGTTATTGTGTCCTAAGTATTGTTCTATATTTTATATATAAGTCTTGATTAGATATATGATTTACAAATATTTTCTCCCAATCTTTGGGTTGCATTTTTGCTTTCTTGAGAGTGTCCTTTGAAACATAAATGTTTTTAATTTTTATGAAGTCCTATTTATTCTTTTTCCTAATGTTGCTCATAGTTTTGGTGTTATATCTAAGAATACATAGTAAATTCTGAGGTGATAGAGATTCACTCTTATGTTTCTTCTAAGATTCGTCTACTTTCAGCTCGTACATTTAGGTCTTTGATTGATTTTGAGTTAATTTATAGATAGATAGATAGATAGATAGATAGATAGATAGATAGAGATATAGATCTGTCTATATATAAACATATAGATAGATATGGATATGGATATAGATATAGATATAGATATAGATATAGATATAGATATAGATATAGATATAGATATAGATATAGATACTAGTGGCCTGGTGCATGAAATTCGTGCATGAAAGGGGCGGGTTCCCTCAGCCCAGCCTGTACCCTCTCCAATCAGGGACCCCTTTGGGGCTGTCTGACTGTTGGCAGTCAGAGATGTCTGACTATTGGCAGTCGGACATCCCTCTCACAATTTGGGAACATTGGCTCCTAACTGCTCACTGGCCTGGCTGACTGATTGCCCCTAACCCCTCTGCCTGCCTGCGTGATTGCTGCTAACCACTTCTGCCTGCCTGATTACCCCTAACCACCTCCGCCTGCCTATCTGATCACCCCTAAGTGATCCTCTGCTTGCCTGATTGCTACTAACTGCCTCTGCCTTGCCCCACACCTGGAACCCAGGCTTCCCTCCCTCTGGTCAACAATAGGCACCCAGGATCTGGACCAGCTTCACTCAGGCTGGCCACAGCCACAGGCAGTTGCAGGCACCCTGCCCAGCCCAGCCTGGCCCAACCTAACCCCACAGGGCCCTGCCCCTCCACAACGCCCCAGCCTGGGGAGTGGTGGATGCTGCCCTGCCACCACCAGCCAGCCCAAGGCACCTCCCCCGCCCCTCCATGGGGCCCCAGTTGGGACCACCAGCGCATTTATAGCTATAAATTTTCCTCTAAGCATTGCTTTAACTGTGTCCCATACCTTTTTTAATGTTGTGTCTTCTTTTCTATTCCTCTCAAAGTATTTTTAATTTTTGCCTGTGATCTCTCCCTTGACTGCTTGGTTTAGGAGCATCCTATCTAATAAAAGAGTAATATGCAAATTGACCATACCTTTGCTACACCCACAAGCCACACCCACCAGCCAATCAGGAGCAAGTATAAAAATTAACCCAAACAAGAGGGCTGCGGCCATGGAAAGAGCAGGAGGCTTGGGTTTCCTCAGCAACAGTGGAAGCCAAACTTTCTGCACACCCTGTCTTGCCTTGGCTTCTGCTTAAGGCTACAAAGTTTCAATTATAGAAGTTAAATAAATTCCAACAAAAATGGTGGCAGCCACAGAGCTGGAGAGAGCAGAAGGCTTGAGTTGCCCCCAACAATTGAGAAAGCCAAGTTTCTGCACACCCTCGCCTGCCTTGGCCTCTGCTGGAGGCTACAAAGTTTCAATTATAGAAGATAAATACATCCCAACAAAAATGGCTGCAGCCACAGCGCAAGCAGGATGCTTGGCTCCACTCAAGGCTACAAAGTTCCGATTATAGAAGATAAATAAATCCCAGATACCAGGGCCTCCACTTGGCTCACTGGGTGGCGTGGACAGCCTGCAAACCACAACAGGCCCTTTGCCCAGGCTGCCTCATGCCCCAAGGGAACCCCCAAGCTGATATGGGACACTCTTCAGGGCAAACCAGCTGGCCCCCACTGTGCACTAGGCCTCTATCCCATTTAATCCTACTATCTCATAAAATAATATGCAAATTGACCTTCATTCTAACACACAAGATGGCTGTCCCCATTGAGTCAAAGATGAATGACCTCATGTGAACACAAGATGGCCACCACAAGATGGTCAACAGGAGAGGGCATTTGGGAGGGACCAGGCCTGTAAGGGAGGGCAATTGGGGGTGAACGTGACTGCAGGGAAGGGCAGTTAGAGGGGACCCAGGCCTGCAAAGGAGCAGTTAGGCATCAATCAGGCTGGCAGGGGAGTGGTTAGGGAGTGATCAGGCTGGCAGGCAGAAGTGGTTAAGGGCAATCAGGACAGGAGGCAGGTGAGCAGTTGGGAGTCAGCAATCCTGGATTGTTCAAGGGATGTCTGACTTTCTGTTTAGGCCCAATCCTACTAGGATGTCTGACGGGCAGTCGGATCTCAAGGGCTCCCATATTGGAGAGGGTGCAGGCTAGCCTGGGTACAAACACCCCCCATGCATGAATTTTGTGCACTAGGCTTCTAGTTTTATATAATTCCTCATAGTGGTATTTGTGAGTTTTCCAAATTTCTGTTATTGTTTTCTAATTTTATTCCACTATGATATCAAACATATATTATTTCCATTTTTTACATTTAATGTGGTTTGTTTTTTGGCCTAACATATAAACTATCCTAGGGACTATTCAATGTATGCTTGAGAAAAATATATAGTCTTCTGATTTTTAGTGGAATATCTTATAGATGTGTTAGGTTCATTGGCTTCAAGGGCTATTCAAGTCTTCTATTTCCTTGTTGATATTTTTCCTAGTTTCCTATCCATTATTAAAAGTGGAATAATGAGGTTTCTGACTATTATGGAAGTGCTAATGTCATGTCTGTTGGATGCATTGTTGAAATGCTCTGTGTCCTGAGTATGAGCACACATTTACAATCATGTACTCTTCATATGCTTTTGTTAGATCTAAGTCAAAAATGTAATAAATTCTTAATTTGTAAAAGATTATGCTAAAACATCACAGATGTTTTACTTTCTTTTGAAAAGGTTTTTCAAGGTTATCTTCTCAAGTATATTCAGAATTTGAAATCCTGAGCAATCAGGACAGAAACACAGATTTGACTAAATTGTTAGCCAGCTATCATACTGTAGTATGTTGTTTAGATGTTATTAAAGCAGTGTTGTGTTACTATTTAGACTCAATTAATATCACTTTTCAAATTGAACTTTTGGGGTTTAAATTGAATTATCATCGAATCATAGCCAGGCCTGTTTTGGAAATAAGTTGAAATTCTAATCCTAAATCAACTGTGTTCTGTTCCTTGGAAATGGGCAGAAGCATATAAGCATTAACTTTGCCTTATACATATGCAGCATCTAAAGTATTTGTCTCTTTTTCCACTCAAAGACAAAATATCTAATTCGCTGGTAAATTTTGCTGAGAAATGGGTCATACAGCCTCAGAAACTGCCTGAGACAGTTGTCACTGAACAGAGAAAACTGTAATCAAATTCTAGTGCAAATATGACTTCACATATGACTTCTCAATATTCTGCCTCCAAATCTCTTTGTACACACCTATGACATGGTATTTTCAATATATCCCCTTCTCCCTTAAAAAGATTAAAATTTGGAAAGAAATTCTTACCTTATTTCTACTTGTAATCATAGAATAATGCCTCACATTTCACAGGTACAACTAAATGCATGTATTCTAATATTAACACTATTTATTGACTCTTTGGCCATGATCAAAGATGTTTCTAATAATTGTGTTATTATCTATGTGTATTTCAATATACCAATAGTAATAGTCTGCACTCTAACTCACCTGAGTCCATGAGTGAGCTCTCCCACATGGAGCATCTTCTATGGTTCATTCAGTACTGTTGTTCAAAATGAAGCTCTTTTTTGTGATTAGTATACTCAGGTAAGTGGGCAAACTACATTTTTTGCTTTACATTTAAATGTAATATGCTATGATTGTTGTTACATTTTAACAAGACTTTAAACAGTTTCTCTGCTCCTGTTTACAGTAGTTTGCCATTAACTCACCTGTTTGCCATGTATTCTCTGATCCTTTCTCCTCTACAAGATTTCCAAGATGTTTTTGCCAGTGTCACTACATTGTCATTTATTGTTTGTAGTTGAAAATACTGAATTTTTTATCTGTCTGATGTCACTTTTGTTGCAACCTGGCCAAGAACTAGGTTGCAAGTTAAATAATTTCATTAACAGTGACAGAGTCATTGATTTAACCATCACATGATCATATTTAGTGCATTGCCTTGAGAGGATGACTTAGGTTGTGCTGAATGCAAGCTAATACTTGACTTAACTGCCATCAGAAAAATCTTTCATCCAACAAATACACTGACACTATAAAAAGTTTAGGCTCTTTATAGAATCCTAATATCTAACAATTTAAGTGTTCATTGGCTTTGGAAGGCATACATATACACATTACTACCCTGTTTCCCCGAAAATAAGACAGTGTCTTATAGTTTTTGCTCCCAAATATATGCTAGGTCTTATTTTCAGGGGATGCCTTATTTTTCCATGAAGAAGAATATGGTACACATTTATTGTTGAACAACAAAAAAAGGAAATTTATTACTAGTATACGGTAGTAGTAGTCATCACAAACCAGCATAACCAGACAAACTGTGAATCCTATGGTATCAAGAATTTCTTGTTACTACCATTATTTACATGTACAACAATCTATGGTACATTTACTGATACTGATATTTACTGGTATGAACACAAGGTAAGATTTATTCAATGATAGTCATGTCACCATCTTCTGGAACATCATCATAACAATCCAAACCCTGAATTTCCTGGTGAATTTCTTGTGACTCCATTTCTTTCAGAATCAGTGGACCAAATATCTCATGTTTAGCAATAGCACTGACCTTAAATGACTACTTCTTGTCAAGGTAGCCTGCTTGTAGTGCATTTGCAATGCAACTGTCAGTGATTTTCTCCTATGAATTCTTCACCCAAGTCACAACCTCTTGTAGTTTAGGTTTCACAAAGTTTCCATGCTGATTTCTCTCCATTCTATTTTCCATGTAGTCATTTATTTCCATGTGCAAATTGTCCTTGAATGGCTTGTTTATTGCAATATCAAGAGTCTGGAGATAAGCCTTCATTCCTGCGGGAATCATTATTTGATCTATTTTTCTTCTGTGAAGAAATTTCTTCATGTCTTTAGCATGGTGAGTGCTGGCTGCATCCCAGACCAGCAGACCTCTTTGGCTCCCTCGAATAACAAGCACCAGCATTAAATCAACCCACTTTCTTATAATTGCGTGGCCCAGGCTTTTTCAGTTTCAAGAATAAAAATATTATCGGGGATGTTTTATTTTCAGGGGATGCCTTATATTACATCGAGAGGCAACTGGAAGTAGGTTTTATTTTCGGGGGATGTTTTACTTTCAGGGATGTTTATATTGTTGTAAAATTACAACCTGCACCCATTTCCTCTGTATTACCAATCTCTGGGTATGTATACTGTTAAAACTTTGAGTATATTTCTTTTCAGACTTTTGTTTGTCTGAAACCTATTCACACACATAGGTTTGCTATAAAAAAAACTACATAGTATTTTGTGGGGTTTTTTATCTTATTATCAATTATGAACTCCAAAATAATGTAAAATTAAAGTAAATATTTTGGCTATCTGCAATTTAAATTGTCATGAGTATTGTAGCATCAAATAAAATATTGATTAAAATATTTCAACTCTAACTATAAAAAGTATAACTCAGCTTTTTACTATTATTTAAAATAATCATTAGTGTAACCTATGTGCATTAGATTTTAGAATATGTATAATTTTGCTAAATTGTCAATTTAAAAAGTATACAACTCAGTGATCTAAGATGGTAAATATATTTGTGAAGCTCTCCTTATGAAATAGGGTTTCACATTGGAACCTTTTTAACTTGGTAAATTTCATTGGAAGAGTAAAACTTAATTTGGAAAGTTGATGCTAATATAACATTGTAAAACTTCTGAGAGGTGGCTTTATCCCTCCCTACACAGAAAATATTCAAGTCTGAAAATATTCACTGTGCTCGACATATGTGCTCGACATATGTGTTCATTCATTTTATGTATTTAGGACTGTTTTAAAGAGTTAATAAAGACCTTCAGATCCTTATAAATGTAATACAGATTAAAGTCAAGAGTCAGCTTGCCTGTTGAAGACAGATAATGTTTGACATCTTAATACATCTATTAGAATACACAATTAGAAATCAATACCAACATAGAAACCAGCCCTCCTGGGTTTTAGACCACAGAAAGGCTGAAAGTATGAGAAAAGAGCATCCTTAGTTCTGTTCTGAAAAATATAACATATCCATTACCTGTCATTATGAGAAGCCACTTAAGGCACCAGCCCTATTTTGTAAAAATGTATTTGATTCTCATTGTAACTAAAAAATCAGCTGACAATATGTATCTATGACTATAAATAATAACCAATATGTAATTATTTAAATCAGAGGCAATAAAGTATATTTGTATACTTTTATCTGTTTACCCAGAATTTGATTTACAAGAAACTTATTTTAATTAGACTCTTTTAAGAATTTTTCTTTACTTAATTTCATATGAATTCCTTCTATAAGCAATATTTAAATATGTTGACCAGTTGTAGAAAATACAATATTTCAAACTTGTTCTCTATTAAACCCTCAAGTAACTAAGAGCACCCCAATATGCAGGGTACTATAAAACTCTAAAAATATTTTTAGATGTCTAGAGAGAGTATATTGAATAAACATTACAACAAAGTATAAACTGTCCGGAGCTGAAAATCCTACTTCAGCAAAGTCGTTGATTGCCCTGGAATGTATGGCAGGGTAAGTAAGAGGGCAAGAGCGATTACAGCTTCTCCACAGCAGGAATGCAGTCACTCAAGTAATCACATCATGATTAGAAAGTGGCCCTGGTAGGGTTTAGAGAGTTGGAGTATAGCAAAACAGTGTGGATCTCCAGCTCTTTCCCTATTTTCTGTGCTAAAGGGAGAGGTTTGGAAAGCTGTGGAGCAGTTTGCCATTCGCAGGCCCCACACAGGTAATTGGACAGTGGAGGTATGGAGGTAAAATATTCCCTCCAGTGAGGCAGTCTGGGATCTTGTGCCCTCGCCATCCTCCCCATCCCCCCAGCAAAAGCCATTTAGATGAAAGAAAGAAGTGAAAAAAAAGATTGGTCAGAGATGTAGGATTCTTTATTGAATAACATGTCAAATACCTAATCCGTTGCTCCTGTCAGCAAACACATCTCAGAAACGTCAAAAAACTAAAAATAAGAAGCAGAGGAAATGACCTAATGCAGTATGAAGATGGCACTTGAGACAATTTCAGCATGTAACCAAGTCCAAATCCAAAACATATATTATTAAAAAAACTTATAATGCACTTTCCACACTTTTTAATGAACAAATTTCAAACATACTGAAAGATTGAAAGAATCCTATCTAATAAAAGAGTAATATGCAGATTGACCATCACTCAGCACACAAGATGGCTGCCCCCATGTTGGCACAAGATGGCCAGCAGGGGAAGATAGTTTGGAGGGACCAAGCCTGCAAGGGAGGGCAGTTGGGGTTGATCAAAGCTGCACGGCAGGGCTGTTAGGAGTGACCAGGACGGCAGAGGAGGGAAGCTGGAGGCAAACAGGTTGGCAGGGGAGCAGTTAAACAACAATCAGGCTGGCAGGGGAGTGGTTAGGGGGTGATCAGGCTGGCAGGTAGAAGCGGTTAGGGGCAATCAGGCAGGCAGGTGAGCAGTTTGGAGCCAGCAGTCCTGGATTGTGAGAAGGATGTCCCAGATTGGAGAGGGTACAGGCTGGGCTGAAGGACACCCTCCCCGCCATGTCCCTCCCACTCCCCACACAAATTTCATGTATCAGGCCTCTAGTAATAAATAAATATTTATGTACCCATTCCTATATTAAAATAAAATTTTATCACATGTATGCTGTGGCTCTCCAGAGATATATATGCACATGCATGTATATTGCTTTTTGTTTGTTTTATCATTTGAAGCTAGGTTCAGACTATGTCATGCATATAAAAAAAACATTCATTTTCATAACTGTGACATGATACCTTAGAAAATAATCTGTATTATACACTAACTACCCATGCGTAAGTTTCCCACATTGTACTGAGAATATCTTTTATTGTAATCCCAACTAGATGCCTATGTTGCACTTAACTATTATTGTCCTTTGTTTATGGTTTATCAGTCTTATAAGTATCAACATGGTGGGTCAATAATTCTTTGCTGTTGGAAGGTGAGGGCCATCCTTTGTGTTGTACCATGTTTAACAGGATCACTGGTCTGCCCCCAAAAGACATTAGTAGAACTACCCTCTACCCCAGTTTGTAACATTCCAAATTATCTCCAGATGTTACCATATGTCCCCCAGAGGACAAAATCACCTTGCACTGAAAACCTATGTTCTGTTTCAATCTAGGAAAGTACCGCTGTCTGCGCTTTATGTAATGTCAGTGAGCTATGCCTGAAACAAGTCTATGTTTTATATCTGTATTATCTCAACATACACCATCATCCCTCTGTGGGCTGAGAATTATGAATCTCCAAAGGAAATGATCAGCCTTTAAGCAATAATAAAAATCACCTGAGAAACCTGTCAAATACCAGTTTCCGCAGTATTATCCAGGTTACTCTGCCTCCGTTCTAGACTGCAACCTGGAAGTCTGAGGTTTTCATAAGGTCACCAAGTTATGTCTGTCCGAAGTCAAGTTTGGGAAAGAAACTACTATGTCGTGTGACATGAAATTCAAGGCTCTCATAAAGCGTACGCCTGACAGATCTCTCATCTCCATTTTAATCATTATAACTATTTCTCATTTCCAGGTTTTCTCATATGTCAGTCATAAGTTTTTTTCTACATTTTTATTTGCCAGTCTTCCTAGTCTAATGAATTTTCTTCTGTCTTCCACTTACAGTTGGGGACACCTAGGTCTTGGGTGGTCTATATTTTTATTTAAAGCAGCATCCAGCAATCAATGGTTAAAATTTCATCCAATGTAATGTTTTTCAAATGATTGTGTTTAATAAAGACTGGCCACTAATTTTCTCATTGTATGAAGCCTACTTCCATGAATAGTTTATCTTCATTTTGATTCTAACATGTTGCAACACACTTGAGCATCTATTCTATCCCATAGTTGCTCAGTTTATTTCAAATTTCTATTTCCATTCACTGCTGGTGGGAATGCAAACTAGCACAGCCACTTTGGAGGACATCTTGGCAGTTTCTTAAACAGTGAAACATACTCTTACCATATGATCCATCAATCACGCTCTGTATTTATCCAAAGGAGTTGAAAACGTACATCTAAACAAAAACTTGCACGCAGATCTTTATAGCAGCTTTATTCATATTTGCCAAAATACGGAAGCAGCCAAGATGTCCTTCAATAGGTGAGTGGATAAATAAAGTATGATACATTCAGATAATAGAATAGTATTCACCACCTAAAAGAAATAAGCTACCAAGTAATGGAAATACATGGAGGAAACTTAAATGTGTATTACAAAGTGAAATAAGCATGTCTGAAAAGGCTACATAGTGCATGACTGCAACTATATGATATCCTGGAAAAGGCAAAACTATGCAGACAGTAAAAGAATCAGAGGTTGCTAAGAGTTCAGGGGGAGTTATGGATTAATAGGCAGATTACAGAGGACTTTTAGGGCAGTGGAGCGACTCTGTCATACTATAATAGTGGATACATATAATTATAAACTTTTAATTGACAGAATGTACAACACTAAGAGTAAACCCTCATATAAACTGTGGACTCTGGGTGATAAAGACATGTCAATGTAGGTTCACCAGTTAACAAGTGAACCATTCCAGTGAGGGATGTTGAGAATAAGGGAGGTCTGTGCGTGTGGAGGGAGGCAGAGTACATGAGAACTCTCTATACCTTCTGCTCAATTTTACTCTGAACCTGAAATTCCTCTAAAAATATAAGATCTATTAAACATTTGTCCATTAAACACTATCTTTTTTTCTGAGCCTGGCTGCCATCCATGTAATCATTGTACTCTTTTCTGCCCTCCTTCACTCTCAAGTATAGTCAAAATGTTCTCCCAATTCCTCCTCCAAGGAGAACTCCTCAAACTTTCATGCAAAAAACAATCACATAGAGAACTTGTTAAAATGCTTATTCCCCATCCTCACCTGAAAGCATGACATTTAAAAGTTTGGTGTGTAGTATAGGAAAATACATTTTTAACAAATGTCCTAGGCAATTTTGAAATAGATGAGCTAGGAACCAAGCTTTAAAATCTCTTGCTTCATAGTTTCTTATATATTCATAATTTTCTACCCTTTTGAATGACTTCAACCTATTCTATTCATTCAAGGGTTACAATAGCTTCTTTGCTGGTGTTCCTAATTTCAGTCTCTTTTTGCTACAATTGTTCCCTTGTAAACTGCCAAAATAATCTTCTGCGAATGCCATTTTTATCACATCACCTTCCTGCTCAAGAATCAGCTACTCCTACTATATCAAGTCTAAACTCTTGGCCTATAATTCAAGGTCCTCTGTCAACTGGCACTTTTGTACCTCTCTAATTTTATCTTTTCCCAGTACAGACTGACTCTCCCCTCTAGCTAAATCCAGCCAACTTTCCATTCTTCCATGCTACTTATTCACATGCTTTGAGTTTCTTGTTAGTTTGAATGCCTTCCTTTTTCATTTCTCCCAACACATAATAAACATTTATTCCCAACTAACCTACTTCAGGAAAATTTTCTTGATTAAAATTTCACCTACTTGTGGTGTTGATGGAATCAAAATTAATATACTGGATAGAAATAACAGAAGAAGCTTTTCATATTATAAAGTAGGGATCTGCTACTTTTCCAATTGATTTATGAAAACAAAGAATTACTGCAACCAAAATGTTAACCCGAACTTTAATGGTAAAGTATGTGAAACAAAATATTAAAAATAAATGGACTAAATGCATAGCATAAGTCTAGTAGTTGGAGTAAAAACTATAGTGATAGAATAAGACATAGAGAACTACTAAGAATAAGTGGGTGGAGAAAAATAAGATAGGGATTGCTAAGGTGCAAAGTGAATATGGTGGCAAAGTACAATGCCAGATGGAAACAAGAAAGAAAAAAAAAAGAAAAGCTCAGTTACCTTTTTAAAAAAAACTAAATTCTTCCCTGGAGCAATTTTGGTGGTGCTTGGATATTAGTTTTATTATTTTAAGTAGCTCCCACATGCAAGGAACTGTAGGCCACTTCAAAGCAGTCATTCTCTGAGCCTGTGTAACAAAACACTTCTATCAGAGATTCCATTCCAATGACATGCAATGTGCACACTTAATTCATTCAGTACCACCAGATATATTCCCAGATGGCTCAATGCATTAGGAATTCATGAGAGATCATGGTTTACTGTGCTTTACCAACACTTGAACTTACCCATCTCCAAATGGGTGCAATGTGATATCACATTGTAATTTTTAATTGGTTTTATATTACTAAGGAATTTATGCATCCCATAAATAATTTGAAAGCCATTCTAGTTTATCTATCTATATATTGCCTAATCACATCTGCCAGACTCTTATATTATCTCTACTCACTTCCCCATATTCAATCTCTATCAGCCATATGAAACTCTATAATTTCCCCAGAAATACCAGGTTATTGCTTACTTGTTTAAGCTTACAACTTCCTATATACTGCAATTGTAGCATTTTACAGATTTTACCAAAATTATTTTTACCCACATTTTCCTTACAAGACCTAGTCTTTAAAAACAAACAAAAACACTTGCATTTGTAACCAAGGAGAGCCAAGCTATGCTATTACTAGGTGCCCACTCACCGGGTATGCCAGGCTATTAGAATGGTCTACAACACATAGCCACATCCACCTGAATTCAGCAAAAGATACCACATGTTCCTTTTCCTGCTAACATGAACTTTTGAGCTCCAAAAGTTTCTATCCCCTCATTCAAGCCAAATCAAGTTCACCTGAAATGACTTGTACCTCAGAAAGTGAAACATCACAAAAGCAAGAGTCAGGCACTCTGCATACTTGGATCTTGAAGCATAACTAGGGACAATCACAGCAATATGAAGCCATCTGGAAAGGGCAGAGAAATAGGAGCAGACATGTCTTTGAGAGTGAGACAGATACTGTATTTCTGGGTGTATCTAAATCCAAGAGAGACAAAGCCATTAAGGGGATTTGAAAAAGTCCAGCCAAACTGGCATAAATTAGTGCAGAGAAACTCAAGTGACAGATACTGGATGGCGGAATAGCAAGTGATTTCAGGCAAGGTCAGCAGAGCAAATAGGTCTCACCTGCCAAGTGGGTGGGACCTAGACACAGGGATTCTAGAAACAAGAATGTGTAGAGTCAGAATTAGATGGGCCTGTCATTAAATTATAAGATCAAAGTCAGTGGAGCAGAATTTAAAGTCAGTCCAAAACAAGAAATATTCCAGACCTACAGAAACTGGAGTGGTAAAGACACAAAACAGGAATCAACATATGTTCTTTAAATAACTACATGAGTTGCAAGCCTGTATTTATTTATTCGCTTATATAACATATTTTTGAGTGCTTTCTAGGAGTTGAGCTCTGGTGTGTATGGAGGATATGTCAATGAACAAGAAGATGAAATGTATGGAGGATATATCAATGAACAAGCAGATGAAAATCTTGGATTCATGAACCTTAACATTTAAGTGGGAGAATATAGACAATACAAACGTAGAATAATTAACATATTTAGTATGGCAGATGTTGCTAAGTGTTAAGGAGAGAAATAAATCTGGAAAGAGACATAGGGACTGTCTTTAGAGAGGGTAAGATTAGGAGTAATACATGATGACTAAGGAAGTAGACAAAAGAGCACTAGCAGGCA
This sequence comes from Antrozous pallidus, assembly GCA_027563665.1. Lineage (NCBI taxonomy): Eukaryota > Metazoa > Chordata > Mammalia > Chiroptera > Vespertilionidae > Antrozous > Antrozous pallidus. The sequence goes on from CM050514.1 coordinate 102,145,772, forward strand.
GACAGAGAGGGAGAGAGCCATGTGTTCAATAGCAAGTGCAAAGATCCTGTGGCCCACAGGGTGTTCATGACATGTTTGTGGAAAAGCAATGAGGCCAGGGTGCCTGGAAAAGAATGAATGAGTTAGACGAAGTTGGGAAGATCAAGTATGGCCTTATAGTTCACTGACAGGATTTTGAGTTTTACTTACAGGGACATTCGTCACAGAAGAGTATGATGAACTGGCTCAGGTTTAAATATGATTCGTCTTTCTGCTGTATTGTAAAGAGCTGGCAGTGGAGCAAGGATGGAAGCGGAGAGAATAATCAGAGGCTATTGCAGTAAACCAGCTATGAAGTGATGCCTCAGGTCAGGGTGGTATCATGGAAACAGTGGGAAATGTTGAGAATCTGGACAGATTTTCAAGATATAATCAATAATATTTGCTGTTAAATTGGAGGGTTGTATGTAGGGAGAGAGAAAAATTGAGTCAAATTTTATTTCAAAAATTTGGGCCTGAACAAGATGAAAAGTTCCCTGTTACTAATACTAGAAAGGCTACAATTCAGAAAGAGTTCAATTTTTGACCATGCTGAGACTGAGATGACTATGAGATATGCAAAGGGATACAACACCTTGACCGTTGCATGCCAGAGTGTGACGTTCAGGTGAGAAATCTGAATAGAAATTTGAGAATCATTGAAAAACATTTACTTGGTATTCAAACTCATGAGATCAGAGGAAGTCATGAAAGCTAGTAAAGGTAGAGATAGGAAAGAGGACCAAGAGATGTTTAGAAATTGAAAAGCTACCTGCAAACATGACTGAAAAAGAGCCATCAGAGATGTAGAAAGAAAGGCAAGTGAGAAAAACAACTTAGAATCCAAGTGAAGAAAATATATTAAGTGAAGGGAAAGATTCAAGAATTAAAATATGAATTTAGCAACATGGAAATTACTTGTTAACCTTGTATTTTTTGTTTTATATTTTTTAATTCTGATGGTGAATATAACTTTCACCAAAATGCAAGATATATCAGTAATATGAAATTATAAATACATTGAATAATCAAACAGTAATAACACCAATTGTGGACAAAAATAAGGTGTGCCTATAGAGATAATACAGATGCTTATCCTAAGGAGGTAATGCCCAAAGAGGGCTGTGCAAATTACGTAAACAGTGACAACTTTATTAAATCATTTACTGCTTCCTAAAATAACCAACTTAAGATAGAATATTTATTTAAGTTTTCTCATGATTTTATAGATTTCTGAACTGTTTAATCTTGTCTAGTTTATTTTAATTTCTCTATGAGATAATTAAAAATGACTATTATTCATAGAGCCAAGAACTTAGCGTGAATTGTGTCCTGTGTGGGTCAACATAGGTAATGCCATGATTGCTTTCAAGGGAAAATTGGTCTCTAGACTATTCTGAGTAACAGCATTCTGTATGAAACCGATATATATGTAACTAGACCAACAGAGAAAGATAGTAGGTTTCCTTAAATGAAATAGACTGTTTTTGTTTGTTTGTTTTAATTTTGTATTCACATAATTCTTATCTTAACATTTCACTCATTGATGATCCTTAGTATATTTATTGAATTACTTATCTTAAAAACAAAAGCACACCTTGGAATTATACAGTTGATTCCGAGTCTGGTAATTAGGTGACATTTTGGGGGCAGAAAAGTTAGAAATGGACACATACTGCATTTTGTATAGAGTAGTCAGTCATACCTTGTGTGGTGCAATGAGGCAACAGCAGGCAAATGGGCAGTTGCAAGAAAGAAATTGGCAATTTTCCACATATTGTTCTTGAGAGTAAAGTAACTCCTTTTAAAAAAAATATGACTGGTTGTGTTTGACAGAGGCAAAAGCAAATTAAATGCAATATTTAAAGGGACTCAACTGTTTAATTCATGATTGAATTTCATAAGTAAATTTGTGACTGTTGGTTTAAGTTTCCTTAAAATTCAAAATCAACAAATAATAAACATCAAGCAACTAGTAACATTTTAAATTAGATAAAATGAGAAAATTAATGAATGAATTTTAAATTTTAAAATATTGAAAACAATCCAAATCAATCATTACAATTCATTTTGACCTTTATGTGTGCAGTGTACAATGACATTTTTATTAGTTTTTAATTAGTTTTGAGATAAAAATCAAGACAATTGCTTAACTAAAGACTAATTTCAGTTTTCTGAGTATGCTTAAGGTAGGCTAGGCTAAGTTAAAATGTTCAGTATGTTAGGAGTATTAAATGCATTTTCAACTTATGACATTTTTTATTTAGCATGGATTTATTAGGATGTAACCGCCATTGTTAAGTAAGAGTCATCTGTATATAAAAACTTGCATGTCATGCCAGGCTACTTTTTGTTATTATCACGTATCATTTAAATATCCCCTAATATTTCCTATTCACCTTATCATTTTTCTCCAGTATAAAATATAATCTAATAATACATTTCAATAGAGTTTCAAAGAATTTTTAACTTCGAGCAAAATAGAGTGAAAAGTGTGGAGAGTTTTCACGTACCCCCTGCCCACCTACATGTCTCCCCTCTTATTAACATCACACAGTAGAGTAATACATTGGTCACAGCTGATGAACCTAATTGGCACATTATTATTACCCAAAGTCCAAAATTTATATTGCATTGATATTTTACTAGCAACATTATTTATGCCCTGTCTTCTCCCAATGAAATTCATTGCTTTTTCCCCAGTGCCTAGAAAAATTCCTTGCAAATGGTTGACACTCAGAAATTTTTTAGGAATTAACTTAAGCAAGACCTTACTTTGTCACCAGGAAATAACTTTTAAGGCAATATGGCATATATGGTCATTTTTAAACACTGCCCTATTGTAGAGTTGCAGGTTATTTGAGTCTAATGTAGCAGTACCCAAAGCAGCCCTTGTTTAGTAAACAGCCAGTCATGCTGCTAGAGACTGGGGACACAGAAGTGGAAAAGAGATAAAGATTCACTATCAAGCCATGTGCTCAGTAGTCCAGTACAAGAGCTTCCACTGTGGAAGTCAGGAATTGCATCAACCCTCTCATCTCCTCTTTCCTGTTCTGTTGTTTGATGACAAGCAATAAATTGTTCAACAGCAAGATCAGAATATTTGTGTTCGTGATATAAACTCATTAGTGAGTTGGTATACTTGTTTTGAGGATTCATTTTTGTACTTCATATACATGTTGCAATTGCACATCTCAGTTTTCTGAAACAAGCCTGGCATTAAATAATCTGCCTCTTTGTGTTTTTAAGTATGTTCGTGCGCTTGTTAGAACCTGCATGCAATTTTTTCTTCTGAAATTAGGTCACTGCACAAATAGAGTCACATCTCAATGTCTGAGGATGCTATGCTCCCTCATTTTCACCAACAAACTTTAGTTAGACAACTATAAGGCAGGAGAGCAACTGCTAAACTATTATCCTAAAAGAATTTATTTAGATTCCAAATGTTTTTCACGCACAACGGGGATTTCCTAGGCATCTGGAAAATCTACCTCTGTTATTTGGCATTCTTTTCCTGTAATACTTTTACAAGCTGTAACTGCTTCAGGTGAAACATTTCTTAATCACCATTATATGCTTTTTAGCAGAAAGTCTACAATATATGTTGTTACTGTTAATAAATTATTTCAAACTTTGAGAAATTTGAAATTTGCATACCTATTTCTTTAAAAGACAAGTAATTTATTTGTATTTATTGAAAAAATCAGCAGTCTTATAAGTGACTTTTTTAGTATTACATTCTGTACTGTACTTGCTTATTTAATTCATTTAGTTTTTATTGTTTTTCAGAGTAAGATAAAACCATGTGGGTAAAAACAGAACTAAATACAAATTAGAGAACTTTGCAAATATTTTTATTATGAGACTTTCTAAAAGGTGAAATAAACTTTATAGTGTCAAGATGAAATTGTTGACTTAATGGTAAATTCTAGGGTATTTAATTCCTCATTAAATTTAGATTTACATTTTTATGGTTTGGAGTTCAGAATTTATGTTGAAGCATTCATTTCTCTAAATTGCAGTTCTGTTCTTTCAAGCATAACAATTTGAAAATACATTTCTTAGCCTTACACTAAATGATTCCTACTGTTTTAACAATGCTAAGATTTATTTTTATGATTACTATAGTTGGTTATCTGAGCAAGTCTATAAAGATTCTTTGAGTCATATATGTCTGGTTCTGATTGTGGTGCATACATATTAGATGTATTTGTATATGTGTGACACATTTTAGAAGTATAAAACTGAAAGGCTCTGGAGCATAGTAGACTAATTCAGTGCAGTGTCATCATGTTACAAATGCAGAACTGAAGGACCAGAAATTAAAGTCATTTCCAAGGGGCAAGTAACTAGTGAAAGGCAGAACTATCAAGGTACTCTGACTCAGTGCCCTAACTATACAAGGTTGTATTTCCATAGAATGACTCCATCCTTCTGATACAAGTAAGATTTCATTGGTCTGTAGCAGGGGTCACAAGCTTTGTCTTTCAAATGCCAAACAGTAAATATTTTAAGCTTGGTGAGCCAGACAATTTTTGTTACTAGCAATCATCACTGTAATTATGGCATGAAAGTAGTCATAGACAAAGCACACACATAGCCATAGGCAGAAAATGAGTGGGACTGTGTTCCAATAAAACTTTATAAACAATAAAATTGGAAATTCAACACATTTTTATATATTAAAAAGAATATACTTTTTTTTATTTTTTTCAGTCACTTGACAATAGTAAAATCATTACAAGTTTATGGATTGTACAAAAACAGGCTGTCAGCCAGATTTGGCCTTTGGGCCTTAGTTTGTCAACTCCCAATGGAGCAATAAATAGTATGTTTTAAAGCATGTTGTTTATAATCTGCAGACATGCAGGATATCCCATTGAGAAAATTTTAGGATTTCCAGTTAAATATAAATCATTCTTTTACTTTCTAATTCTATTAAGAATATATAACATATATATATCCTATCTAATAAAAGAGTAATATGCAAATTGACCACACCTTCACTACACCAAATAAGCCACACCCACAAGCCAATCAGGAGCTATATGCAAATTAACACACAACCAAGATGGCTGCTGCCCATGACAGGTTGAGCCAGGTGGGCTGGGGATGTGGCCAGGCAGCAATCAGCCTGGATCTCAGGGTGATCGCTTCCTTGGGTTCCCCAGGTCAGGGGCAAAAAGTTCTCGCCAAGAGGCCTTTTCCCCCCTGGCCTCGGGCAGGCTGGGCCAGGCTGGGGGCAGGGCCAGGCAGCAATTGGCCTCATCACAGGGCGATGGCTGGCTGGGGTTCCCTGGCCAAGGTCCCCTGCCCAAGGATGGAAAGTCTTGGTCAGAGGCTTTTGGCCTTGGTTAGGCTGGGGGTGAGCCGTCAGTAGAACATCCCCTGAGGGCTCCCAGTATATGAGAGAGGGCAGGTTGGGCTGAGGGACTATCCACCCCCAGTGCACAAATTTCATGCACTGAGCCCCTAGTATATATATGTGTGTGTGTGTGTGTGTGTGTGTGTGTGTGTGTGTGTATTAGAACATGTAAATATAATTTATAAGCAAAATATATAAATTTACTAAAATTTTGCTTAATTATTTTGAAATAATGAGGTGTATTCAAGAAACTTTGTGAAGTCCATTGGACCAGATAACAGTGATCTAAAATCAATAAGGGGAAATTGAAAAAGAACATATATATGATCTTGCATAAGTACAGGGTTAGAATCCCCTGGTATATAAAACTAGAAGTCTGGTACATGAAAATTCATGCACTGGAGGTGGGAGTCCCTCAGTCCAGCCTGCCCCCTTTCATTGCCCAGGAGCCCTTAGGGGTGGGAGGCAACTGGACAACTGGGGAAAGGCAATGTCCCCATCACAACTCTGTTGCTGCCACTGCCAGCAGCACAAGCCTTGGCCAGCCCTGGTTCCCTCAGCCTCTGGCAGCCCTGGGTGGTTGGGCAGCTGCCATCTGAAGCTTACCTGCACCTCTGGCTGTACCTGGGCTGCCAGAGGCCTAAGGGGACTGGGGGACTCTAGAGGCAGGTGCATGGAGAGACCAAACCCACCTGGGAGTGGATCCCACCATGCCAGGTGCCTGCCACCCCGGCTGGGCTGAGTGGACTGGGCACCACCATCTTGTGGATGTGGGCACCACCAGAGGGTGTGGCAGTTAATTAAAATATTCCCTCCTTATTGGCTGTGGGTGATGCCATCTTTGTGAGGGTGTGATGGTCAATTAGCACATTCCTTCTTTAGTAATTACATAAAATATTATAGATCAAGCACCAATATGGTTTTTAGGACTCACTATACACTAAATAACAATTAGGATTATTATATCTCACGTGATAAAAATTCCTGAGTAAAAAGTGGATATTCAGCTAGATATAATAAAGAAAAATACTAATTCTTAAAGAAATGTGGAAAATAATACTTACACCACATTTTTACAATATTCACAGCACTATCAATTATATTTATTTTATATTTGATACATACCACAACTTTGTGTACTAGCAGATCTGACAGATTTTGAGGAATAAGAAACCAGTATTTTTATTTTGCAAGAAGAAATTGATTCCCAACTGAAAATGGTATTGTCATTCCAGGACCCATGTCTTCTGGCTTTTACTTGTTAAGGGAAATTATAAACCACAATTAAACATTTAATTCATTCTGAGCCACACATAATGAGAGGAATACCTTGATGAGTACAGATAGGAGAGAGTAAATTTTCTATTACCTAGTAACTTGAGAAATGGTTAAGGGAACTGGGGGTATTTGACCTAGTTAAGAAAAAGCTTTAGTGTGGAAATGATAACTCTAATTTTTTTTCAAGTTTTGCCATGTGGGAAAGAAAGCAGACAGATTATTTTATTGTCTGGAAGACAGGACTAGAATGAATAGCAAGCAGCTTTTGACAAAATGCAAAGAAGGAGTCAGAATAATGAAACAAGATAAAAACGTATTTTTTTATTCTTAAGAAATGAGTTCTTCAAGAACCTGTAAACCACCTCTTAGAAAGGAGATTATCATAAAGAAGGAAAGTTGTATTAGACTACTTTTATGTGCCCTGCTGTCCCTAAAAACCATAATCCTACCATATTTTTAAGATCATTAATTATAAAACTGTATTATTGCATAGAATTTTATGAATTTCAAAGGTTTTGTTTTAAAATTCTGCCTCAATACAACTCTTCAGTATTACTTTGATTAAAACACCCTGCCAATATTTTTGAAACATTATGGTAAACAGATTTAAAATATCTTATGTTTTAAACTTATAAATTGTTTCTGTATTTGAGATTGACAAGTAGAAAAATAAGAGTTTTTTAAGTGAATTTTCTTACCAGAGCTGCCAACTGTCCTTTATAAATATCATTTTTAAAAGATGACAGTGTAAATTAGAGTGTATCACAGAAGGAGACTTTGTATTCATATAAGTGACACTACTTTTGTGAGACATTTGTACTTCATGTAAAGCCAGTGCTAGGTCCTTTGATCTAAGATAATTCATAATATAGCTTTCACTTTATAAAAGAGAACTTGTGGTAATTAATCCACAGGTTTTGAGGCAGAATAGGGCAACATATTTAACCAATAAATTCTATTTTAAATGCTTTACAAATTTTTTATTAAATGCATTTGGTTAAAGGCTCTCAATTGTGCAAATGAGCTAACAGAACATATGCCTACTATAAAAAATTTAAGTCATTCAAGCTCACCAAAGCAAATGAAAACACAATCAGATGCATGATGCTCTGTTTCATGCTGAGTTGTGCTGTTTCCATTTTTGCATTGTTGGCAGGAATTGAAAAGAAGCAGATTTTGTCTGTTGGTTTTTAGTTGTCACATGAATCATTCCCAAAGAATGAGCCCTTAGCTGAAGATTGGTGAGAGTTAAAGAATGGGAAATGTGAATTCTACTTCCCTTACCTTTGACTACGAAATGTATTGCTGGACACATGAAAAAAGTAGCAAATGGTGATTTAGTTCCACAAGAGAGGGCTGTAGAGTATATATATATTACCTGTTCTCTAGCCATATTTTGGAAAACTTATTTGAACCTATCTCCAGTTATAAAATCCTGATTAATGTTCATGATGTATTTGTATAATTTGTATGATTGGATCCTATACTGTGTATATATATATATATATATATATATATATATATATATGTCTATATATGGTATGGTGATAAATAGAAGAAACTCAGGAGCTCTACATTTCAAACGAAATAAAATAGCCCAAGTGCATTAGCTATTTTGCAATGAATATTTGGTATGTGTGTTCCAAAATGTATGCCCTACTTAAAGTCATTTTTGAACAGAAAATTTCATATTTTAATGTATATTTTTCTGAACAAGACACATTTTTATATTTCTATAATATATTATGTATTTATTTACATTTTGTAATTCATGATAACCATGTAAGCCACTTCTATTTTATTTAGCCTATTTATAATATTTCTCCAAGAATGAAATATGTTATAATTTTTCAAATAAAGTCCTGAAATGTTAGTATTTCTACAAAATAGTATAGAGTCACCCTCTATACTTCTGGTGACTATAATTTCTTTCTTAGAGTGTCTATCTGTTGCACTTCTTCATTTATCTGTAATGTAAGTATGCCTCTAGTTTTTAGTGTTAATTATGTTAAGTATCTATACTAATAAAATGGTAATATGCTAATTAGACCAGGAGACCTTCTGGGAGAACTTCCAGACATCCTTCCAAACAAAGCCATAATGGCAGGGTGGAAGCAGAGGTGGTTAGGGGCAATCAGGCCAGGAGGGGAAGGTAGTTCAGGGTAAGCAGGCCAGTAGGGGGGCCAGTTGGGGAGAAGCAGGCTAGCAGTAGGAGGCAGTTGGGGTGATCAGGCCAGCAGTGGCGGGGGGAAGGGGGCAGTTGGGGTTGAACAGAATGACAGGCAGAGTGGATAGGAGCAATCAGGCAGGCAAGCAGGTGAGTGGTTAGGAGCCAGTGGTCCCAGATTATAAAAGAATGTCCAACTACTGGTTTAGGCCCTGTAGGATAGGGCCCAAATGGGCAGTCAGACATACCCTGAGGGGTCCCAAATTGGAGAGGCTGCAGGCCAGGCTGAGGGGCACTCCCTACCCGTGCATGAATTTTGTGCACTGGGTCACTAGTTATATATAAATGAACTAGTTACATATAAATGAATTGAGCGGTCTCACTCACCCAGGCAGGTGTGCGGTTAGGAGCCAGTGGTCCCGGATTATAAAAAGATGTCCAACTACTAGTTTAGGCCCTGTGGATAGGGCACAAATGGGCAGTTGGACATCCTCTGAGGGGGCCCAAATTGGAGAGGATGTAGGTTGGGCTGAGGGACACTCCCTACCCATGCATGAATTTCTTGCACTAGGTCACTAGTTATATATAAATGAACTCATTTTAACATCACAATGCACCTCTTCACTAAGGAAAAATGGGAGGCTCAGAGAGGTTAATGAATTGTTGGTAGTAACACAAGATAGTAAATGGCAGAGCTTGAATTTGTATAGAAAAAGTGGTGACCCAGAGTCAACACTCTTCACACCAAATCACACTACACACATAGGATCATTTTGTTGAGCCCTAGTTAGTTTTGCTCAGTGGATAGAGCATTGGCCTACAGCCTGGAGAATCCCAGCTTTGATTCTGGTCAAGGGCATATGCCCAGGTTGTAGGCTTAATCCCCAGTAGGGTCCTTGAATGAGGCAGCCAATCAATGATTCTCCCTCATCATTGACGTTTCTATCTTCTCTACCTCCCCCTTCCTCTCTGAAATCAATAAAAATATTTTTTTAAAAATAATTTTGTTGAATTTTTTGTTGAGAGGTAGGATAATATAGAGATTTTTGGCATCATCAAATCATACAATAATTCAAAAAGGAAAAATAAATTTGACCTTTATTTTAAAAAGAATTTCAAATAAATAAATAATATTTGTTCTTCATAAGAGAAAAATTTCTCACTATCCAAGAATGTACTCAAGAGACCTGATGATTATATTGATTTTTCTCTTTAGGTTCTATCACAGTTAATTCTTAATTTCCCTTTATGATTAAATTTGCAAACATTTGAAACTACTTCAAATTCCTTTTCATTATGTCAATCCTATCTAATAAAAGAGTAATATCCAAATTTTACCCTACCTTCCCTACAGCCACAAGCCATGCTCATATTCACACCCACCAGCCAATCAGGAGCAGATTATGCAAATAAACCCCAATCAAGATGGCTGCCTCCACTGAGAGCAGGAGGAAGGCTTGGGTTTCCCTGGGAACAGAGGAAGCCAAGCTTTCTGCCTGCTGTTGCCAGCCTAGGCCTCCACTCTAGGCTACAATGTTTCAAACAGAAATGGTTGCCACCCCAGAGCAAGCAGAAGGCTTGGCTCCCCTCCAGGCTACAAAGTTTCAATTGTAGACATAGATTAATCCCAGATACCAGGGCCTCCACTTGGGTCACTGGAGGGTGTGGCCAGCCTGCAAACCTCCACAGGCCCCTCGCCCAGGCTTCCCCTCAGCCCAAGGGAACCCCGACCCTGATTAGGGACATTCTTTAGGACAAACCATCTGGCCCCCACCCATGCACCAGGCCTCTATCCTATATAATAAAAGAGTAATTTGCAGATTGACCATTACTCCACCACACAAGAGGGCTGCCCCTATGTGATCAAAGATCCTGCCCCCATATGGACACAAGATGGCCACCACAAGATGGCCAGAAAAGAAGAGCCATTGGGAGGTTCCAGGCCCTGCAAGTGAGGGTAGTTGGGGGCAATCAAGCCTGCAGGGGAGGGCAGGTGGGGGTGATCAGGCTGGCAGAGAAGGGAAGTTGGGGGCAAATAGGCTGGCGGGGAGCAGTTAAACATCACTTAGGCTGGCAGGGTAGTGGTTAGGGGGTGAACCATCTGGCAGGTAGAAGCAGTTAGGGGCAATCAGGGAGGCAGGCAGGTGAGCAGTTTGGAGCCAGCAGTCCTGGATGGTGAGAAGGATGTCCGATTGCCCTTTTAGGAATGATCCTACTAGGATCGGGCCTAGATGAGCAGTCAGACATACCTCAAGCGGTCCCAGATTGGAGAGGGTGCAGGCTGGGCTAAGGGACTTCCCCTGCCTCCGTGCACAAATTTCGTGCACCAGACCTCTAGTACAATATAATGTATTAGATGCCTTCCTATCTCATGAAGTACGTATTCTCATAGGTAACATTGGTAGGTATGTTATAGTTATGGCAGTATGTCATATCCTATCTATATTAATATAAGGGTAATATGCTAATTAGACCATGAGACATTCCAGATGTCCTTCCTGACAAAGCCATGTTGGTTTGGCCGAGGCAGAGGTGGTTATGGGTGATCAGGCCAGAAGGCGAGGGCAGTTGGGGGTGATCAGGTTGGCAGGGTGGTGCAGTTGGAGGCAAGCAGGCCAGCAGGCAGAGTGGTTAGGGGAGATCAAGCAGGCAGACAAGTGAGCAGTTAGGCACCAGTAGTCCCTGATTGCGAGGGGGTTGTCCAACTGCCAGTTTAGGCCCGATCCCACAGGGATCCCAGATTAGAGAGGATACAGGCCAGGCTAAGGGACACACCCCATCAACCCTTCCCCCAGTGCATGAATTTCATGCACCAGGCCACTAGTATAGAATAATTTCATTTATATAGTTCATTTTACTTTTCCAAAGTGTACTGCCTGAGGCTTTTTTTTTAAGGGATGGAGAATGAAATAAAATAATGTGTGAGATTACTGTGTGTGAGCATTGGAGGATGTACCAAACCAGGATTTTCATGCTGCATGCTAAGAATTTTGTATAGAGAATCCTGTTGGTCTAGAAAGAAAAATTAATATTATAATGCCCTATTTTGTATATTCAAGTATAAATTAGCTTTATTTATATCAAGGTAATAATAATAGTAATGATAATAATAATCATAATAATAATGTGCATAGAGTTTCCAGAATTTACATGCATTCTCGTTTGATTCACATAGAGCTCTGAGGAGCAATCAGGAATAGTGGCCTCATCAGTTGTTTCTCATAAACCTACTCTCAATCTGTTCACTTTTTACTCTCTCCTCTGTTGCCTGCCACACTTACCAACATGATCCTCCTCTCACCCTGAAGTCTGTGATACTTGCCTCTCTGACCTCCCTATCAGTGCTGTTGTCCTGAGAGCCATTTTCAGCATGGAAGCCAAACTTAATATTTTCAAAACCATAAATTAAAATATGAACCTCCTTGCTTCATCCACCTGGAATCTCCCATTGAACAAAGGTTGAAATTCGCATGGTTTACTTTGGGCTACGTGGTGCTATAGAGGCATGATCCTGACATCCACTGTCCTTAACTGGTTCCGTTCTCTCATGTTCTCTTTGTCGTGGCTGTCCGTCTATCTCTGTCTCTTTCCCACATTCAGAACCTACCTTGAGTCTTCTGTATTTGTCCCCCAGATGGGGAATCTTCCCACAGAAATCTCATCATTCAGTTTCAGAGAGGCTGCTTTGCCCTCCCAGCATCTGAAGTAGCTACTCCTCTCCTTTCCTGCTCATATGCCCTGTGCTTTGAGATCATATAGGCTTAATCACTTTTTGCAGTCATTTTAATATATATTGAGAATTTTTTAATTATTCACTCTATCAGTTTTCCATCCATCTCTACGAGACTATAATCCTTCTCTCTCTGGTTTGTTGTTGACTTTCCAGTACCCAGTAGGTAATAGATGCTAAATAAATATTCATTAAACTGGACTATCCAATGTTTCTCATTTCAAAAATCTCCGTGAGGTTGCAGGACAAGCATTATTATATTGATAAATGTCAAAGTTGTTCTTCACCTAAAGCTTGATGGCCAGTATGAGGCCAAGCTGAGAAGAAAGCAAGGGTGTTCTGGTTTTCAGTAAATTTTTTTCATTCAAGTATTATTTGTGTTTTTTACTGATTCAATTGTTTGGGCAGCATTTGTCAAAATTTTACAGTTAAAAATAATTTATTGCCTTAGCTTGCTTGGCTCAGTGGATAAAGCATTGGCCTGCAGATTGAAGGGTCCCAAGTTCCATTCCGGTTAAGAGTACATGCTGGGTTGCAAGCTAAGTCCCTAGTAAAGGGCATGCAGAAGGCAGCCAATCAATGATTCTCTCTTATCATTGATGTTTCTGTCTCTCTCTCCCTTTCCCTTCCTTCCTCTCTGAAATCAGTACAATATATATTAAAACATAATAATAATAATAATTTCTTGTCCCTGGTAGGCTAGCTCAGTTAAGTTAGTGTTATCCCAAAATACCAAGGTCATGGTTTTGATCTCCCATGGGGTCACATACAAGAAGCAACCAAAGAATTCTCTCTCTCTCTCTCTCTCTCTCTCTCTCTCTCTCTCTCTCTCTCTCTCTCTCTCCTCTCTCTATCTCTTCTCTCTCTTTTTTTTTCTTCACGCTTTCATATTTTTTCTAATAATCAATAAATAAAATAATTTCTAATGCTGCACTTGTTTCACATGTGCAGTTGTTTTAAGAATTTTTGTTTTCAGAAGAATTATGGTAGTTGAACAAAATGTTAAGTATGTACCAAAGCAATAAACAGATTAACACTGCTGAGAGGCATACATCTGTACTTCTTGGTTAAGGAAAATACATAATTTTAAACTTGAACTACCTCTACTATACAACCCTAACTGACTATTGTAGTTCTATCTGGGCTTTCCGAATAGAAAAAAAAAGTTTGAGTTTGAGTTTTCTACAGGTTGGTTTTAATCAGTTATTAAGAAAGAGTTTCTGTTTTATACAATATCAAAGATATGGCAGCTTATAAACTCAAATGGTAGTTTTATATTGATTGACCGTAGCATAGTCTCAAATTATGTATGATTTTGTGCCACTCTTTACAAATGATACTTAACAGTCTCATTTGTGCTTTGACTTTAGAATTAATGATATAATTAGTAAATGTATGCATGAACAGATGCATACATAAATGGTTATCTGTGCTTAATAAACTAATGATATGTTTAATTAATCATTTTAGATAGAAATTAGCACAGATACACCACCTAAAAAAATGACAAGCTATATTACCTTTATGATCACTAGAATGTAAAGTTTATAGGCATGTACGTAGAACATTAGATATCTGACAAACTCATTATAATTTTGCAATTATAATTGAAGGATAACCTAAAGCAAAGTGACCAAATTTTTCCTACACATCATACTTATCAGAGTTTGAATATATTTAAAAGAAAAAGAAATTGATACAAATTTGAAATGCATATATAATTATATTTCCTTGTTTTGTTTTTGCTTTAGCAAGTGTTATAACACAAGAATTATATTAAATGGTATAATTTTATATCTTTTTCTATTTCTACATTCATGAAAGACTTCTTGAATACTTATGTGTCAATATCTATCCAAAGGAATGTGAATTAAAAAAATACACAGTGCACAGAGATATCCAACAGGCAAATCGGCCAATGGGCTAAATGTTCCCTATTATTTGCCTGCTGTCAAAAATAGGGAATGCAATGAGAGTTGGTCAAACTGGCTTTTCTGATTATCCCATTTACAGTCTCTGACCTACTTTTCTTTGCTAGCTAATGCAGATATTCATCAGAAACAGTATTTAGGTTTATGATCTTTTTTATCATCTATGCAATCAAGACCTACTTATCCTACAATCTCCAAGGCTCATTTCCAGTAGTCTGTCATTCTTGACACCTTCCTTGACCTTCCAGAGTGGGCTGCTGTCTCTCATGTATCTTCCACAATTCTCAGTATATTAGTGGAATTTAATACACTGATTTAAGCCTGTTAGATTTCAGTTTTGCTTTACGTTGATTCTCCATCTACATGTCATTGCTTTTCCACAGTCCCTAGCACATTACTTGGTATTCATGTGCCCATACAAAGAGGCCCAATTACCTGGGTGAAGTCAGATTGATGGCATTTTTTGTTCAAGTGAACACAGCCCCAGCAGCTATTAATCCAAATTTTAAGCACATTATCTAAATCAGTGATTCTCAGATTATAATTCCTGGACCAACAGCATTGTTAGCATCTTGGAACTTTTCAAAAATGCAAATACTAAGACCCCAAATCAATCATACTGAATTAGAAATTCAGGAATTTGAATTAAAAAACCTGGTGTTATGGATGAAGACAGTGGCGGGGGGTAAGGGCGTGAGATGGGGTAGGGGATTGGGTGGAGGGGAGTTATGGGGGGGAAGAGGAACATGTGTAATAATCTGAACAATAAAGATTTATTAAAAAATTAAAAAATTAAAAATAGTGTTTCTGAGATCTATTAAAGTTTGAAACCATCAACCCTAACTAACAAGAATGCATAATAATGAATGTAGTCAGTATGCCATTGCATACTCAAACTGTGGGTTTGGCTGGTATTTATTTATGAATATGGTTCCAAGGCTCTTAAGGAGAGCATCCCAAGTATCCAGCCCTTCTTTCTCTGCATTGACCCATTCATGAAACAGGAAACAGTAATACCTGAGGAAATAAAACTCCACTTCAAGTTGAAAGAATGTTCCTTGTCTCCAAATTTACTTGCTATAGGGTTCATACCAGGGTAGGCTGCAATAATAGAGTATTGGTTTTAAAAGAGGAAACCTCAGACCGCCGCCGCCGCCGTCGTTGTTGTTGTGGTTGGTGCTCTGAGCTCCGCGGCTCCAAGAGCCGGCTGCGTCTCTTTCTCGCCGCCGCCATGAAGTGGATGTTTAAGGAGGACCACTCGCTTGAACACAGATGCGTGGAATCCGCGAAGATCCGAGCGAAATATCCCGACCGGGTTCCGGTGATTGTGGAAAAAGTCTCAGGCTCTCAGATTGTTGACATTGACAAACGGAAGTATCTGGTTCCATCTGACATCACTGTGGCTCAGTTCATGTGGATCATCAGGAAAAGGATCCAGCTGCCTTCTGAAAAGGCAATCTTCCTGTTTGTGGATAACACAGTCCCACAGTCCAGCCTAACTATGGGACAACTTTACGAGAAGGAAAAAGATGAAGATGGATTCTTGTATGTGGCCTACAGTGGAGAGAACACATCTGGCTTCTGAGGGCCCATGCTGGGCTAAGGGCACTGTACCTGCTTGTGTATCTTGTAAATAGCCGGCCATTTTCAGTTACTTATACCAGAACCTCTTTACATAGACCTATTAGTGCATTTGTAACTGGATTGATTTCTTAATATATTGGAAGGTTTTTGTTTCCTTAGACTAGTAAGTTATCATACAGAGTTTTATTTTGAGTTTTTCTTTTTGTGCACTGTCCTCATGGCTATCCTCTCCAGAGAACTTGTTCCTCTAGGAATCATATTTAATGAAGATATTTCCATATTGAAGTGAGGTAGGTGGGGTATTAAAGTGAAAGGGAGGGAGGCAATGCATTTTACTCTGGACTATATTTGAAGTGTTAGATATCTAAGTATTAAAAGCATTCAAATTAAATTCTTAGCAATCAGAACACTCGCTTTACTAGATTTTGCCAACTGCCAATCATGTTTTACTGAGCTAATCTGTTCCTCTTTCTGAAACTATTAAGGTAAAATAATTAACAATAAAACTTCTTGTTGTAAAGGCATAAAAAAATAAAATAAAATAAAATAAAATAAAGAGGAAACCTCAGACCTCATCCTCCTGAAGTTCTTGCTGAAGTGTAGTCTGTAATATATTTAATAAATACATGAGAAGAAAAGGAATCGATGTGCATTAAGTGCCTACTGCATGATATAGTTTTATGCACATCATAGAATCCGATGGTATATAGAAACACAATTCATTCTAAAAAATGTTAATACTATCACAAATAAAGTCAAAAGGAGCACAAAAGATAGTAAGGATGAAATATTTGGAACAGTGGCCTAGTTTAGCATTAGTGTTCAATATATGTTAACTATTAATATTACAGATCATTTAGATATTTAAAAGAGAGTCTAAGCTCATAGGAACATTATGGATACTTTCAAAATTTAAATATACCTCTAGTAAAATACATTAGCAAAATCTTACAATTTTAGCCAGTTTTGACCTCAAAAATACAAAATAGTTTTGAAATAAACTGTAATTGAACAAAATATAAAAAGCTGCCTTTATGCAGTGTTTAATTAATTTTACAAATTAACCAGTAACAGAAGAATGAAAATGGGCATTGCTTATTATGCATCTGCAATTGGCAAAATAAAAGATTGTAAATAAACATTCTTGCTTTGGAGACTAGAACTTAACAAGCAGTGACATTTTTTATTGAAGAGTAATACTTAAGGTTAGCTTTATTTACTTTTATTCCTATAATAGTTTCTACATGGAGATCCTAGTTCCCAGCTTCCAAATCCCAAATATCTATGACATAGCAAATTTAAGGAACTTTAAACAATACAGCTTAAATGGTTCCTTTGGGGTATGGGGTGGCCTGGGCAAGGGGCCTGTAGTGGTTTACAGGCTGGCCACACACCCCCAGCAACTCAAGTGGAGGCCCTATTATCTGGAATTTATTTATCTTCTATAATTGAAACTTTGTAGCCTAGAGTGGAGGCCAAGGCAGGCCAGGAAGCTTAGCTTCCTCCATCACTGGAGGCAATCCAGGCCTCCTGCTCTCTCCAGCTCCAAGACTGCCACCATTTTTGTTGGGATTTATTTACCCTCTATAATTGAAACTTTGTAGCCTTGAGTGGAGTCAAGGGCCAGCCAGCGTGTGCATGAAGCTTGGTTTCCTCCATTTCTGGGGAAATCCAAGCCTCCTGCTCACTCTGTGGCTGCAACCATCTGGGTTGGGTTAATTTGCATACTCACTCTTGATTGGCTGGTGGACGTGGCTTGTGGGTATAGTAGAGGTATGGTCAATTTACATATTACTCTTTTATTAGATAGGATATGTTTGTGTGGGTTTATAAGTGTGTATACACATGCATATGATGACTGTACATAAAACAAACATATTACTAGAATGGTTGAAAAATATATGTGTATGCATATTTATCAATTAGTCTATTTTAAAATCTATTGTTGTATTAAAAGTTGACTACTTATTTGGGGATTTGCAATTTGCTTAGATATATCAGCTAATTAAATAATTATCTAAATAATGTATTTGCATAGTTTAAGGTATTAATGGCAGAGACCCCATTAAAATTTCATTAAATAGAGACAGGAAATGCATATTAGTTCTTGCTTAAGCATTTGCAGGTAACTGGAAAGATCAGTGCAAAATCTCTCTCTAAGCCTGCTCACTCTTCTTCCACCACTTTCTCTTTCTTCCTCTCCCTTCTTTGCTACCTTTAGGTCTAACAAAGTTTGAAACCATGGCCTATCTTTTGAGAACTCTTGAGCCTACATTTTTTCATTTTTTCTTTCTTTCTATAGCAATTACAGAACTGTAACTTTATAGCTATTAATCTTTTACAGTAAAAGAGAACTATTATTCTACTGTATTGGCTTGGAAAAATTTTCAGCAGACTGCAGTTGGCCTGAATTCTGCCTATTGGCTGAACTAATCTGGCATTTAGGAATAGAGTACGATCAGTCTCATATACATGGCCACACACACACACACACACACACACACACACACACACACACACACAGAGTATATGTGTGTGTGCACATGTTGATGTGTGTTTATATACCACATATAAATATATTAAGAGAAAGTGTATAAAGGGAACTTTACACTATAAGGGAAACTTTATTTCCAAATTTGAATATACCTATGAAGAGGAGGTACAATTTTTAAAATTTTATTAAAAGTTTAGGTGGTGTTATGTGACATTGTCACAAGATGACGACCACCGTGACATTGTCAAGAGATGGCCACCACAAGATGGCCATCACAAAATAACTGGCAGTGGAGGACAGTTGTGAGAAATCAGACCAGCAGGGGGGCGGGCAGTTGGGAGGCAAACAGACTGGCAGGAGAGGGCAGTTGTTAGCAATCAGGCCAACAGAGGAGGGCAGTTCAGGGGCAAATAGGCCTGCAGGGAAGGGCAGTTGAGGGCAATCAGGCCTGCAGGGAAGGGCAGTCGGGGGCCATCGAGCTGGCAGGGGAGGGCAGTGGGGGCCACTGGGCCAACAAGGGAGCCAATCAGGCCAGTTAGGGAGTGATCAGGTTGGCGTGCAGAAGAAGTTAAGAGTAATCAGGCAGACAAGCAGGCAAGTGGTTAGGAGCCAGCAGTTCCAGATTGTGAGAGGGATATCCAACTGTCAGTTTAGGTCTAATGCCACAGGGGTCCTAGATTGGAGAGGGTGCAGGCCAGGCTGAGGGAAACCGCTCTCTCATGCATGAATTTCAATCATCAGGCCTCTAGCATATAATTGTATAATTTATGTTATATATACAGTATGAATAAAATTTTATATTACTATATATTTCTCTAGGTATTTATTTTCATGCAAGAATTGTAACTGTCATTTTTTTACTGTACCTAGAAAAGAAAAAAAAAACAAGTAATATACGCCTAATGCAAAGCTTTGTTATAACTGACTACAGGAAAATAACAAATATTGCATAGTAGATTGTATACTGATAAGGATTACTTAAGTGATTTCAATAAATGAAACACATTACTTTTCTTCACTTAATTTATTTTAATTCTATATTTTACTTAAACTGATTTTCTCACACAGTTGATCCTTCTTATTACTATTTAGATCAGACATTTTATTAATATAGTTACTAAAACCTTCTTTCCCACATGAAAGCCCATACAACTCTCAAAACTTATGAGCTAAATAGCATCTTCTTGCAACATTGTGAGTTGTCTAGGGAAATGTAACTATATAGTGATCTCATTATTTTCCCTTTTCAAGAGCTTCAGAAGGCACTTATATAAATCTATAATAAATGGAGATTGCTCTATAAAAGAAAGAATAATAAAAAACATTTGATGTACCCTTACTTAGTGGTCAGCAAACTGCAGCTCTTGAGCCACATGCGGCTCGCGAACCACGGTTTGCCACTCTGTTGACTAATGAGTTTGCTGACCACTGCCCTAACTGAAAGAATGAAAGAAAGAAGAAAGCTAGCAAGCGGGGGAGGAGAGAAAGGAGGGAAGCACTTAAAAGCTGGTGTACTGTAGATTTTATGTCAATTTTATATGGATACTTAGTCAATTGTTATTCTGAGTATATCTTTGAGATATTTTTCTAGATGAGATTAACATTTGAATTGAAACATGAGTAAAGTAGTTGTACTTCCTAATGTGGGTGGGCTTCATCTAATCAGTTGAAGGCTTGAATAGAACATAATGCTGACCCTCTTATAATAGAAAATCCTCCTGCCAAAGGCCTTCCATCTGGGACATCTACTGTTCTTGGTCTACAGCAGCCAGCCAGCCTCCACACTTAAATATGAGAGAGAGAGAGAGAGAGAGAGAGAGAGAGAGAGAGAGAGAGAGAGAGAGAGAGAGAGAGAGAACCTATGCCTAGATAGATGGGTGGATAGATTATGATAGAGATAGATAGATAGATAGATAGATAGATAGATAGATAGATAGGTAGATAGATAGATAATAGATAGCTGATAGATAGATAGGTGATGCTAGATAGATATCCTATTGGGTCTGTTTCTCTAATTAATATAGTACTTAAGATCTTGGAAAATTATGCCCAGAGGGAAGAATTAAGCATCTCAAATGAAAACATGTGACCAAGGAAACATGAGGTGGGGGTTCCCTGTCTCTCATACTACAAGCCATCTATCAGAGAATCATGTGCTTTCTACCTTCAAAAGATAGCCAGACTTTCAACATTTTCATTACTGTTACTACTACCATCAGAATCAGCGTTATTATAACCTCTTGCATGGTTTAGCCCATCAACCTACAAAATGATCTCCTGCTTCCATCTTTACCTTTTCAATATATTCTCAACACAGTGGTCTGGAGTATCTTGTTTAATGTGTGTCACTCCAGGTGATTATTTGGCTCAAAAACACAACATCCTCAAGTATCTAGATTTCTGAAGTAAATGTAAATAGTTGCCGTATGACACAATTTATGTTGCACATGATACACCATAAAAGTATGTTTTAACTAATCTTTCTTGCTCATCTAGTTTTATTTAACAGGGTAAGAACTTAGAAACAGTGGAATTTGTGTTCTCAGGGGCCTATCTCCTATCTGTGTATGAACTGAGGAGTCAGAATTTAGCCCAATGGGGCTAAAAGAGAGGATTGTCTCATCTGCATAATGACCATAATGATTCTATCTCTCTGCATAGAAATCATCCTCTCTGGAAGATTAGTATTGTCTAATCATTCTGTTTATGGGGTGATCAGACATTAAGAAGTCTTTTCTATTTGAACTAGAAAGAAGTTTTTAAAAGTTTTACAGGATAGCTCCCAAAAGGCCTCAAAGTAAGAATACAATTTTCTTGGCTTTCATCAGAGAAATCCCTTTACTGCGGACAACCCATTGGTCTTACTTGAATAAGAGGTGGCACACTAAAGTAGGGATAAACATTTGTGAAACAGGATGGTGCTTCGGAACCTGATCCCTTCTCCAATTTCCTAGTGAAGAGGCATACACAGTATTAAAATCTATTTCTCGCTAATATATATTTTACATTTTATCTTTATTGTTAAAAGTATTGCAAATGTCCACCTTTTCCCCTCACTGGCACCATTCACCTTGCTTCCCCATCAGCCCTTCACCACACTGTTGTCTGTGTTCATGGGTTATGCATATAGGCATATTAGTTCTATGGTTGGTCTATTCCCACCCAACCCCCACTCTCACCTTTCCTCTGAGAATCATCAATCTATTCCATGCTTCTTTAAAAAAAATCATAGAGTATTATTAACTGTTTGATTTTATAAGTTTTTTCAACTCCTATACTTGGAATACACCAAAATTTTGTTTGAACTTATCATAATTTTGAAAAATTAAACAGTATCTTTTAATTATATAAATTTAAAAATTGGTTTTCTTGAATGACCTCTTTCATCTTTTTATGTATATATGTATATGTTTTAATATCTAATCTGCTGAAATTAAATAGAGATTATCACACACAAAAGACTTTAACACTCTATGTGATTCTATTTTTTATCCCACTTAGCAGAATTATAAATCATGTTAGTTAATGAGTGAAAGAATTAATGAATATACTTTTACAAATATATGTATTGTGAAGCTGGGAGGTTGAGCTGTCCCTGCCTCAATATAATGTAAATTACTCCTATTCCAAGTTCAGAGAGGCCTGAAGATGCCTAACGATTTATTGATAGTTTGGTCCAAATTTCACTGGGATAGGTCAATTTACATGAAGGAACTTGGTCTGAGTATAGTATCTTAGCTTTGAAGAATAATAATTTTGAATATAATATCGTTCATTTATATATTTACTCAAAAATAATATCTGAGCAATTATTATCTGTCAGTAGCTGCTCTGGGTACTAGAATTAATCTCAAGGAACTCCATTAAGAAGATAAACAATAATCAAGTGTACTAATATCCAAAATATATAATCCCTGGAAGGAATCGTTTAGTAAAATAAATAAACCATGAAATCAAAATTGAAATGGTTCATGATGCAGGATATACATCTAAATATGGAGGTCAGGGAAGACTCATTCCAGAGATCACTATTGACATAAAAGCATAATGTTAGGAAGGGTGATGCATTAGTCCAAGTGGACAATGATGACTGCTTAAACATTAGTTTGTGAATAGAAATAGTAATAACTGGGTGGGATTGAAAAATAGTTTGAAAATAAAGTGTACAGTAAGCTAACATTTTCTATATCAAGCTTGAAGGTGGTCTGGAATTGTAGGGAAGAGTGTATTTAAAGGGCCAGAGTGATAAAATAAAATAAAATAAAGAAATTTGTTTTCTGTATGTGAAAATGAAAGTTGGTCAACTATGAAATCCTGGACTATAATAATATGTAATATTGTGTAGGGGAAGATTAACAAGGAGTATGAAATTCAGACAATCTGACTAGCAGTCACATTAAAATAAATACCCTGAAATTTCTATGCTAATCTGGTGTTGATGTTCAGCAGTGGTACTGGGAAGATCTGGGAGTTGGGGAATGGAAAGAAGTTATGGGGCTTGGAAAGAAGGCAGGGTCAGAGAAATGGGACTGATAAACACAATATTTAATTTTGGTTGCAAATTTGGGACTAGATCTCAAGAATAGGGGAAGAGTTAGACATTTGGGCCCTACTTCTCATTGTGAAGATGCTGTAACTCATTGAATTAACCCAAATTTATTGACTATGGAGTCTGGCTGTCTTTCCTGAGGATAAATGACTAGTTGGCTAGAATTCTTCATATTTCCTCTTGGATAGTATTGTAAGCTTTTAATGGTTCATCCGACTCCATATATCCCAAGTATTTATTGAGTCAAACTGTGCCAAATACCTTTGCAAATTCAGGGGGTATAATCATGAGCAAGATCAATATCATTTGGCTTTCTTGGACCTTATCAGATTCCATAGAAGGAGTAAATAAAAATCATATATAGTGTTAGCTGTGATAAAGACCAAAAAATGTAGACAATAATGTGAGAAATTAATGAGTGGGGAAATGCTATTTTGGGCAAGTAGGTGAGAGAAAGCCAGTCTGAAGAAGTGAGATGTAAACTGAGATTAGTGATAATATGTGACAGATAAGTTTGTAAATATTCAAGGTAACAGCTCACCACACAGAGGGAACAGCTAGGGCTACAGCTCTTAGGTTGACATAAACTTGATAAGTGTGAGAAACCAAAAGAAAGCTGTAGCTTAATTGGCAAGAAGGTAGTGGGTATAAAATGAAGCCAAAGATGTAGTGACATTTTCTATTTAACAAATTCATCCTAATATAAATGAGAAAAACTCACTTTTTCTATTCCTAGAAATGTAATTTCCAAGATAAACAAATCTTATTTAAGACCCATTATGGTAGAAGGAAATTCAAATCCTACCTTGTGATTCTATAACTGGTGTTTGGGCAATTTGTTTAAAATGGACATTCTATGTATTTGCTCATTTTAAAATTATGTTATGTGCTCAATACTGTTAAATACTGTAAAATAGAATTGTGATGTGGATTAAGTGAATATAAAATTTAAAAACATAAACTGAATCTAACATAGATCAAGTCCATAATGTGTTGCTATATTGTTAATGAAGATCAATAGATTAGATCTACATCACCTATTGCTTACAACTAAATGAGAATCCCACTAACCATAAATAAAGATGTCAATGCCTAGTATTAATCCAACCATTATCACAAGGCTGCCCAGATACAATGCAGAGAAAATGAGGATGTACTGATGCCTTGTGAGCTATTAGTCATAAAACAAGCTTAGTGTATCAAATAAAGAAAAAAAATCAATATAGACACTTTCATCTGGTGGCTTCTGTAAACAAATTGAAACTGTCAAAAGAGAGAAAACCCCAACAATATGACCATACCTTTTGCTCAATGAAATTTAAAATACTTACTGGTTATATTTTAAATTAGCTTTCAGAAAATACATGACTATTATCATTTCATATAGTCTCCAGTTAATACAGACTTAAAAGACTGCCTGGGTGAGTAACTCCCCCTCTGGAAAACGGACCACTTACAATAGCCACATGGGAGTGTGTTGACTGGGAGAGAAGGACGAGTGCACAATGTTCCCAGGAGTAGCCCCTGAGCAGCTGAGGTTTCCTTTTCAGCTTCAGCATATTCTGTGATAAGTGAGGTGTATTATTTGGCTCATCCTATGGACCTTTGGGATACCAAAGACACAGCATCCCAGGGGAGGAAGGTGATGAATAAGGTTCTTCTATACCAGCAGCCAACAACAGATGAGCAGCTTTTAACCGAGTCAGGGTACACCACGTGAGCTAGGACCAGAATTAATCAGATCTAATTAAGACGGACATGTTATGGTCCAGTAGTGTTGACAGGGCCGGGATTCCTCTCTTTTAAATGAGACGTTATAATTAGGATCTAATTGAAAATAAGGAAGTGATACAAAACCTTTCCGATTCAGGACCTAGGAAGAGGCCTGTTTGGGTCCTGATGTGCACCTTATGAGATTGTGAAAGCTCAATCAGACAGTTCTGTGAAAACATTAAGCAAGTAGCACAACAGCTAAACATGGTTCAAAGGAGCACAATTTATTTTTTTATTTTATTTGTTTATTTTTTTAATAAATATATTTTATTGATTTTTTTTACAGAGCAGAACGGAGAGGGGTAGAAAGTCAGAAACATCGATGAGAGAGAAACATCGATCAGCTGCCTCTTGCATGCCCCCTACTGGGGATGTGCCCGCAGCCAAGGTACATGCCCTTGACCAGAATCGAACCTGGGACCTTTTGGTCCGCAGGCTGATGCTCTATCCACTGAGCCAAACCGGTTTTGGCTATTTTATTATTGTTTAAAGTATTACAGATAGTAGTGCATATGTCTTCTTTTTTTTGTCAATAGACCTTCCCCCAATCCTCTCTACCCCCTCCCATTACATGCCTTCACGCACCACCACCACCACCCCCGCAGTGTCTATGTTCATTGGTTATGCTTACATGCATGCATACAAGTCTTTTGGTTGATCTCTTACCTCCCCCTCCTCAACACTCCCCAGCCTTCCCACTGTAGTGTGACAGTCTGTTTGATGCTTCCTTGCTTCTGTATCTGTTTTTTGTTCATTAGTTTATAATGTTTTTTTATTATTCATAAATGAGTGAGATCATGAGTGAGGTATTTTTCTTTCACTGACTGGCTTATTTCACTTAGCATAATGCTCTCAAGTTCCCTCCATGCGATAGCATAATGCTCTCCAGTTCCATCCTTGCTGTTGCAAATGATAAGAATCCCTTCTTTTTTAACAGCTGCATAGTATTCCGTTGTGTAGCTGTACCATAGTTTCCTAATCCATTCATCTACTGATGGGCATTTAGGCTGTTTCTAAATCTTAGCTATTGTAAATTGTGCTGCTATAAACATAGGGATGCATATATCCTTCCTGATTGGTGTTTCAGGTTTCCTGGGATATATTCCTAGAAGTGGTATTACTGGGTCAAATGGCAATCCTATTTTTAATTTTTTGAAGAAATGCCATACTGTTTTCATCAGTGCCTGCACCAGTCTGCATTCCCACCAGCAATGAAGGAGGGTTCTTTTTTCTCTGCATCCTCTCCAGCACTTATTTGTTGATTTGTTGATGATAGCCATTCTGAGGTGGTACCTCATTGTTGTTTTGGTTTGCATCTCTGGGGTGATTAGTGACTTTTTAGCATGTTTTCATATCCCTCTGGGCTTTCTGAATGTCCTCTTTGAAAAAGTGTCTATTTAGGTCCTTTGCCCATTTTTGGGGGGTTGTTTATCTTCCTTTTGATAAGTTGTATGAATTCCCTGTAAACGCTGGAGATTAAATCTTTATTGGAGATAGCATTGGTGAATATGGTCTCCCCATGCAGTGGGCTTTCTTATTGTTTTGTTGGTGGTTTATTTTGCTGTGCAGAAGCTTTATATTTTGTTGTAGTCCTATTTGTTTATTTTCTCCTTAGTTTACATTGCCCTAGGAGCTATGTTGTTAAATGTATTGCTACAACAAATGTCTGCTCTTTGCTGCCTATGGCTTCTTCTAATATTTTTATGGTTTCCATCTTATGTTTAAGTCCTTTATCCATTTTGAGTTTATTTTTGTGTATGGTGTAAATTGGTGGTCTAGTTTCATTTTTTGCAAGAATTTGTCCAGTTTTCCCAACACCATATTGAAGAGACTGTCTTGACTCCATTGTATGGTCTTGCCTCTTTTGTCAAATATTAATTGAGCATCATGGCTTGTGTAAATTTTTTGGGTTCTATGTGCTGTTCCACTGGTCTATATGTCTGTTCTTGTGACAGTACCAGGCAGTTTTGAGAACAATGGCTATGTAGTATAGCTTGATATCCAGTATTGTGATCTCTCCAACATTGTTCTTCTTTCTCATGCTTACTGTAGCTATTCGGGGTCTTTTTTTTTTTTTATTCCAGATGACTTTTTGGAGAATTTGTTCTAAGTCTTTCAAGTATGGCATTGCTATTTTCATAGGGATTGCATTGAATTTATAGATTGCTTTGGGTAGTATGAACATTTTAATGATGTTGATTCTATCAACCCATGAATATGGTATACTCTTCAATTTGTTCATGTCTTCCTCTATCTCTTTTTTCAGCATTCTGAAATTTTCTGAGTACAGGTCCTTTATTTCCTTGGTTAAGTTTATTCCTAGGTATCTTAACTTTTTTGTTGCAATGGTAAATGGGATTGTTTTTTTTAATTTCTCTTTCTGTGAGTCTATAGCAAAGCCATAGACTTGGGGTGTTGATTTTATATCCTGTTACATTGCCATATTCATTTATTAAGTCTAGTAGTTCTTTTTTATGTAGTGTTTGGGGTTTTCTATGTACAATATCATGTCATCTGCGAATAAGGACAGTTTTACTTCTTCTTTTCCAATTTGGATGCCTTTTATTTTTTCTTCTTATCTGACTGCAATGACTAGCACTTCCAGTACTATGTCCAACAGGAGTGATAAGAGTGCGCATCACTGTCTTGTTCCTGTTCTTAGTGGAAATGGTTTTAGTTTTTACCCATTGAGTATGTTGTTGGCTGTGGGTTTGTAATACATAGCTTTTATTATGTTGAGGTATGATCCTTCTATTCCCGCCTTGCTGAGGGTTTTTATGAAGAAAAGGTGTTAGATTTTGTCAAATGTTTTTTTTTTACATAAATAGATCCTACATACTAAAAGAATACTATGCAAATTGATTGTCACTCCAACACACATGATGGCTGCCCCTATGTGGACACAAGATGATCACCACCACAAGATGCCAGCAAGGAAGAACAGTTAGGAGGGAAGAGGCCTACAAGGGAGGGCAGTTGAAGGTGATCAACCCTCCAGGGGAGGGCAATTAGGGGTGACCAGGCCAGCAGAGGAGGGGAATTGGAGGCAACTGGGCCTGCAGGGAAGGGCAATTGGGGGTGACTCAGGCCTGCAGGAGAGAGTAGTTGCAGGGACCGGGCCTGCAGGGGAGGGCAGTTAGGGGCAATCAGGCTGGCAGGGGAGCAGTTAGGCATCTATCAGGCTGGCAGGGGAGTTGTTAGGGGGTGATCAGGCTGGCAGGCAGAAGTGATTATAGGCAATCAGGAAGGCAGGCAAGTGAGCAGTTGGGAGCCAGCAGTCCTTGATTGTGAGAGAGATGTCCCAGATTAGAGAGGGTATGAGCTGGGCTGAGGGACACACACCCCCATGCACAAATGTCATGCACCGAGTTTCTATTATGATTATATGGTTTTTATCTCTCAGTTTCTTTATATGGTATATCACATCTACATTTTTGTAGATGTTGTACCATCCTTGCATTCCCAGAATAAATCTTACTTGGTCATGGGATGATCTTTCTAATGTAATTCTGGGTTTGATTTGCTAGAATTTTGTTGAGGATTTTGGTGTCTATGTTCATGAGGGATATTGGCCTGTAATTCTGTTTCTTGTATTGTCTTTATCTGGTTTTGGGATTAGGGTAATGCTGGCTTCATAGAAAGAGCTTGAAAGTGTTCCTTTCTCTTGAAGTTTTTTAAGTAATCTGAGGAGGATAGGTTTTATTTCTTTGAATGTTTTATAAAACTCCCCTGTGAAGCCATTTGGTCCAGGGTTTTTTTTTGTTGTTGTTGGAAGTTTAATGATTACTGTTTCAATTTCCTCCATAGTTATCAGCCTATTCAGATTTTTTTTATTGCTCCTGGTTGAGTTTGTGAATGTTGTATTTTTTAGGAATATGTCCATCTCTTCTAGATTGACCAGTTTGTTGAAGTAAAGTTGCTCATAGTATTTTTTTTTATGATTCTTCATATTTCTGTGTGGTCTGTCATTATTTCACCTCTTTTGTTTCTGATTTTGTTTTTTTTTCAGTCCTTTCTATTTGCTTCTTGGTGAGCCTGCCTAGAGGTTCATCAATCTTGTTTATCCTTTCAAAGAACCAGCTCTTGGTTTCATTTATCTTTTGTATTGTTTTTTGTTTGTTTGTTTGTTTGTTTCTAGGTCATTTATTTCCACTCTGATCTTTATCATATTCTTCCTTCTGCTCACTCTGGGCTTTTCTTGTTGCTCTCTTTCTAATTCTTTAAGTTGCAAAGTTAGATGGTTTATAATCAATTTTTATTGTTTTTTTGAGGTAGGCCTATAATGCTATGAACTTTCCACTCAACACTGCTTTCATTGTGTCCCAAATATTTTGGATTGTTGTGTTTTTGTTTTCATTTGTTTCCAGGATATGTTTTATTTGTTTTTTGGTCTATTTGGTAACCCACTCATTGTTTAATAGTATGCTATTCAGCCTCCAAGTGTTTGAATTTTTGTGATTGTTTTTGCTGATTTGTAATATTATACCATTGTGATCTGAGAAGATATTTGATATGATTTTAATCCTCTTGAATTTGGAAAAAACTTTGCCTGTGTCTCAATATATGGTCTATCTTTGAAAACGTCTCATGTGCACTTGAAAAGAATGTATATTCTGTAGTTTTGGGGTGGAATGTTTTAAAGATGTCGATTAAGTCCATCTGATCTAGTGAGTTATTTAGGATTGATGTTTCTTTGCTAATTTTTTGTCTAGAGGATTTATCCAGGGATGCTAATGAGATATTAAAGTCTCTTACTATGATTGTGTTGCTGTCAATCTTACCTCAAAGGAGCAAATTTAAATTCACATCTGTCTGCATATGATTCAGAGTTGTTTCTAAGTCTTAGATTTAGAGAGTGTATTTATTTTCTAGCTGCTATTATGTTGTGGCTGCTATTATACACAGACAAAAAATGTTTGGGCAATTTCCTTGGCACAATATGTTTCATTACATGCTCCTGATTTCTAGAATATGGGGGAGGTATGTCCAAATTATCTTCTAATAAGTCTCATATAACATTTTAAAATTGTATTTGTCCAATACAGATTTCCACAAACTTCACTGTTAGGACTTTTCCTTATTTGTATTGCTTATCTTTTATTATTTATTATTTTTATAATATGCCCCAGATTTTAAGTTTATTACAACCATTTAGCCCTAAAGCACCCTCTTCTCCTCCCTGTCATACATACAGACAAACTGCCTAAGCGAATATAAATTTTCTTCTTCACAAACTTTCAGGTGATTCTTAAAATCACTCTGTTCACTACTTAATAAGATGACAGAATTTTTTGTTTTAATTTTGTTGTTTTACTATTGATTCACCAACTTAGAGTTGGAGCTGTATTCCTGTGGAGAAGGTTTAGCTGCATATCTATCAATATATCCTAAAGATATCTCTTCAGACTAAAAATTCAATCTTTCCTAAATGAAATATTAACAGCTAACCTTGGATGTTTTTTCATTCTTTTTTTAAAAAAATTTTAATATTTATTGTTCAGTTTATTAATTTCATTGTTCCTCCCTTTTTTTCCCCTATAGTTCCCCACCACCTGGTACCCATTCCACCCTCTGCCCTAACCCCCCAACTGTCCTTTCCCATAGTTGCATGATTTTTGTCCAGTCTCTTGCTGCATCTCCCACACCTCTTTTCTCCCCAAAAATTGTCAGTCCATTCCCTCTCTATGCCCATGATTCTACTATATTCACCAGTTTATCCTGTTCATCAGATTTTTAATTCACTTGATTTTTATATTTATTTGTTGATAGATGTGTATTTGTTGTTCATAATTTATATTTTTACCTTTTTCTTCTTCCTCTTCTTAAAGAATATCTTTCAGCATTTCATATAATATTGGTTTGGTGGTGATGAACTCCTTTAGCTTTTTCTTAGCTGCAAAGCACTTTATCTGACCTTCAATTCTGAATGATAGCTTTGCTGGGTAGAGTAATCTTGGCTGTAGATTCTTGCTATTCATCACTTTGAATATTTCTTGCCACTCCCGTCTGGCCTGCATCGTTTCTGTTGAGAAATCCACTGATAATCGTATGGGTACTCCCTTATAGGTAATTAGCTGTTTTTCTCTTGCTGCTTTTAATATTCTCTCTTTGTCTTTTGCTCTTGGCATTTTAATTATTATGTGTCTTGGTGTGGTCCTCTTAGGGTTTCTATATATTGGGGTTCAGTGTGCTTCTTGGACTCCTAAGTCAATTTCTTTCACCAGGTGTGGGAAGTTTTTGGTCACTATTTCTTCAAATAGGTTTTCATAGTCTTGCTCTCTCTCTTTTTCTGGCACCCCTATAATTCGGATGTTGGTATGCTTGAGGTTGTCCCAGAGACCCTTTACATTATCTTCAATTTTTTGGATTCTTTTGGTTTCTTGCTTTTCCAGCTGAGTGGATTTTACCTCTTTGTATTTCAAATCTTTAACTTGGTTTCTGCGGTCCTCTAGAGTACTTTTAGGTCTTTGTATAATATTTTTTATTTTGGTCAGTATATGCTTAATTTCTAGTTGGTCCTTTTTCATATCCTTGAGGATCTCGTTCATACCCTCATAGGTCTTGTTCATTTCCTTGTAGTTCTCATTCATTTCCTCATTGGTCTTGTTCATTTCCTCATAGGTCTTGTTCATTTCCTTGTATGTTTCAGCCTTTTCTAGGAGCCTCTTGAAAATCCTTATAACCGTGGTTTTGAATTCTATGTCCAGTCGTTTTTGTGTTTTTTTTTCCCTCCGTTTCTTTCACATCTGATTTCTTTCCATGTCTCTGCATGGTGGCTGCTTTCCTGAGTTGGTCGATTAGCTTTGTGTGGTAGATGTCCTCTAAGGGACAGTGGCTCAGCCCCTCCAGTTACCTGAGGCGGATATGGGTTGCAAAGCCTTGTTGAAGTTAAGCCCAGATCATTGTTGTTAGCACCAGGAGGGTTTGACCTCCAGGCCAATTGGCTATGAGGTCCAGCCTTGCTCAGGTTGGATGGGTGGAGTCTCCGGGCCAAGCAGGCAGCATCAGCTCTGCCCTATGCAGCCCCCAGGACTCCATGCCAGGTGGCAATGGCTGCCAGCACCTCCGAGAGAAATCCGCTGCCAAGCTCCACCCACTGCCGAACAATTCAGCCTCTCCCGAAATGAGTCTGCACACCCAACGTCTCACCCAGGGTCACAAAACAATGCAGTCTGGTGGTTTCCAGAATGAGAGAGTAAGTCACGAGTCCTCTCTGCCAGGTCACGCAGCTGTGCTGTTCCCAGGTTCACACGCACTCTGCACAAGCTCACAGACCCTTGCAGCACCTGAGTTTCGGCATGTCTCCTCATTGTCCAGTTTTTACCCTTTATGATTGTGGGTTCCCTGGACTTCGCCTGGAGCTGGGGAGTCAGTGCAGTGGGATGTCTTTGTCTTCCTCATTCGAGAAAACCAGCCGGGTTTTCAGCCACCCGCCCTATCTGCTGGTGCGCGCACAGCTCCAAACCTCTCTCCACGTGTATCTTCAACACTGTCCTCAGCCACTCCTCTGAGTCACAGTGTCCTATCTTCACTTTTATTTGTATAATTTTCACTCAGCCAGCTTTCCGATGATTCTGGATGATGTTTGTTTTGTCGTTAAGTTGTAGTTTTGAAATTGCTGTGTATGGCAGCAAGATAGGTGTTTACCTATGCTGCCATCTTGGTTCCTCCCCTTGTTCTTCTTTTATGTTGAGGTTAGAAATAGATTTGACTGTTATATAGCAATCCTACTGAAACAGCAAATATCTATGAATGTCATTTTGTTATTTGCCATCTTATTAGTTTCAGTTTAACCCAAAATGCCAAACACAGATTCAAGGTCAAGTACAATGCTTGCTTCCTCCTGGCTCTCAAGATCTGCTTTCAAGTCTCATGTCATCAGAGAGGACCTCTCTCCCAGGACTTTTCCTGACCATGCTTTCACTTTTTAATAGAACTTTTCACAATATGACATATATGTTAATAGTTTATCATTCTAATATCTGTTTCTTTCCATGAGCAAAGGGACTTGATTTTGCTCCTGCTGCTTTTTCCACACTATTCACACAATTCTGGGCACATAGAAGGTACTCAGTTGAATTGGTTGCATAAGTGAACAAATGAATGATGAGTGCAGGAAAGGATTTAAAAAATTAATGTTTGCTTTGGTGTTTAATCCTGAAAATTACATTTGAGCTTTAAAGACCAAAGATTAAAATCTTTCACACAAATAAATGTGCTTGTTTCTAATGCCTGAATGATTTCATTTTTGTTCCAGATGTAGTCCCTAACCTAAGTTCTTTAAAGTATGGAGTGGCTGCATTCATTGGCTTTTATTCATCCTTTAATTTTTATTTTCCCTACAATTGAAATTTTACATTACAAACAAAAAGTTATGCAGTATCTACTTGATCAAGTAACTAGTGCATCCATTTTGCCGGAAATTGTTACAAGTACTTATAATAAAAAATGAAATACATTTAAGGAGACAACATATGTTGCTCTTGTAATCTAATATAGAGGTGGTTTTCTCCATGTAGCAGTCAGCTTTTGGGAATTTATAGGTGTGAAATTGGTCACAGATTCTAAAAACATTTAACCTATAAACAGGAAACTGGTTGTTATTAAGAGAATAAAATTAAGTAGATTTAAATCAGTCTTATTGCTTTCAAATTTAAGATTATTCTGGTATAGATGAACATTTATTGTTAACATAATTTTTAAGTTTTGGGTTTGTTATTTTGTTTTGTGATTTATGTTTTGGGTTTGTTATTTTGTTGATGTTCATATCAGCTAAACATTCCTTCCAACGTGAATCAATTCACTGAGAAGTGTTTTTAATGCAAGTAACCCAAGTTAACAGACAGATCTACTTTATTTCTACTATTTTTTGGCTTTCCAGCTATCTATTTGACATATGACTAAGAGTTTCTCATCTTCTATGAATACATTTTTGAAGTAATTATCAAAAATTCTAATAAGAAGTCACATTTGAGAGATTATTTTAATGTTAATTATTTTAATAATTTTGGGTT
This sequence comes from Antrozous pallidus, assembly GCA_027563665.1. Taxonomy (NCBI): domain Eukaryota; kingdom Metazoa; phylum Chordata; class Mammalia; order Chiroptera; family Vespertilionidae; genus Antrozous; species Antrozous pallidus. The sequence goes on from CM050514.1 coordinate 102,179,675, forward strand.
TATCAGAAAATGAATGAAAGAAGTATTAAGGAATTAAGCCAACCATTAAAATTTTGAAATGCACAATTTGTCTCAGTGTATATCCCAGTGATATTTTAAAAGGCATTACACTATTTTAGAGTTGTTTTACGGAATGGCAGCTTGAATTTCACCAGATGTGAAAGCATTTGGTTGTGTAAACACTTTTTCTTTTTTTATGAAATGCATAGGGTTTTTATTTCACTTTTTAAAAAAACCTGTAAATGGATAACATCTATAGCTTGAGCTAGACATCTCAGAGGGGTCCAGGGCTTGGATACACTGAGGTGATTTACTATCTGAGGTAAACAGATTGGCTCAGATAACATGGCTTGATCGATGCTCCCCATCTCTCCAACAGGAAATGTCCCGGGGAGGCTGGGGAATTACTTTTGCAAGCCCTTCTTCAAATTCTGAGTTTCTTGACCCCACTCTCTCCTTTTTCCTGAAGAACTGAGAACTGAGGGAGTGAAGATTTTTTTCTTTGGCTCTGACATTTTCTTTGTAGTTTTTATTTTCTATATTGGAGGAAAAAAAAAACATTTGACTGACTGGACCATTTGACTAATTGTTGGCCCAATAGTGCAGGCGAATGTGAACATATTCTTTAAACATTTAAATTAAAAACTATGTTTGCAATCAAGCTTCAATTTTACCCTTTACTTTGATCTATTAAATGCAAATGGCTTTACTATTTAATTAATTTTCTATTCCTTTGGGAAATCTCTTTCAAGAATTTCAAACTATCTTATCACAGAGATGAAATACATTTTTAAATACTGTGATTGTCCTGGGAATGCAAAAATACTATATATATTGCTATGTGGATTACAAAAGAGCTCAAAAAGTGATGCTAGCTAGATAGAAATCTGAGCTTCTTAAGGTCAGTTTTATATATTTTGTTTACTTACCACCTCACTTCTCCCAATACTACATTGGGTCAAGAATGTATATTAGAATTTTTACAACTATCATAAAAGACACATTTAAAAACTACAGGTTTAAAAAGGCTGGATTAGTAAAAGAAATTCCAAAAGACATTACAAATACATACTGCATTACTTTTGTAGGGTTTTTTTTTTTTGCTATTAAAATGATTTATGCAATAAATATCAGTTTGCTCATTCCTCTCAGGAAAACTATCTCAGATTTATATCCTATTACTTATTTTAAGCATCTACATATTTGTTTCAGTAGCCTTTTGAAAATTAAATATTCTAAAAAATTGTTTATCATTTTAACACTCTCTTCCAGCTACTATCTTAAGAATTTTCTGTTTTCTAAACCTTCATCAATATACATTTAAAATTATAACATATAAAGAAATTATTTCTATTACTTACAAGCTGATAATGCATAATTTCCTTTTTTTCTTATGTTCTGATTCTCATGCCAACGTTAATAGGACAATTTGGTTTATGCTCTTCCATCATTACCACAGAAACTTTGGGAAGTTTAAACATTTTGCAGCCATATCTTTCTTTTTGTTTCAAATAAAATATAGCCTTCCTCTCTCAGAATTTTATATATTTAAAGGGATGAAGTATGTTACAAGTCTCTGAATTTTAAAATGGTAATACAAATTACTTTCATTTGTTGAGTTACACCTCTGAAAAAACTTTCTACCATGTCTATTTTTTTTAAATGCAAGACTTCTCTTTTCCAATGCTTCTTATATATATACTAGAGGCCCAGTACATAAAATTCATGCATGGTGGGGGGGTCCATTAGCCCAGCCTGCACCCTCTCCAATCTGGGACCCATCGAGGGATGTCCAACTGTCCGTTTAGACCCGATCCTGGTAGGATTAGGGCCTACACGGGCAATCGGACATCCTTCTCACAATCCAGGACTGCTGGCTCCAAAATGCTTGCCTACCTGCCTTCCTGATTGCCCCTAACTACTTCTTCCTGCCAGCCTGATCACCATTACTACTACCCTGCCAGCCTAATTGATGTCTAACTGCTCCACTGCCAGCCTGTTTGTCCCCAACTTCCCTCCTCTGCCGGCCTGGTCACCCCTAACTGCCCTCCCCTGCTGGCCTGATGGCCCCCAACTGCCCTCCCTTGCAGGGCCTGGAACCTGCCAATGGTCCTCCCCTGCTGGCCATCTTGTGGTGGCCATCTTGTGTCCACATGGAGGCAGGATCTTTGACCACATGGGGGCAGCCCTCTTGTGTGTTGGAGTGATGGTCAATCTGAAAATTACTCTTTTATTAGATAGGATAGAGGCCTGGTGCATGGGTGGGGGCCAGCTGGCTTGCCCTGAAGAGTGTCCCAGATCAGGGTGGGGGTTCCCTTGAGGTGAGGGGCAGCCTGGGTGAGGGGCCTGTGGAGGTTTGCAGGCTGGCCACACACCCCAGCGACCCAAGTGGAGGTCCTGGTATCTGGGATTAATCTATTTCTACAATTGAAACTTTGTAACCTTGAGCAGAGCCTAGCCTTCTGCTAGCTCTGTGGCAGCAGCCATTTCTGTTTGAAACATTGTAGCCTAGAGTGAAGGCCTAGGCCAGCAATGGCAGGCTGAAAGCTTGGCTTCCTCTGTTGCCAGGGAAACCCAAGCCTCTGTTCTCTCCAGCTCAATGACTGTTGCCATTTCTGTATCTTTTATAATTGAAACTTTGTAACATTGAGTGGAGGCCTAGGCTGGCAGAAAGCTTGGCTTCTTCTGTTGCCAGGGAAATCCAAGCCTTCCCCCTGCTCTCAGTGGCAGTAGCCATCTTGGTTAGGGTTTATTTGCATAATATGCTCCTGATTGAGTGATGGGAGTGGCTGTGGGCATGGATTGTGGGTGTGGCAAAGGTATGGTCTAATTTGCATATTACTCTTTTATTAGATAGGACTAGAGGCCCGATGCGTGAAATTCATGCACAGGGATGGGGTGTGGGGGGAAGGAATGTCCTTCAGCCCAGCCTTCACCCTCTCCAATCTGGGACCACTCAAAGAATGCTCAACTGCCCATTTAAGCATGCGGACATCCCTGTCATAATCCAGGATGGCTGGCTCCCAATTGCTTGCCTACCTGCCTTCCTTATTACCCCTAACTACTTCTGCCTGCCAGCCTGATGAACCCCTAACCACTCCCCTGCCAGCCTAATTGATGCCTAACTGCTCCCCTGACAGCCTGTTTGTCCCCAGCTTCCCTCCTCTGCCGGCCTGGTCATTCTTAACTGCCCTCCCCTACAGGTTTGGTCTACCCCAACTGCCCTCCTTTGCAGGCCTGGTCCTTTCCAACTGTCCTCCCCTGCTGGCCATCTTTTGGTGACCATCTTATATCCACATGGGGGCAGGATCTTTGACCACATGGGGGCAGCATCATGTGTGTTGGAGTGATGGTCGATCTGAATATTATTCTTTTATTAGATAGGATAGAGGCCTGGTGAATGGGTGGGAACCAGCTGGATTGCCCTGAAGGGTGCCCCGGATCAGGATAGGGGTTTCCTTGGGACATGGGGCAATCTGGGCAAGGAGCCTGTGGTGGTTTGCAGTCCGGCCATGCCCCTCCCCCTTCACCCCCAAATGACCCAAGCAGAGTCCCTCGGATCTGGGATTTATTTGTCTTCTACAATTGAAACTTTGTAGCCTGGAGTGAAGCCAAGCCTTCTGCTCATCCCATGGCAGCAGCCATTTCTTTTGGGATTTATTTACTTTCTATAATTGAAACTTTGCAGCCTTAAGTGGAGGTTTGGGCCTGCCAGGGCTGCAGAAGCCTGGCTTCCTCCATTGCCGGGGCTACCCTAGCCTCTGTTCTTTCCAGCTCCATGGCTGCCGCCATATCTGTTGGAATTTATGTATCTTCTATAATTGAAACTTTGTAGCCTTGAGTGGAGACTTAGGCCAGCAAGGGCAGGCAGAAAGCTTGGCTTCCTTCATTGCTGGTGAAACCCAAGCCTTTCTCTTGCTCTCAGTGGCCCCAACCATCTTGGTTGGGTTTATTTGCATATTCACTCCTGATTGACTGGCTTGTGGGTGTAGCATATTCCTCTTTTATTAGACAGGATATATATTTGTGTGTGTGTGTGTGTGTGTGTGTGTGTGTGTGTGTGTGTGTGTGTGTTGATTTCAAAGAGGAAGGGAGGAGAAGAGAAAAACATCAATGATGAGAGAGAATCATTGACTGCCCAGGCATGTGTCCTGACCAGGAATCGAACTGTGACCTGGTTCATAGGTTGATACTCAACCACTGAGCCATGCCTGGCCAGGAGCCCAATTGTTAAACATAAAGGATGTGTTAAACTTCAACCTGCCTCAAAGTGTGAGTTTGGATTTGTTGGTGAATGAATACCGTCTCTGAGACTTTGAAATGTTGAAGAAAAATTAAAGTAGATACACACATAATAAAATGGCTAAACCAAAAATCACTAATCATACCAAGTATTGGCTAAGATGTAGAAGAAATGAAACTTTTTTCCACTTCTTGGCTGGAGTGGAAGTGTAGTTGGAGGGAGAACAGAGATGGATGCAAATTTTTTTAGTTTAAAATTTTGGCAATTTTATAAAAAGTGAAATATTTACTACTATATGATTCTACTCCTAATATTTACCCAAAATAAATTAAAGCATATGTCCATCCATATACAAACATGTACATGAGTATTCACTGCAGCTTTAACTATAATAATCCAAATAGAAACAAATCAAATGTACATCAACACAAGAATGGATTCAATGTGGTGTATTCATACAATGGAACACTAAGAAATTTAAAGGAGTGACCTCTTTATACATACTAAATTATAGATGACTCTTAAAAAATTATTCTGCTGAGTAAAGAAAGTAGAAAAGTAGTGATTGTATATTACATAATTTAATTTATATAACATTTTATGAAATGAAAACTGATGTATAGTGAAAATAGATTAGTGGCTGTTTGGGATGAGTAAGGGACAAGAGATGGGAGAAAGGGGATATAGAGGGTGATGAAAGAACTTTGGGTTGTAATGGATATGCTTATTATCTTGATGGTGAGGTTGTATACATATTTGTCAAAGCTTATCAAAATGTACACTGTGTGTGCAGTTTGCAGTATGTCTGTTGTATATCAATAAGTCTATCTTGTCATTTTAAATGACAGGTAGGATTGCTTTCTGAATCCTGCCATTAAATGTGATGCACATATATCCTTATCACCTATTCTAATTTAAATACACTCTGAAATTATCTCAGTCACTAAACAGTAACTTAATTGATATTAAAACATTCATCGTAGAATAAAATCATCATAGAAAGAGTAGACTCTGATGAATGATTTCAGCTTTTTTTGTTTTAATTAACTAATACTTCCTTGCATCTAATACTTTACATTATATCAACTTACTTTTATACCTAAAGTTTAATTTTGTTCTTTAAAACAAGTGAGACCTTTGAAAAATGAAAACTGAGGGCTATCAAGAAATATTTGCTGAATATTTGAGAAGCATTGTGTGGTTCTCTTTAGAACATGTGATGGTAGTTTTATTTTTCTGTACCTGCTCTATTCCTAACTTTCAGTTCAATTGAACCATAACCTTTCCTGGATAGTTTTTTTTTCACACTTGGCAAAAAGAATTATATTTTCTATAATTAGGATATACACACTAATGTATAGATAATTTTTTATTTTTTATTGTTCAGTTAATTAATTACATTGTTCCCCCTTTTTTTATCCTCCTATAGCTCCCCTCCACCCTGTACCCATCCGATCCTCCGCCCTCACCTCCCCCTCCCCACTGTCCTCTCCCACTGTTGCAAAATTTTTGTCCAGTCTCTTGCTGCACTTACCACACCCCTTTTCTCCCCAAAAATTGTCAGTCCATTCCCTCTCTAAGTCCATGATTCTGTTATATTCACCAGTTTATCCTGTTCATCAGATTGTTAATTCCCTTGATTTTTATATTCATTTGTTGATAGATGTGTATTTGTTGTTCATAATTTGTATTTTTACCTTTTTCCTCTTCTTAAAGAATATCTTTCAGCATTTCATATAATATTGGTTTAGTGGTGATGAACTCCTTTAGCTTTTTCTTACCTGTGAAGCACTTTATCTGACCTTCAATTCTGCATGATAGCTTTGCTGGATAGAGTAATCTTGGTCGTAGATTCTTGCTACTCATCACTTTGAATATTTCTTGCCACTCCCGTCTGGCCTGCATCGTTTCTGTTGAGAAATCCGCCGACAATCGTATGGGTGCTCCCTTATAGGTAACTAACTGTTTTTCTCTTGCTGCTTTTAATATTCTCTCTTTATCTTTTGCTCTTGGCATTTTAATTATGATGTGTCTTGGTATGGTCCTCTTTAGATTCCTATATTTTGGGGTTCTGTGTACTTCTTGGGCTTTTAAGTCAGTTTCTTTCACCAGGTGTGGGAAGTTTTCAGTCACTATTTCTTCAAGTAGGTTTTCATTATCTTGCTCTCTCTCTTTTCCTGACACCCCCATAATTTGTATGTTGGCATGCTTGAGGTTGTCCGAGAGGCCCCTTACACTATCTTCAATTATCTGGATTCTTTTTGTTTCTTGCTTTTCCAGCCGAGTGGATTTTGCTTCTTTGTATTTCACATCTTTGACTTGGTTCTTGTGGTCATCTGGACTGCTTTTAGGACTTTGTGTAATATTTTTTTATTTCAGTCAGAATATGCTTGATTTCTAGTTGGTTCTTTTTCATATCCTTGAGGGTCTCATTCATATCATTGAAGGTCTTGTTCATTTCCTTGTAGGTCTCATTCATTTCCTTGTAGGTCTCATTCATTTCCTCATAGGTCTTGTTTATTTCATTGTAGTTCTCAGCCTTTTCTAGAAGCCTCTTGAAAAGCCTTATAACCATGGTTTTGAATTCTATCTCCAATCATTTTTTTCCTCCATTTTTTTTCATAACTGATTTATTTCCATGTCTCTGCATGTTGGCTGCTTTCATGAGTTGGTCCATTAGCTTTGCGTGGTAGATGTCCTCTAAGGGACAGTGGCTCAGCCTTCCCAGTTACCTAAGGTGGATACTCTTACTGCAATCCTTTATAGGCTGTACAGTATTGTTGGCGTTAAGCCCAGCTAATTGTTGTGAGCACTAGAAGGGTTTGACCTCCAGGCCAATTGGGTGGAGGTGAGCTGTGTTCAGGTTGGATGGGCTGAGTCTCTGAACTGAGCAGGCAGCATCAGCGTCAGCTAAGTCCTATGCAGTGTGCGGGTCTCTGTGTTGGGTGGTAATGACTGCAGGCACCTCCAAGAGAAAGCCGCTGCTGGTCTCCCCCCGTTGCCAGACAATGCCGCTGCTCCCCAAATGAGTCTGCACACCCAAAGTCTCCCCCAGGGTTGTAAAACAAAGCTGTCCAGTGGTCTCCCGTATGAGGGAGCATGTCACGCATCTGTGCTGTTGCACACTTTATGCATGCAAACTGCTGTTCTAAGCTATGCATACTCTCTTCAAACTCGGAGACCTCTGCTGTGCCCGGCTTTTAGCGTGCTTACCCCGGACCTTGGACCTCCCCTGGCACTGGGGAATCTGTGCAGTGGGATGTCTCCACCCTCCCTGTTGGAGAAATCCAGCCAGGATTGCTGCTGCCAGCCCTACAGCCTGCGCGCACTCAAGGCTCCTAACTTCTGATTCAGCGCATATCTTCAAGGCTGCGCTTCACCACTCTGCTGAGTCTCAGTGTCCCACCTTTACTTTTACTTGTGGAATTTTCACTCAGACAGCTTTCCGGTAATTCTGGATGATGTTTGTTTTGTTGTTAGGTTGTAGTTTTGGAATTGTTGCGCGGGGCAGCACAATAGGTGTTTACCTATGCCACCATCTTGGTTCCTCTCATGTATATATAATTTTTAAAAAATTATTGTGCTGAGTAAAAAATTGTCCTGAGCTAGAAAAGTGATGATTTTGCATGACATAATTTAACTTATATTACATTGTAGGAAATGCAAACTAATGTATAGTGAAGATAGATTAATGGTTGTTTGGGATGGGGAAGGAACAATAGAAGGGAGAAAAGAAATACAAAGGGACACAGAAGAACTTTGGGTGGTGATGGATAGGAAAGCATGCCCATTATTGGGTTTAATTTTTCTCTATAGTTCATATAAAAGGAGAATTGCAAATCAAATTCAACACCACATTTAATCACTTATACTCATTTTCCAAGTTATCTTTTTTATTTCTCCATGTAATACCAATTTAGGCATCCATAGATTATATGAATAGTTTTTGTGTAATAAATTACTTTAATTTCCATTTTGTACAAAATTATAATGTTATAGATAAAAATTAAAATAATACAGGAAAACTATTTAGTTCCTTTTATTCTGATATTACTAGTTTTAAATGAATGTTTTTATATCTAAATAAATGATGCTTTTTTTATTGTATCAGTTCAGACAAAATGAATTTAAAAGGGAAGGACAGCCAAAATGACTATTGGCAACTGATTATAATTTAGTAAATAGAAAGTGTGCAATACTAATGAAACAACAAATGAGAGAATTAAGAATCTATTTCAATTAGAAAAATATTTTTAGACTCCACTTACTTTGTCAAGCTCTAAAATGCAACATGAACCAAATAGAATTAGATATCATAGGCCAATATTTTAAAACATCAGACATTTTCAGAGTTGTGCTCAAAAGCAGAGAATAAATTGGAGAAAATATCATTCTCAGCTCTCATGGCTTTATTTTGACTTAATGAACCATATCAGGCGGAAATGCTCAGAAGGAAGGAGAGTTGTGTATGGAAAGGAGAGCAGAGGTTGATTAGATTACTGGGACATGTGTATGGGGTATATAGTTCCTGTACTAACATTCAGTTCCTGGAATTTTGTCTGTCCCCTTCATTGTACTTTGTCCAAAAATAAACCCTATGTGATGTATCTGTTCTCATTAACCATTTTACTTATCTCCTGATTAAAGTATCATGGAATGTAGCTTATACAAAGACAACATTATAACTAGTGGAGGAGCAGGCAGAACTCCTGCAGTGAAAAGAGATAACATTTTATGTTCTGTAACAGCATGCTCATATGCATGAGGATCCCGTTATGTTAGTTTTATGAAGTAGAAATCATTTTATTTTGCCAAACATTTGTTTCTAGGGTCAGCTCCCTAGCACAATATTTCCCATTTCTTATTTTCTTTAGGTATGCCTTTATTTTATATGATTAAAGAACAGTTCTCAGCTTTTGAAGGGAAGGGACAAAAACTCATTTTTCCTTGTGGTTTTGAAACATTTATTATATATTTCCACTCCTGGAAATAATGCTTTGATTTTTTATTGGTGTTTTGGAAAATTTATTACATGTTTCCACCCTTTGGAATGCATATGCTTGTTTTAAGTGAGCTAATGAAACATGCCATGGGCAAATATCAATTCACAGTACAAAAGTCCTGCAGTTGAAAAACTGCAAACAGATATTTACCTTTAGGCCTGAATTTTAAATGACTACAAATAAAGGATGTTTCTTAGCATTGAAGACTTACTTGAAGTGAATGATAAACATAAGCCTTCTGGTAGAAAGTGCCTCTATATACCACAGACAATGTATAGTTTCAAATTCTGTACACTCAATCACATTTCACAATACTCACTATAAAATCTTTGAATATCATTCATCTATTTTAGATAAAATCCTCCTTTAATTTGTATATTACTTTTATTCTATTTCCTTTCTTATATAATTAATATGCTAAAATTTAAAATGTTTTTATGATAATTTAATAGACCTTTTAGATCCAATGTTGAATTTTTAGTGTCTTTTTATGTTTTTTTTTTACATTACTTGATGTTTAAAACTTTGATTTTCAGTCTTCCCTCACTACTTTTATTTGCAATTCTATAGCCTCCTTAATTTTGGGATGGATTCCATTGAATTGGCAAGAATTCACTTACACATGTTAAAAAAAAAAAACAACACAAAACTGTATTTTCTCATTTTAACTTTGTCTAATTAAAAATTATTATTTTATCTTAAGTAAAATATTTCCTCCAAAAGTGAGCACATTTGTTGGCAAACACTTTATAGTTTTAATTATGTTATTTTCAAATCATATGAAGCAGACAATGGTAGCAGTATTAATTTTTAAAATTTATTTATGCCTTTGGAAAACCCTATATTACACTATGTAGGATTTAGTTCTATAAGAAATAATAAGGATACATCTTCACCATGGGCCAGGAACTCAGTTAAGTGCTTTATATATCTTCATAATTCCCATTAAGCCACATATTAATCCTGTTTCCTGGTGAGGAATTTGGGCCCAGAGAATTAAGTAATTTATGGAACATGAGACTATAGTCCAGGTTGCAGTGAGAATGCAAACTATGTTTCTGTAATTCCAAGCTCATGCTCTTTTCTCTAAATTCCATTTTATTTAAAGAAATTGGGAGTAGGAAGACTGATCTCTGCTAATATGATCTAAGCTTCAGGATACCTGATGGTATAAATTGAATGATGAGCAGAATGTAGCTCTGTTGCCCCAAAGACATACTACATAGTCACAATGCCCAGAAAAGGAAAGTTCAATTGTGCCAACAGAAAGGAACCAGTGTCTTTGTGTGTATTTAGTAACTCTGTTTGATATACAAATAGAAGTATTCTCAGTACAATGAGCTCAAAGGAACTGTTTATATCCTCATAACCATTAGGTTCCCATTATACTGATTATGACTGAAATCTTACAGCACTCGGATATTTTGGCAGAAACAGAATTTAATCAGCAATTTCCTTTTTCAGGAGTTAAAAATGGAAAATTTCTATAAAATCCTTTATAGATTACTCAATAAGTAGAATTCATTCAGTAGTATAATTAAAATCCAACTTATCTTCCTTTTTATTAACTTTATTTTTAATATCTGCTTTAATAAAGAACTTTCACTTGTAATATCTATTATAAATTATTTAAAACTTGGTTTACATACCTCTAACCCATTAAGAAAACACATTTTTTGTCTAGCGATTTTAAAGTTAACTATATTTTAGTTAAGAAAAACTATTTTAAAGGAAAGTTAAGGACAAGCTGGCATTCAGTTTCAGAACATCCCCACATAAAACAAATTCTACTTACATGTAAAATAATATTTCATTACTATTTACTAAAAAGAATGGTTCAGTCTTTTCAAAGAGACCATAAAACAGAGAAACAGACAACGTGGACTACTGAGAAAGTCTGACTCTTTCACCCTGCTTCCTGAAGAGAGGCATATTATCATTTATAATGTGCTTGATCCTTCACAATCAAACCAAAGTCAGGGACCATTAAAAAAAAAAAGGAAGAAAGAAAGAAAAAAAAACACCAAATAAGGAGTGTAGAATGAGGTACTTTGGGGGTGAGGGAAATGTACCTTTAAACCCAAAGGCTTTTTGTTCGTGTGTTGCCAATCAATCACACCAGCTGGTGTGGTTATAGGTGGCTCTTGATCTGTTTTCCCAAGATCCTAGGAGAATTTGAATCATAAAAGGACCTGCTCTTTTCACCAAGAGGTATATAAAGTAAAATGACATTTTAAAAAATATATCCACATCAAGGAAGTCTACTTCAATGAATTTAAACAATTATTAGTATGAGAACAATATTTCTCTGTTTCACTAATCCCTGTACAGATGATTTCACATTCAGTGAAATATTTGAATTTGAGATACCGGACTTTCTCTTGAGAGCACCTATTGAAGAAAGAAGCTGGTTCTCTTATGCTTTCCTGAGAGTGTATCACTTCAACAATCTTCTTTGCTGGTTGCATCCTACCCCAGCATCATACAACATGGCACAGACATGGATATCAGAAATGGAATGATAAAGCTGCACCTCCGGTACACTGCTGATTACAAGAAAATCCCACAGTTGGTTTATTAGAACAGTGTTAGTCATCTTCCCTTCTAACAACATGGTAATGGGGTCCTGACCATAGTTCAGCAAAAGAAAAATGTCAGAATATTTAGAATAATTCTTTATACAGCTTGGAGAAATGGTATTTTGTTTACATGAAGCACCCATTTTTCATTTCTCTCTTCCCATGGGAGCTAACATAAATCAAAACAAGTCGAATGTTTTTAATTTCAGTGTTGAGATCAGCAGCTGTTCCCCAGAACTCCAGTTGCCACAAAAGAGAGATTTTTTTTGAGTCACAAGTCAGAAACAATGTAGCAAGCTCTAGTTACATACTATGATATTTACTGTGCACTTGCACATTAGAGATCATAATAACAAAGAACTGTGTTTACTTAAACTCACAGTTTTGGAAAAGTCAAACAGTTATGTAATTGTCCCTATAGCACTGTGAATCATGGTGGTAGAGAAATGTAATCAATTAGTGGCAAGATCCTTTGATGTACTCTATAGTGGGTTGACATAACAAATGACCCATTGAAGAGCACTGGGCTCAACTACACTGCTTAAAAGGAAATTGAGTTCAAGTGAATATTTCCAACAGTTTATTTTGAATGTTTATACTTTATGCAGTTGCTAAAAAATGTGTAATTAGGCTATCTGCTTAGTTTTCCAGAGGAAAGAAGTAAATGCAAGAGTTTCATCTGAACACCAACCACGTCCTTTATTTAAAATAAAGAAACAACAGCAAACTTTTTAAAACCAAAGTAGAATTGAGAATTAGACTGAGGGATTTCGTGAGTCCTAAGACTTATTTTTCCTTAAAGGACAATGGTAGCATAACATTATCAGTTTTTCTTTTGGAAACATGTGGCTTTAAAAGCTAGTTTTCGTGTAATACCTCAATCAATAAAGAAATTAAAATGAAAAAAGCTAGTTTTCATAAGATTAAGTGCACCCCAAGGAATATGTAGTGTTTTACAGTTTGAACACCTTTTGGAGTAGCTACAAAAAGTGTTGAATGATGCCAAGCCAAAAAGGACTATGGCAGATATGGTTCTAATTCAATGTCAGTACTTATCATTAGCATCTGATTTCTCTTCAGAAATTAAAGCCTCTCTCGAAAGAGACTGATCTGACCCCTATAACCCATTATCTCTTTTGGTATAACTTAAACTGCAAGTGGAAATATGGCCTGGAACTAAACTAGTCTCCTTAAATTCCTTTAAAATTAGCTAAGTCATTTTCAGTTGGAAATCTCTATAACCTCTGCTTCCTAAGCATCCCATAGGCCCTGCCAGTATTGGGCAAGTGAAATCCAATTGAAGCCTTGATTCAGCAATTGATGGCATAAGGTGATTCCAATGAGTCAATGTTCACAGCTTTTTGGAAATGCCCCTCAGAGTCTAAAACCCATTCATTTCTCATGCCTCTATCATCATGTTTCCCTGGGGCTCCAGACAAATATATAGGAGTTTAGATGAAGATGAGTGATTGAAGTCAATGTGCATAGGGCTTTTACTATGAGTAAAATAAGTTTCCAAACATCTGAATTATCTGAAATTACCTGCTCTCAAATCATCTCAATCATTATCTTATATCATAATTTTGAATTTTGTCTAAATATTGCAACTTATTGTTTATACATTTCTGAACCCCTCCCAAAAAAATAAGAACTCAAAATCAGCTGTCCTTAATTGTCCAAAATCAGGTTGGCACAGTTGGTAAATATCTTGCTCTTCCTCGAAATGTTTGGCATAAGTGATTAGATTTCTTGCTTCCCTTGGAAATCTTACTGTCATTTGCAGTGAACTATCACAGGAATACATGTAATTCCAAGAGTCTAGTTAGTTTAACTTATAGCAATTTTCCCGCAAGTTTATAATAATGTCTAAAAGTGATCAGAATTCACAAGTTTTTATGTAGCAACAATGCATTAATAAGCTACAATAAGTCTGATACTATACAGACAACAAAGATGCAAGTATGATTAATATAGTCCTGACACTGAGGGCTTACCCAACATCGGGAGATGCTGATGGGTCAAGAGTGTGGGAAAATACATAGTTGGTGAAATTACCATCTCTGAGAAACATTGTAACACTTTGTTGAAAAAGTATCAAATCCTTGGAATGGAAGAGCCATAGAAAACATAAAGGGATGGCTTAAGGTGGATTGTAGAAGATGGGTTTGGGGTTATCAGGCACTGAAAGGCAGGGTGTCTGGCATATTTAAGAAGTCATAATGGGAACTGGAAAATATCGCTGATGGTAGTAAAAAGGTAGGCAGAATTTGGCTGATATGGTGAAATCCAAGTTTACTATGCATAAGTGCCTATGAGATGCAACATGATAAAGATTTATATCATGGGAAACTCAAAAGGAAGCAAAAGAGAAAAATTCAAAGGATTTCTAGATAGTGTTTAGTTCAGTTAAATTTTGAAACTAAGGAATTGGGGGGATTTTGAGCTCAATTTTTATTGTGAACAAAATTATTAATTAATATGAAATAATAAAGCAATATATTAAGGTCACAGAATTTAGATAAGATGGAATTATGTCTTATAATAACATTCCAATTTAGTTTATATTTATAATTTTGGAATTCTGAGGCCAGAGTCATGGATAGATTTCCTACATTGAAATTAAAATCCCTTGGGATAATGATAGTAAAAAAATAGAATAGCTCAATATATTTTGTTAATGTGAGAATGACTGGATGAGAATCAAATGACAGCATGGGTAAAGTAATTTATGTCTTTGCAAAGGGTAGAAAGTTATGGTTCTAGAAGTAAAAGCTTGGAACAAAAAGAATATGAACCCTACCTTCCAGTCCCTAGAACCAAGGAATATAGAAAAGGAATTACTCTTTACTTAAAAGGTTATAGGACTGGGTGTTTTTTAATGGAAGCATGTTTTAGTTCATGGTAAGATTAAGATAACATTCTAGGGAAAACCTGAATGTATGTAGAAGGACCTCAAGACTGAATAAGTATTTTTGGCCCTGAAATAAATAGGTTAGGGAGAAAAGACTGGGTCCTATAGTTAAATGATACTGTTGAGATTAACAAATATGACATTAAGGAGATAGCAGACAAGGTCTTAGCACATTAGGTATCAAGTTTGAAGCACTATCTGTGCACTTCGTAATAAGACCACAGTTTAGCAGAGGCAAATACAGCAGTTATAAGAGAACATAAGAGAACATGGTATGGCTGGATATTCCACTAGAATTTTGAGGGCAATTTTTTTGGTCCTGTTGTTACTGTGTGCTGCCAGATGGGCCATTTACCTGTTCAAACAGCATCTATCTTCATGGGTGGGCATTGGTGGAAAATGAAATCTCAGCCTATGAGAAAATGACAGACTGGTGATTACAATGCTCTTTGGTTATAAGAAGCATTTTCACACCACCAAACTATGTTATTTGGTTAACGCATCATAAAGCAAAAGTCTAAGCTTATGTAATTATAGATTTATTATAAGCTATGGTTCTGGAAATTTTCTCCCTGCAGTCACAACAATTATTCCTTGTGTGTTATTCCTACCCTCTATAATATTTACATTATTTTAACCAGGAGAATTAAAAGATAAAAATAAAGCAAGCAGCTCAGCTCTTGATCATGATCCCAATGTGGTTAGCATCCCAGCATAACATTCAGGTCAAATCCAAGCTTCTATCTTCCTGGATGGGAGCGGCTACAACTGGGCCTGAATGTCAAGTGAGAATGAAAGTGGTAAAAATTTTCACCTACAGGAAAATTAACAATGATCAATCATTAGTCTGAAGATGGCTTTCCACTGAAGAGACACTGAAATCTGATTTCATATGTTTCTCTCTCCCTCCTCCCCCTATTCCCTCCTACGTGCGCGTGCGCGCGTGCGCACACACACACACACACACACACACACACACACACACACACACACACACCATACTCTGGCTAGTAATACTCTATGCTGCTGGTTTAATGCTAATCATTATAGCCTTCATTAAATTTCATACCAAAGCATAAAAAAATAAAGGTATCTGCTTAACCATGCAGTCTTGATGTTGTTGCAAGTGATACTATTACCAAAGAATGTGGCATTTTTTATTTTTTATTATTATTTTAATAAGGAAGATCATATTTAAAGTATCTTTGCATTTCTACCATAGGAGCGGCTTACATTGCAGGAAAGTTTTGGATTATGTAGAAAAGTCATGTCATGTGGACTTAGATTAAACATTGTAGATTTTTTAAACTACTCTTTTCTCCTGAAATCATTATGATCTCTACATATGGAGCAAAATACACTGAGAGTCAGGGGGTCCTAATTTGCATCTTATAGAAAGCCACATGTTCTTATTAGATTTACAATTGCATCAAATGTGCTTATCAAAATTTATTATTATTTCCAAAAGGGTAAAAAGACTATAAAGCATTTTCTTTTGGTATAGTAAATGTTTTTACTATACAAATGAGAGTAACACAGATGCTTTTTACTTGGATTCTGCACACTTTAAGTGCTACCTAAAACTGGTAGAAATTGGAAAAAATGTGGATGTGTAAAAAGACAATAACAGGTGAGAAGAAATAAAATACTCAATGTTAATAATAGTAATATATATTGGAAAGAGGGTGAAGGTCATTTTACTCGGCAACTGTAGAATACTAAAAGAAGCCGGTCCAATAACCGAGGTTTTGAAAGTAAGAGAAGATTGATTGTTCCACAGCATTTCTGCATCTGGCCTCCTTGATTTCAACCATTTCCAGATTGCTATTCAAAACTGCAACTGGGCAAACTCTGCCCTCAAGTCTGCAATTAGGAAAACACAAACAAAGCAACACACACACATCAAAAGAAAACAGGAGTTTTAAATATGCTAACTGTTGAATAGCAATGTTGTTTTCTTCAGTCGCTATAACTTGTGACTTATACTTTAAAGTTGTAAGTATTGTCTTTAAACCTACCTTTAGGAATTATAGCACCCTGTCAAAGTAGGCCATTCCAAAAGAGTGAAAACTGAGGTCATTCAAAAGCATTTCCTTAGTTTCAGAAGTAGAGTAATAATAGTAAATTACAAGTACCAGGGGAATGTACTTTTAGGACTTTTAAACCTTTCACTAGAAAAGGAAATGATGCAGGAGATTTTTCCCCTTCCTATTATTATCAGGTGCAAAGTTTGAAAATTATGGAAGATTGGATTTTTTACTTTCAATAAAAAAATACTTAGATATCTTAAGACAAATTAATTCAATGTGTCATATAGAGTTGAGTGGATATAAAAGAAAGTTACTATTTAAGTTATATCATCTTACATGTATACACAAAAAATGTAGACATTTGGGTATTATTTTTTTCATATTGAATGACCAAGATGTTCTCATTTATGTCCACCTGAATTTAATTTAAATCACCAATATATTAAATATTACCATATACAAAAGAGACAAGAATGACTGCAAAGAGACATAAAAGTCACTACCCTGGGAGTTATACTTCAAGTTAACCAAATAGAAACATTTATATAAAAATCAAATATTAGCATGTTTAATTTACTTTATCTTTCTTTTTAAATCCAGCGTGTACAATAGAGTGAGAAGGGCAGGAACAAAAACTGGTGGGGTGGTCAGAAATGCGTAAAGAAGGGAAATGATCAGGGCTATGGTTTTGGACACTGGAATAAAGTATGTTAATGTGAAATTTGGTGCTGTCACTCTCATAATATTCAAAGAAGAGGAACCATGAAAGATAGGAATAACATTTAGTCATTGTGTTTCTCATTTCTCTAGATTCTGTAAAGAGGCTTGTGGATGAAAATGCAAATGACTAGTATATTCTTTCAATGTGTCTGTTATAGCATTTTTCAATTCCTTCAATTATTTGTTGCTACACAGTCATAGAAATCAAAGAGAATTACAGTTCCCATATCTGGGGACAAGTAGGGACTTTACCTCACATGCCATCTGTGATTCACACTATTCTTGCTACTCAGGCAAAGATCAAAGCAAAGAGAGGAATTGATTATGCTCTCAGTTTGAATGTTAGCATCTTAGACACAGGATAGAGAATCCATCTGCAAGGAAGAGCAAAACTACAAGAGTTCAAATCCAAACCTAGAAATTTTTATGTATATAATTTAATTCAGATGTTGAGCTAGTCTATTTTTAATAAATGGAAGAATTTAGTCTTACCATTTTATGATGTCATGATTCTAAGTTTTTATGAGAACAGGTGACTCATTGTGCTCTACAAATCTTTCTAAAATTGGCATGTGAAAAGACATATATGGACAGTGATATCACTACCTGAATGCAAAGGATGATGGAGAAATGTTTAGAAAGGTAATATGTCTTATGTTCATTGTGTGAACTTTATATAAAATTGTTTATACATATCTTTAAAAGTTATGTGGATTTGCCCAGCCTGCCTGGCTCCATGGTTGAGTGTTGACCTATGAAACAGGAGGTAAAAGGTTTGATATCTGAGTCAGGGCACATACCTGGGTTGTAGGTTCAATTCCCAGGATAGGGCCTGCAGGAGGCAGTTATCATTGGTATATATGACCAGGAGCTATGATGCACACTGACCACCAGGGGGCAGACACTCAATGCAGGAGCTGCCATGATGTGCATTGGCCATTTAAAAATAAATGCCACCACAGACCTGGCACCAACAAACCAACACTCGGCTTCCCTCAGGTAGGATACAGGCCTCACTACCACCCTGGAGCAACACCCCACCAAATCGCAGCCAATGCTGCCAAGATCTCATGGCGCAAAATGCAGCCCAAGCCTAGCCCAGCTCTGAAAAGGTCATTGTGGGCACCGGGTAATGACATCACATAGCAACGCCCAGTTTCCTCTCCATAACAACTAGCCTCCTTGGAATTTTTTCAGCCCAGGAACATGACTTGCTTTATAGCCAAGTGCAAACATTTTACAATTTAACCAAATGTTTGTGAAGCATTTTCACATGCATCATCTCATTTGGTCCTCATGAAAGTCCTGGAGTAGGTAGATAGGAGATGTGATAAAATCCTATTTTCATTAGCTAGAAAAAAGAGATTAAGAAAGTTTAACAAATTGACCTGACTGAAAAGAAGAAATGGTGAACCTTGAAAATGACTTTAGATTTTCTCACTCTGTAGAATATAGTCAACTGCTACAGTTTAATATTTTACCCTTTGTTCTCCCTGCATGAGCTACAATAATAATGTGCTTCATGTTGATATTTACTGCTGTATTGCTCACAATTACATGAAAGAAAAGTTAGGGTACTTCACTGGGCTGGAAAAAGTTTAGCCAAATCAGAAAGCAGGTCTAAATGAGCAAGTTTACCTATATATAAAGCTCTCACTGGCACCAATCACATACGTGTGTTTCAATCTGTCATTGTCAATTATGAATTTCATCGATACTGCTATTATAGAGAAAGGACATATAGGAATATTAAAATATTTCTTCTAATTAATTTTCTTTCAATATGCACAAATCCATGCACTAAGACACTAGTATTTAAATAACAATAAAAATAAAAAAATAAAAGTTATGTGGGCCAAAACCCATTTGGCTCAGTGGATAGAGCATCAGCATGTGGACTGAAAGGTCCCAGATTCAGTGCCGGTCAAGGGCACTTACCTTGGTTGCAGGCACATCTCCAGTAGGAGGTGTGCAGGAGGGATGTGAGCTAATGGACATTTCTAATTCTCTATCCCTCTCCCTTCCTTTCTATAAAAAATCAATAAAATATATATATTTTTAAAAAGTTATGTGGATTTGAAAAATAATCCTATTTAATCAGAGAGTAATATGCAAATTAACCATACATCTGTCACACCCACAAGCAACACCCACCAGCCAATTAGGAGCAACTATGCAAATAAGCCCCAACCAAGATGGCTGTGGCCACTGAGAGCAGGACAGAAGCTTGGGTTTCACCAGCAATGGAGAAAGCCAAGCTTTCCACCTGCCCTTGCCAGCCTAGAACTCCATTCAATGTTACAAAGTTTCAATTATAGAAGATACATAAATCCCAACAGAAATGGCAGCAGCCATAGAGCTGGAGATAGCAGAGGCTAGGGTTGCCACCAGCAATGGAGGAAGCCAAGCTTCTGCACCCAAGGCTGGCCTAGGCCTCCACTCCAGGCTACAAAGTTGTAATTATAGAAGGTAAATAAATTCCAACAGAAAAATAGCAGTTGACACTGAGTGAATAGAAGGCTTGGTTCTGCCCCAGGCTAAAAAAAATTTAATTGTGGAAGATAAACAAATTCCAGATACTAGGCCCTCGACTTCGGTTGCTGGAAGGCGTGGCCAGCCACAAACCACCACAGGCCCCTTGCTCAGGCTGCCCCATGCCCCAAGATAACCCCACCCTGATCTGGGACACCCTTCAGGGTAAACCAGCTGGCCCCCCCACCCATGCTCCAGCCCTTTATCCCTATCTAATAAAGAGTAACATGCAGATTGACCATCACTTCAACACACAAGATGGCTGCCCCCATGTGGATACAAGATGGCCACCACAAGATGGCCAACAGGAGAGGGCAGTTGGAAGGGATCAGGCCTGCAGGGAGGGCAGTTAGGGGTGACCAGGACAGCAGAGGAGGGAAGTTGGGGGTGACTAGGCCTGCAAGGAAGGGCAGTTGGGGGTACCCAGGCCTGCAGGGGAGAGCAGTTGGGGGGAACCAGGCCTACAGTGGAGGGCAGTTTGGGGTGATCAAGCTTGCAGGGGAGGGCAGTTAGGGGTGACCAGGACAGCAGAGGAGGGAAATTGGGGACAACAGGCTGGCAGGGAAACAGTTAGA
Source organism: Antrozous pallidus (assembly GCA_027563665.1). Classification (NCBI taxonomy): domain Eukaryota; kingdom Metazoa; phylum Chordata; class Mammalia; order Chiroptera; family Vespertilionidae; genus Antrozous; species Antrozous pallidus. The sequence continues at coordinate 102,200,268 of CM050514.1, forward strand.
CATCAATTAGGCTGGCAGGGAAGTGGTTAGGTGGTGATCAGGCTGGCAGGAAGAAACAGTTAGGGCCAATGAGGAAGGCAGGCAGGTGAGTAGTTGGGAGCCAGCAGTCCTGGATTGTGAGAGGGATGTCCAATTGCCCGTTTAGCCCCAATCCCTAACGGGCAGTCTGACATTCCTGGAGGGGTCCCAGATTGGAGAGGGTGCAGGCTAGGCTGAGGGACACCCACCCCCCACCATGAATTTCATGTGCCAGGCCTCTAGTATACCATATAATGAAATCCTGTGTTTATCTGGAATTTATAAAATCAAGATCAACTCAAATTATTTTCTTTTCAGGTATGAGCTCTGGTATTATTATTCTGATTACACTGTAAACATTACATATATATATATATTATAAAATATTTATATACATATAGTTGAAATTTGGTCAACTGGATTTGAGCTATATGAGTCCACTTCTATGGGGATTGTTCAATAACTATGTATAGGACTATATATTTATTTTTCTTCCTTGTGTTTTTCTTAATAACATGTTATTTTCTGAACAATATATACTACATATAACATACAAAATATGTCTCCAACAATTGTTTATGTTATTGGTGAAGATTTGGTCATAAGTTAAGTAGTTAAGTTTTGGTGCAATCAAAAGTTACATCTGACCACTCTGGAGTTGGCACTCTAACCTCTGTGTTGTTCAAGGTTACATATGTGTTTATATACACATCTTATATATATTTAATATATATTTTTATTTTAATATATTATATTTAATATATTATAACATTCCTTTTTGGAAATGCCTCTCAAGAGTTTAAAATACACTTATTTCTCATACTTTCGTTTCCTTGTCCCACACGTACAGAACAAAACTTACTTAGTAGTTTAAATGTAGATATGTAGTTGAGGTTGGAGTACATAGAAGGCAAAGGGGTTTAACAATGAATCTTTTGCTTTGAACCTGACTTTCCTCTGCTTCTGTATGATATTGAATACAGGGGCAGATTGGATATAACTCTTTCTCTATGAACTGTTCTTCAAAATGCAAATCAACTAGAGAAAAATGACCAAACATTCAGAAAAAGATATCACTTGAAAGTAAGGGACATGAATTTTGGCATTCTTTTTATTCACCTTTCATATTTGTTTCTCTTGCTTATATTTTGGAGGCATTTAGCTTTATGCTACAGTATTGATGACTTACAAATTTATGTGTTTCAGAATTATTCCTAAATAATGCAAAATATCATATTTTTTCCATTTTGTTTATTTTCCATCATCTTGTCTGCCTTTCAGTGTTTTTATTTCATAAAGTTACATTTTTAAAGTTAATGTCTTAATTGTAAACCATTATGAATAATGAAGTTTAAGCATATTTACCTATTTCTCTCACGATACAGTATGTTCAGTTTATATTTTCTGATTTCTTAAATGTCTAATCCTCATATGTGTTATTGAGAGACAAAAGTCTTTGCAAAATATTACCCAATTTCCTGTATCCTGTCCCTCAGGATAAATTTCACAATAGTCTACAGAGCTAAAGAAAAATCTCAGGTTTTGATATACCTCCTCAGCACTGCTTCCTGTTTCATTGCACAGCTTCCCTGAATGGACCCATGATCAAGACCTCCTTCATGCCTCTAGGTACCAGACAAGACCTGGACATGATGGGCCAGATAACATTCCTCGCATTGCTCATTTTAGGCATTGATTGAATTTCTGGTTAAAATGAGACACTAGTGTCCTGGGTGTAAAGGACTATTCTATGTGAAATAACTCTACAACATTTGACCTATTTGATAGTGCTTTGGGGAATTAGAATTATATACAGGTGCAGGCAATATGTTAAGAAAAATACTGCAGAGGTTAGTTTGCTTTCCAGAATTTTACATTCTTCCATGGGGGCTATAGATTTTAAGTCAAGTGAGTGTGAGATTTAATAACTCTTCTCCTCCTTGATGTTTTTTTTAAATATTAAAAATAGCTTTAATCAATTAGCCACACATAAATTTTTAAATAAATGCTTTTGAACAATGTGTTTAAATGACTGGGAATGTTAAAATATATTGTTCAATATGTTAAGTTATTCAACATTACCTAATATAATTATCTAAAAATCAAATGAAGTAATGAAACTAGCTTTATAAACATAAATAAGTAGGCATGAAAAATGTAAAATTTGAGAATATCACAAAACTTGTGTTATAAAATATGAGAAAAAAGTTATTTCAGCCTTATATTCTCACATGTTCTAAATTAATTAACGATTTTAATTAATAATTAATTAAATTAATTTAGTAGTTGTATTTTACTCCCTTGATAAAATTTTAACTTTTTTATTACTTACTAGAGGCCTGGTGCACAAAATTTGTGCACGGGGGGCAGGGTGTCCCTCAGTCCAGCCTTCACCCTCTCCAATCTGGGACCCCTCAAGGGATGTCTGACTGACTAAATAGGCAGTTGGACATCCTTCACACAATCCAGGACTGCTGGCTCCCAACTACTTGTCTGCCTGCCTTCCTGATTGCCCCTAACCCCTTCTGCCTGCCAGCCTGATCACCCCATGGCTGCCAGGGGTTCAGAGCAGGGAGGGGTGAATAGGTGGGCCACAGGTGATCTTTAGGACAATGAAACTGTTCTGTCTGATACTACATTAAATGTACATTTGTCAAGACCATAAGATATTCAACACAAAGAATGAACCCTAATGTAAACTGCAGATTTTACTTTTGTTAATAATGTGTCCATAAAGGCTCATCAAATGTAATAAATGTATCACATTAATTTAAGATGCTAATAATAAAAGAAGCTTTAATGTGGTATGGCCGGGCTTCCGGACAGTGGCGCGGGTCCAGGCTGGCCATCGGAACCCCACCACTGCCCCAGTTTTGCCACGGCCAGCCCCTTGGGGCAGCTGGCGTGGGTCTGTACCCCCTGCTGGGTCTGGGCCAGCCATCAGGACCCCCGCCGCCACCTCTCACCTTGCGTGCGCCTCAGCCCTGCTCCCCGCTCCTGATTGGCTGGTAATATAGCGAAGATAAGGTCAAATTAGCATATTACTCTTTTATTAGATAGGATTTCTATTATAAGTATATTCATTAACTTAGATAATTAAAAAATAACAGCATTATTACATTTAGACACAATCTCACTTCAAAAAAATATAGACATTACTAGAAGCTCAGCAAGTGATTAAAATCATGCTAGGAGGCACCCCGTGGACATCTGGCCAAGAGGTACTCCATGCACCTCCAGGTGATTGGTTGTGCCAGGCTGCAGTGGGAGTCAGGCTGGACCAGCGCCATGGGCAGCTGGGACCCGACCCGCACCTGACTTCCACCTCCAGGTCTCACTGCCTGTGTACACTCTGGGCCACTGGAGCCGCCACGCTGGCTTAGGCAGGCCCCCTGTCTCTGTCTCCGTCTCTGGATGTGCAACCTCCTCCTGTCAGTTGTGACCCATTACCTTGCCCCAGCCTAATTTGCATATTATCTCTTTATATATACTATACTAGGGGCCCAGTGCACGAAATTCATGTACGGGGGGAGGTGTCCCTCAGCCCAGCCTGCACCCTACCAGGATCAGGCCTAACCGGGCAGTGGGACATCCTTCTCACAATCCCGAACTGCTAGTTCCCAACTACACACCTGCCTGCCTTCCTGATTGCCCCTAACTGCTTCTGCCTGCCAGCCTGATCATCTGCTAACCACTACCCTGACAGCCTGATTGATGTCTAATTGATCCCCTGTCAGCCCAATTGCCCCTAACTGCCCTCCCCTGCAGACCTGGGTCCACCCCAACTTCCCTTCCCTGCAGACCCAGTCACCCCCAACTTCCCTCCTCTGCTGGCCTGGCCACCCCTAACTGCCCTCCCCTGCAGGCCTGATTGCCCACAACTGCCCTCCCTTGAAGTTCTGGTCCCTTCCAATTTCCTCCCCTGCTGGCCCTCTTGTGGTGGCTATCTTGTATCCACATAAGGGCAGGATCTTTGCCCACATGGGGGCAGCCATCTTGTATATTGGAGTGATGGTCAATCTGCATATTACTCTTTTATTGGATAAGATGGAGGCCTGGTACACAGGTGGGGGCCAGCTGGTTTGCCCTGAAGGGTTCTCAGATCAGGGTGGGGGTTCCCTTGGGGCATGGGGTGGCCTGGGAAAGGGACCTGTGGTGGTTTGCAGGCTGGCCATGCCCCCTGGCAACGCAAGCAGAGGACCTGGTATCTGGGATTTTTCTTCTGCAATTGAAACTTTGTTTCCTGGAGCAGAGCCAAGCCTTCTGCTCACTCCGAGATGGCAGCCATTTCTGTTGGATTTATTTACCTTCTATAATTGAAACTTTGTAGCCTTAAGTGGAGGCCTGGGCCAGCCAGGGCAGGTGGAAAGCTTGTCTTACTCCATTTCTGGGTGCAACTCAAGCCTCCTGCTATCTCCAACTCTGTGGCTACTGTCATTATCTTCTATAATTGAAACTTTGTAGCATTTAGTGGAGGCCTTAGCTGGCAAGAGCAGGCGGAAAGCTTGGCTTCCTCCGTTGATGGGGAAACCCAAACCTCCCTCCTGCTCTCTGTGGCCGGCAGCATTCTTGGTTTGCATATTTGCTCCTGATTGGCTGGTGGGTGTGGCTGGTGGGCATGGCTTGTGGGTGTAGCAGAGATGCAGTCAATTTGTATATTACTCTTTTATTAGATAGGTATATATAGATTCTACGTATAGCTAAACTATTTCCTAGCCTTTTTAAATTTTACACTTAGCTTGATATTAATTTTCATGGAAATTCTAAATCAAAATTATACTTTAAAAAACTAGACCACTATTATTTTCTCATTTTACCCCAAAGAGTAACTATGTTACTTTTTAAATTTATTTTTTGGCTCCCTTTACCTTTTATTATTCTCCTACCACCTTCCCTCTGGTAACCACCATACTGTTGTCTGTGTCTATGAGTTTCAGTTTTATATCCCATATATGAGTGAAATCATATGCTTCTTAGCTTTTTCTGACTGACTTATTTTGCTTAGATAATATTCTTAAGGTTCATCTATATTGTCACAAATGGCACTATTTTATCTTTTCTGTGGCTGAGTAATATTCCATAGTATATATTTACCACATGTTCTTTATTTTATCCTCTATCAAAAGACACTGGATGTCTCCATGTCTTGGCCACTGGGAATATTGCTACAATGATATGGGTACATATATCTTTGTGAATAAATGCTTTTGAGTTTTTTTGTTAGATACCCAGATGAGGGATTGCTGGGTCATATGATAATTCTATTCTTAAATTTTAGTGGAATTGTCATATTGTTTTTCATATTGACTGTATCAGTTTACATTCCCACCAGCAGTGAGTGAGGGTTCCTTTATCTCTACAACCTCTACAACACTTGTTATTACTGGTCTTGCCGATAATAGCCATTTTAACATGTGTGAAGTGGTATTTCATTATAGTTTTGATTAGCATTTCCCTGATAGCTAGTGTGTTTGAGCATATTTTCTTATCTCTGTTGGTCTTTTGTATGTTTTCTTAGGAGAGGTATCTCTTCAAGTCCTCTGCTCATTTTTTAATTGGATTGTTGTTTGGTTGGTGCTGAGTTGTGTGAGTTCTTTATATATTTGAAATATCAATGCTTATCAGAGCTGTTGTTTGCAAATATCATCTCCCATTCAGTTGGCTGGCTTTTTGTTTTGTTGTCACTGTCTTTTGCTATGCAGAAGCTTTTCAGTTTTATATAGTCCTATTCATTTATTTTTTATTTTACTTCCCTTGACTTTGGGGTCAAATTTATAAAATGTTCTTTACAACCAAGGTTCATAAGTTCAGTACCTACATTTTCTCTTATTTAATGTATTGTTTCAGTTCTTATAATTAGATCTTTGATCCATTTTGCATTAATTTTTGTACTTGGGGACAAACTGTAATCTAATTTCATTATTTTACATGTTGCTTTTCAACTTTCCCAGCACCATTTTTAAAGAGGATTTCTTTTTTCCGTTGTATTTTTTTGGCTCCTTTGTCAAAAATTATTTGCCCATGTACATGCAGTTTTATATCTGGGCTCTCAATTCTTTTTCATTGGTCTATGTGTCTGTTTTTCTGCCAATATCAAGGTGTTTTGGTTATCGCAGTTCTGTAGTATAATTTAAAGTCAGGTAGTGTGATACCTCTGGCTTCATTCTTTTTTCTCAGGATTGCTTTGGCTATTTGGGATCTTTTGTGATCACATACAAATCTGATTTTTTTCTATTTCTTTAAAAAATATCAATGGGGTTGTGATGGGGATTGCAGTAAATCTGTATCTTGCTTTGGGTAATATTGCCATTTTAACTATGTTTATTCTTTCAATAAAAAAGAATTTCTCTATAATTAACCTATGGTCTTTTAAAGGATAATTTTAGAAATACTTTATATTGTCATATAACTTTAAAGCAATAATTATGTGTAACAAGGAGAAATGGACACAAATCTTAAATATTTATTTAGATTCTTCTTCCTGTACCACTATTGTTAGGTCCTCAGTTCAACACAAACCAGAAAACAAAGAACCTTCATAGATTGAGAGCTGTAAATTGGGTAAATTCAAGATAAATTTTTATTGCAAAATTGACCCCAAATGTGTGTGTGTATATGTGTGTGCATGCTGATGGATATATCACATGAAAAACTCTACCACCGTTCTGGAACTTCAGATCAGAGTGTCTCTTTTTTTAAAAAAAGAAAAAATGTTTGTATTAATTTTAGAGAGGCAGGGGGAAAGAGAGAGAACCATAGATCGGCTGCCTCCTGTACAACCCTTACTGGGGATCCAACCTACAACCCAGGCCCTGATAGGGAATTGACCTGAACGGGAATCTCTCTGTGCATGAGACCATGTTCAGCCAACTGAGCTACAACACTGGACGGGGCCAGAACGCCTTTTCCATAATTCAGGGGTCACTCTGCATCTTGAGGGATACCTATTGTTTTGAAAGGGAGCATGACCTCCCAGAATTAGCAGATTGAATGGAAATACAGAAGAGAACTTTTTTAAAAAAGGCAATTCTGAAACTTCTTAAACTGTAAAATCTGAACCTTCTTCTTAACCCTAAGGTAACTGGATCAAGCCTGAAAACATTTAATATACTGAACTATATTGTTTTATTTAATCAATATCATGAAGTCTTTGAGAAATAGGTGAAAAAATAAAGATTCTTGAGATACATTAAAGAAATATAAACTTTAAAGTCTGAAAGAGAATTATTGATGTGATAATTGTGTAACATACTTGTTAATTGGGTATAAAGGATTGTTTAGAGTTACCTTGGCATATAGTCAAACAAAGCACCAAACTTACATAAGTACAAACAGGAACATGTTCAAGATTTCCAATTTTTAATAAATTATTTCTGTTTCTTTCTTATAGAATTGTGTATTTGTTTCCCTTTAAAAATAATACCAGTACTCAAATATTCTATCAAATTAGATTGTATCACATGCGTATAACTACATACATTTTTTAAAATTTAATTGTTAGTTGACTATTCTCCATTCTTTGATGATATCCCCATTTGCTCAGGGATACTTTCTGTAGTTTTAAATTATGGAGAGACCATTGACTATTAGTGCAAAAAGTTTGCATTTTAGTGGTTTTTCCTCTTGCTAACTAAATTATATAACTCTTTGCCTATAGTTCATGTCCTCTGAAGGACAGCAAAAGCCCAATGTGTCTAAAATTGACCTCATCTTTCTTAGGCCAAATCTCACTTAATAGTAAAACATCCACCTCATTCTCTAGGCCAGAAGCCTCTTAGACAGTTCATTCTCCCTTGTCCCATAGACTCAGCAAGTCAAAAGGTCTATAAATTTTGCCTCTTAAGTATTTTTCAAATTCATTTCATATCTACCACTTCTATTGTCACTTCTCCTGTCCAGGCTCTCGTCACATCATTCCTGGACATTGTTCTTACAATTTCCCACCATGAAAGTTCTGTGAGAACAGCATCTTATCTGTCTCATTCACTTAGATCAATCACTGGTACAAAAAGCCGTGATTGAATGAACAACTGGATGTGAAGGTTCTATTTTTGGTGCTCAGACACAACTTGTTTCTTCTCTACCTTTTATCTTGAATGCTTTTTTCCTTTTTTCTTCACCTTTAGACTATTTCAAACCTTCATTAAGATTTCATCACCCACAGAAAGTCCTTCTCGAATAACTATGTTGGGTTAAGTTTCTATTCCACATAGCACACTGTGATTATTTTTCTTAGCATATACTACTTTTCACTGATGTTGCTTTTTTTGTTTGTTTGTTTTTTCACATAATGCACCTCTGTGTTCCTCTAGACTGTTAACTCCTTGCCAACACTCTTGTTAAGCTTTGTATTTCCAGCACTAATACAGGGTCTTATGATTAAATGAAGTTATACACCTAAAGGAATGCTTGCAACAACTTTCAACTGTGGAAAGTTGAAGAAATCCAGTTATAGTACTATGAGCTTAATAGGAAACAAAGTAGTGTAAGATGTTCATTAGCAATATTACTGATGTTACTGATGAAAGAAAATAAAATTTAGCTTAATCAGTCCTAGATTAAATTAACAATAATGTATTTATTGAGCATGGAACATCACAAGGCAAGCTTGCCTATGTTCCATAGAAAGTTTCTTTCTTTCCTGGCTTATGTTATTTTTCAGTCATTTCACTTACTGTGTTTGTAATATGTGACTTGAAAAAAATGTGTCCACAAAATAGAGATACATCTTAATTTTCAAATGTATATAGTGCCTTTAATGAATTTCTTAGAACTTCTACATTAGCCTCAAAAGAGGAGTCTTATGTTTTACTTTAATCTAAGTAGTTCTACTTCAATATAACATGTGAAATAACATTCATTTAAGCTTTTAAACACAGAAACTAAGCATCTACATATTGCCTTAAAATTTATTTTAGAAAAGGGCACATAATATTAGAGATTAGCACTTAAAATCTATTGTTTGGCATATTGTTTTTACTAATTGGAATACTGTCTGAGACAGAAATTCAAGACTTAGATTAAAATGAAAGGACAGTGACTATAATGTTAGGTATAAGAAAATCTCAACTCTTCATTTCTGCATTAATCCTAGTTTAAACCATGTGCCCTTCCCCCAAACAGCTGTAGTTCATTGTATTTCATCTGCTTTCTCTGTTTATCTTAAGGGTCTTGAAAGAAGATAGCAAGGACTTTTCTACTGATTTGTATGCTGCCTTAAGTGACCGAGTTGTTAACATGTGGATGTAGAATCTGCATAATCACTAAGTAATCACAGAATTACACTCATGATTCTCAATGTCTTTCTTATTAGCTAGTGAGTATTGGATGCAAAGATTCTATATATTCCAAGGATCTGTCTATACTGTCATATATTGTAGTAATTCATTTTTATGTTTTCAGCACTTTTCCTTTCCACAGCACATTTTAAAGTGCCTGGTATAGTAGAGATGCTCAGTAAATATTTTTTGAATGTGGTAATACTTGCCCTTTAAAAAATACATATAATCCTATATTTGCTCTTATATTGCTTGACATATTAATTTTATGTTATAAGGGTATAAAAACCCACAAACTTATTTACACTCATGTTTCTGTATTTTATGTTAGGTAAGTTTCTAAGTTATAATTTTTATTTGGTAATTTATTTCAGAATCCATATTTTAAAATGCGTTGAAAAATAAATTGATTACTTTTAAAAGCTTGATAACTAGGGACTTAGTTGTAGTTGTTATTTATTCAATCACTCATTCATTTAGCAAATATTAATTTAGTAAGGCCAATGCACCAGCTGTTATTTTAAATGCTGGGAATCTTATAATATATATACCTTTGCAGGCCCAGGTGAAACTAGTGGGAGACTCACAAAAGAATGCACATTCATACATACCCACAAATATACATAGCGTCCTGTTCTCAGTGAGGAGGATACGACTGGTTCTCTCTGAGAGTGAATGCAGTCAGTAACTTGAAATATCAATAAGCTTTTGTCTGACAGGAAAGAGGGATGGGCCATTGTAGGAAGAGGAAAACGGAGCAATACAACTTTAAGAAGTAAATGTCACGACCTGCAGTTTTCTTTTGAATGTTTTCCATTTGGAAAATTTATGTAAGCCACTTTAATATGGCAAAGAGCTTCTGCCACCAGTTGGACTAGTTTGTTTAGTCAATTCTGTATGAAAGCCAGCTGCAATGTCAGCAACACAAAAAAGAAGCTATTCCCACTGTTGAATCACTTGGCGGAGAACCAGTGATAATGATCAAACGAGGGGACAGTGAAAGACCTCCAAAGTAAGAATAACGTCCATGGATTTGGTCACATATTTCCTTCCAAATAATAAGTTATGGCAATAGTTTGTTTAGCCATGTTCAGTTTTTTCCAGAGATGAGGTGAAATAAAGAATCCAAAACCCACTACAGCTAAGTAGTTTGTTTTGAAAACACATATATTTCAGCTTACTTTTCTATTATATACAAAATAATTAAATCAGCCAGTTAATTGGCTATAGCATGATAATAGTATTTCTTCTGGATCTAAAACTCTATTTCCATAGCCATTTTAAATGTTAATGTAAACTCATATTACAATAGTAGCGATAAATACTTTTAGGTGAAAGACAGTAGCTATTTGCTGTTAAATATTATTATTTCTTTCATGTTAAATTAAATAATAATTTCCTAAAGTAAATATGATTATCTTTTAAGTATTTGTCCAGCCAAAAAGCATTCTCTGGCAGCGCCGTGGCCCAGGGAGGTTTATGCACACAGGTCCCAGTACACTACAGTGCAAATGGCTCAAACTGACCGGCTTACACTGGCTCCGACATTGACAGCTCTGTGGCTGAATATGGTTGGCAGATGTATTTTGTTTCGCCTGAAACATTTATAGACAGTAAAAAGGCAGGAATTTTACAATTAGAAGATTTCAAGTGAAAATTTTGATTTCTGGATTCTCTTGCCACATGGAAGGATCTGCTAGCATAGGCTTCCTACCTTTATGGCAACAATTCGAGTGAAGCTGAGCACAGAAACCTGCCTGCCCTCCTTCCAGCAGTGGGCTTCTTAAGTTTGGCTTAGTCCTTACTGGACCACTATACTAATTCATCTTATTTATTTATTCATTCATTCATTCATTTTGAGTTTTGAATTTTTAACACTTTTCTTAAAGATAAAATCATATTTCCCCAGATGTACCAATTAAAAATCCCATTATTAGCAGTATTAAAACTGTACGATCATACCATATTGTAATGTGATAAAATCCTCTTTTAAACTCCATGAAATCGTGTGTTTGTGTTTTCGTGTAAAAACAATCCTTGAACCTACCTAAATTTCTGAAGTATACCAATGGCTCTTATGTATTACTCATGTCCTGTTGATGGTTAGTGATGTGTGGGGAGTCAAAATAAAAAGTGTACTACCCGACCATTATGTTTGTGACATCAGACACCCTGGTGAATGGTTTTCTTAACAGGCTATCTTTCCTGCAAGCTATTTTGTATAATTACTGTTTTAGGAAACAATCTGGGTACATTTGTATCTGTATCACTTAATATAACTCTGTAAACACCCCAGTAGTGCCCTGAAACACTCATTTGTAAAGTAATGTGAGAGATGGAATACAGGATTTTAGGGTGGAAATGGCTCTTTCACCCTCTGTTTATAGGAGTTGTTTCGACCTTGAGTCTGTTGCCAGAGTAAACACATCTGCAGCTCATATTCCATAGTATCTCAGGGAAGAACAGTCTCAAATTTTGTTAAAATACAGTGCTAATTACATTTTTAGCTTCCATGTGTTCCTTTGAGATTTCACAGACACATTTTAAATTTTCAGAAAAATCTTGAAGCTCACTTTTAATAAACTGGAGGGGTACAAAGACTGGATCCTAATAAATGCTTCAGGAAGCCGTGTTCTCAGAGCCATTCCCTTACTGACACAAATCCCCACCAGTGAAGTCATTCCAACAACTAAATTGGGTTGTTAGCTCTACACATATTTCTTCCCTTTGTCTCCAAATAGTAAAAACCAGTGCTAATTCTTTTGTGGGACCATTTTACACAAAGGAAGTTAAAAGTAAAGTAGTGGTATGTTAAAAGTAAAGTAAATCTCATTCATTCATTAAGATATTAGGCTTTCTCTGAAGTAGGTACTATGCTGAACATGAAGTATTAAGATGAAGAAGACATTGATATAATATAGGAAAAATATAATCTGTATCTTCTTATGTTATTTCTTTCAATAGTTTAATGTCACATCATCCCCCTCTGAATAAATGTGAAGCCCAGAAAACTTAAATGCTACAAATACACACATTTTGAAGTTAATTGCAGATGTGAGACTCTTTTTGCACACATCTGCTTTTGTTAGTTGGAAAAAACATTCATCTCCTAGGATCTGCCTAGGGTATTAGTAAATAAATGCAATTCTACTGAAGGTATTCAGTGTTAAAAAAAAAAAAAGACTAGCAAAGGTATCGTAGTTTATGACTACAAAGATAAGTGTTAATGATATACCACATTTTTTATTATGAAATATTTGAAATACATAAAATGTTCAAAAATAATACAGCAGAGAAGAACCAATATGGTGGCATAGTTAAGCATCTATTTTGCTGCCAGGCAACAATTTTGAAACTACAACTTAACAACAAAACAAACATCATCCAGAATCACCAGAAAGCTGGCTGAGTGAAAATTCCACAGATAAAAATAAAGGTGGGACACTGTTACTCAGGAGGAGCAGCAGTGCGCAGCTTTGAAGATACGCGAGGAGTGAGGTTAGGAGCATTTCGCGAGTGAGCGAACAGTGAGGAACTGGTGGCAGCAAGCCCGGCTGGTTTTCTCCAACAGGGAGGGCGGAGGCCTCCCACAGCACCAACCCCCAGGGCCAGGGGAGCTCCCAGGTCTGGAAAAGGAAGACCCGGAGCAAGGCTGAGGTCTGCGAGTTTGGGAGAGTGCGCTCGTAAATTGGAACATCAGTTCCTGGAGTCCGAGACTGACCAGGCAGAGGACCCGTGACTTGCTCACTGGCTCAGAGACCACTGGACTGCTTTGTTTTGCAACCCTGAGTGAGACTTTGGCCTGCAGACTCATTTGGGGAGAGGCAGAGTTGTCTGGCAACGGGGAGACTAGCGGTGGATTCCTCTTGGAGGGGCCCACCATTGCCAACCAACACTGAGACCCACGAGCCGCATAGCTGACACTGACTCAGTGCGCCCCATAGCTGACACCAACGCCACACGCTGCATAGCTGACGCTGACGCCATGCGCCGCATAACACACTGCATTGGGCGTGCAGAGATAATGCTGACGCCGCATACCGCATAAGGAAGCTGAACCACAGTCCCTTAGAGGAAACCTACCACACACCAATAAGGGACCAACTCAGGAAAGCAACCACAATGCAGAGAAAAGAAAAGAACTCAGCTGTGAAAGAAATGGAGGAAAAAAAGACGACTAGACATAGAGTTCAAAACCACAGTAATAAGGTTTATGAAGAGGCTACTAGAAAAGGCCGATGAACTTAATGAGAACTACAAGAAAATAAACAACACTTACGAGGAAATGAACAACACCTACAAGGATATGAAAAAGGACCAACTAGAAATTAACCATACACTGACTGAAATAAAAAAATACTATACAAATTCCTAAAAGCAGTCCAGACGACCACAAGAACCAAGTCAAAGATTTGAAATACAAAGAAGCAAAATCCACTCAGCCAGAAAAGCAAGAAATCAAAAGAGTCCAAAAAAATTGAAGATAGTATAAGGGGCCTCTGGGACAACCTCAAGCATGCCAACATCAGAATTTTCGGGGTGCCAGAAAAAGAGAGAGAGCAAGATATTGAAAACCTACTTGAAGAAATAATGACTGAAAACTTCCCCTATCTGGTGAAAGAAATTGAGTTAAAAGCCCAAGCAGTGCACAGAACCCCAAAATACAGGAATCTAAAGAGGACTACACCAAGACACATCATAATTAAAATGCGAAGAGCAAAAGATAAAGAGACAATATTAAAAGCAGCAAGAGAAAAACAGTTAGTTACCTATAAGGGAGCACCCATACGACTGTCAGCGGATTTCTTAACAGAAACGATGCAGGCCAGACGGGAGTGGCAAGAAATATTCAAAGTGATGAGTAGCAAGAATCTACGACCAAGATTACTCTATCCAGCAAAGCTATCATTCAGAATTGAAGGTCAGATAAAGTGCTTCACAGAAAAAAAAAGCTAAAGAAGTTCATCACTGCCAAACCAATACTATATGAAATGCTGAAAGGTATTGTTTAAGAAGAGGAAGAAGAAAAAGGCAAAAATATACATTATGAACAACAAGTACACATCTATCAACAAATGAATCTAAAAATCAAGGGAACTAACAATCTGATGGACAGGATAAACTGGTGAATATAACAGAATCATGGACATAGAGAGGGAATGGACTGACAATTCTTGGGGAGAAAAGGGGTGTGGGAAGTGCAGCAAGAGACAGGACAAAAATCATGCAACTATGGGAGAGGACAGTGTGGGGGGAGGTGAAGGCAGAAGGGGGGATGGGTACCGGGTGGAGGGGAGATATAGGGGAAAATGTAATTAATAAACTGAACAATAAAGATTAAAAAAAGAGGGAAAGAAGGGGAAAAATAATAATAATACAGCAAACATTTATGTGAGCAGACAGTTAATTCAGGAATTTTGGAATCAGAATGGTATAAGTTTTTCCTATACTCAGAACCCTTGTCAATCAGTGAATTTTCCCTGCAAGGGTGGTGGGGATAAGACTGGTGCACGTGAGTGTGGGCCTAGCATAGTGACAAAAAGTTGGGGACCAAGAGGTTGGGGAATAGTTTGGTTATGTGATTAAAGTCCCTGAAAGGAGATGAATTCAAGTGGCCAATGCAAACCAGGAAATGCTGCAGTGAATGGAAACAAAATGCACATGAACTTGAGACCAAAAGGTAAATTTGAAACCAAGATTATGTGTAGAAGAAGTGAAGCTATATAATTCAAAATTATAATCAAGACCTAGTCATTGTGGCTCAGTGATGAGCATCGACCTATGAACCAGGAGGTCAAAGTTCAATTCCCAGTCAGGGCATATGCCCAGGTTACAGATTTAATCCCCAGTGTGGGGCATGCAGGAGAATTCAGATCAATAATTCTCTCTCATCATTAATATTTCTAACTATCTTCCCTTCTCCCTTCCTCTCTGAAATCAATAAAATTGTAATTTTTAAGAAAAAAAAACCCACAAAACCTAAAAACAAGGTTGAGGTGGCCAAACCAACCTATTAATATCCTCATCAAGTAGCACATACATGGCAGAACATCTCCCAATACTTAAATGCAAATGTTTTCAGTTTTGAGATTAAAAATAGCTGGGGATCTTAAATATCCTTTAATGCAACTTTGAACTTACTGAATAAAATGTTGGTGTTGTAGTAGGGTTTTTGATTTGCTTAAATCAAGATTTTTTGGTGTGTGTGAATTTTGAGGTATCAAAAGAACATGAGCACAATAAGATTTGTTTTATGGCTGATTTTCAATTAAGTGAAGGATAACATTTCTTTCAGTACTCAAAAGCACCAGAAAGGAGTTTTGCCATTCTGTAGCTGTGATTATTCTTCTTTGCACACAACTGGTTACAAGAGAACTTTGCAATGATTTTTTCTGATTGTTTTTCTTTCGAGTTCATGGACAATGAGTGATTAGAAATATGCCATTCTCCAAATTTAAGTTGAAATCTGATTTTCCCAAGCATGATGAATGACTCTTAAAATTTGCTTATATCCCTAAATGACTGGTTGACGTTTATCTGATTTTATTTCACTAATTTTAGTATTCTTATGTCATGCCAAATAAGAAATGGTCAAAGTTAGATAAAATTGAAAATTATAAGCAAAATAACAAGCAGATGTATAAAAGTAATGAAGTTACAAGAGGAGTTGATATGAATTGGGAACAACACTTAAGGAATCTAAAAATCAGACAGGTGACAGAAACTTTTTAAAGTCATATAACATATAATCAGCTTGATATTTTGCATTATGGCTCTAAAAAGTAAGAATAAAAGTTTTAAATAGATTGATTTCCCTGCAATGTTCTTAAGTGAAATGAGTCTTTTGAGGGAAGGTTTTATCAATTCAGCCAAGGAGTGGTAAAAAACAAAGATGAATTTAAACCTAAGATTCCCACTATCTCCCTCTGAGTCTCCACATTAGCCCAGACCAATTTAGTCACCTCCAACTATTTCACAACCTTCATAGCACGTTGGCCACTGAGTAAGAAAATAAAGTGTCATAAGACTTAAAACAATTTTAAAACCTCTGAAAACCAAGAGAATCAGCTTGGCTAGATCAGGATCACTTTATTTTTTATTTTTCAATTATAGTTTATATTCAATATTATTCTGTATTAGTTTCAAATGGATAGAAAATTATGTCCTTTACAGATTGTACCCCCATTACTTTAAGTATCCACCTAGCCCCATATTCCCTATGCTTTAATCTACTTCTGTGGCTGCTCTTAATTACCAATTTGTACTGCTTAATCCTTTCACCTTTTTCACCCAACACCAACCACTCACAAATCCCTTCTTTCTGACAGTTGTTAATCTGTTCTTATCATTGAGTATGTTTCTATTGTGTCTGTTTGTTTATCTTGTTCACTATAGCCTACATATAGTGAAACCATGTGGTATTTATCTTTCTCTGTCTTATTTCACTTAGAATAATACTATCTAGGTCCATCTATGCTGTCACAAAAGGTAAGATTTCCTTCTTTTATATAGCCAAGTACTATTGCCTTGTATAAAAATACCACAGCTGTTTTATGCCATCATTTACTGATGGGCACTTGGGTTGCTTCCAAATCTTGATTATTGTAAATAGTGCTACAATGAACATAGGGATGCATATATTCTTTCAAATTAATGTTTCAGGTTTCTTCAGAAATATTCCCAGAAGTAGAATTGCTGGGTCATAAGGCAGTTTTACTTTTAATATTTTGAGGTAACTCCACACTGTTTTCTATAGTGGCTGCACCAGTCTGCATTCCTACCAACAGTCCATGAGGGTTCCCTTTCTCTACATCCTTACCAGCACTGTTGTTTGTTGATTTATTGATGATAGCCATTCTAAGAGGTATAAGGTGATTTCTCGTGTGGTTTTGATTTGCATGTCTCTGATAATTAGTGATCTTGAGCAACTTTTTATATGTGTATTGGTCATTTATATTCCATGCAAAAGAGGATTTTATTTTTAGAAGCCGCTCTGGAGTCTATTCTAAAATGGGTTCAATTCTAAGAATGGAATGGCAAGATTAGATCAGAGCACTAACAAAAATGGAGAGTCATTCAGGCTGGACCTAAGACTATAAATAGTGAAGAAAACAGTCTTACTATATATTTTTGTTTTATACTTAGCCTTGTAGAAAAGTAGAGTCTTCTAAAACATTTATGATTATAGAAATGTTTTATTGTAGCTTTCAAGCTCTTGAAATATGGCTGTGCGACTGAGACACTGATTTTAAATTTTATTTTATTTTCATAAATTTGTATTTAAGAAGACACATATAGATATTTGATGCCATATCAGATAGTGTTGTTTAATTAGATAAAGTTCACATCTTTCTCTACCAATACCAAGAAGACAAAATAAAGAACAAAAGCTTAAGTAAAAGGGAGAATTTTGGGAGAAACTTCAAAATATATTAAAAGTGTGGAGGGAGAAAATAAATAAATAAATAAATAAATAAATAAATAAATAAATAAATAATAAAAGTGTGGAGGGGTTTCCCTACAAAGTATGGAAGCGCAAACTTCTACATTCATCATGTCAGTGTTTGGAAAGGATTTTTAAATGTCAAAATGCTGAGCTAAATAAGTGCAAAGTTTATATCCTCTTTGATTAGTGTGAAATGGATTGGGTGCTTTTCAAAAAGAAGGCTATGAAACCAGTTAGTTATGACTTCATGCAGATGTAACCACCCATTGTCATTGGACACCAACCAAAGCAGCCTGTTCAGTGTTTGAGGATTAATTTTATTATTTCAGATAACAATGTGCTTTAAGATTTCTGTTAGTACCCAGTATCACTGATGAAAAAGCTATCCTTGGATTGAAAAGTGAAGTCTATGCTTAAGTGCATCATTGTGCTCTCATACACTATGAAATGTTTGGGATTCTTGAAGCAGCCGCAGCAGCCACCACCCTCAGAGAAGAAAATGGGTCCGCATGTCAGTGTTTGATAGCTACATAGGACATTTTCTATTTCCTGCAGGTTGGGGCTCACATCTTGGTGGCTTAATATTTTGAGCACTCATAATTTTCACTTTATCAAATAGATTTTGATCAGACCTTCTTTTCCATTTTGCTATCATTTCAACCTTTACACAATACATATTCTTTCATTAAAACACCTTAACCAAAACTATTACAAATAGAAATTACAGTACATGTATGCGAGCTCTCACTGGATTTTATTCTGATTGACCTCCAACTTAAATGATTTATCATCTTAAAAATATTTTATGAAAGAAACAGAGGTGTGTGGTGAGCTTCCAAGAAAAGGAACACAAGATTTATTTATATACACATGCAGGTAATATCTTATCTATAAATGTATTGATTTATAGTGGCATTAACTTTCACAAGTCTATACCAGGAAAAAAAAAGGATAAATTTTATGTTCTCACTAGAGGCCCATTGCAGGAAGATTCCTGCAAGAATAGGGCTTCCTGCAGTGGGCATCACTCCCTTGTCCGCTGCCTCACTCCCTCTTGTCTCCGCTGCTTTGCTCCCTTCTCCTTCGCTCTTGGCTTCCTTCTACACTGTCTTCAGTCTTCGCTCCACACCTGTGTATGCAAATTAACCACCATCTTTTTGGGGGGTTAATTTGCATACCCACTCCTGATTGGTTGGTGGGCATAGCAGAGAGGCAGTCAATTTGCATTTTTCTCTTTTATTAAGAGTAGATTACTAATATGTGTTACTCAATTTTTAGCATGACTATTTTATGCTTTGTTCTTATGTCATGGATTAGTGTTGATGTAAATTTTGTTGCTTTTATTCATAAAAGTTCATTTCACAATGTTAATATTTAGTAACATTGTGCCATAAGATTTTTTTTATTGTTTAAAGTATTACATATCTCTCCTTTTTCCCTGATTGACACTTTCCCCTCTCCCCCTCCACCACTCCTATTCCTGAGGGCAGACCCCCACCACCTCAGTGTCTGCATCCATTGATTATGCTAATTTGCATACATACAAGTCCTTTGGTTGATCTCTAACCACCCCCCACCCCTACCCCTTGTCTCTGGATCTATTTTTGTTCATCAGTTTATGTTAATCATTATATCCCACATATGAGTGAGATCATGTGATATTTATCTTTCTCCAATTGGCTTGTTTTGCTTAGCATTATGTTCTCCAGTTCCATCCATACTGTTGCAAAGGGTAAAAGTTCCTTCTTTTTTATAGCAACATAGTATTCCATTGTGTAGATGTACTAGTTTTTAGTCCACTCATCTGTTGATGGGTGCTTAGGCTGTTTCCAAATTTTAGCTATTGTAAACTGTGCTGCTATGAACATAGGGGTATATATATCCTTTCTGATTGGTATTTCTCGTTTCTTGGGATATATTCCTAGAAATGTGATTACTGGGTCAAATGGGAGTTCCATTTTTAATTTTTTGAGGAAACTCCATATTGTTTTTCATAGTGGCTGCACCAGTCTGCATTCCCACCAGCAGTGCAAAAGGGTTCCTTTTTCTCCGCATCCTTGCCAGCACTTGTAGTTTGTTGATTTGTTAATGATAATCATTCTGACAGGTGTGAAATGGTACCTGTTATTGTTTTGATTTGCATCTCTCAGATGATTAGTGACTTTGAGCATGTTTTCATATGTCTTTCAGCCTTCTCTAAGTCCTCTTATGAAAAGTGTCTATTTAGGTCCTTTGCGAATGTTTTTATTGGATTGTTTACCTTCTTTTTGTTAAGTTGTATGAGTTCTATATAAATTTTGGAGATTAAACCCTTATCTGAAATAGCATTGGCAAATATGTTCTCCAATCCAGTGGGCTTATTGTTGTTTTGTGGATGGTTTCTGTTAATGTGGAGAAGCTTTAAGTTTTCTCTCTTTTTCCCCTATTACATCCCACCACCAGTTTCCTGCCTTGCCCCAGGCCTTCAACACCCTATTGTCTGTGTACTTAGGTAATGCGTATATGCATATAAGATCTTTGTTTAATCTTTTCCTGCCCCCCACCCTCCTTCCCTCTGAGAATCATCAGTCTGTTCTATTTTCATGCCTCTGATTCTATTGTATTCACCAATTTATTCTGTTCATTAGATTTCTTATTTGTTTATTTTCATTTTTAGATTCAGTTGTTAATAGATATATATATTTGTTGCTATTTTGTTGTTCATATTTTTTTATCTTGTTCTCTTTCTTTTTCCTCTTTTTAAAGAATTCCCTTCAATATTTCATATAATACTGGTTTGGTGGGGATGAACTCCTTTAGCTTTTTCTTGTCTTTGAAGCTCTTTATCTGACCTTTAATTCTAAATGAATAGCCTTGCTAGGTAAAGTAATCTTGATTGTCCTTGCTATTCATCACTTTGAATATTTATTGCCACTCCCTTCTGGCCTGCATAGTTTCTATTGGAAAAACAGCAGATAGTCATGGACACTCCCTTGTACATAACTAACTGCTGTTCACTTGCTGTTTTTAAGATTATCTGTGTTTGGCCCTTGGCATTTTAATTATGATGTATTTTGGTGGAGCTCTCTGTGTGTCCTGGACTTGTAAGTATATTTCTTTCACCAGGTAGGGGTAGTTAGTTTTCTGTCATTATTTCTTCAAAAGGATTTTCAATATCTTGCTCTCTCTCTTCTCCTTCTGGTACCCCCATAATGTGAATGTTAGTATGCTTGAAGCTGTCCCAGAGGCTCCTTACACTATCTTCATATTTTTTGTTGTTCTTTTGATTGGATGTTTTTTGTTTCCTCATATTTCAAATCATTGATCTGAGTCTTGGAATCCTTTGCTCTACTGTTGAATTATTCTTTATTTCAGTTAGTAAATTATTCTTTATTGCTCTTGGTGTATGTTTAATTTCTGACTTGTACTTTTCCATTTTTTGGAGGTTCCAGAAGATTCTTGAGTAACTTTATAACCGGGGTTTTGAACTCTATCCAGTGGTTTGTTTTCTTCCACTTCTTTCATTTGTGACTTGTTTCTTTGTCTCTGTATTTTGGCTGCTTCCCTTTGGGTTTTTTTTTTTTTGGGGGGGGGGAGGGTAGAGCTGCTATGTCTCCTTGAGTTGATAGAGTGGTCTTGAGTAGTAGGTGTTCTATAAGGTCCAGTGGCTCAACCTCCCCTGTCACCTGAGCTGGGAACTCTAGGTGCATCCTCGTGTGAGCTGTGAACAGTCTTATTATAGTTGAGACTTGATTGCGCTTGTGTCACTGGGAGGAATTGACCTCCAGGCCAATTGGCTGTGAGGACCAGCTGTAACTACACTGGAAGAGCTGCTGAGCAGGAAACACCTTTATGGAACAGGACTTACTTCAGTGGAGCTTTGGTGATCACTGAATCTGCCCCTTGAGAGTGTCACTTATGGATGTGAAGAGTTGTAATCTGGCATGGTCTCACACTGGGTACACTGGCTCTTGGGTTTCGAGGTAGGTGCAGTCAGCTACTGCCTGGGGCCACCCAGCAGGAGCTACAGAGAGATCTACAGATTCCTCCTCTTTGTATCAGGTTTGGAAGTGCCCAGATGAGGCCCAGTCATGAAGCAAGGCAGGCTAGTGCTAGTGCCGGGTCTTGGGCCTTTTATTGATAAGTTTGGGGCTCCCTGACTCAGCTACAGCTTATTTGAGAGAATTTAGCCTGAGCAAGGGCAAGCTATTCATATGGAAAAGCTGCTGTACACGTCTTGGCTAGGGTTGTAAATTGGATGTGGCAAATCTGAGGGAATCACCAGAGCAGAGCAAACAGAAATGGCCACTAGTCAGCCCTGTGGCCAGGGAGGTCTCAGCATAGGAGCAATGATCCCTGTGAGCACCTCCATCTGGGAGAAAGCCACCCCCAAGTTCCTGCCCTGATGCCAGAAAATCTAGTTCCTCCTCATACATGTCTGTGTTCCCCAGCACCTAGCCCTGGTGTTGGAGCTCAGAGGAATCAGGACTTTGTAAGTTCAGTTTGTGGTACCAGCCTTTTAAGAGGAACAGCTGGATTTCCAGGAGCCTCTGTGTCACTGAGTCCCAATCCAAACTGGTTTTTATAGCCCATAGTTACTTCTTTTTCCGGCTCTAGAACCCGAGGCTGGGGGTCTGGTGTGGGGCTAGGATCACTTGCTCCTCCGGGCAGCCTCCTGAGAGACCATCTCCCTCCAGATTAGAAAAACAGCACACGTGGGTGCCAGACCAGCCTGGTCCCCACCTCTGCACCTCCTACCAATCTCAGTATGCTATCTTCTTTACTACTCTAATTGTAGGAATTCCATGCAGCCAGATTTCCAGTGGTTCTAGATGATGGTCATTCTGTATTTTAGTTGTAATTTTGATGTAGTTGTGGTAGCAGTGAGTACAGGCATTTATTTATGCTGCCATCTTCAAATAAAAATATTTTAAATATATTAAAATTACACAGAACAAATTATCTCAAATTATTTTAAATAAAATGACAAAACAAACTAACAAAAATTTGTATATATAACATGATTATTCTGAAAGGTGAAGAGTTGTTCTATATGGTAATATCTGCATTATAAAAACTATTATATATTGGTTTCCCCATTTCAGTAGAATATTTGACTGAACAATATTGTCTTATTGTACATTTATTAATATCACAAAATAACAACTGACTAAAAACTCATCCCTTGAATAGTGTAAATATTTACCTATTTATCATTTATAATACATTATTATTTTCCTTTAAAAGTTAAAACATTTATAAATCATTGTTTTATATGATCTTATATATTTCTCTTTATCCTCCAGATATTAAACTTCATTAGAGCAGACATTTGCCTATATTATTCACATTGTACTTGGCATCTAATAGATTACCCAAAATAATTTATTAAATGCATGAATGAGTATGGAATCTATAAGTAAGTAATAACTATAATTTGTTAAGTGCTAACCTAGATACCTCAATAACATACATACACCTATATGGATATACTAGTGGCCCAGTGCATGAAATTCATGCCTATTAAAAGGGGATTATTAAGAGGAAATACTTTAATATTACTATTTGCCTTTTCTCTATAACACAAGTGTTAGAGATGAAAGAAAATTAGTAAAATGCATATGAAAATCTTCTTCCTGTCATAGTCTGGGGCATGCCGTGGGACCCAGAGTCAAGTCCCCATCCACCTGTGATGCCTCAAAATCATGCAAGATCCAGATCCAGTCAGCCCTACACTTGTCAAATCCTGCCAGGTGGGGGTCACATCCTCAGGTGCCTTGGCCCAGCACCAGGCAGGGTGCATAGCCTCAGATCCCCCATCAAGCCTCACTGGGTCAGGGGTACAGACTCACAAGCCCTGCAGGATGGGGGGGTGCATCCTCAGGATCCCTGGCCTGACGCCAGGTGGTAGACGCAGCCTCAAGGCACAGTCTGAGGTCCCTCAGTCTGGCAGCAGGGCAGGCAGCACAACCTGAGGTCTCCCAGCCTGGACCGGGGCGGGGTGTGCCTTTAGGTCTTCTGTCAAGTCCTTCTGGCCACAGGACATGACCTGAGATCCCCCGTCAAGCTCCACCAGGTGGGGAGCACAGCCTTAGGTCCCCTGGCCTGGCACCAGAAGGGGGCTGCAGCCTCAGGCCCCGTGTCAAGCCCTATCGGGCATAGGGCACAGCCTTGGGTCCCTTGGCCTGGGGCTGGGGGAGCAGCCTGAGATACTCCACTGCCACGCCTTGGCAGGAGCACACATTGAGGTCTCTCATCAAGCACCTCTGGGTGGGAGGCATGGCCTGAAGTACCCTGTCACGACCTTCCGGGTGGGGAGCATGGCCTCAGGTCCCCCAGCCTGGCACCTGGTCAGGGAGTGTGGCCTGAGTTCCCCTGTCAAGCTCCACTGGGTGGGGGGCACAGCCTCAGGTCCCTGGCCCAGTGCCAAACAGCCTCAGGTCCCTGCTTATTGCTCATTAAAGCTTGTTATAGGAACTCAGCCTCCACTGTGGGCATAGCCATCTTGTGTTACAGAAACCCCACCTCCACTGTGGGTGCACCATCTTTGTGATGGTGTGATGGTCAATTTGCATATTTCCTCTTTATCAGATAAAAGATAGATAGATAGATAGATAGATAGATAGATAGATAGATAGATGATACATTATAATTATGTAGATGTAGATGTAGATAAAGATATAGATATAGATATAGATATAGATATAGATATAGATATAGATATAGATATAGATATAGATATAGATATTCATACACATAGTAATACAGTTATCTATTATTTGCCATTAGCTGCTAAAACATTATTTGTAATGTTTTAGATAGAAGAGAGGAAGGGAAGAAAATGAAAAAAAAAATGAGAAGGAAGAAAATATTCAAGGAAAATGATGGAAAATAGAAGGACTGATGATGTAGAAGACAGAATAAAATACCAGAAGAGCAAAGTCCTGTAGAAAGCAAGAAGAATTGACTCTACAGTGTGCATAAAGGGGTTGGTCTTCGTTATCAGGTGTTATCTTTCTTTTGTTGTAACAGGGGGAAAAAGTGTAACAGGGGGTTGCAGATGGAGCACATAGGTTAGTGGATTTGTTTGCAAGATAATAAAGATATTCTCAAATTGATGGCTTCTATTTTCTTTAAAAGTTGAAAAGTATGTTCCAAACTTTAGATTGAAAGTAGCTATAGAAAAGCTGAAGAAAAAGAAGATATTAAATAAATGGTATTAAACTGTGTGAAAACAGTCACTTTGGAAAATGAAATAAGATCGCTCAACAATGTTGGCTGC
This sequence comes from Antrozous pallidus, assembly GCA_027563665.1. NCBI lineage: Eukaryota > Metazoa > Chordata > Mammalia > Chiroptera > Vespertilionidae > Antrozous > Antrozous pallidus. The sequence goes on from CM050514.1 coordinate 102,225,271, forward strand.
CTATTTAAAATCTTAGAATTTAATTAAAACTAGTCTCTAAAGCCGTATAATCTTATAACCTTTTCAGTCACCATTAAATAGTTCTGATTCAATTTGGATATTGAGGATAGTTCATTTCATCCAATATTAGGAATTCCCATATCTCAAACCCCTTGGGAAGGCTCTAGGGCTGTCAGGAGTCTTGAAACAAAATAAATGAAATTTGTCAGAGCATACCATAGAATTCCCAATTTGGCAAATAATATTATACCTTACATTATAGTCTGTCAATGCTTTTTTAATATAATTTACATATAAAGTATATATAGTAAAGAAGAAAAGATTTTTTCCTATAGGATGCTCTAAAATTCTTTTGTCTTTGTCTTTTAAATTAACAACTTTTAATGGCTTAGAGCTTTGTAATCCTGTTTGTAAAATGTTTCCTTATCCTGTTTTATCCTTTAATTCATTTCTGCTAATCCAGTCTAAGTTCTCTCTTCCTTCATCTCTTGCCTGGAAAATTATGTTTTTCAGTAATGATACCTTAGCTATGATGCAGTAATATGATCTCAAAAGCCTTAAAATAGCAAGAGTTTAAAAGTATACTTACTCACTGCTTGTGGAAATGTAAACTTGTAGAGCCACTATGGAAAACAGTATGAAACATTATGGAGGGTCCTCAAAAAATTAAGAATAGAGTTACCATCTGAGCTAGCAATTCCTCTTCTGAATAACTATCCAAAGTATCTGAAAACATTTATTTGCAAAGTTAAATACACCACTATGCTCCTTGCAGCAAACAACCTAAGTTGCTAGATGATTGAATAAAGAAGACCTGGAACATAATTACAAAGGAATACTATTCAGTCATAAGAAAATATTAAATACTGCCATTGGTGACAACATGGATGGACCTTGAGAATATCATGCTAGGTAAAATAAGTCAGATCTGTCAAAAATTATATGATTTGATTCATATGTGAAATATAAAATTGAAAGCAACAAATGAACAAACATTATAGCGATTATCAGAGGAAAAGGGCATGGGGGGAGAATAAGGATAAAGGGAGTCAAATATATAGTGATGGAAGATTTTACTTTGGATGATAAACACACAACACAAGATATAGATGATGTACCATAGAAATGTAAACTTGAGACCTATATAATAATAACCAAAGGCACCCAAATAAATTGAATTCTTAAAAATTTTTAATTAAAAGAACAGAAGTTTATATTTTTGTGTATTACATATCAGAAAAAAAAATCACTCTGTTCATTTAAAATCCTGAAGGACACAATTTGGCTAAGATTCTAGTACCATGTTAGCAAAATTAAAATTATGTATCAAAACAACTTTAAAAAAAATTTCCCTAAAATTTTATTTAGGTTGGCTCAGAGAGATCAATCCCCAACCCAGGTCAGGGCATGTGTGGGAAGCAGCCAATGGATTTATCTCTCTCACATTAATGTTTCTTTCTCTCTCTCTCTTTCCCTTCTCTCTCTCTTTCTCTCTCTCTCTCTCCTCTTTCTCTCTCCGCTCAACCACCTTTCACAGGTTCTAAAAAAAGCAATGGAAAAAAATATCTTCAAATGAGGATTTAAGAAAAATAAAAGAATCCAAAACATTTTTATTATTTTCTATAGTAAAAGGATTGCTTAAGAGATATTCCATAGAGAAAACTCTTCAAAGCTCATAGTGCTTGATTATAATTAAGTTGATTACCTAGGGAATTCTATCCATTAGGGATTTTATGCGTTTTTATTTTGTTTTTGTTTTTGTTGTTGTTGTTGTTTTGTTTCATTTTAGTTGTTTTATTTTCTTCTAGATCAGAGATGGTCTGGCCTTTAAACCAAAAAAACAAACAAACAAACAAACATATTTTTCATGTCTATAAATATCTCTAAGTGTAAGATTTAGCTTTTATCACTCTAATATTTGTTATGAAAAATGAACCTCTTTGATCTAATTTAAAGCTTTTAGAATTGGACTATAAATCCTGCTAATATTTTGCTTACTTCATTTGATTAATACTTTTATTTTTTATATTAAATACTAGAGGCCCAATGCATGAAATTTGTGAACAGGGTTGTGAGGAGGGACAAGGGTGTCTCTCAGACCAGTCTGCTCCCTCTCCAATCTGGGACCCCTCAAGGGATGTCCGACTGCCTGTTTATGCCCTGTGGGATCAGGCCTAAAAGGGCAGTCAGACATCCCTGTCAAAATCCAGGACTGCTGGTTCCCAACTGCTCCCCTGCCTCCCTTCCTGATTGCCCCTAACTGCTTCTGCCTGCCAGCCTGATCACCCCCTAACCACTCTCCTGCCAGCCTGATTGATGTCTAACTGCTCCCCTGCCATCCTCTTTGCCCCCAACTTCCCTCCTCTGCTGGCCTGGTCACCCGTAACTGCCCTCCCCAGTAGGCTTGATCACCCCCAACTGCCCTCCCTTGCAGGCCTGATCCCTTCCAACTGCCCTCCCCTGCAGGCCTGGTTTCTCCCAACTGCCCTCCCCTGCTGGCCATCTTGTGGTGGCCATCTTGTGTCCATATGGGGGCAGGATCTTTGACCACATGGGGACGGACATCTTATGTGTTGGAATGATGGTCAATCTGCATATTACTCTTTTATTAGATAGTATAGAAGCCTGGTGCATAGGTAGGGGCCAGCTGGTTTGCCCTGAAGGGTGTCCCGAATCAGGGTGGGGTTTCCTTTGGGGCATGGGGTAGCATGGGTGAGGGGGCTGTGATGGTTTGCAGGTTAGTCATGCCCTCCGGTGACTGAAGTGGAGCCTCTGGTATCTGGGATTTATTTATCTTCTACAATTAAAACTTTGTAGCCTGGAGTGGAGCCAAACCCTCTAATCCCTCCTGGGTGTCACCCATTTTTGTTGGGGTTTATTTATCTTCCATAATTGAAACTTTGCAGCCTTAAGCAAAGGCCTGGGCTGGCCAGGGTGTGAGGAAAGCTTGGCTTCCTCCATTGCCAAGGGCAATCCTACCCTCCTGCTCTCTCCAGCTCTGTGACTGAAACCATTTTAATTGAAACTTTGTATTCTTAAGTGGAGGCCTGGGTCAACCAGAGTATATGGAAAGCTTGGCTTCCTCCATCACTGGGAAACCCAAGCCTCCCTCCTGCTCTCTCCATGGCTGTAGCCATCTTGGTTGGGGTTAATTTGCATAACCATTCCTGATTATCTAGTGGGCATGGCTTACGGGTGTAGCAGAATGGTGGTTAATTTGCATATTGTTTTTTATTAGATAGGATTATTTTGTATTAGTGTCTTGTGAACACCTTATTTAGCTGATACTTTCAGTATCCAAAAGGCATCCTACATAGTTTTTACAATATTATTGACTGCATTTCCAATGCTGTACTTTACATTTCCATTTTATAACTACCAATTTTTACTTCCAAACCCTTGATCTTTTCTCCCAGTCCACCATCACCCCTTCTTCTGTGAACCATCAGTTTGTTCTCTATATTTATAAGTCTGTTTCTGTTTTGTTTCTTTTTTATATATTGTTTTCTATATTTCACACTAGAGGCCTAGTGCCCAAATCTGTGCACTGGGGGAAGGGGGTCCCTCAACCTGCCTGTGTCCCAGGGATCAGGCCTAAGCCAGCAGGTGGACATCCCTTTCACACTCTAGGACCCCTTGCTCCTTACCACCTGCCTGCTCACTGCTCCTTAGCACTCGACTCGCTGCTCCTTAGTGCTGTCATGGAGGCAGGAGAGGCTCCCACTGCCACCGCTGCACTCTCCAGCCATGAGCCTGACTTCTGGCTGAGCAGCACTCCCCCAGTGGAAACATACTGACCACCAGGGGACAAGTCCTGCATTGAGCATTTGCCCTCTGGTGGTAAGTGTGCATCATAGCAACTGGTTGTTCTGGTCATTTCATTGTGAAAGTCACTTAGGATTTTATTATATAAACTAGAGGCCTGGTGCATGAAAGTCATGCATGCCAAGGGGGTTGCCTCAGCTTGGCCTATATTCTCTCCAATCTGGGACCTCTGGTTCCTAACCACTTACCTGCCTGCCAGCCTGATCCCCCTAACTACTCTCCCCTGACAGCCTATTTGTCCTAACTGCTCTCCCCTGCTGGCCTAGTCCCCCTAACTTCTCTCCCCTGCCTGCCTGATTGCCTCTAACCTCCTCTGCCTTGACCCCAGCCAACATGGCTTTGTCCAGAAGGACATCTGGAAGGTCGTCCAGAAGATGTTCAGTCTAATTAGCATATGACCCTTTTATTAGTATAGATGCCACCTTGTCTTAAAAATGCAGGTTGTTCTCAGGTTTTCCTATCATGGAAGGGGAGTGCAGTAGCTCTCCTGACCAGGGTTCTGACCAGGGCCTACGCACTTGTGCTTTATCTCAGCAGATGTGATTCCTAGAAGAAGACTCTTGGATGTACCTTGAACATTTCTATCAAATTTGCCAAATAATCCTCCAAAAATGTTGAACCACTTTAAACTCCCACTAGCAACCATGCATGTGCCCTCCATGCCACTTTGATGCCAATATCATTGATTTTTCCCTGGAATTTTCCCTCCTATCAGCTGGGACTGCTTGGTACTTGAGCCAACCTCATTGTTCAGCTGGGGACTTGATTTCCCAAGATAGAATTATGGAGGAGGAAAAATAGCTTTCCTCTATCTTTCTGAGTTCTTAGTGGAGGCCCTTGTAAGGAAAGACTGATCACCAAGAGAAAAACAAAAGCTTAACCTGTGTCCCTTGTGTATATGTGGGAGATCTCAGGGAAAAATGAATAACTCCCCAAGGTGACTTAGAATGCAGATTTAAATACCTTCTTTCTAAGGAAAAGGCACGGGAGATATAGGCCTCTTAGAGGAGAATAAATTATATTTAGGAAAGATGAATGGGGTGGGGGGAAATAGTTTGTAACAAAGTTTGGGTGTGATATCAACTTCTACTCTCCTGTCCTGTGACAGGAGTCAGTCTTCTCTGCCCGATGACACTTCTCCCATCAAGGGGACCTATGACATTTAAGCTCTTTTGTGGGGGGGGGGTGTCTGATTTTAGGAGATAAGGAGACTTTAGTGACATCCTCTGCATACATTTGCTATTTTTCAGACATCTGCAGCTCAAGCTCATCAATATAACAACACAGCATATGTTGGGATGGCATGTTCTCTGACCTTCAGAATAAACCCAACAAAAGCTTATTTCCTCTCTTAGATGATTTGCCACAGTAGCATTATTCCCTGGAGACGGTATTCTGACCAGACCTTTCTGGGAGTGACCATAACATTACCCTATGTTTGTAGAAAGGTATTGGCCACAGCATTAAGTAATCCAGGAGCAGTTTTCTCATCTTGTGGAAAGTGGACAAAGTTATGATAGTTTATCTCTCTTTCCACAGATTTCGTTCAGGTTTGTGTCTCTGCTGCTCCAACCCATGCCCCTCAGCAACCAAGCTGTCCAGGTCCAGCCTTCCCTGCTGAGGCTGAGTCTGGGACTGCTATCTGGACCCCTGGCTGGGTCTGGGGCTGCAATCCGGACCCCTGGCCGCCGGAAGTGCCACCATGGCAGCAGTTCGGGCAGCCAGGGGTCCAGATCCCCTGCTGGGTCTGGGGCTGTGATCCGAACTTCCGGCCACCTCTGCTGGGTCTGGGGCTGCATACCAGATCCATGGCTGCCCCAAGGGCCACCATGACCACGCTTTGGGCAGCAGTTGGCTGGCCACCATCTTGGTTGGGGTTTATTTGCTCCTGATTGACTGGTGAGCTTGGTTCATGGGCGTGGCTTGTGGGTGTAGCAAAGGTATGGTCAATTTGCATATTAGTCTTTTATTAGATAGGATATAAGTGAAATCTTATGGTATTTCTCTTTCTCTGACTAACATATTTCATTAAGCATAATACCTTTTAGGTCCACCCTGCTGTCTCAAATAGTAAGATTGCATTCTTTTTTAGACCATTTATTGTGAATATTTTGATATTTTTTCTTCTTCTTTTTCTTCTTTTTAAAGAAGACCCTTGAGTATTTCATATAATACTGGTTTGGTAGTTATGAACTCACCTTTTTCTTGTCTGGGAAGCTTTTATATATCCTTCAATTCTAAATGATAGCTTTGCTGGGATGAATAAACTTGATTATAGGTTCTAGCTTTTCATCACTTTGAATATTTCATGCCAATCACTGCAAAGTTTCTGTTGAGAAATCAACTGACAGACTTATGGGAGCTCCTGCATAGGTAACTAACAGCTTTTGTCCTGTTGCTTTTAAGATTCTCTCTTTGTCTTTACCTTTGCCATTTTGATTATGATGTGCCCTGGTGCTGGCTTTTTTTAGTTCATCTTGTTTGGGGCTCTGTGCTTGCTGGACTTGTGTGTTTATTTTCTTCATCGGTTACAGAAGTTTTCTGTCATTATTTTTTCAAATAGTTTTTCAGTTTTTTTCTCTTTCTCTTTTCTACTTGGCTCCCCTATAATGTGAGTGCTGGTATGCTTTAAGTTGTCCCAAAGGCTCCTTAAACTAGATCTTTTTTTATTCTTTTTTCTTTTAGCTATTCTTTTTGTGTACTTTCTGCCTTTTTTTTTTGGTTTTTTGTTTCATCTACTCTACTGTTGATTCTTTGTAATGTATTCTTCATTTCTGTTAGTATATCCTTCATTTCTGACTGTTCTGCTTCATGGATTCTATGCCATTTTTATGCTTGTGAAATCCCCACTAAGTTTCTTGAGCATAATTATAACCATTGTTTTGAACTGTATTTGGTAGTTGGCTTGCCTTCATTTCATTTAGTTATTATTCTTCAGATATGACCTATTCTTTTACTTAGGACCTGATTCTTTGTCTCATTTTGGCTGTTTCCCTGTGTTTGCTTCTATATATTAGGTAAAGCTGATGGACTTGGTAGAGTGGCCGTATTAGTAGATATCCTAGACTGCCTCATGGCACAGCCTCTCAGGTCATCCAAGCTGGGCACTGCAGGTGTGCCCCATGTGGATTGTATTGACTATCCTGTTGTAGCTGAGCCTTGATTTCTGTTGGTATGTCAATGGGAGGTCTTGACAACCAGGCACATTGCCCACAGGGACCAACTGCAATTACAGAAGAGGAGCCAACCCTATAAAGCAGGACTTGCTTCATGAGTCTTTAGTGTCTTTGGAGCCTACCCCTTCAGTATATAGCTTGTGGATATGGTAGGATGTATCTAGTGTAGTCTATAACTGTCCAACCAGTGCACTGGCTCTTGGGTGTAAGGCTAACTGGCACTTGTGTCCTGCCAGGAGCCACCCAGTACAAACTACAGAGTGAGCAATCTACAAGTAGCTGCTACTTGAGCTGGTTTTGGAGTTTCCCAGGAGAGGCCAGGCTGCCAACCAAGGCTGTCTCCCTATAGTGCTAGGCTTGGGGCACTAGCCAGAGGTACAATATACAGAATCCAGTTGCTGCCTGTTTGAGCGATTTTTAAAAAATCTGAGACCTAAGGCAAGAGAGTACATGTGTATAGTAAAGCCTCTGGAAATGGCTTAGGTTGGGTCCACAAGTTGGGTGGCATTGAGTCTCAGGGAATCCCCATGGTGGGGCTAACAGCACTAGTCAGGAGGATGGAGATTCAGATATGGTGCTCACTTACTGGCTCTTTGAGGAAGGTCCCAACAAAGAAACAATGGCCTCTGCCAGCACTTCTGTCTGGCAGAAGGCTGCCCCTTCAGCTCTTTTCCTGAAGCCAGATAGTTTTGTTCCTTCCTATATGACCCTGCTACCTTTCAGAGCTGCTGCCCCAGTGCTGGTGCTCAGAGCAAGTGAGTCAAAGTCTGTATGCAGGTTTTTTAAGAGAAAAATTTGGGACTCTTGAGCCCTCTGCCTCACTCAAACACAATGCCCAGTGATTTTCATAACCAGAAGTTGTAAGGACTTCACTTCCTGGCACCAAAACAGCTAGGCTGCAGATTTTGATGTAGGACTGGGACTCCTCACTCTTTAGGAGGGAGATCCACAGCTGAGATATCTCCTGATTTTCATCTACCACATGAGAGTGTCTACTCCTCCTGCCAGTCTTGATGCAGTTTCTTCTTTGGTGTAGGAATTCTGTTCAGCTAGATTTCAGGCAGTTATGACTGATAACTGTAATTTTGTTGCAATTTTGATGTGGATGTGGGAGGTTCTGAGTAACTGCACTTACTTATGACACTATTTGACTAGACGCAAGGAAAACATTCTGTTGAGAGCTGCATAGACCCACATAATCAAAGAAGATTCTTAATCAATTTTGCCTCCTATGAGTACTTCAGATAAAAGAGCAACCTCCACATTTGTCCAGAAAGCTCTTTTCTAATCTTGAGTAGCACTAAGTTCATTAGGTAGATTAAAATGAGAAACAACTCTTAGAAAATAGCAGCTGATTTCTATTTTCAAACTCAGTAAAAGAGTATTTCTTCTTCATTCAGTTACATACTGATGAAATTATGTAGTGCCTCAATTGATTTATATCAAATTCCCTTTCAGATCAAATACCATATCATCTGTGTTTATACAAAAGAGGTTTAAATAGATCTTTTATAGTAAATTACAAATTTTTTAATACCAAGGAGCCTGAACACTTATACAAGCAAATTAGGTCACACAGCACAAAACACATTGGGTGGAGAGTGGAGGAGTGGGAACTATTGAAAAAGAGTAGATTTAATACTAGTTCCCAAGAAAATGACCATGAAATTCATGATGGAAGAAAACATCTTTTCTTTATTTACTCATATGTTCAAAAATCATTAAATTGAGCATATACAACTTACTTAGTTTTTTAAATCAAAATAGAACCAATGTTTCTGCATCAATTCTATATAATATGAAAATAGAATATGTAAAGATGTAGTCACATTTCTATGTTCTTTAGTTTGAAATGTAGCCAATTTTTCAAGTAACATATAAAAAATACTATATTCCTTGAAATTCGGGTAATCCTTAAAATCAACTATACAGCAAATAAATTCGTTCAAAATTTACCAGTCTTTCCGCTAAAGAAAAACTCTTCTTTATTAATATCATTTGCATTTATTGTTTAAAAGTAATTTGGGGGTTTGGGACTTACAAGTGTTATGAATATAGTTTAGTTTTTATTGATTCTCTTATTTTCTGTAAGATAAAATTTATTAAACTAAATGTATAATTTATTAGTTTATTTATAATTTAGTAGAATATATATAAAAATTATGAGTATATTTTAAATTATTTTTTTGAAAATTTTGATCAGATATCATAATTAGGGTTGCAGATAATTCAATATGACATTTTTAAGTGACACTGTGGCTGTTACTATGATAATTTAAAGTTCTCTATAATTTTTTATTAATACCATTCACAATAGAACAAAAGTTAGTAGTTGACCTCAGTTCTATTCAGGTAACAAATTTTATCCCATTTAAATATCTCTGTTCTCTGATTCAGTATTATAAGACTTTCTGTAAAACTTTTTGTAAGGACAAGAGGAAAAATAACACTATAATAACTATATTTTCTTATATAAGGTTTATGCCAAACTCAGTCAAAACGTGTAAAAGATTAATTACATTATTTCCCCTTTTTTATCACCCTATAGCTCCTCTCAACCCTGTACCCATCCCATCCTCCGCCCTCACCTCCCCCTCCACACTGTCCTCTCCCATTGCTGCAAGATTTTTGTCCAGTTTCTGGCTGCACTTCCCATACACCTTTTGTCCCCAAGAATTGTCAGTCCATTCCCTCTCTATGTCCATGATTCTGTTATATTCACCAGTTTATTCTCTTCATCAGATTATTAATTCACTTGATTTTTAGATTCATTTGTTGATAGATGTGTATTTGCTGTTCATAATTTATATTTTTACCTTTTTCTTCTTCCTCTTCTTAAAGAATATCTTTCAGCATTTCACATAATATAGGTTTGGTGGTGATGAACTCCTTTAGCTTTTTCTTATCTGTGAAGCACTTTATCTGACCTTCAATTCTGAATGATAGCTTTGCTGGATAGAGTATTCTTGGTTGTAGATTCTTGCTATTCATCACTTTGAATATTTCTTGCCCCTCCCGTCTGGCCTGCATCATTTCTGTTGAGAAATCCACTGACAATTGTATGGGTGCTCCCTTATAGGTAACTAACTGTTTTTCTCTTGCTGCTTTTAATATTCTCTCTTTATCTCTTGCTCTTGGCATTTTAATTATGATGTGTCTTGGTGTGGTCCTCTTTAGATTCCTGTATTTGGGGGTTCTGTGTACTTCTTGGGCTTTTACGTCAGTTTCTTTCACCAGGTTTGGGAAGTTTTCAGTCACTATTTCTTCAAGTAGGTTTTCATTGCCTTGTTCTCTCTCTTTTTCTGGCACCCCCATAATTTGGATGTTGGCATGCTTGAGGTTGTCCCAGAGGCCCCTTACACTATCTTCAATTATCTGGATTCTTTTTGTTTCTTGCTTTTCCAGCCAAGTGGATTTTGCTTCTTTGTATTTCAAATCTTTGACTTGGTTCTTGCGGCCCTCTGGACTACTTTTAGGACTTTGTGTAATATTTTTTTATTTTAGTCTGTGTATGCTTGATTTCTAGTTGGTCCTTTTTCACATCCTTGAGGGTCTCATTCACATCCTCGTAGGCATTGTTCATTTCCTCATAGGTCTTGTTCATTTCCTCATAGTTCTCATTAAGTTCATCAGCCTTTTCTAGGAGCCTCTTAAAAAGCCTTATAACCGTGGTTTTGAACTCTATGTCTAGTCAACTTTTTTCCTCCATTTTTTTCACATCTGATTTCTTTCCATGTCTCTGCATGGTCGCTTCTTTCCTGATTTGGTCGATTAGCTTTGTGTGGTAGATATCCTCTATGGGACAGTGGCTCAGCCTCCCCAGTTACCTGAGGTGGATACTCTTACTGCAAACCTTTATTGGTTGTGCAGTATTTTTGAATTTAAGCCCAGCTTGTTGTTGTTAGCCCTAGGAGGGTTTGACCTCCAGGCCAATTGGCTATGCAGGGAAACCGTTCAGGTTGGATGGGCAGAGTCTCTGAGCTGAGCACACAGCGTCAGCGTCAACTACGCCCTATGTGGCACACAGGTAACGGCTGCCAATAGAAAGCCGCTGCTGGTCTCCCCACCGTTGCCAGAAAACTCTGCCTCTCCCCAAATGAGTCTGCACACCCAAGGGCTCAGCCAGTGTTGTAAAACAAAGCAGTCCGGTGGTCTCAGTAAGGAGGGAGCAAGTCACGCGTCTGTGCTGTAGTACACTTTACGCGCAAACAGCTGTTCCAATGTGTGCTCTCCTCAGACTCAGAGTCCTCTGCTGCGCCCGGCTTTCAGGGCACGTACCCTGGATGGATCTCGGACCTCGCCTGGCACTGCGGAATCTGTGCAGTGGGACGTCTCTGCCCTCCCCGTTGGAGAAATCCAACCAGGATTGTTGCTACCAGCCCTACAGCCTGGCTCCTAAACTCTGATTCTGCGCATATCTTCAAGGCTGTGCTCCACCACTCTTCTGAGTCTCAGTGTCCCACCTTCACTTTTATTTGTGGAAATTTCACTCAGCCAGCTTTCCAGTGATTCTGGATGATGTTTGTTTTGTTGTTATGTTGTAGTTTTGGGATTGTTGCACGGGGCAGCACAATAGGTGTTTACCTATGCCGCCATCTTGGTTCCTCCCTCATAGTGTAGTTCTTAACACATACATTCTTTGAAGAAAGGTTTGAGTTTGGGGTCTCTGACAATTTAAAATGAGAAATGTTTTGGTCATCTGTGTTTGGAGTGTCCCAGTAGAAATACAGTATGTAAGAGATTAAACCATAGCCGGAGATGTTGTATAACTGAATTCTAGGTAGTGGTGAATTTTGTGAGGAATTCACTCTAAAGCTTTGCTCCTCCCTTGGGCTATTAGAACTCAGTAGAGAAAATATTAATAGTGAACTGGACAATAATAAACAAAAAAGGTTAGTTTAATCTTGGGTGTTCAGAAACAAACTGAGATTTTCCAACATACCTAAAGCAAGTTAAGATGGGATGAAGGAAAAAAAGTATAAGAAATACATTATATATTTAACCTTTTAAATGGAGAAACTACAAAGTAAACATATTAATATCACCATGATATTTTGTTCAAATTTTAAAATGTAAATATATATTTCTTGTGTGTTTATGAATTAAAACATATTTCACATGTATACACTATAATAATTCTGAAGAAAAATATTTAATTTATGACATACAAGTAAAACATTAAGTCAATGAAACAACAGCAAAGATAAAATATAAAATGAAGTCAAATTATAGATGTAACTATAGCAAGGGTATCTAATAACATGCAGTGGCAAGGGAATAACAAATTCCTTCACACTACCCATTTAATTTAGCATCTGGTTGAAGATGTTGTAGTTTAAAGGTGGCTAGCTCATTTCAAGGGAGGAAAAAACACAACACAGTTGAAGTGAGACACAGCACAAAGAATGGAAATCCTCTAGTATCTATCTGGAGTTTCAGTTATGTCTCTGCTGCAAAGCAAAATTTTAATTTGCATTGATAGTTTTAAATCAAATAATGTACAAGCCTGAATGCAAAGGGGCTGTTTTTCTGACCTAATTTCTTATTTTTGTCAGCATGTGTGCTTTGGGAGAATGATTCTGGTTACGGGTGCTAGATAAAAGGAACTCAAAGTCAGTCAAGTTATAGTAAGATTAAAGAAAACTACTGTTCTGATATCAGTCCAACTGCTGCCTAGTCAGGTGACCTTGTGGAAATCAACTTGATCTTCCTGGGACTCTTTTTTTTTAATATATTAAGACAATGTTCCTTTTCCAATTGATTATAGGATCAAATGAGCAAATGGAACATGGACAACTTGTGTAAACTGTGAGTTGAAATAAATGGAAGGGTTATCCTATGCAGACTAACTGAGTTGGACCAGAAGGTGGAAGGGCACACACTAGGGATTCATTGCAGTCCAATTCTCAAGCTAAAAGAGTGGCTGATCTGATTTATATGATTATTTCAAGTTCTACTAATTGGCTCCATTTCTGTCCCAGAAACTCAAATTCAATTTGTACCTTTGTCTTTCACTTGATATTTTTAGCAAGCAAGAAGGCCTTTAAAGATCCTGCCTCTTGAAAGTATAATACATTCCGTTTTTTGTCACACACTGATTTAATAAAAATCAACTTTGTACCCTACTTTACCAGTTGCCAAAATTCTCAGACTAGCAGTCTAAAACTATGCTTAAATAAACTCAATTTATTTCCCTCACTTCAAGCATTTGTTTATTAATTAATTATTCCCCCACAGAGTTTTAGGAACATTCAAAAAAGGCTTATGGTCTCAAAATTATTTTCTGGAAAGTGACATATATGTGATAGACCTTAGATATGTGATAGGCCTTAGTATAAGTGATATGTATATATTTGATAATCTATTTATTAAAAAAAACAATTTTGCCTACAAGTAACATTGTGTCTAGATCCATTAGTAATTTAAACTAAACTATTAAATATCAAGGACCAAGCTTCAAGTTAAAATCTGGTGACAGAGAGGTGACTAAGATAAGTTCTAATTACATTTAGAACAGTGGTTCTCAACCTTTCTAATGCTGCAACCCTTTAATACAGTTCCTCATGTTGTGGTGATCCCCAACCATAAAATTATTTCTGTTGCTACTTCATAACTGTAATTTTGCTACTGTTATGAATCGTAATGTAAATTTCTGTGTTTTCCGATGATCTCAGGTGACCCTGCTAGACCCACTGCTGTAGAGCCTGAGACCATCAGAAAACACAGATACTTACATTACAATTCATAACAGTAGAAAAATTCCAGTTATGAGGTAGCAACAGAAATATTTTATGGTTGGGGGTCACCACAACATGAGGAACTATATTAAAGGGTCGCAGCATTGGGAAAGTTGAGAACCACTGATTTAGAAGATCACTGCAGGGAGCAAGGTACATCTTGATCTCCTGCATCAGAATAAGCTGTAATGCTTATTAAAAATGGGAATTGTCTATTTCCTGTTTTAAAATTAATATACTAACATATCTACATTACCTTCCTTACATGGTAAGGCCTGTGCCCTCTCACAATCTGGGACTCCTCAGGAGATGTTGGATTGCTGGTTTCGTACTAATCCCACAGGCCAGGCTGAGGGACCCCACTGGTGCACGAATCCATGCACTGGGCTGGTTTCAATTGATCTTTGCAGGCCAGGCCGAGGCACTCCACCAGTGCATGAATCTGTGCGCTGTCCAGCCTCTAGTATGCGTATAAGATATTTGGTTAATCTCTGCCCTCTCTTACCCTCCCGGCTTCCCTCTGAGATTCATCAGTCTGTTTTGTGTTTCCATGCCTGGTGCATTGAGCGTCTGCCCCCTGGTAGTAAGTGCGCATCATAGCTACTGGTCAAACAGTCTAACGGTGGCTTAGGCTTTTATATTTAGAGATTTTTACTGACTTATTTGTCTTATTAATAAAAGTTATGTCTCATATGTGAATAAATGTTATTGGCATTGTTATTTTTTCTCATTCCTATTTTATTGAGGATCCACTCCTTTCAATCACATAATGTACTAAGTTTATTCATTCTAACTATAACTAGTTCCCCTTGGTTTTAATCAACTGTATTCATTCATTGCATCTTCAAGCCTTTTCTAATGAAAATGCTTAAAAATATGAAGTCAGTAATGAGCATATATGCAATGTGTCTGCAGGCTGTGTGGAAAGGGGCCTTATTTCTAATTAGAAAGCATTGTGTTGCTTTTATACAAAGTTTCAAAAGAAAATCCAGAAAGTCATTGTTTAAAGGTGTAAATGGAAAAACTCCCATTTTTAAATGTTTGCTATCGTCATGATTCTTGGAGCTAAAAGAAAAAAAAACATTGAAATGGAAATTGTGCATAAGAATTATCTCCTCAGAAGTCTTTACTCAATGCAAATCACTGGTGTGCTTGAATTTATTACAATTGTCTCCAACTTATGCAATGCAAGTCCTGAAAGAGCCCTCAGGCTAAATGGCATGCTCTGCTCTATTCCACATGAGCAGACCTTGCTGAGGAGATGGTCCAGACTCCATTGTAACCCAGCTATGAGGCAGATTGTTCCCTCGCCTATAGGGAAGTAATTCTCTTCATGTACTTCTTACTGTCAGTTGGGGGAGTGGTGGCAATTGATGAATGATTAATATTTGACATTATGAAGTGTATAAACCTAAATTCTGACTACTGTAATCTTCCTTCATATACTAACACTACAAAAGATTGTGTGTGTGTCAGAAGTCATTTGTTTTTACCAAAGTGGGACAACATAGTGACACTGATGATTTGAATATTGAATTTTTGTTTACATAAATATTACATTCTTGACAATCCAAATAGATTGCCTAATGCTGCCATTGCATGTTGATTCAGAAAATTACTTAGCTAAGCAGTAAATTCATCTTTAAGAGGAACAACCCTATTCTGTATTAAGACTAAACTGCCCTTTGGGATATGGAACAGAGAAACTTGTTTCTCCATCCTGGTTTTGTGTGGATGATGGACACACAATTTCAATTAGTCTGATTTCCTCATTTTGGTATATAAGATAGATGGAGGTGTTGCCCAACAAATACTGATGGCACTTTTCTTTTTTAGTTTTTTATTCATTTAAACGAATGTTTTGAAATTATATTTACTAACCATAGGCCAGCTATTGTTTTAGGTGTTTTTTGCATATGTCATTTATCATTGTAACAACCCCTGTGTATAAACATTCTAATGTCCAATTGCAGATGAAGAAACTAAAGTTCATTCATTCATTCTCTGATTCTACAAACATTTATGAAGTTACTAGATTATCACAGGTGTGGCTCTGAGCAGTGGGGAGCACCATGAGAAAAATGTTCTTTAATTTTGGCTTATATGGACTAACTTGTTCATGAGAAATGCTGACCTCTGAGGAGAAGAGACCCTATAGTGAAGGAGTGTTTCCCAAGGTTACATAGTTAATGAGAGAACTGGTATTTCAGATTAAGCATTATTTCACCCAGTTTATTACTATACTGGGATGTCCCTCAGCCCAGTCTGCACCCTCTCCAATCTGGGACCCCTGTAAATTTCAGACATCCTTCTCACAATCTGGGACTGCTGGCTCCAAACTGCTCACCTGCCTGCCTCCCTGATTGCCTCTAACCGTTTTTGCCTGCCAGCCTGATAACCCCCTAACCACTATCCTACCAGCCTAATTGATGTCTAACTGGTCCCCTGCCAGCCTGTTTGCCCCCAGCTTCCCTCCTCTGCTGGCCTGGTTACCCCTAACTGCCCTCCCCTGCAGGCTTGATCACTCACAACTGCCCTCCCTTGCAGGCCTGGAACCTCCTGATGGCCGTCCCCTGCTGACCATCCTGTGGGGGCCCATCTTGTGTCCACATGGGGGCAGGATCTTTGACCACATGGGGACAGCCCTCTTGTGTGTTGGAGTGATAGTCAATATGCAAATTACTCTTTTATTAGATAGAATAGAGGCCTGGTGCATGGGAGGGGGCCAGCTGGTTTGCCCTGAAGGGTGTCCTGGATCAGGGTGGGGATTCCCTTGGGGCATGGGCATCCTGGGCAAGGGACCTGTGGTTGTTTGCAGGCTGGCCACGTCCCCCAGTGACCCAAGCAGATGCCCTGGGATATGGGATTAATTTATGTTCTACAATTGAAACTTTGTAGCCTGGAGCAGAGCCAAGCCTTCTGTTCGCTCTGTGTCGACAGCCATTTCTGTTTGGGTTAATTTAAATTCTATAATTGAAACTTTGTAGCCTAGAGTGGAGGCCTAGGCACTAGGGATGCAGAAGCTTGGCTTCCTCCATCACCTGGGCAACCCTAGTCTCTGCTCTCTCCAGCTCCATGGCTGCCACCATTTCTGTTGAGATTATGTATCTTCTATAGTTGAAACTTTGTAGCATTGAGTGGAGGCCTAGGCCTGCAAGGGCAGGTAGAAAGCTTGGCTTCCCCCATTTCTCAGAAAACCCAAGCCTCCCTCCTGCTCTCAGTGGCCGCAGCCATCTTAGTTGGGGTTTATTTGCTCCTGATTGGCTGGTCAGCGTGGCTTGTGGGCATGGCTTGTGGGTGTATTGGAGGTATGGTCAATTTGCATATTACTCTTTTATTAGATAGTATGCTTTCATATGATGATACTATAGTTCATTTCAGAATAATGGGTGTCTCTCCTGATTCTCACTGTTTACTGAACCAAATATCACCTCTGTTAGTTCCTTTCTTGTTTCAGTTATTCATTTGTGCTAGAGCAACAATGATAATAGTGTGATAGTGTATGTGTGTGTGAGTGTGTGTGTGTGTGTGTGTGTGTGTTTCCTTTTTGTGGGGGGGAAAGGATGTTAGTCAAGGATTGGAGGAAGTAAATATAATTTTAGTGTACCAAACACACTGAAAAGCCTAAATAACTAATTCAGATGAAAAAGCCAGAGAGACAGACACTTAAGTTTCTATTATGTGAAGTAGTAGTTAGGGCTCGCATGGGCTGATAGTGAGTGTATAAAATGAAAAAATAATAATATTGCTCATATCAGAGATATTGATCTCATATTCTGTGAACAAAGGTATGATTAAATGGCCAGATGTTTCAACAATAATCCATTCCACATTAATTTCAGATATAGCTGATCTGAGCATATATTGGAATGATTTCCCAGGGATGGATATAATTTTAGAGTCAAGGAAAACATTTCAGAATATTAATAAATAAAATAAGAAGTAGTCCCCAGAGATTTCTTGCCAGGTGGAAAAATATTCCTTAAAAGGCACACCAGAAAATTGAATTGCAGGGAGATAAAACCATATTGCAACCCAAACCAAATAATGGTACAAGTGGCAGAACTAGAATTATTATACAGTCACACTTGGTTTTACGCTCTTGAAAAACAATCAGTATGGCTTACATATGAGAGCTACTCAGTTATAGTCAGAATGTCCATAATTATGGAAGAGTGGGGGAAGCTGTGAGTCTTTCAGTTTATGTTATCCCCTATCTCTACATTTTCTCTTCTTTGTTAAGATTTACCACTTGCAGGAGTTGCATATTTTATGAAGACCTAGCCCCAAAGCCAGCTTAATTTAGACTTTTGTTTGTCTTGTGCCTATAACTGTTAATGTTAGTTTTGTTTATCCTTGTTCTAACTGGTGTCAAAGAGTTCCTGCAAGCACTGGAGGGCACATTAAACTGAGGGAACATAAGAAGCATCCATTATTATGTCACCAAACTAAAAGTAGGCAGGAGTTCAGCAAGTGACCTGGCCTCAACAGCTCCCTCCCCCTTCTTCAATGCCATTATTTCTAAAATGTTAGGTGATGAATTGGAACACATTCTTAGTATTGTAAGAACTAAAATATGCTCTTGTGAGTGCAAAGAATAGCCTTTTATTCATTCCAGAGGATGTTTACCTTAGCATAGGGTTCCTCTTAATGCCCAAACTATTGGGAGCTTTCCTCGGGGTCTTCTAATGACACATCTGGAGCCTGTTAGGGACCATGTTGCCACGCAAACATCTCTCTGACTCTGTCTGACTTTGGACTCTGACATTGTGGATTATTAAAACATTTAGAAAATTTAGTTAACAAATTTATTTTGGTCTACATACTGGTCATCTATTTCTTTGCATTTAATGGCTATGTTGGTACTTCATATATTGAAACAAATGCTACGCATATTTCTGCAGTGTATAAACAACTGTGACTACTTTTTAGTTTAGCAAGTATGTGGTATATGCTTAATTCCCAGTGTCTGACATAAGTTATATCACACTTGTAAGTTCAGCCTAGTGCTGCTGGCCAGTTTCATGGTCGCTAGGTTTGATAAACCAGGAACATGATTTAATGTAAGCTATCTCTTTGGAGAACAAATGTGAAAATTAGTAGATTAATGGGATGCTTGTGAATGTGTGAGTATATACTTCTTCACAGGGTCTATTTAGTGATTTATAAAATTTTATAAGATTTTTAAGGAAGATAGCCATTTTGGGCTGTTTATAATATGAATAGGATCTTAATCTTGATAACTTTTTCATTCAATAAACTTTCACTTATCACAATACCTGATACACATAACAATTATTGAACAAATGTTGGGGGGTAATTTAAATTATTGCTATAAGCTGCACCATTTTCCTGAGCTGCCATAACAAATTGCCACAAATTATGTGGTTTAAAAACGATAGAATTTTTTTTCACTCATACTGTAGGAGCCAAAAAGTTCAAAGTTAAGGTGTCGGCAAGGGCGTGCTCCTCCAGGCTCTTGGGAAAAATGCTTCCTTGCCTTTCTGGCTTCGGATGGTTGTAGACAATTCTTGGTTAGCATACATGCAATCTCTGCCTTCATCTTCACATGCCCCTCTCCTCTGCATGTTTTGTGTATGTGCCCACATTCTGCCCCTCCTATTATAAGAACAGTAGTCATAAGGACATCTGCCCTGATTCAGTCTGACCTAATCTTAACTTGATTCCATATTCAAGAACCTATATCCAAAAAAGATCAAATTCATAGGTCCAGTAGAGATAATTTTGGGGAATACTGTCTAAGCCAGTACACACACAAAATTGTATAATTATTTCATGTTTAGTTATTTCAAAGAAGTCACATGCACTAATGAAATATTTGTTACCAAATAAACTACAAAATCCTAATATTCATTGCACACCAAACTATGCATTATGAGAGGCAATATACAATATAGTCACCGTTTCACAAAATGTTCTTTTTTCTTTATAATCACCTTGAGATTTTCTCAAGAAATTTTGAATTTTGGGAACACATGTGGTTTTAACACAAAATGTTATTGCCCAACTTGTTGACCTACATAATTCAGCTGCATGGTTTTGAATTTTGTTCTTTAAAAACAAATACACAAATAGGCAAAGAAATGCATAAATAAATAAACTTTAAGAATAATAACAGCAGTTTGCTTTAAGTTGGCTATATTTATTTAGGTTGAAAACATTGCAACCACAGAAAAACAAGTTCTGATAGAAAGAAAAGAAGACCATAATGGTGGATTCCTAATATTATTTCATATACATGTAAATATATTTACCCTCTCCACTCTTCATCAAAGTCTAAGATAAAATGTTTAAAATGAAACGATGTTTCTTCCTCTTCCTCCCTTACTAGATCCACTTTAAAATCTTACAACTCTTCAGGAAACAGAACAAAATGCTATAGCTCCCTTCGTTATAAAATGAATAAGGTTTAAGGCTCTAGTGTAAACACAAAACAAAACAAAGCACTGTAGATGCAGTTATGCAAACTAGAAATCTAGGCGTCATCTACGCTCTCTGCCTTTCCCTCAGTCCCAGCACCTGGGCAGCAAGTCCCACTGACTTTGCAAATTATTGCTTGAAGTTCAGGTTTCATCTCACCCTTTTTGTCATCTCCTTAAATAAACTACCTCATGGTTTTGCCTAGATCTTTGCAAACTGGTCTTCCTGCTTTCACCTCTACTACATCTTCAATCAGAAGCCAAAGTGATTTTTGTATAAGGGGCTATAGTCTCCCTCTTTTTAAAACTTTTCAATGATTTCCTATTGGGCTTATAATAAAACCCAAACTCCCCACCACATGTCTACACTACATAAAGCATTATTGGTAGCCTTCCTATCAGCCTTTTGTTTGATTTTTTCCACGTTTCTTACTGAAAATTGCAATTATAGTACCGTCTTCTGCTCTAAAATTGTATCTTGCTTAGGCATATATTCTATCACCCAAAGAATTTTTCTTTTCAACTGAAAATATTTCAGGATATCTGGCACACAGTAGGCATCCACTAAATATTTATTAAATGATTGAATAAATATACTAAGCCATCATAAAAGTAAACAAGGGATCATTTATCTCGACGTAGAAACAAGAGTGGTTAGAAATGCTTCTTATAAAAAAAATAAAGCTGGAAGCTGATGGCAATATCATTTATTTTTCCCCAAAAAATCTATCTGAAGTTTCCTCACAACTGCTTCTTTAACCACTAACGTGCACCACAGATTTTCCTCTGTTCTTTAAACATCAGGAGAACATCATTAATGTTTAATATTTGAGCCCAAGCCAAGTTTTCTGTTTGTAAGTCTCAGGGGGAAGGAATTTTGATAATTGAATGGTTTCCGGCAGGGAAGCACATTCCCAGATCCACATGCACTCATGTCCTGTCCCAGTCTCCACTGCCAAGATGCTTATTTATTCTGTGTCTGGGGCTTTCCAGTTTAAATAAGTCCTTCTGCCTCATTACCGTGTCCACTTGCATTTGGTATACAAATTATTTTCTCATTGATTCCATGCCATCATACATTATTTGAGGACTATGTCTTGCAGCTCACAGACATTCCAAGGTGCCGTGAGCTTTGTTGCAGAGAATATTGAATTTTTGTTGTTGTTGAAGACTAAAGCTTAAAATAAGATTTCCAGCTATTTATGATCAGCAGCTGAAAAGCTTCTGTTGTCAGCAAAGCTCAAAATAGCAAAGAAAGTTGGGGAGATTCTGTTATTGCTTTTCCTTCTCTCACTGCCTTTAAGAATAGTTTATTTTGTGTTTTTAAACAGAGGTTCTTTTTAGTAAATGTACCTCCCCAGATACCTTCATAAGAGCAATGGCTGCCAAGCCCTACATTTCACTGTTCCAAGTAAACTGACTTTTTATTTCTTCTGTTGTTTAAACCTTTCAAGTCATCTGAAAGGGATAAAGTTAATAAGCTGCTATTGATGAATCTGGTATGGGTTTGGCTGTCAGGGCAATCTGAAGTTGTGGGGGTTTAAGCTGAATATTTGTGGTATGTGCACCTTGGAACAATTTAACTGTTTGTTTAGATAGAGAGAAATATGTCACACTTATCTTACAGTATTTGAAAAGTACTATCTGTGTTTGTTTTTCCCCATTGTATCTATCCTGTTTCTTCTAAAAACTAAACGAGCCTTATTGGTTTTCTTTAAAGTTCTGTGCTACAGTAGGGGATGTAAGGTCTGCAGCACATTAAAGGCAATGAGGCTGAGATGATCCAAGAGTGATCATTACAGTGACTGGCATTGATGCAGTGCTTGCTGTGTGACTGTTTCAAGTGCTTTACCTGAACTAACTGGTTCATTTGTACTAGAACTCTCGATATTGTTATATATGAGATCTAGTTATATATGTGACATTATTATTGACTCAGTTATACAAATGATGAAGAAAGGAGGCCAAAGGGACATAACCACCAGCTAGAATCACACAGGTAATAAGGAGCGAGGCCAGGCTGTGCACGGAAGCCAGTGACTCCAGCGCTGTGCAACACACCATAGTGAGGAAAGGATGTGGGGATTAGGCTGCTGTGTGATTAAAACAATGGAGCAGTCATTAGTGGAAATTAGAGCAGGCTTTCCAGTCAAATGCTGCATCAGGAGCAGCAAGACTCTCTTCAACATCAGTCACCATAAAAACAAGTGTTTGCAATTGCAGAAATTATGTACGTTATTATTTGGACACAAAAGCAAGACTGATTGAGTTTGTTACCAGTTATACAAGTAATGAACCATGGATGTCACTCTGCCTCAGCTTTCTCATCTTTAAATTGAGGGTAATATTAGTGCTTGTGCAATATAGTTATTGTGAAAACAAAATGATATAGTATAGAGATACCATGGCATATAATAACTTATCTTTTAGTTATATTATTACTCATAAAATTTTCCTTACAAAGTTACAATTGTAGGACATCCAAAATGAAATACCGCATCTATAAATTCAAACTCATTTCAGTACCTTTAATGATTAATTTTAAAAGAGTGTAATATGCATTCCTGGCTGGTGTGGCTCAGCTGGTTGGGCATTTTCCCTTGCACTAAAAGGCTGCCAGACCGGGTTCAATTCCTGGTCAAGGCACATGCTTAATTGAGGGTTCAGTCCTTGGTAGGGGCTTGCAAGAGGCAGATGATTGATGTCCTGCTCTCACATCAATGTTTCCCTCTCTCTTCTTCTATCTTTTTCTCTCTTTCTCAAAGTCAGTTAAAAAACCTTTTTAAAAAGAGTATACTGTAATTACTTTAAATATCTGATAACAAAGAGACAGTTTTATTAAACATTTTATTAATAACCCATCATTGTGCGGCACTTAACTTGGGGGCAAATGAGTCAGAGCCACAGCCAAATCCCGTACTCAAGGAAAAACATATTTGAGATGTAATTAAAGTTCTGTGAGTTGGTGTGTGTTCCCAAGTGAACATATCGTTCAGTAATAAAATGTAAGATTCTTTCATTATTGTTTCAGTCAATTTAGGAGAAACCTTTCACATTTAGTTTTTTGACTCTGTGTAGGTTGCTTGTCATTAGCCATGATAAAGCATTTTCCCCAAGGTCTCCAGTGAAAGGAACTGGCAATTTTCCTAATTACTCTGTTTCATTTTACCTTCCACATTGTACCATTGCCTCTTTCTCTTTTCATTTTTTTTTTTCTGTGCTATAGTCATGACTTACTTTTTTACTTAATTTTTCTGTGCAATGTCTTTCTCGGGGTTCTTACTCCCCCAAGCCCCCAGGCCCTATATTTGGAAAGACCTCAAAGCAAACCAGCAAGTTGCCTAATCAAATCAGATTCTAAGTTAGCTACAAGGTTCCAATACTCAGGTGGATTAACATATACATTAACACAAGGAAGGACACAAATGTCTGACTGTGCAGTTTCTAGCCACATCCACATAACCCTAGTGTAATTTTAAAGGATCCATTACAAATCCTATATGAAGTATGGATTCAAAAGAATATGTAGATGTCTCCCAGTAGTTTTCCATGTAAAATATTTTGTTTGAAATTCAGTATTAAAGAGTGTCTGGAGTTAATAAAAAGAAAAAATGTATTCTGTCCAGATGAATGAATTTAAAACCTAATTTTCTTACTGAAGAATAACAGAATATATGATCTTTTGAAAGCTGTCTTAAATAGATCCCTTGGTTTAAAAATTTGTATTTTTAAAAATGTATGTTATGACTTATATTTTAAACATCTAAGCAGTGAATCAAAAATCAGATATTTTAATTATGTATGGAAGTTAATTTGAAATTCATTTGATGAGCAAATCTCTTGATACTCTCTCAGGCCACTTATAACTTCTTGTAACCAGGCTATTGAAGCTGTTAAAATTCTGCTTTCAAAATGTCCTTATATCTTAAAAGAAGAATAAAGGGGGAAATGAAAGAATTTGTAATCAAATGAAAACTAAAAACAAACCATGATACTGAAAAATTCTTAACATATAGAGAGAGCAATATATGTGTGCATAATGTTTTGTTCAAATACAGAAATAAAGTAAGAGAATTACTTTAAGACCAAACTTGAAATGCTTAGTTTCACATATAAAATCAGATTATAGATACTAAATTATTTCCATTGTTTGATCTAAACTTGCTTGTCCCCTATGACCACAGCTGTAGAACTTGTGGGTGTAGCTACACAATGCCATCTCAGAAAATGTTTTGTCGAGGAGAACTAAGATGGCGGCAAAGGCAAAACACCTATCTTGCCGTCATAATCAGCAATTTTAATACTACAACTTAACGAAAGAACAAACACCTTCCAGAATCACCAGAAAGCTCGCCGAGTGAAAATTCCACAAATAAAAGTGAAGATAAGACACTGTGACTCGGAGGAGCGGCAGCGAACAGCGATGAAAGATTCACACGGAGAGAGGTTTGGAGTGCGCGCCGCGGAGAGGGCGGGCGGCTGGAAACCGGCCAGTTTTCTCGAACGGGGAGACAAAGGCGTCCCACTGGACTGATTCTCCAGCTCTGGGCGAAGTCCAGAGAACCCACTATCACACAGGACAGAGGGAGGGCACGCCGAAGCTCGGGTGCTGCTGGGTCTCCCGGCTTGTGGAGAAGGCAGCTTGCACGAACAGCTTGGCTGCGTGATGGCGCAGAGAGCACACCGCGACTTGCCTCCCATTCAGAAAACCGTCAGACTGCTTTGTTTTACGACCCTGGGTGAGACATTGCGCATGCAGACTCATTTTGGGAAAGTCTGAATTCCCCGGCAACCAGCAGCCGGTGGAGCTCGGCAGCGGCTCTCTCTCAGAGGTGCTGGCGGCCATTGGCCCCGGCACAGAGTCCCCAGGGCCGCAGAGGGCGGAGCTAACGCTGTCTGCTTGGCCTGGAGACTCCGCCCATCCAACCTGAGCACAGCTGAGCTTCACAGACAATTGGCCTGGAGGTCAACCCTCCAAGTGCTAACAAAGATTAACTGAGCTTAACTTCAGCAAGACTGTGCAGCCCATATCCACCTCAGGTAACTGGAGAGGCTGAGCCACTATCCCTAGTAGGAAGTCTACCACACAAAGCTAATTGACCAACTCAGGGAAGCAGCCACCATACAGCAACATGGAAAGAAATCAGATGTGAAAGAAATGGAGGAAAAAAAACGACTGGACATGGAATTCGGAACCATGGTTATAGGGTTTTTTAAGAGGCTCCAACAAAAGATCGAGGCCTATAAGGAAATAAGCAAGACCACAAAGGAAATGAATGAGTCCTACAAGAAAATGAACGACACCCTCAAGGATATAGAGAGCTGCAAAGAAATGATCAAGACCAACGTGGAAATGATCAAGATCAACGTGGAAATGAATGAGTCCTACAAGGAAATGAAAGAAACCCTCAAGGATATAAAGGAGACTCTCAAGGATATGAAAAAGGACCAACCAGAAATTAAGCATACACTGACTGAAACAAAAAATATTATACAAAGACCTGAAAGTGCCCTGGAGCACCCCAAGAACCAAGTTAAAGATTTGAAATACAAAGAGGTAAAATCCACTCAGCTGAAAAAGCAAGAAAACAAAAGAATCCAAAAAATTGAAGATAGTGTAAGGGGCCTCTGGGACAACCTCAAGCATACCAACATCCGAATTATAGGAGTGCCAGAAAAAGAGAGAGGCCAAGACAATGAAAACCTATTTGAAGAAATAGTGACTGAAAACTTCCCACACCTGGTAAAGAAATTGACTTAGGAGTCCAAGAAGTGCACCGAACCCCAATATATAGGAACCCTAAGAGGACCACACCAAGGCACATCATAATTAAAATGCCAAGAGCAAAAGACAAAGAGAGAATATTAAAAGCAGCAAGAGAGAAACAGTTGGTTACCTATAAGGGAGCACCCATACGACTGTCAGCGGATTTCTCAACAGAAACGATGCAGGCCAGACGGGAGTGGCAAGAAATATTCAAAGTGATGAACAGCAAGAATCTACAACCAAGATTACTCTATCCAGCAAAGCTATCATTCAGATTTGAAGGTCAGATGAAGTGCTTCGCAGATAAGAAAAAGCTAAAGGAGTTCATCACCACCAAACCAACATTATATGAAATGCTGAAAGATATTCTTTAATAAGAGGAAGAAGAAAAAGGTAAAGATGAAAATTATGAACAACAAATACACATCTATCAACAAATGAACATAAAAATCAAGTGAATTGATAGACTGTTGAACAGGATAGACTGGTGAATATAACAGAGACATGGACATAAAGAGGGAATGGACTGACAATTCTTGGGGAGAAAAGGGTTGTGGGAAGTGCAGCAAGAGACTGGACAAAAATCTAGCAACAATGGGAGAGGACAGTGGGGAGGGGGAGGTGAGGATGGAGGGTGGGATAGGTACAGGGTGGAGGGAAGCTATAGGGGGATAAAAAGGGGAAACAATGTAATTAATAAACTGAACAATAAAGATTTAAAAAAAAAGAAAGAAAAGGAAATGTTTTGTCAAAAACATATTTGGGCAGGGGGTCCAATATGGTAACAGGAGGAGATAAGACTTTGGGTGGTGAGCACACAATGGATTATATAGATGATGTATTATAAAGTTGTACACCCGAGCCGAAACCAGTTTGGCTCAATGGATAGAGTATTGGACTGCAGACTGAAAGGTCCCGGGTTCAGTTCCGGTCAAGGGCATGTACCTTGGCTGCGGGCACATCCCCAGTAGGGGGCGTGCAAGAGGCAGCTGATTGATGTTTCTCTCTCATCGATGTTTCTGGCTTTCTATCCCTCTCCCTTCCGCTCTGTAAAAAAAATCATTAAAATATATTTAAAAAAATAAAGTTTTACACCTGAAACTTGTATAATGTTACTAATCAATGTTATCCCAATAAACTAAAATAAAAATGAAAAAGCATATTTGACAACTCTTTTTCACAAACCCAAAGCATGATAAATTTGGGGAAAAGTGGAGAATATTGAAGGAAACCTGAAAGTTTTTTTTAAAGACAATATTTAAAAGATCCACCTGAGGACATTTATGTTTAAGTACATGGCTTAAAGATGGATTATATTTGCAAAGGCATCCTTTCTTTTCAAGGATTATCTGAGTGAAATTTTCTTTATCACATGTCTTTCATTTTTTCATTCAGTACATAAAATTTTTTGAGTGCCTATGTGAATAATTTATGGTTCCCTGCACTGAGAAGCTAACAGTTTGAGAGGGGAGGGGGGGAACAGTTAACCTACATGAGACTATATTATCTTATCTAATAAAGAGGGAATATGCAAATTGACTGTCACACTGTCACAAAGATGGCTGCACCTACAGTGGAGGCCAAGTTCCCATAACGAGTCTTAAGGAGCAATCGGCAGGGACCTCAAGGTGCACCCCCTACCCCGGTGCTGAGCTGGGGGACCTCAGACCATGACCCCCACCCTGGCACCGGGGGACCTGAGACTGCACCTCCACCTGGCTGGGCTTAATGGGGGTGGGGCCGACCAGATCTGGGTCTCATGTAATTTTGAGGCACTGCAGGTGGGCAGGGACTTGACTCTGTGCTCTGCAGCGTGCACCAAAATCTGACAGGAGGGAGATTTTCATCTACATTTTACTAATTTTCTTTCATCTCTGACACTTCTATTATAGAGAAAGGGCAAATAGCAATATTAAAATATTTCCTCTGATTGAACCTCTTTTAATGTGCACAAATTTCTTGCACTGGGTCACTAGTACTGGTATAATAAGGAAACAAACTGAAGTGGAAGATGACATAATAGAAAGAACATGGGCAATGGAATCTGAAAAACCTATGGGTTTAAAATATTTGCTCGAATATTTCTTATCCATAAAATGTCAATGATAGTAACACCTGACTTATGGGGTTATTGGAAGAACCAAAAGAAATAGTGTTAAATGCCTGGGATGTTGTAGATACTCAATGCATAAATTAGCAAGCAGTATTATGACAGCACTGGACTGATTGAATATTTTTCCTTTGATAGGAAATATATCTTCTAACCCAACTTAAGATAATCAGTAAAAATTGAAGAGGAGATCAAAGAAAAATATTTAGTCAATGTGATAAACAATGCAGTTTGTGATTCTGTTGAGGTTAAAAGAATAATTCATCATTCTGTTCATGGTGCCACTGTAGCACCTTGTGTGTTATCACCTGCCTCCCTGTACATAAAATGTCTGCATGTGGTGGTAGCTTTCTTGAGCTCCTGTTTCTTCATAGGGAAGGAAACATACTATCCATTCATCCTGTGTTCTATTTGTCTCATGGCAGGTGCATATTGCATTTATTGAATTCTAAAATAAATGTTATGAATTTCTTAACCATCAAACCCACATTCACTCATGAAATGTCAGGCCCTTTTGGAATTATCACTTTGATACATCCAGTGTTTCACACTTAGGGAAAGTAGTAATAAAAGTACCCTTAACTCTTAAAATATCTGCATTCCTAGATGTCTGATTTTTAAATAATTTAAAAATGTATTTTAATCTGTTTTCAAATTATATCTGTCATTCATTTACATTTTAAAAGTTGAGATTGATAGACGTAAGAACATTTTCATCACAGAAAAATTAATATTATACACAAGAAGAAAACATACATTTGGAACTACATATTTAAATAAAGTAAAAAAACTGGATAGACATTAATGAATACTATTTTAAAACACTAAATTAAAACAAAGAAACAAACACTATTATACCATGTTTATGTGGACAGGATGAAAATTTTAGTTAGAAAACACAGACCTTTTTTTACTATTTTCTTTTTTTAACTTTATTTTTTCAACTACATTTTACATTCAGTATTATTTTACATTAGGTTCACATAAACAGCATAGTTGTTAGATAACCATATATAAAGTGATCCCCTGATATTTCAGATACCCACCTGGCACTGTACATAATTACAATATTATCAATTATGTTTCTCTGCTATACTTTACAGTCCTGTGACTATGCTGTAACTACCAATTTGTATTTCTTAATCCCTTCACCTTTTTCACCCATCTCCCTCCCATCTGGCAACCATCAGTCTATTCTTTTTATCTGTAAGTCTATTTCTGTTTTGTTCATTTGTTTATATTGTACTTTAGAGCCCATGTATAGATAAAATCATATAGTATTTGTCTTTCTCTGTCTGACCATAATGCATCTAGGTCTATCCTTGCTATATCATACATGGTAAAATTTCATTCTTTCATATGGCTAAGTAGTATTCCATTGTATAAATATATCACAGCTTTTTTATCCACTCATCTACTAATGGGCACTTGGGTTGTTTCCATATCTTGGCTATTGTAAATTATTCTTCAATGAACATATGGGTGTATCTGTTCTTTTGAAGTAGTGTTAAACATTGGAATTTTAAGTGGAAAATACATAACCATAACATAATACATATAGTGTTGGCTTAAATGAGAAATTCATTTTTGTTCATGTAATAATCTGAGTATAAACAATATATGTCTGTGGTTTCAAAGGCTCCTGTAATCTTTTTCCTCTGCCATTCTCAACACAGAATGTTCATATCTTGTTCCAAAATGGCTCCTCCCACTCTTGCCATCATGTTCACATCCCAGTCACATAGAGGTAAAAAGAAGGGAGTGGATATCCTCCCTTTAAGGTTACCATACAGAGTTTGCACACCATTTCATTTCACATCCGAGTCCCCAAATGTGTTTTTATTTCATAACTAGCTGCAAGGGAGTCTATGAGATGAATTTTTTATGAAAAATAAAAGCTAGATCTCATAAGTTATTACCAAAAGAATGAAGGAGAAATAGAATATTAGGGGGATAGTAGCATCCCTAAAAACAGACTTCTGGTCAAGAGGAATTTTACATGGAATTTGCATAATTATTCTTGCCTTTCAATATTTCCAAAGTGCTATCATGCTAAATCTTCTGGGGAATCCATGTGAATCGTAACCTACACAAACACTGGTTATTGCTCACTACGGTGAGCTCAGCCTGGCCAGTGCTGCTCAGTGGTTGACCCATGAACCATGTTGTCACAATCCGATTCCCGGTCATGCACATGCCTGGGTTTGGAGCTCCGTGCCCAGTAAGAGGCCTGTAGAAGACAGACTATCAGCGATTACTTCTCTTCATTGAAGTTTCATCTCCCTCTTCCTTCCTCTCCCTGAAATCAATCTATAATAATAAAAGCATAATATTCTAATTAGAGCAGACATCCTCCTGGATGTCTTTCTGTCCTTCTGGCTGAAGCCAGGGTTGCGAGGAAAGCCTGCGTCCCGGGTGCCTGCTGGCGGCCTCAGGGAAGCCCGGGTCCCGGGTGCCAGAGGGAAGCCGGTGCTGGCAGCGGGGGAAAGGAAGGCCTACTCTTACACAAATTTCATGCATCGGGCCACTAATAAAAACATTAAAAAAATCCATTAGGTGAGTTCAACAGTTCAGTATTGTAGGCTAAGCATGTATTAAAATTCTATTGTTGCTTATGTAATAAGAGTTCATGAGAATTGATTACTTACCAAGTATAGTCATATTCATGTTAATGTATTGATTTATTTAATTTCACCACATCACTTTGAGAAGGGTTATTATATTTTCTTATATTTTTTTATTGAGTTCAGAGAAGAAAGGGGAGGAAGAGAAAGAGGAAACATAAATGATGAGAGGGAATCTTTGACCAGCTGCCTCCTGCATGTTGGCATGTGCCCTTGACCAAAATAGAACCCAAGACCCTTCGGTCCACAGGCCAATGCTCTAACCACTGAGAAAACCGGCTAGGGTGAGGAGCGTTATTATCCCAGCTTCATAGATTGCAAAAATTAAGTTAAAAATTTCCCTTTTGAATATGTGATAAAAATAATTTATAATTTCATTTTCTTGACTAATAAGGTGTTGAATGAATGAATGAATGAATGAATGAATGAATGAGTGAATTCAAAGCCAAAACCCATATATAGGAAAATAGACATTCCAATGATCATGTCCCCTTGGAAGGAATCATCTTCTCTAATGGCATTTCTAGTCACCAAAACATTCTTGACACTATATTTATGGAGCTGTCTAGAAAGTTCATGGCATAATCTTTTGAACATGTATAGCAATGAGAGATATGGCTCTTAGAAAATGAGTTTTATTTCATTTTGTGTTTTAAAACAATGAGGTCATTGAAGAGATGTCTGTTGGAAGATTAAGCTTAAAAGAAACAAATTTAAGAAAAAAACTGAAGTGCCCTTATATATTAACTAGAGGCAAGGTGCATGAAATTTGTGCCCTGGGGGGGGGCGTGTCCCTCAACCAAGTCTGCACTCTCTCTAATCTGGGAACCCTAGAGGGATGTCTGACTGTGATTTAAGCCCAATCCCACTGGACAGGCAGTCAGACATCCCTCTCACAATCCAGGACTGCTGGCTCCAAACTGCTCAACTGCCTGCCTTCCTGACTGCCCCTAACTGCTTCTGCCTGCCAGCTTGAACACCCCCTAACCACTCCCCTGCCAGCCTGATTGATGTCTTACTGCTCCCCTGCCAGCCCGTTTGCCCCCAACTTTCCTCCTCTGCTGGTCTGGTCACCCTAACTGCCCTCCTGTGCAGGCTTGATCACCCCCAACTGCCCTCCCTTACAGGCCTGGTCTCTCACAACTGCTTTCCCCTGCTGGCCATCTTGTGCTGGCCATCTGTATCCACATGGGGGCAGAATCTTTGATCACATGGAGGCAGCCATCTTGTGTGTAGGAGTGATGGTCAATCTGCATATTACTCTTTTATTAGATAGTATAGAGGCCTGGTACATGGGTGGGGGCAGCTGGTTTTCCCTGAAGGGTGTTCTGGATCAGGATGGGGGATCCTTTAAGGTGTGAGGTGGCCTGGGAAAAGGGCCTGTGGTGGTTTGTAGGCTGGCCATGCCCCCAACGGACCCAAGTGGAGGCCCTGATATCTGGGATTTATTTATCTTCTACAATTAAAAGTTTGTTTCCTGTACTGGAGCCAAGCCTTCTGCTCGCTCAGTGATAACAGCCATTTCTGTTGGGATTGAAACTTTGAAGCCTGGAATGGAGGCCTAGGCTAGCCAGGGCTGCAGAAGCTTAGCTTCTTCATCACCAGGCAACCCTAGCCTCTGCTCTCTCCAGCTCCATGGCTGCCACCATTTCTGTTGGGGTTTATGTAACTTCTATAATTGAAACTTTGTAGCATTAAGTGGAGTCCTAGGCTGGCAAGGCCAGATGGAAAGCTTGGCTTTCTCAATCACTAGGGAAACCCAAGCCTTCCGCCTGCTCTTAGTAGCTGCATCCATCTTGTTTGGGGTTTATTTGTATATTTACTCCTGATTGGGTGGGGGTTGTGGCTTATGGGCATGGCTTGTGGGAGTAGTGGGAGATGCAGTCAATTTGCATATTTCTCTTTTATTAGATAGTACTAGGGGCCTGGTGCACAAAATTCGTGCACTGGGGGTGGGTGATCCCTCAGCCCCAACTGCCCCCTCACACATACTGGGAACCCTCAGGGAATGTCCTACTGACTGAAAGCCTCTGGCTGAGGCTTTAGGCCTTGGGCACCCAGCCATCACCCTGCGATGGAGACGATCACTGTCTCCACCCCAGCCCCGGCCTTGCCCCAGCCAGTGATCACCCTACCAGGGGCCAATCACTGGCTGGCTCCAACCTAGCCCTGGCCTTGGGCAGAAGGCATCATGGTTGGGTGTTAATTTGCATATAACTCCTGATTGGCTTATGGGTGTGGCTTATGGGCGTGGCTTATTTGTTGTGGTGAAAGTATGGTCAATTCGCATATTGCTCTTTTATTAGATAGGATGAGAATGTTTCTCTTATTTGGCAGATAAGTTGATTATTTTGTAGAATTCTTACATATTTGGGTTAATAGTGAAATTTTAAATTTATATTTTTAAATAAAAAAAGAAGTTATGTCCCTACAAGTGGTAGCAGTACAAATATTTCAGAGGGAAGGACATTCTTTACCATGACTATTTACAGTAAAAAGCTTGGCTTTATAGTTCTCTTTCTACCTATTAAAAAATAAACAAAACAAAACAAAATATTAATAAAAAATTTAGCATGAATAAACTAAAAGGCAAAACAGGTTTAAATGCCTAACATAGTCTTTCTTAACTTAGATTTGAGCATACATCAATATTATTGGTTTGTATAGTGCTGAAAAGAAAGAGGCAAGAAATTAGACTGGAAACCATGTTGGAGTCTGATCTCAAAAGGCTCTTGTGCTGTGTTAGTGATTTTATGGGTTTTCTTCAAGGGAAGTGATATAAGCTGATTTTTGTATGACTAAAACATCTATAAGACTAAACTACACTATGGAAACTAGATTAGAAATAGATTCCTTCAAACTAAAAGACAAACCGGGAGACAATTGAGATAGTTCGTTAGCCAGACAAAAGAAAATAAAGCAAATCAGGGATACTGGGCAGGGAAAGAGGAAATAACTTTGAGAGATAATAAGAATTTAAAATCAGTGAGACTTGGAGACCAATTATACCTAATCAGGACTTGAAAAAGGGAGGATTCAAGAGTGATTCCTAGGTTTTTGCCTGGTGATCAGTATAACATTATAGTAGCTCACTCTATTGAGTGTTTAAACTATGTCAGGCAGTTGGCTGAAGTCTTCACATTTATTACTTTATTTAATGCCCAAGCAAAATTTATGACTATGACCTCTTTATAAATTAGAAAAAGATTTTAAAGACAGTAAGTAACTTCCCAAGTCATAAAGCCAGAGTGTCAGAGAATACTAAACCAGAATATCAAAGAGTTGTCCACTTTGCCTTGGGTGAGATTGGGGAACCAGACTAGAAAAGACCTTGCGAGGACAGGACTTTGAGAAACTACTTTGGCAGTCATATGAAAGGTATTACATTTCCAGACATTTTGAAAATATGGAATTTCCATTTAAAAATTCAGGACTTTGGAGGCAGGGTGAACTGTAGGTCATGTTTTCAGTACCCTTTATATTGTACATCTACAATTTCATGGTTTAGCTAATGATTGGGTGCATTATACAGAACTTGCTTAGTTCAGAAATTTTTTGCTATATTCTATTTTTAAGTTAGATAATAATCAAAGATAATTGAAAATTTACTAACTAAATTTATTTTAACATGGCTTTGTACTTTGTTTCTTTACTTGATGTTAATGCTTTCAGACATAGACCAAATTTTATTTGCTGAAGCCACAGGGAAGCCTAAGCAAGGTAAAAAGCATGAGGACTCAGAGCGTGTATTGTGCCAAGGCCTAATGGCATGATTCATGTAGGTCATGCTTGGCAGAAGGCCACACTGCATTCTTAGTATGAACTCTTGATAATGTTCTCTGTTTTACAACATGTGGCAGTGTCTTTACAATATCAGCTCCCGAGTGGGCTACTTTTGTTGTAATCAAGTAAATTTGATCATGGTGCTGCTATTACTGGAATTTTTTGGATCCAAGCACTTTGGTTGATAAAATTTTTCTTACTTTTATTTATTGTGTACAGAATGCAGCAACAGACTCCTGAAGAAGAGTTGATTTTTCTGCTTTATTTGGCAAAAAGTGAAGTATATGATTCTGATACAATGATTACTGTATAAATAGACTGAAATTTTCAGCAATTTCTATAGTTGAAACTAAAAGTCATTCTCATCAAACATAATCATTTTTTTCCTGGGTCTTTTGCTTCTCAGAGTCTGTTTTCTCCAGAATGTCTCATAATTTTTAGTAAATTTTCAAAAACTATTGCTAAAAATAACATCTACGTATTTCATTTGCCCTATTTGCTTATTCCTATTGAGAACAATTATAGTGTTAGTAATCTACAATGTTTTATAATCTCTTTTCTATCATTCTTTGAGTGTGCTTAAACTTGTGATATTTTTAATAAGTTTATGCCAAGGAATGCCACTCTTGCTATAGTAAATGTTGAATATCTCTCCAATATTCTTTCCTCATCTGTTTTCATTTAACTTGCAATGTCAGCCAGCAAATTGAATCTGACCTGCTCACTATCTTTATCTAAATTAAAATATTTTTAAAACATACATTGTTCTCTTCTTGTTACTATTTTTTAGACTGCACGTCACAGGGCCATGTGCTTTCTCTTTCCTTTTAGATAGTCTACACAAATACAAATCTCATGATTCATTGTTCAGAGGGTACAATACACATTTAACTTATGACTCTAAAAAGTAATATCATTAAATAATATCTAATAGTCCAATAGTAGGTTATGCACTCATTCAAATATTCTTTGTTTAAATGGATTTTAACTTGTTGGCAGTCCAAAAAAAAAAAGTTATTCTTAGAAGATCTTAATTTGTATATGTGGGTTGAAGCAATTGGGAGTTCCAGGTATATCCAGAAGGAAAATGTCTATTTGAGATTTAGCATCAGGAAACCACTGGTGACTGCAAGCAGTGTGTCATGAAAATATTGGGACTGAAGCTGTATTGCCATAATTTGTAAAGGAAGATATGATATGAAGAGGGTGAGCGGAGGAAGTAAATGGAGATAATCTGTGTGGTTTATTTTATGTTTATTTTTCAAAGATAGAAATGTCTCAAATGTGTTCATATGCTACCGAAATGGCTCAGCATTAAAGGGGAAGTAGAGCTAAGCAAAGAGAGTGGATAATCAAATGACCAATTAACCTAAGGAAGCTAAGAAGCGGAAGTGGATGACTGAATGAAAAAAGGTGAAGGAATTAGTCAAAGAATATACCATATGCATAACCTATAGACACAAACAATATTGTGGTGATGGCCAGAGGGTGCAGGGGTCATTGGGGATGGGGAATGGGGATATCTGTAATAGTGTCAACAACATAAAAAAGAAGAAGCAGAGACCCAGACACAGGCGTGGAGCAGGAGGGTTGAGAAGGATAATTCTTCTCTTTAGAGGGCGGAAGGGTGAAAGGATGGATTGGAGAATATCAGAGTATGTCTGGTAGGTTGGTGGTCAGGAATTGATAGAACGCCATGCATTTTCTCTGAATCGGAGGCTCCATCATCAGCTTTAAGATAAAGCAGAAAAAGTCATGGCAGCGGTATATTAGAGGTTAGAGGAGAATCAGCAACATTAAAAATAGTCATTAAAAATACAGTGGAAATTGGCTGACCTGGTTATTATAGTCAATAAACTAAAGTCATAATTACCTTCCCCAACCTCCACCTCACATATCTCTAAAAAAATATCTGTTGGAAAGAAAAGCTAAGAAACTATCTAAAGGAATTCAGGCTTGAATGTATGAGTTTGGACTAGAGTATGAGTTAAGAAGATTGAATACTCTAGGAAACTAAACAGGGAATGAAGGGAAGGTAAACCTATATATTAGTGTTGTCATGTTTGTTACAATATGAAATCTAGTAGTTTTTTTTGGTGGAGTCTTAGGGTTTACAGTATATAACATCATATCATCTCTTAAAAATGAGAGTTTTACTTCCTTCTTTCCAATTTGGATGCCTTTTATTTCTTCTTGTCTGGTTACTGTGCCTAAGACTTCCAGTACTATGTTGAAGAGTGGTGGAAGCATACATCTCTGTTTTGTTTCTGTTTTTAGTGGAAATGGCGATAGTTTTTGCCCACTGAGTATGATACTGGCTGTAAGTTTGTAATATATGGCCTTTATTATGTTGAGACATAATCTTCTTATTACCAGTTTGCTGAGAGATTTTTATCAAAAATGAGTGTTAGGTTTTGTTAAATTCTTTTTCTGTGTCTATTGATATGATCGTGTGATTTTTTTTTAAAAAATATTTATTTATTTATTTATGTTGTTGTTGTTATTGTTGTTGTTAATCCTCACCAAGGATATTTTTCCATTGATTTCTAGAGAAAGTGGAAGAGAGAGAGATCCATTGATTAGTTGCCTTCTGCATGAGCCCTGACCAGGGCCCAGGCCAGGAAGAAACCTGCAACCTGGGTACGTTCCCCTGACTGGAATCAAACCTGGGACCCTTTTGTCTGCAGGCTGACACTGTATCTACTGAGCCCATCTAGCTAGGGCTGGTCATGTGATTTTTTAAAATATATTTTTATTGATTTCAGAGTGGAAGGAAGAGGGAGAGAAAAGTAGAAACATCAATGATGAGAGAGAATCGTTGATTGGCTGCCTCCCACACTCCCCACACTGGGGATAGAGCTAGCAAACCAGGCATGTTCCCTGATCTGGAATCGAGCAATGCTCTCCTGGTTCATTGATCAACACTCAACCACTGAACCACACCAGCTGGGTGATCATGTGATTTTTCTCCTTCAAATTGTTTATGTGATGTATCATATTTATTGATTTGTGAATACTCTACCAGCCTTGCATTCCTGGAATAAATCCCACTTAGTCACAGTGTATGATTTTTTTTATTTTTTAAAGTATTACATGTGTCTCTTTGTTCTCCAGTTGACACCCTCCCAGCCGCTCCCACCCCCCAGGAAAAGCCCCCACAGCCCCAGTGTCGGTGTCCATTGGTTATACATGCATACAAGTCCTTTGGTTGATCTCTAACGCCTCCCCTGCCTTCTCTCTGAGATTGGAAGGTCTGTTGAGTGTTGTCTTGTCTCTGGATCCATTTTTTTTTTATCATTTTATGTTTTTCATTATATTCCACATATGAGTGTGATATTTCTCTTTCTCCAACTGGCTTATTTTGCTTAGCATAATGCTCTCTAGTTCCATCCACACTGTTGCAAATAGTAAGAATTCCTTCTTTTTTACTTCAGGGAAGTATTACATTATGTAAATATACCACATTTTTTTAATCCACTCATCTGCTGATGGGCACTTAGACTGTTTCCAAATCTTAGCTATGATAAATTGTGCTGCTATGAACATAGGGGTGCATATATCCTTTGTGATTGGTGTTTTAGGTTTCTTGGGATATATTCCTAGAGTGGGATTATTGGGTC
This sequence comes from Antrozous pallidus, assembly GCA_027563665.1. Classification (NCBI taxonomy): domain Eukaryota; kingdom Metazoa; phylum Chordata; class Mammalia; order Chiroptera; family Vespertilionidae; genus Antrozous; species Antrozous pallidus. The sequence goes on from CM050514.1 coordinate 102,263,353, forward strand.
AAATGGCAGTTCTATGTTTAACTCTTTGAGGAAACTCCATACTATTTTCCACAGTGGCTGCAACAGTCTGCATTCCCACTAGCAGTGAAGGAGGGTTCCTTTTTCTCCACATCCTCTCCAGCACTTGTCATTTGTTGATTTGTTGATGATAGCCATTCTGACAGGTGTGAGAGGGTACCTCATTATTATATTTGGTGTATGATCTTTTTAATATATATCTGGATCCCATTTGCTAGTATTTTGTTGAGGATTTTAGCATCTATGTTCATCAGGAATATTCACCTGTAATTTTCTTTCTTTGTAGTATCTTCATCTGGTTTTGGAATTAGGATAATGCTGTCCTCATAAAAAGAGCTTGGAAGTGGTCCTTGCTCTTGGATTTTTTAGAGCAGGTTGAGGAGTAAAGGTGTTAGTTTGTTGAATGTTTGGTAAAACTCCTCCTTTGAAGCCATCCAGACGAGAGCTTTTGGTTCCTCATAGTTTTTTTTATATATGCTTATATTTCATCAGTTGTTATTGACCTACTCAGGTTTTCTAATTCTTCTTGATTCAGTTTTGGGAGATTGCGTTTTTCTAGGAATGTATCTATTTTATCCACATTGTCAGTTGTTAATTCATCACTTTCTTTTTTCCCTTTTTTCTTTTTTTAAAATCTTTATTGTTCAGTTTATTAATTACATCCCCCCCTTTTTCCCCCTAAAGCTCCCCTCCACCCGCTACCCATCCCACCCTCAGCCCTCACCTCCCCCACACTGTCCTCTCCCATAGGTGCATGATTTTTGTCCAATCTCTTGCTGCACCTCCCACATCCCTTTTCTCCCCAAGAATTATCAGTCCATTCCCTCTCTATGCCCATGATTCTGTTACATTCACCAGTTTATCCTGTTCATCAGATTATTAATTCACTTGATTTTTAGATTCATTTGTTGATAGAAGTGTATTTGTTGTTCATAATTTTTATTTTTACCTTTCTCTTCTTCCTCTTCTTATAGAATATCTTTCAGCAATTTATATAATATTGGTTTGGTGGTGATGAACTCCTTTAGCTTTTTCTTACATGTGAAACACTTTATCTAACCTTCAATTCTGAATGATAGCTTTGCTGGCTAGAGAAATCTTGGTTGTAGACTCTTGCTATTCATCACTTTGAATATTTCTTGCCACTCCTATCTGGCCTGCATAGTTTCTGTTGAGAGATCCGCTGACAATCGTATGGGTGCTCCCTTATAGGTAAGTAGCTGTTTTTCTCTTGCTGCTTTTAATATTCTCTCTTTGTCTTTTGCTCTTGGCATTTTGATTATGATGTGTCTTGGTGTGGTCCTCTTTAGATTCCTATATTTTGGGGTTCAGTGTACCTCTTGGGCTTTTAAGTCAATTACTTTCACCAGGTAGGGGAAGTTTTTGGTCACCATTTCTTCAAGTAGGTTTTCATTGTCGTTCTCTCTCTCTTTTTCTGGCACCCCTATAATTGGGATGTTGGTATGCTTGAGGTTGTCCCTGAGGTGTCTATCACTATCTTCAATTTTTTGGATTCTTTTGGCTTCTTGCTTTTCCAGCTGAGTGGATTTTGCTTCTTTGTATTTCAAATCTTTGACTTGGTTCTTGTGGTCCTCTGGACTGCTTTTAGGATTTTGTATACTATTTTTTATTTCAGTCAATGTATGCTTAATTTCTAGTTGGTCCTTTCTCATATCCTTATAGGTCTTGTTCATTTTCTCATAGGTCTTGTTCATTTCCTTGTAGGTCTCAGCCTTTTCTAGGAGCCTCTTGAAAAACCTTATAACTGTGGTTTTGAACTCTATTTCCAGTCGCCTTTTTTCCTCCATTTCTTTCACATCTGATTTCTTTCCATTTCTTTGCATCGTGGCTGCTTTCCTGAGTTGGTCCATTAGCTTTGTGTGGTAGATGTCCTCTAAGGGACAGTGGCTCCGCCTCCCCAGTTACCTGAGGTGGATACTCTTGCTGCAGTCCTTTATGGGTAGTACAGTATTGTTGAAGTTAAGCCCAGCTTATTGTTGTTAGCACTAGGAGGGTTTGACCTCTAGGCCAATTGACTGTGAGGGTGAGCTTTGTTCAGGATGTATGGGTGGAGTCTCCGGGCTGAGCAGGCAGCATCAGCTCTGCCCTATGAAGCACCTGGGTCTCTGTGCTGGCTGGTAATGGTACCATGCACCTCTGAGAGAAAGCCGCCACTGATCTCCACCCTCTGCCAGACAACTCAGCCTCTCCCCAAATGAGTCTGCACCTCCAAAGTCTCACCCAGGGTTGTAACACAATGCAGTCCGGTGGTCTCCCAAACGAGGGAGCAAGTCACAAGTCCTCTCTGCACGTTTGCGCACTTCAGTTCCCAAGTTTTCGTGCAAACTGCTGATTCCAAGTTTGTGCACACTCTCCACAAGCTCACCCTCTCCACAAGCTTGCATTCCCACTGTCCACTTTCACCCCATATGAGTGTGGGTTCCCTGGACCTCATCTGGAACTGGGGAATCAGTGCAGTGCGACGCCTTTGCCCTCCCGGTTGGAGAAAGCCAGCCAGGTTTGCAGCCGCTTGCCCTCTCCACTGGCGCACACGGCTCCAAACCTCTGTTTCTGTGCATATCTTCAATGCTGTGCTCCACTGCTCCTCTGAGTCACAGTGTCCTATCTTTACTTTTATTTGTGGGATTTTCACTCTGCCAGCTTTCCAGTGATTCTGGATGTTGTTTGTTCTGTCATTAAGTTGTAGTTTTGGAATTGTTGTGAGAGGCAGCAAGATAGGTGTTTACCTATGCTGCCATCTTGGTTCCTCCCCTCTAATTCATCACTTTCATTTCAAATTTTATTTAATTGGATCATCTCCTTTTGTTTATTAATGTGTCTGGCTAAGGGTTCATCAATGTTTATCTTTTTTAAAGACTCAGCTCTAGGTTTCATTAATTTTTTGTATTTTTTTAAATCTCTATGTTATCTACTTTTGCTCTAATCTTTATTGTTTTCTTCCTTCTAATTTCTCTAGGCTTTTCCTGTTGATCTTTTTCTAATTCTTTAATTATAGGGTTAAATATTTTATTATTAATTTCTCTCTCTCTCTCTCTCTCTCTCTCTCTCTCTCTCTCTCTCTCTGTGTGTGTTTTTTTTTAGATAGTGCTATGAAGTTCTCTCTCAGGACTGCTTTTGCTGTGTCCCAGAGATTTGGGTTTATTGTGTGTTCAATTTCATTAGTTTCCAGGATGCTTTCGGTTTCTTTCCTGATTTCATTGGTAACCCATTCATTGTTTAATAACATGTTATTTAGCTTCAATTTGTGTGAATGTTTTGAGTGTTTTTACTGTAGTAAATTTCTAATTCCATTCCATTGTGATCTGAGAAGATGCTTTATATCAGTGGTTCTCAATGTTTCTACTGCCATGAGGCCTTTAGTACAGTTCCTTAATATAGTATGTGACCCCCAACCATAAAATTATTTTCACTGCTACTTCATCACTATAATTTTGCTACTGTTAATTCATCATAATGTAAATATCTGAGTTTTCCAATGGTCTTAGGCTCTACAGAAGCGGTTCTCAGTCTGTGGGTTGTGACCCACAGGTTGAGAACCGCTAGCAGGGTCACCTAAGACCATCAGAAAACACAGATATTTACATTATGATTCATTAACAGTAGCAAAATTACAGTTATGAAGTAGTAATGAAAATAATTTTATGGTTGGGGGTCACCACAACATGAGGAACTGTACTAAAGGGTTGTGGAATTAGAAAGGTTGAGAACCAACTTGTTTTGTGTCCTAATATGTGGTCTGTCTTTGAGAATGACCAATGTGCACTTGAGAAGAATGTCTATTCTGGGGTGAAATGTTCTATAAATTTCAATTAAGTCCATCTGATCCAGTCTGTCATTTAGAGTCACTGAATCCTTGTTAACTTTTTTTCAGGAAAATATATCCATTGCAGTGTTCAGTTCCATATTATAACTACACTAGAAGCCCAGGGCACAAAATTTGTGCACTGGGTGTTGGGGGTTGGGGGATGGCATCCCTCAGCCCAACCTACACCCTCTGTAATTTGGGACTCCATAGGGATTGGGCCTAAACTAGCAGTTGGACATCCCTCTCACAATCTGGGACTCTGGCTTCCAACTGCTCCCTACCAGCCTGATTATCCCTACCAGCCTGATCACCTGTTAACCACTCCCCTTCTGGCCTGATTAACACCTAACCACTCCCCAGCCGCCTGATTAACACCCTGACTCTTCCCCTGCCAACCCGATCACCCCCAACTGCCCTCCCCTGCAGGCCTGATCTCACCTCCAACTGCCCTCCCCTGCTGTCCTTGTTACCGCCAATTGCTCTCCCCTGCTGGCCAATTTGGTTCTGATTGGTCAGTTTCTATGCCAATCAGCATCTCTAGGCTTATCTCTGGGCCTGGTCATAGAGGCAGTGCTGATCAGCGGCCACCCCAGGCTGCTGGTGAGTGGCTGAACTGCTGACCTCTGGAAGAGAGGGAGAGGCTTGGCTGCTGGTGAGGGAGAAGCTGGGTCTGATCACCCTGCTTCTCTCTCCTGGAACACCAGCAGTCTCTGCCACTGCTGATCAGCCCCACCTCTCTCTCTCTATCAGAGAGGTCAGCAGTTTAGCCCACTCAACTGCTGTATGCGCAGCCTAGTGAACGGTCGAGCCTCCCAGTCGTTGAGTATGTGACGGACCTAAAGTTAATATATATTAAAATTGCTGTTAATCTCTCACTTAAAGTCTCCCAGAAAGTTTTTTTTTATATATTTAGGAACTCCTAAATTGGGTGCATATATGTTTATGTTACATTGATCCATTTAGTATTATGTGTGACCCCTCAAATGATGTCCTACTGCTGATTTACAAGGATCAGGCCTAAACCAGCAGTCGGACATCCCTCTCAAATTTGGGACTGCTGGCTCCAGCCACTTACCTGCCAACCTGCCTGCCTGACTGCCCCTAATCACTCTGCCTGCCGGCCTGCTTGCTCCCAACTGCCCCCAGCTACCGGCCTGCTTGTCCCCAAATGCCCCCCACTAGCCTGATCACCCCCAAGTACTCCCCATGCCAACCTGCTCACTTCAACTGCCTCCCGCTGCTGGCCTGTTCACTCTCATCTTCCTTTCCCACTGGCCTGCTCACCCCCAAATCCCATGCTAGCCTGCTCACTCCAAACTGCCCCCCCGCACTGTCCTGATCACCTCCAACTGACCCCGGCTAATGTCCTGCTCACCTTCAACTGGCCCCCTTGCTGGTATGCTTTCCCCCAATAGCCCCTGCCATCTCATCCTGGCCTGATCACCCTCTAGTGACCCAAGGTCCCAGCCCCTTCTTTTTTCTTTTTCTTTTCTTTTTCCAGTGCCTCCTTGAGTGGAGGCCAGGGCTGGCTAGGGCAGGTGGTAAGCTTGGCTTCCTCCATCAGTAGGGGCAACTCAAGCCTCCTGCTCTCTCCAGTTCCATGGCTGCCAGCATGGCTTGTTGGTGTAGCAGGGTGATGGTTAATTTGCATGTTTCTCTTTTATTATTGTAGATGATACCTCTCTCAGTTAAACAGACCTATATGTGGCATTTTTAGTTCATAAATGAATGTCTTCAATAATATATCATGAGGTATATCATATTATAATTACTACATTTATTAATACTAAACCTTACTTATATATAGTATACTAGGTTTATAATTTAATTTGGCCATAATAATTTTAAGGGTTGATCTTAACACATTTTTGTATTTTCAGCACACTAATATAAAAAAATTAATTTTAAATATTGGGTTCTGGAAAGTTGGTTCTGAGTTGGGGATTTCTCTACATAAGAGAAATTGGGTGGTGCCGTCAAGATCAACAATGAGAATGTAGGGGCATTGGTGAGAAAAGGAAACATGATTAGATAGAGGAGAAGCTGAACTTGGATGCAGTTGAAACAGAAGCCACAGATGTTTCTACAGGTAACTGTAAGTATGGAGAGCCTTTAAGCTTATTTTCATATCTTGGTGAAGAAGCCTAAATTGACCATTCATTTGCCACAGGCCAACCACAGAGAAAGGAGGTGACCTTGGATATGATGTCTTTTCAGTCAAAGTCACATCTTTCATTGAAATGCAGCTGACAACTCTTCCTCCCAACATTCCAGAAGCTGGGATGTCAATTCCTTTTTTTTTTTTCTTTTTTTAATAGACAAGCTGAAGCTTTAAAAAATATATAAGTTTTGATTGGTTTTAGAAAAAGAAGAAGGGAAAGGGAGAGTGAGCGTGAAATATATATCTACTGCCTCCTGCACTCCCCCCATTGAGGCTTGAGCCCACAATTCTTGGATGTGTCCTGACCTAAAATGAACCAGTGACCTCCTTGTACATGGGATGGCTAACTCTCAACCAACTGAGCCACACTGAACAGAAATGAAGAGGGAATCTTCGCAATACACCACAGCACCCTCTATACTTACAAAATAACTTTTGTGGAAATACCATGCATTATTTGTCTCCACCCACCATATCATTACCCAAATGCAATCAAAGCTATTTCCTCTTTTTTCTTTTAATCTTTCAAGATGATTAGTATCTTAGTTCTAAAATAAAATAAAACTGTGGTGACTAATTTTATCAATATAAAATACTGTCCAAAAAGACAGAATATTTTTCCCCACATATTCTAATTTCTAATTTAACTTTTCCTTTAATATGAGTATAATTACCACAATATTTGTTATTTGTACTTATTTGTGGTAGGTCCAACCTAAATTCTAATCATGGTTCAAAGATAGTTGAGAATTAAGATTTGCATTTTGTTCAAATTTGCTTTATTTAGATTTATATGTAAATTAGCAATTAGAGAAAAAGATAATGTGATGAGGTACAGGTAGGTGGATTTGATATCCTATCCCGTGACCTGAATTAGTTTCAATGAACATAGCTTTCCTGAAAGAAGGGAGGATTTCTCCAGGCAGACAAAGTCAAGAACTTGGGTCCTCTGCATTTGAAACTACAACTTACCTTTTGACCCTTATTCAGGTCCATCTCTCAACCTCTGGGCCAGATATATTTTTACTTTTGCCATAATTATTGTCTATGTTTATCTGTAGTTTGTATTTGAAAGTTAGAAACTATTTAGTATTTATATTATTACTAGGGGCCCAGTGCACAGATTCATACACCTTGAAAGGAACTGTGGGACGCAAGGCTGCGGTGGGCACAGGGGCAAGTCTCCTCCATGCCCATGCCTGGCCCCTGCTGCCATGGTCCCAGGTCCCCTCTCTGCCAGCAGCTCCACTCTCACCACCACCACTCCCATGCGATGATGGTGCCACCCTGCTTGTACCTGCTGATGGCGCCAAGCAACTGGGACTGGCACTGGGCGCTCACAATGGGTGCAAGCAGCAGCTCTGGTGACAACAGCAGGTGTAAGAGGTGGCTGCTGCCCCCAATTGCCCCTGAGAAGCAGGGGGAGGTGGAGAAGCCCTGAGGGGCAATTGAGGCTGGCAACTGTCACTCGCAACTTCTGATGGCGCCAAGTGATCAGGGCTGGTGCTGGCAGCAAGTACAAGCACCAGGATGGACCATGGCATGCTAATACCCACAATGTTCTGTGCACACGCCTCCTGCTGTTCAGCGCACGTCATAACAACTGGTTGTTCCATTCGGTCTTTTTGCATATTAGCCCTTTAATATGTAGTATTCTTTCCAAACATTGTTTAGAACAGAGTCTATTGTGCTGTAATTACATTTGCTTGTCTATGGTTCACATTATGCCGTTTTTACATTTCACCAACAGATAGAAATCAAATTCCCTTCTGTGGCTTTATATGCTTTATTATTTTAATCAGGCATTTTATGCACATTTTAAATTTTAGATTTCTGACTTTCCTTCCCTTTTTCTTTCATTTTGTCTTTTTTCCTTTCTTTCTTCCTTTCTATTCTGCTTTAATTATTTCCTTTTTAATTATAAGAATAAATACAATTATTCAGGAAAAAATCTTAAGATACTACCACTTTTTCATTCTATTATTAATTTTTTTATTTTTTCTTTATTATGTTTTCCTGAAACTTACTGTGTCATAGAGACATACCACCTAAGGACTTTCCTCTTTTTGATAAATATAATTATTATTCTCTATGCCATCTAAACCATCTTCAGAGAGTTTATCATTACAAATGTATCACTAATATGTTCCACTCATGGCTTCCTGTTTCTTATTTTCTTATTTTTCTATATTGTACCCTCCAGTAATTTTTTGCAAAAGGGTAAGAGGAAAGAAAACTTTCTGAGTTCTCATTTATGTTATAATTTCTATCACATTTGATTGGTCCATTGGCTATATCTCAAGTCTAGACTCAAAATTATTTTTCTAATAAATTTGAAGTCATTATTCCATTATTTTCTGGCATTAAGTTTGTTGATGCAAAGTTGACTTATCTTTTATTTGTAAATGAACTTTTTCAGCCTCTGCAGATGTTTTTAGGGTCTTTTATGGTTCTCTAGAATAGGTTTGAAATTTGGTGTTTTTCTTTAATCCTGTGAGGCACTTTATTGGCCCTTTCAATCTATTTGAAGACTAGTGTTACTTCTAGAATATTTGTTGATTTCTTCTCTAAGTTTTTTTTCTCTTCTATGTAAAAACAAATATTAGTCAAATATTAGATCTCTTGGTTGGAACACTGTATTTCATTATGTCTCATATCTTGATCTTATATTTTTATACTATGTATTAGGAAACCACCTAAACATTTTGAGTGTGTGTGAGTGTGTGTGTGTTAACATCTAGAAGGTTGATTTAACTTCCTTTTTTATAACTTTTTAATCAGTGGGATGAAGGGCATATAACATGAGTAATGACCGAAAGACTTTTGTCTTCTTACATTGAGGACAGTGAAAAAAAGACATAATTTCTGCCCGACTGGAGGTTAGTGTTTACTTGGGACAATAAATCAGTTACCTATTGCTGTATAGCAGCTTAAAACTTAGTGACTTGAAACAACTGCCTTTTATCTGGCTCATGATTCCACAAGGTGGAAACGTGGGGTGGGTGCTGCCGATGATCTGGGCTGGGTCCAATTGACCTCTCCTGATGTCACTCCACTGGTGGGTTTTCAGGTCAGCAGAGGCAAGCTAGTTTCTGATGGCCTTGGTTGGTAGGTCTTGGATGGCTGAGAAGGCAGAAGCCTCTCCCGTTTTCTTTTCTTATCCTTTAACTGGCACACTTAGACTTATCCACATATTGGGAACAGAGTTCCAAGGGCAGCTTAGAAGGCAAGATCTAAAGCAGAAACATTTTTCTAGTCTCTACTAACTTTACATCTGCCATTATTCCATTGGCCTAAGCAATTTGCAGACCCAAGTTCAAAGTCAATAGTGAAGAGACAATGCAAGGAAATGGATGGAGGGAGGTATGAGAAAACTGGAGTTCTTGCTGCAGTAATCTACCAGAGATTAAATAAAATACCAGAAATAGAAGACAGGACAATATTTAAACATTCTTTTAAAATTTAAAATCATGTTTTAATATGGTATATTCTATAAGAATTTCCTGAAAGAAAGATAAAGCTTTAAAACCCTAGAAAACCTTCATTGATGGATTGGACTTTACCAGGTTATTAAAGATTGTGGATAAATTTGGATAGTCGAAAAGCCACACACTGACTCATAGGCAGATTGGAGGTATAGGAGATCAAAGGGGAGTGGGGAAATGAACATGTTATTTCACTGAATTTGAGGATTTTCTCTGTAAAAGACTAGAAGTGATGGTAGATATTCAAATTAAGATTAGTTGCCAGAAGGCCTAGCATTGTAATATTCTATTGCTGATGACACTTATATAAAGTAAAATGAAATAAAAGTTCCTTTTGGCAAATATATATGTTTTTAAATTTAAAAGCTTTCAGTTATTTTTCAGAAATATCTTTCATAAGGAAAATTGTGACTTGAGAATTAAAGACATCAGATATTTTGAATCTATAATAATAAAAGCATAGTACGCTAATTATACCAAACAACCAAACAACCTTCTGGATGTCCTTCCGGATGAAGCCACTGCAGTGCAGACTAAGGCAGAGGCGGTGAGGAGTGATCAGGCAGGCAGGCAGAGTGGTTAATGCCAATTAGGCAGGCAGGCAAGTGGTTAGGGACTATCAGGCAAGCAAGCAAGCAAGCAGTTAGGAGGCAGCGGTCCCAGATTGCAAGAGGGATGTCTGGCTGCCATTTTAGGCCCTCTGAGGGTCCCGGATTGTGAGAGGATGCAAGGCGAATTTTGTGCATCAGACCTCTAGTAAATATATAATCTAAAATTTATACAGGAGTAAGAGAGACTAAAATTTATTTTTATGTTTATCATATTTTTCTACATTGGAAGATATTTGTTAGAGATTAGCACAACCTATTTAATTTATTATCAAAATAGACCAAGGTCTTGATTTTTGAGGGCACTTGTGAAATCAATGTAACTTTTTTTTTGAAATTGACACAATTTTAGGCTTTCTTAATGACAGCCATATGATTAATGATTATCCTTCATGGCAGTCAGTTATTCTAAATTATTTAGGAATATTAGCTAAAGAATTATTGTTCACTGAAGAAATAAGCTCTTTGTACTTGCATTTGAAATTATTTAAATCACATACTTAATTCCCTGTAATCAATAAATCAAGACTTGTGTTTAGGAAGAAAGTTAATGTTAGTTTCAATTTATACACTGAAAATATTTTTTATATAATGAATTATAAACGTTTTTCTTATGACTATTTAGGTATCTTCATTTTAAATAAATTATTAGAAATATATATATTCTAGAGGCCCAGTACACAACATTTGTGCACTGGGGGGTAGTCCCTCAGCCCAGTGTATGCCCTCTCACAGTCTGGGACTCATTGGGGGATGTCCAACTGCTGGCTTAGGTGCACTCCCCATGGGGTCCTTAGCACTGCCGCATCTGCTGAGAAGTCCTCAGCACTGCCACAGAGGCAGGAGAGGCTCCCACTACCGCTGTGCTCACGAGCTGTGAGTCCAGCTTCTGGCTGAGTGGCACTCACTCTATGGGAGCACACTGACCATCAGAGGGCAGCAACTGCATTGAGTGTCTACTCCCTGGTGGTTAGTGTGCATCATAGTGACTGGTCATTTCACATTCAGTCAATTTGCATATTAGGATTTTATTATATAGGATATATATATGTATGTATATATATGTATGTGTGTGTGTATGTGTATATATATATATATATATATATATATATATATATATATATTGCCAACTACACTATTCCTGTTGTTTTTTAAATAATTTAAGAGACTAAAGGATTGCATTAGCTTTGGGGTTCACTGGGAAGAATCTCTAAACAGATATTTTCTTAATCTTATTTTATTTTCATATTTTATTTTAGTTTATATATATCACTTTATTAGTTTCAGATATACAACCCAGTGACCAGATATTACATAATTCAATAAGTAATAACTCCATTAAATCCCATACCTATCTGCACCATACCTAGCTATTACATTATTGACTATATTCCCTATGCTAAACTTTACATCATATAACAATCCATTTTTATTCCTAATCCCTTTATATTTTTTGTTCACCCCTAGTTTCCCTCTCATCTGGCAACCAACAAAAAGTTCTCTATAGTTATTAATCTGTTTTTATTTTGCTTGTTCATTTTTTTATTTGACGACTCAGTTGTTGACTGATATGTATTTATTGCCATTTTATTGCTCAGATTTTCTTATTCTTTCATTGTTCTTATTTTCTTTTTCAAGAAGACTCAATATTTTATGCTGAAACCGGTTTGGATCAGTGGATAGAGCATTGATTGGCATGCAGACTGAAAGGTCCCAGGTTCAATTCTGGTCAAGGGCAAGTGCCTTGGTTGCGGGCACATCCCCAGTAGGGGGTGTGCAAGAGACAGCTTATTGATGTTTCTCATCGATGTTTCTAACTTTCTATCCCTCTCCCTTCTTCTGTGTAAAAAATCAATAAAATGTATTTAAAACACACACACATTTTATATAATACTGGTTTGGTGGTAATGAGCCCCTTTAGGTTTTTGTTTGTTTGTTTGTTTGTTTGTTTTGGTCTGGGGAGCTCTTTACATGTTCATGAATTCTAAATTATAGCTTTGTTGGATGGAGTAATCTTGGTTGTAGGTTCTTGTTTTTTATTACTATGGATATTTTTGCCACTCCCTTCTTGCCTGCAAAGTTTCTTTCAAGAAAGCAGCTGACAGTCTATGGAAACTTCCTTGTAGGTAACTAACTGATTTTCTCATACTGCTTTTAAGATTCTCTACTTGTCTTTAACCTTTTACATTTTAATCATCTTGTGTCTTTGTTGGGTCTCTTTGGGTTCATCTTGTTTGGGATCTATGTGCTTCCTGAGCTTGTATATATGTTTCCTATACCAAGTTAGGGAAGTTTTCTGTGTATACATAATGTCTTTGGCTTCCTCTCTTCTCCTTCCCACACTCCCATGATGCCAATGTTGATATGTCTAAAGTTGACTCAGATTCTCCTTACACTAGCTTTATGTTTTGTTTTGTTTTATTTTATTCATTTTCTTTTTGCTATTCTGATTGAGTGTTTTATGCTTCCTTATATTCCAAATCTATTATTTGATTCTGGGCTTCACCTACTCTACTTTTCATTCCCCGTAAATTATTCTATATTTCAGTTGGTACATCAGTCACTTCTGACTGGTTCTTTTTTATGCTGTTGAGGTACTCACTAAGTTCACCAAGCATCCTTATAATCAGTGTTTTGAACTCCACATCTAGTAGATTGTTTATCTCCATTTTGTTTAGTCCTTTTTCTGGAGTTTGGTTCTTTTCTTCATTTGGACCATGTGACTTTGTCTCCTCATTTTAGCTGTCTCCCTGTGTTTGTTTTTATGTGTTAGGTAGAGCTTCTATGTCTCCTAGGTTTGGTAATGTGGCCTGATGTAGAAGGTGTCCTGTAGGGTCCAGTGGTATAGTCTCCCTGATCACCCCAGATGAACACTTGAGGTGCACCTCCCATGTGGACTGTACACCCTTCTGTTGTGATTGAATCTTCACTGATATTGGCATATTAATGCCATTTATTCAGGCTGATGAACTGCTGTGACCACTGATCATTAATCACCTTGGATTGGTGCAGGGGCCCATGACACAAAACAAGACTTATTTCTGCCTGGCTTTAGTACCCACTTAGTCCATCCCTTGAGTGCACTGCTTATGGAGGTGGTTAGGTGGTGGTGCTTTGATGTGGTCTGAATCTGTCCACTAGGTGTGCTGATTCTGGGGTCTCCTGAAAGGGGCAGGCCTATGTCAGCCACTGACTGTATTCTTCCCAGGGCCACCAAGCATAAGCTACAAAGTGATCAGCAGATAGCTGCCTCTTGTGCTGGGTTTGGAGGTGCCCAGGCCAGGCCAGCCCAGGTTGGGAACCAAGCCTGGGGCCACTTACCAAGAAATATGTGATTCAAAGAAGTCAGATGCCACTTATTTGAAAGATTTTAGGAAAATTTAAAGCATGAGCCAAGAGAGGCCATTGTTATGGTAAAGCCACTAGAACAGCTTGGGTAAGCTCTAAAGCTGGATGGCAATGTCTCAGAGAATCACCATGGTGGGGAACAGTGTGAGCCAAGGTGATGGAGACGCAGATACAACGGTCTGCTGGTTCTTTGATGAAGGGCTCAGAAAAGAAACACTGGCCTCTGACAGCACTGTGTCTGGGATAAAGCTGCTTTTCCAGCCGAAACCGGTTTGGCTCAGTGAATAGAGCATCTGCCTGTGGACTGAAAGGTCCCAGGTTCGATTCCAGTCAAGAGCATGTACCTTGGTTGTGGGCACATCCTCTGTGGGAGGTGTGCAGGAGGCAGCTGATCGATGTTTCTCTCTCATTAATGTTTCTAACTCTCTATCCCTCTCCCTTCCTCTCTGTAAAAAATCAATAAAATATATTTTTTAAAGCTGTTTTTCCAGCACTCTCCCTGATGCCAAAAATTCAGTTCCTCCCCTTATGTCTCTGGTGCCTTTCAAGCTGCTGCCTCTGTGCTAGAGCTTGAAGGGAATGAGTCCAAGTAAGTCCATGTGTGGCCCCTTTAAGAGGAACTACCTCGGACTCTATCGACCTCAACCAGAAGTTATAAGGATTTCTCTTCCTGGCATTGGAACCCTAAGCTAGAGGCCCTGGTGTGGGGCTGGGACTCCTAGCTCCACATGAAAGATCTCCACAGCTGAAATATCCCTCCTGATTTTTTTCCAACACACCTGGGTGTGGGACCAATCCTTCCTGGTCTATGCCCTTCCTACCAGTCTTGATGTGGCTTCTTCTTTAAATCCCTATTCGTAGGACTTCCATTCAGCTAGGTTTCACTTGGTTCTAAATGTTGTTTTAATTGTAGTTTTTTTTAACATATTCCATTGATTTTTTTTACAGAGAAGAAGTGAGAGGGACAGAGAGTCAGAAACATCAATGAGAGAGAAACATAGATCAGCTGCCTCCTGCACAACTCCTACTGGGGATGTGCCCTAAACCAAGGTACATGTCCTGGACCAGAATCGAACCTGGAACCCTGTAGTCCACAGGCCAGTGCTACATCCATGAGCCAAACTGGCTAGAGCATGTAATTTTGATGTGGTTGTGGTAGGAGGCAAGTACCACATTTAGCTATGTCTATACCATGACCAGAAGTCCCCTGCCGTTATTTTTTTATTAACTAGTTCTTTCCCTGAAAATAAAATTAGTTAGTATAATTGAGAATTAGTCTAATATTTGCTAAATATCAATAGCTGCTATAGGTGCTCAATGCTTTGAGTTTTATGATTTGCTATGTGACAAATCTGATCTTAGAAAAGATGTGTGTGTAGTCTGAGATATTCGAGGTAGCCTACACACACATCTTTTCTAAGATCAGTTTTGTCAAATAGCAAATCATAAAACTTGCAAAGCATTGAGCACCTGTGCCAGTGAATTTCTCCATGTTTAGCATGAGTTGTATGTGTTATTAAACTATGTAAATTACATGAGAAAGAATACAATCCATCTGTAAACATTAACCTAATTTGGAGAAATATTTGCAGCCATTAGTGCCCATGGAAGCATTGGCCTTTACACATAAGCAGGGAAAAAACGTACCAACCAACCAACAAAAACACTCTGACAACTGTAAAGAATACTGATCTCTTGCACTAAAATTTAAGTACATCAAAATCAGATCTCATCAGATCCCATAGTTTGTTCCTTCCCAAAACACTCTCAAATAGCTCCTCATCTTGATTATTGTCCTTACCACAAGGCACAGGATACTTCACATTTACATTAATCATAAAACTTTCAGAAGTATTGACATTACACATGGTTTGGAATGGCCCTTAATTTTTCCTGCATCTGGAGAACCTTGAATAATGGATGATAAAATAGAAATAATTATAACTATATGCAAAAAATGTGGTTTTTGCAGCTGAGTTGAGCTATTTTTCTCTTTTCTACACCTTCCCAATCTTTCCCCTTATTTTCCTTCTTATTTTTCTACTTTTTTTTCTACCTTCTCCTTTACTTCCCACACCTTTGCATACATGCTTGTTTACACATATAAGCACATAAAGTTGCATGAAGGGATTTGCACTTTTTTCTCCCTTCTGTAGAAGTGAAGTTTAAAACAAAATTCTACAACTGATTTCAAATTTTTAAGGTTCAATAAATGAGTCTTGCACATCAATTATGATTTTTAGCTACAAAACAATTATATACTCTATATTATCAGATTAAAGGAATCCCATACATATGGAGTAATATCAAGAAGACATTTGACATTCATTATAATTCTAATTTCCCTTTAAGATTTGAAAGCACAGTAGTGAATAATAATATTACTGACAATTAACATAGTATGTGTATGTTTATTATGTATCAAGATCTATTTTAAGCACAATACACCCTTAATGCAATTTAATCTATAAAACAACTTCATGAAGGAAGGTACATTTTCTAGTTGAGGAAACTGAAGCACAATAAAATCACCCAGCTAGAAGGTTTGAGAGAGTGTGTTTTTTGTTTGTCTGTTTTGTTTTTCCCTGAACATGGGACTGAGGTATTTTATTAATTTATCTTTATTGTTCAGTTTATTAATTACATTTCCCCCTTTCTTCCCCCTATGGGTCCCCTCCACCTCTACCCTCACCTCCCCCTCCCCACTGTCCTCTCCCATAGGTGCATGATTTTTGTCCAGTCTCTTGCTGCACCTCCCACACCCTTTTTCTCCCCAAGAATTGTCAGTCCATTCCCTCTCTATGCCCAAGTTTATCCTGTTCATCAGATGTTTAACTCACTTGATTTTTATATTCATTTGTTGATAGAAGTGTATTTGTTGTTCATTATTTTTATTTTTACCTTTTTCTTCTTCCTCTTCTTAAAGAATATCTTTCAGCATTTCATATAATATTGGTTTGGCAGTGATGAATTTCTTTAGCTTTTTCTTATCTGCAAAGTACTTTATCTGACCTTCAATTCTGCATGATAGCTTTGCTGGGTAGAGCAATCTTGGTTGTAGATTCTCGCTATTCATCACTTTGACTATTTCTTGCCACTCCCATCTGGCCTGCATAGTTTCTGTTGAGAAATCCACTGACAGTCGTATGGGTGCTCCCTTATAGGTAACTAACTGTTTTTCTCTTGCTGCTTTTAATATTCTCTCTTTGTCTTTTGCTCTTGGCATTTTAATTATGATGTGTCTTGGTGTGGTCCTCTTTGGATTCCTTTTGTTTGGGGTTCAGAGTGCTTCTTGGACTTTTAAGTCAATTACTTTCACCAGGTGGTGGATGTTTTCAGTCACTATTTCTTCAAATAGGTTTTCATTATCTTGCTCTCTCTCTTTTTCTGGCACCCCTATAATTCAGATGTTGGTATTCTTGAGGTTGTCCCAAAGGCCTCTTACACTTTCTTCAATTTTTTGGATTCTTTTGGCTTCTTGCTTTTCTGGCTGAGTGGATTTTGCCTCGTTGTATTTCAAATCTTTGACGTGGTTCTTGAGGTCCTCTAGATTGCTTTTAGGTCTTTGTATAATATTTTTTATTTCAGTCAATGTATGCTTAATTTCTAGTTGGTCCTTTTTTATATCCTCATAGGTCTCATTCATTTCCTCGTACATCTTGTTCATTTCCTTGTAGGTCTCATTAAGTTCATCGGCCTTTTCTAGGGGCCTCTTGAAAAACCTTATAACCATGGTTTTGAACTCTATGTCAAGTTGTTGTTGTTGTTGTTGTTTTTCCTCCATTTCTCTCACATCTGATTTCTTTCCATGTCTCTGCATGGTGGCTGCTTTCCTGAGTTGGTTGATTAGCTTTGTGTGGTAGATGTCCTCTAAGGGACAGTAGCTCAGCCTCCTCAGTTACCTGAGGTGGACACTCTTGCTGCACAGTCTTGTTGAATTTAAGTCTAAATTATTATTGTTAGCACTAGGAGGGTTAGACCTCCAGGCAAATTGGCTGTGAGGGTCAACTGTGCTCAGGTTGAATGGGAGGAGTCTCCAGGCTGAGCAGGCAGCATCAGCTATGCCCTATCCGGCACCTGAGTCACTGTGCCAGGTGGTAATGGCTGCAAGCACCTCTGAGAGAAAGCTGCTGCCAAGCTCTACCTGCTGCCGGACAATTCAGCCTCTCCCCAAATGAGTCTACACACCCAAAGTCTCACCCAGGGTTGTAAAACAATGCAGTCTGGTGGTTTCCCGAACGAGAGAGCAAGTCACTAGTCCTTTCTGCGTGCTCACACACCTCTGTTGTTCCCAAGTTTACATGCACTCTCCACAAGCTCGCCCTCTCCACAAGCTCGCAGACCTTTGCAGAGCCCAAGTTTCAGCGTGCTTCCCTATTGTCCAGTTTCACCCTATATGAGTGTGGATTCCCTGGACCTAACCTGGAACTGGGGAATCAGTGCAGTGGGATGCCTTTGTCTTTGTAGACGCCTGCCCTTTCTGCTCGCATGCACAGGGCTCCAAACCTCTGACTCTGTGTGTATCTTCAACACTGCCCTCTGCTGCTCCTCTGAGTCATAGTGTCCTATCTTTACTTTTATTTGTGTAATTTTCACTCAGCCAGCTTTCCAGTGATTCTGGATGATGTTTGTTCTGTCATTAAGTTGTAGTTTTGAAATTGCTGTGTGGGGCAGCAAGATAAGTGTTTACCTATGCCGCCATCTTGGTTCCTCCTCCTGGGACTGAGGTATTTTAAATTTCTTAAAATTAAGAATAATATAAGAAGAGTCAAAGTATATCACAAAGAATAGCTGTAACCTTATTCATGTATTAACATTTTACATACTTTTATGTCTTACACTTCAATTTGTATTTCATAAGATTAGTAATATTTTCTTACATAATCACAGGGGGGCTCTCAACTTCAGTAAACATCTCCATGGATACAACTACTTTTCTTTGATTCATGTTTCAATTTTTTAACTGACTCAATAATATCCTATATAACATTTTTAATAGTATAGGATCCAGTCTAGGATCAGGCACTATATTTAATTTTCATGTATATCCAAGCTTGTTTATAAATTATATTCTTAAGAATAGAGTGAGACTGAGGTCTTTCTTACAAATAAGTGATTAGTTAATAGGGTCATAGTGAAAGAAACAGATCTGAAGGAAAATTTTAACATGAAGAGAAGGTCTATGAAAAATTTAGTAAATATCCTTGGGAGGTAATCAAAATAATTAAAGCTGTATTTATTCTGAACTTTCAAGAATAAGCATACATAGAATAATTATTGTACAAATTTCCAGTTTTCCACTAAATGTGAGTGTCAAACTCTGTAGAAGAAAGTTCCTATATTTCTCAAGCTACTCTGGCAAAAATGACACTATATATAAAATTAATTAATTAGTTAATTAAAACTATCCACCTATAAATACATATTGATTTGCTTGTGTGTGGGGTTTTTTGCTACTAGCAAAATTGAACATATAAAATTTACCCTGGAAGATCAAATAGTTAATTAAGGTAATGGTAGCTTAGACTAAACTGCTGAAAGTGGAGCTAGAGAGAAGTGGATGAATTTGAGTGTAATTAGGACATTAAATTGACAAGATTCTGTGACAAATTGAACTGAGAGGTAAACTGGAGGGCAAAGTCCTAAGCTTCAAGTTTGTATGACTGGCTTATTGATGACATTCACTGTGCTAACCTAAGAAGGTAGACCACCAGATTATGAGAGAGAAGGTCAAAAGTTTAGTTGGGATATAGTCACTTCCTAGATATTTGGATAGTGATACTGTAGTATCTATACAAATCTAAAAATCATTGAGGAGGGTTGAGATAGAAAAAAACAAATTTTCTCATTACCTGCATGTAGGTGGTAGTAGAAATATTGAGTGAAAAAGAAGTTGCTTAGTATGAATCTAGAGAGAGTGAAGAAAATAGAGTCCATGACATAGCTTGAATAATGCCCAGAGAAAAAAAATGACTTGATGAAGGATGATTACATTGCAAAGGAGCTTGGAATAAAACAGCAATCAGAGAGGTAAAAGCACAATCAGAGAGAATCATCACAAAAGGCTAGAAAAGAGTATTTGAAAGAATTAAGAAATATTCATCATTGTCAAAAGTTTCCAAGAGGGCCCTAGCCCAGTGGTCGGCAAACTCACTAGTCAACAGAGCCAAATTATCAAAGGTACAATGATTGAAATTTCTTTTGAGAGCCAAACTTTTTAAACTTAAACTTCTTCTAATGCCACTTCTTCAAAATAGACTCGCCCAGGCCGTGGCATTTTGTGGAAGAGCCACACTCAAGCCAAAGAGCCGCATGTAGCTCATGAGCTGCAGTTTGCTGACCACTGCCCTAGCTGATCTGTTTCAGTGGATAGAACACCAGCCTCCAGACTAAAGGCTTCCAGATTCAATGCCTGTCAAGGACACGTACCTCAGTTGCAAGCTCAATCTCTGACCCTGGTCTTCTGTTGGAGGCAACCAATCCATGTGTCTCTCTCACATCTCTCTCTCTCTCTTTCTCTCTCTCTCTCCCCATCCACTCTCTCTTAAAAAATCATCTAAAAAATAACCTATAGTGTGGATTAGTAACAACAACAAAAAGTTGCCATGAGGGTAAAAACGTGTTGGAAAATGCCCTTGACTTTGGAATCACCTTAGGTCTGGTGAATTTTTTTTATATATGTTCTCTCATAGCATTTCACTATGGAGTGATGAGTGTCAAAGTCAGCTTGGATTGAGAGGTCACAAAGAAATGATAGTGAGGAAAATTAATCAAAGACAAGTGTTATAAATAGTGACTTTGAAGAAACAGAATAAGTGATACCAGTAAGGTTTTTTGAAATTGGGAGAGGTTTATGTCCTGCTTTCCTTTTTATTTTTTTAAAGCTATTAGAACTAGTTTAACTTGAACAGAAAAGAAATGATTTGAGAAGGTATGCTGAATACATAGAAGCATGAAAAGATACTAGAAAGTGTGAGTTCTTTGAGAAGATGGCAAAGGATTGGACTCAAAGTCAAAGATGTAGGATTGGCTTTAAATGGAGCTCAAGAGGAAAGAAGAGAAGGAGAAACACAGATGTCCCAGGAAGTTGTAGATTTGGATGCCAAAGATCAAAAGAGTCCCTATTTTTTATTTTGAGATATTAACTGGGGTCATTTATAAAGAGTGAGAATGCAAATGGAAACAGATACTGTCAGGAGCTCAAAGAAGACTGGAGTGTTGCTCAGAAAAGTGGGACATGATTTCTCTGTCCAATGGACAGTGTTAAGGGCCTCTTGGGGTTGAAAATCATAATTTATTCTGAAAGTGTCTGTCCTGTTGTTACATCATGTAGCAGTATGTATGTGGCTGTTCATGAGCAGGCTGGAGAAGTAGGTAATTTATGTAGAATTGTGTTTTTTGTAAGGCAGATTTAATAAAAAACAAAAGAGTTTGAATGTTCTACTGGAATTACTTGTACTGAAATGAAGGGTAAGGGAAATCTATGTTAAATATTAATGGAAGTGAATGAAAGGTAGAAATAGTGATTTGAAAAAAGTGAAGCACGCAGCGGAGGCTTTGATAAGGTTAAAATATCAGTTGTCTCACAAGCAAACTGAAGGAAGAGAAGGCAGTGCTTGAGTTTTTTATTTTAGATGTGGCTCCATCTCAGGCAATAAAAATGCATTGATGCTAAGGACCTGCCTGTGACAATGAGAGACTGTGTCTGAGAGGGAGAATAGGAGAACTTGTCCAGCAACAATTGGATCAAAGACCTGAGAGATCAGGGTACATACATGTCAAAAGCATCCTCAGTACATTGGTAGTTCGTGGAAGTCTTGGAACCGTTGCCAGAGAATTTAATAAAAGGCAGCAAGACAGAGTCTGGAGATGGCAGGAACTAAGAAGAGGAGGCCATGGTCTACTAGGAGCAGAAAGAAGTTTCTAAATTTATTTTGTTTTGCTTTCAACAAGAGGGTAAGGAAGTAGTGGTTTGGAATGCGGAGTGTAGAGGACCCAACCCATAGCCAACCTATGATGTACCTTCTAGTACTAAAAAATAAATAAGAAGTGATGGACAATGCTGCCAGTCTACTGGTGTCTCCAGAGGTGAGCTAAGATTCAGTTAAGGCAAGGAAGTGACAGTACATTAGAATGTGCTAATTTAGAAGTTTGTATTGGTATTAAACATGCAGCACAAGTGACTGAAAGTAGGGAGAATCATAGGATTGTTGTCAGGGAGGCATCTAGGCACTGATGAAAATGGGAACCCAGCAGTTGGCAACCACTGTATAACAAAACTCTAAGTTATGCGTGCACATTGTATACTAGTATATGTGTATGGCTGTGTGTGTATGTTTCAGGAATTTTTACCAGTTTTATTCAGATGTAATTTACATACAGCACTGTATAAGTTTAAGATATATAGCAGGGAAATATTTTATTACCCCCAAAAATAATTACTAAATTTCATGTATATTTCCACATTCAAATTTACCTTAAAAATGCTATAAAGAAAAGTTTTGTACATGCTGACCCTTCTTCTGGAATTTTCTAAGATAGTTACATGGCTAAATTCCTCACCACCTTTAGATGTTTGCTCAAATGACAGACACCCTTGCTACAGAGCTTTCCATAGAAAGCCCTTCTTCCCACTCAAGCCTCCATGTTCTCCTTCCCAGCTTTATTTCATCTATAGTATTGATCCATTTCTTTTGTTCACAGCTGTTAGTAGCAACTGTCACTATATCTGGAACATGGTAGATTTCCCTAAATAATTTCTGGATGAATGAGTTTGAGCATACATGAATTAAGAGACATAGAAATGCAAAGGGGGTTAAGTACAATTTCAAAAAAGAAGTTACACAAATATTTGGATCAATGAATATATTGTTGGGATAAATATGGGACCCTCCAGGTTATAGGGTACAAGCACACTGTGGATGAATAAATTGTACTACGAGCATTTTAAAGTTGCCTCTTTGTTTCAGTCATCTCCGGATTGCAGGATGACTTTAGTGTCATTTGAGAATTCAGGTCCCTATCAAATGGCCCACTGGCTAGTCTCCGTTTGGTTTCATTTTCAAACCAAATAAGGCACAGCTCTATTCCCCTCCACGAGGCAGAACTTCGCAGCCGAGCGCCTCCGGGCATGTCAGGCCTGGCTTAGATGAGCTGCCAGTTTCTGCAACTGCAGACATCGAGCTGCACAGACTTCGGGAGCATGAGAATGGTGGGGGAACAGGGCTCTGTTTCCTGTGACACGTTACTCTTGAAAAGCATTTAAGAATTTACTTGGCTAAATGTAAGATATACTTCAGCATTTTTAAAACTTTTAAAAAAATGATTAAGACTCTTTTTTCTGTGTATACAGTTTTTTCAAAACTGATGATTAGCGACAATCTGAATCTTTAAATTGCTTTTTTAAAATCTGGATTGGTTTTATCTTTCTTTTGTTTGTTTTCTTTTTTAAATGGCCTTAGTAAAACTCTCCTTTTATGCATATGAGCATATACATGTAAGATACACATATACACATATTTGTCTTAAAATAAAACAAAAGGTCATTTTGGAACACTTTTAGTAAACATCTTTCTTCTAAATAATAAATATCTCAACATTATTTCACATTGTAAGTTTCTGTACATGTGTATGCAAATCCATATATGTGTGAATGCAATATATATATATATATATATACTTATATATATAAAATTTTACTAAAAATGATTTTCTATCATATATTGGCTATATGAACAGACTTACTTAAAATGTTCCTTTAACTAGACAAGCTTTGCATTTCCCATCTTCTGGAGTCTTTTGAGTAAGATGAACTGACGTAAAATGAGGGGAGACTGCGGTGATGTCAATGTAGAGTAATGTTTCACTACCCATCTTTTGCCCTAGCCATAGACCTGTGAGAAGATCCATCACTGATTTCAAATTTCCTTGTGAACTGGATGGCACTGGATTGTTAACATGTTGTGTAATGACCTGTATGAATCAATAGGATGTCTGTCCCATCCTGGAAGATAAATATGGATGAGTACCAGGTCATCAGTCATTTGGCCTGCTGATGTTAATGCATATTCGCACTCACTGAAGCCATTCAGGAGAAGAAATTGGTCCCAGAGTGATCCTATGGCTGCCTGTGGGTCTCAATTACCAGGAGATAGATCAGATTCTGTATATTTGCATATGGAGAGAATGAGAATGCAGCTGGACAATTTCCTTCCGGCTTTTTCTGGACTAAAATAGATATTGTTGTTCATCAACAAAGACTGAAAGGTTAAAGAAAAGTGTTTTTTAAAAGAGAAAGGAAACCTAGAATATTTTAAAGATACACTTCAGATGTTTTAGAAATATATTTTCCCATGGTTCTGGTAAATGTTCTCTGATCCTCTGGCATTTGCTGTTCCTTTTGTGTCCCTTGCTTCCTCGTTTCTAAGTGTGTGCTATCCAAGGGAATTGAATTTAAAGTTTCAAAAGTTGGCTTTTGAGAAAAATGAGCAAGAAGGTCAGGAGGCAAGTATGAAACAGATAATTTCCCTTTCTAATTCTTTGTCCCTTTTCCTTTCAGTACCCACAGGAGATCTTAGGCTCAATTTATGCCATTTGTAGAAAATATTTCTGAATGATTTGGTCATTAATTCCTATAATCGTTAGTTTATAGAAAATAGCTATGACAAAATGAATTTCAGAATGAAAACCTAGCTAACAGACACAGCTTCCAAGGCTTAGAAAATCCTATCTGATCTAGAAATACTTCTCATTTTAGGCAAAATAATGTAGCTTGAATATTTTAAAATATTCATCAGACATATACATTATTTTGTAATAACACACATATTATAGTGATTCCATTGAAATATGGAATATAACCATATGGTGTTTAGAAACAAAAATCTTAGTAATCAAGAAATTTTTAGAAAATCTAGAGATTATGTTGATATTAAAAATATGGGAATAGGTCCTATGCTCTTCAAGTTTTTTTTTAAATAAATCACAGATGCAAGCATTTTAAGAGACAAAAGTGATAGAAAGGAGAGAATTAGGACCCACAGTAAATTATGCTTGACATTAAGTTTATAATGAAAGCCATTTTTGTTATGTCAGATTTCCTCAATGTTTGGTTTTATGGGTGGTATAATACTCTTCTCTCAAATGGAGACTTACTTTGCTCAGCCTGTGAAGAATATTTACTCTTCATGGGGAGTCTACTTTGTGATTAAAAATACACTAATTCTCTGAGGTAACTTCACTTTGCACATAAAAAACTATGACTTCAGGAAGTTAATTAATTGGCAAGTTCACATATTTGATAAGAGACACTATTATTTTTTTAATATCACAGATGCAGCATGTTTTGGATTTCCCTGAGAAATGGGCAAAAGCAATAATAACTAGAAAAGAACATGATTATTACAATGGGCAAGAAGAGAAATAGGTATCACACCAAAATGATGACTATTGTGTAGAAAGAAAGAATTTGTGCTGGAGGCAAGGCACAATATACCCAGTGTAAATGCCAACTGTCCATTTAAGAACTATTTCCTGCACTGCTGTTGCCCTACAGGTATTGGCAGCTTCCATTTCAGAAACAAGATGATTTTAACAATGCAGAGCTGGAGGTAGTGGATACAATTTTATACACCTGAACAGCAATAATAACTACCCACTGTTCTAATCTCAGAGAGATACCATCTTATTTCAATGAAAATATATCATTAAATTAACACTTGATTAGAATTTTAGAAAATTGTAAGAATTGGAATAATTGGATTAATTGGAACAATTTTAAGAGCTATTAATGTTTAGAATAATTATAAGATTTATTAACCTTTATTTGAATTCTTAATAAGCCCTTATAGCTTTTCACTCCAACTTAAAAAATGTTGCTTCAAAGAATTATAATGTAAGGAAATTTATTTCTTCTTCCTTCAGTGGAACTTTTCTATTGGGTAAGATATAAAGTAGTATGGTGACAAATTATTTGTTATTTTTTTGAAAATGAAAAAGCCACTTTTTAGTTCAATTATACCTCTTAAAAAGTACGTGAATTCACGCAGACACTAAGCTTTGAAAAAGGACCCATAAAACTAGGTAATTTAAGAAAAATAATTGACTAATTTAGACTAGTTAAGCAAGCTATGTGAGTATGTTAAACAGATGCATTAAATGTGACAGTGTGTCCCCTTTGGATGGCTCATTCTGAGCAAGAACTTGAGTCTGCTTCTCATCAGTGTCAAAAATATCATATAATTTTATAAAAAAGTGTATTTCTTCCATTCTGACCCGGGTTCCCCCTTTCCCCATCCCAGGGGTACCCACATTCTGGGAATGATTTAAAATGATGATGTATATAATACACTTGGAGCTATGTATTACTCCCCCCACTCCTATTATCTCCTTCTTGTCTGGAGGACATTACTGCTTGCTCTCCATGGAAGAGAAAGCAGGCCTTCCCTTTCATAATTGCCTTTGTGTGTGTGTTGAGAATGTGGGATTTGGCCAGTTTCTCATTTCAGAGTATTAGTGTGAAGCTGTGACTCTCAAGGGGCATTGATTTTGCCCTCACTTCCCTAGGGGACATTTGGTAATGTCCGAAGGCATTTTTAGATTGTTATAACTGGGGTCGGAAGGAGTGGGGATTTGCTACTGGCATCTGGTGGGTAGAGGTCAGGAACAATGCTAAACACTCTGCATTCACAGGTCATGCCCCTACAACAAAGAATTATCCAACACAAATGTCAATACTGCTTTAAGAAATCCTAACTATAGTGAAGAAAATCTGAGGCAACCATTTGAAAATACTTGTCAGTTACCTATTTTTACCTGAAAAAAATTCATATAATAAAAGGAAAATCTACTTTTTATCACTATTTGTTTAATAAAGGTTTCATTCTTGTTTTCTTTCAAAGACATATCAGAGTCTAATGATACACCATGATACATGCTAGGCAATCAATTTCTCAGGGAGAACACACACACTCACACACACACAACATAGCAATCAAAAATACATTTTGTTACCATTGGCTTAAAGACTGCTCCCACACACTGTCACTGACTTCATCTTTTTATGCTGTATCAGGAAATTCAGGTGATAAGTAATAGAATCACAATAAACTAGAAGAGAAATGGATATTTCAACTCTTAAAGTAATTGGCTTTTGATTATTTATTATGTTTTAGTATCTGATCTCATTGTTGAATATACAACAGACCCTAAAGATGGCAAATAGACCCAAAACATGAAGAAAATGAGGGAGGGAAAGAAGAGAGAAGGAGAATAAAGAGGAAGAGGAGGAAGAAGGATAGAAGAAGAAGAAGAAGAAGAAAAAGAAAAGGGAAACAGGAGAGATGAAAGAGGAGTATCCAAAAAGCAAATTCTATAGCCATATATTTGGGGGATTGGTTTTTTTTTTTCTTGCTCTGCCTAGCTATTGCTCCTTCATTGGTTTGTCCATAAATTAAATTTCTAATGAACACATAGAATAAATATATACAATAATAGATTGGAGTTTTTACATTAGAATAATTTCATTGCAAGATTTAAATTATAGTTTCTCTTATAACAGAACCTATACATTCCTGTCCCTCCTCTCACTAAAAACCCACATAAAATTGAAATCCTTGACCATATTTTAGTGGAATAAATGAATATATTTGTTTTATCAATTCTGTCCTTTCTGGATTAGTTGTATTCACATCTTAGATATGACTAGCCTTTAAAATGGTAAATGGCTTACATTTATATCTCATAAATAAATGGTTAAGGAAATATTTTTGCATTATCACTTTAAGTGATCAAAAACTACTTACCACTGCTGTAAGGAAATAGCTGCTGTTAATCCTATCTTTTGGGTGCTTTTATGGAACTCCTATAAAAGCATCGTTCATGTCAAGATTGAAAGTAGTGTTTGATGGCAATGTGGAAGGTGGCCATCAGACCAGTTAATGTGCAATTCTGGTGATTCCCATAAGAATCAGCAAGGGCATATCATCATTCGATTACTAGAAAAATGAACAGAACTGTTACAAGAGCTTGGCAATTAATTAAATGATATGCTTGTTCATCTTGTAGGTCAAGCAGATAATTGTGCTGAGAATTGCTTTGAAATCATGCATGGCTCAACTTAGCCCTTTTGAATCCCAGGGGAGATTTGCAGGTCACAATGCATATCACACTTCTTGTGGATGGGGAACTAATACTAGCTAATCCTGTTAGCATACACAATGGGATCAGAGATAGCTAAAGATTCACAATTACATGGTATAAGTTAACATGCCCATTAAAGAGCTCTTGCATGCTTTCATTTACTTTTTTATGTAGCTATAATATAATAATTGTTAGATTTCACTTGGCATATGTTTCTATGAATGACTACAATAGTATCAATTTTATTTGATCTTTATGTAGATTTGTGTACCCATTTAACAGGCAAAACTTAACACCTTCCCACTATCCCCCTCAAAAATAAAACCACAATTGAAAAATAAGAGCAGATATTTATTTGTTCCTTGATCCTGAAATTCCCAGGCATCTTCAAATATAGTAAGTTAGGTCAACATTGAAATGTTTAAGGGAAATGTAATGCTAAACAAAAATCCAAGCTTTCTTGCCTTGTTTTTATATAATGTTGGAAATTCTAAACCTTAACTAAATTCAGTTTTAAAACTGAGTAACTGATCAGAAAGTTTGAGGAAAGAAGTGGATAGATCTTCGGAGTTGGGAAATAGAGTTCAGAGAGGTTAAAAAACTTGCTCAAGATTACACAGCTATAAAATGGGAATGGACCCTTAGGTCATTTGACTTCAAAGGTGTTTTTATTAAGCCACAATTAGGCTCTGATACAAGTTACTTAATAACAATTTCTGATCTGAGTCCCAGCTTTCCTGTTCACCTGCAGAGAAATCTATCCTTGAAACTCCGATAAACAACCTGAAAAAACAGAGCAGGGCTACCTGATTATTAAACTAAGAAAACTAAATGGCCTGAGGAGAAGCAACTTGCCCTGCTCCATCAAAAAATATTCTGAGCAAAACTGCTCAATAATTAGAGTTCATGGATTCTAGGTTGGGCTAATAATCCTCATTTCGGAAATTTATACATTATTCCATCTAAAATGCCCTATGCAATTAGATATTTTTGGTCTATAAATGAATAACATTCCTTGTTCCTGAGTCTATAGCATCAAATGAAATGGACTTGGGCATTTTCACTGACAAAAATAAATAGGATTATTTGTGTATATTCAAAACGCAAATAACAAATTTATTTTAGCAAAATCAGAACATGATCATATTGGAGAGAAAAGAGTCGCCTGGTCTGTTACATTCTAAAAATAAAAGATTTAGCCCTTGGCAGGTGACTCGGTTGGTTGGTGCATCACCCAGTACACCAAAAAGTTAGAGGTTTGATTCCTGGTCAGGGTGCTTAAGGGAAGCAGCAGATTAATATTTCTCTCTCACGTAGATGTCTCTCTCTCTCTCTCTCTCTCTCTCTCTCTCTCCCCCTTTCTCTCTCTCTCTCTCCCTTTCTCTCTCTCTCATCCTCTCTCCCTCTCTCATCTCTCACCCTTCCTCTCTCTAAGCAGGTCTTCAATGGGTATTAAAAATAATAATAATAAAATAAAAATCCTATATAATAAAAGAGTAATATGCAAAATGACTATACCTCTGATCAAGCCATGTCCACAAGCCATGCCCACCAGCCAATCAGGAGCAAATAACCCCCAAACAAGATGGCTGTGGCCACTGAGAGCAGGAGGGAGGCTTGGATTTCCCCAGCAATGGAGAAGCCAAGCTTTCCACCTGCCCTTGCAGGCCTAGGCCTCCACTCAATGCTATTACAGTTTCAATTATAGAAGATACATAATCCCAACAGAAATGGCCGCAGCCATGGAACTGGAGAGAGCAGAGGCTATGGTTGCCCTGGCGATGGAGGAAGCCAAGCCTCTGCAGCCCTAGCACCTGGGCTTCCACTCTAGGCTACAAAGTTTCAACTGTAGAACATAAATTAATCCCAGATCACAGGGTCTCCATTTTGGTTGCTGGGGGGCGTGGCTGGCCTGCATACCACCATAAGCCCCTCACCCAGGCAGCCCCATGCCCTAAGGGACCCCCACCCTGATCCAGGACACCCTTCAGGGCAAACCAGCTGGTCCCTACCCATGCACCAGGCCTCTATCCTATCTAATAAAAGTGTAATAAGCAGATTGACCATCAATCCAACACACAAGATGGTTGTTCCCATGTGGTCAAAGATTCTGCCCCCCGTATAGACACAAAATGGCCACCATAAGATGGCCAGCAGGGAAGGGCCATTAGGAGGTTCCATGCTTGCAAGGGAGAGCAATTAGGGGGTGAGCAGACCTACAGGGGAGGGCAGTTGGGATGGACCAGGCCTGCAATGGAGGGCAGTTGGGGTGATCAAGCCTGCAGTGGAGGGCAGTTAGGGATAACCAGGCCAGCAGAGGAGAGTCGTTGGGGGTAAACAGGCTTGCAGGGGAGTAGTTAGACATCAATTAGGCTGACAGTGTAGTGGTTAGGGAATGATCAGGCTAGCAGGCAGAAGTGGTTAGGGACAATCAGAGGGGCATGCAGGCGAGCAGTTTAGAGCTAGTAGTCCTGGACTGTGAGAAGGATGTCCAACTGCTCATTTAAGCCCAATCCTAATTGATGCCTAACTGCTCCCCAGCCAGCCTATTTGCTCCCAACTTCCCTCCTCTGCCATCCTGGTCACTCACGCCTAACTGCCCTCCCTTGCAGGCCTGGTCCCTCCCAACTGCACTCCCCTGCTAGCCTGATGGCCTTACAACTGCCCTTCCTTGTAGGCCTGGAACCTCCCACTGTCCTCTCCTGCTGACCCATCTTGTGGTGGCCATCTTGTGTCCACATGGAGGCACAATCTTTGACCACATGGGAGCAGCCCTCTTGTGTGTTGGAGTGATGGTCAATTTGTGTATTACTCTTTTATTAGATAAGACAGAGGCCTGGTGCATGGGTGGGAACCAGCTGGCCTGAAGGGTGTCCTGGATCAGGGTGGGTGTACCCTTGGGGTGTGGGGTGGCCTGGGCAGGGGGCCTATGGTGGTTTGCAGGCCAGCCATGCCCCCCAGCTACCCAAACAGAGGCCCTGGGATCTAGGATTAATTTATGTTCTACAATTGAAGCTTTGTCGCCTAGAGCGGAGGCAAGCCTTCTGCTTGCTCTGTAGTGGCAGCCATTTCCGTTGGGACATTTTCCTTCTATAATTGAAACTTTGTAGCCTATAGTGGAGGTCTAGGCTGGCCAGAGCTGCAGAAGCTTGGCTTCCTCCATCGCCAGGACAACCCTAGCCTCTGCTCTCTCCAGTTCTGTGGCTGCCGCCATTTCTGATCTGATTATGTATCTTTTATAATTGAAACTTTGTAGCATTGAGTGGAGGTCTAGGCCGGCAATAGCAGGCAGAAAGCTTGGCTTCCTCTGTTGCAGGGGAAACCCAAGCCTCCCTCTTGCTCTCAGTGGCAGTAGCCATCTTGGTTGGGGTGTATTTGCATAACTTGCTCCTGATTGGCTGGTGGGTGTGGCTGTGGGTGTGGCTTAATAGGAGGTATGGTCAATTTGCATATTACTCTTTTATTAATTAGGATGGTTGGTAAGAGTTTCAGACTTGGGTACTTGCAGAGTACAGACAGTTGCTGTCCCTGCACAAAATGGCCTGGATGTGGAGAGGCAGGAAGTGGTGGGATGGTTAAGGGAGCATATGCTTCCACAGCCAGATCTTTCCATATGGGGATTCCTGCCCATTGTTGACAGAACTTTGGTTTTCTCAGGTTTTCTCAAAGAACAGTAGTAAATAGGATTTATATTGGAAATTTGTCATTTGGTAAATGTTGGGTTGTATCACTCATTATGTAGAACAAATAAGCATATTTGAGAACTATATGCATGATGCTGAATGCCAATTTACATTCACCAGGGAAAGTTTCACAGAATGAAATTAAAATGTCTGTATAAGAAAATTGCAGTATGTAATGAGCATTTTTCCTGCTTTACCTGACAGCAGAAAAAATTGTTTATTTTTATTTCTTATTTTTAATGTGTTTTTACTGATTTTAGAGAGAGAGGAAGGAATGAGGATAGAATGAGAAAGATATTGTTTGGCTGCCTCTTTCACACCTCCTACTGGGGACAGAGCCAGGAACTCAGGCATATGCCCTGACTGGGAATTGAACCAGTCACCTCTTGGTTCATGATTGATGCTCAACCACTGAAAAACACCAGCCAAATCTATTTTTTTAATTTATATAATCTTTACACATAAAGAGATTTCTTAAATTTCTCATGTCAAGTTTTTGGAGCTATCTTATGTATAATAAAAATTTTTCTTAATCAAATTTAAATGATTTTTTATTATTGTTAAAGCATAACTTGCTACCAATAGAACCATGGGTCATTTGCTATTATTTAAAGTTGATTTTATTTGGAATCCCATTATGTGTGATTGTGTAATAATATATTTATGTGAGATAATTTTTCTTTAAATACAAAACTACAAACAACCTAAAATAATAGAAACACTTAAACTCTAAATGTCTCAGCTCAGATGAAAATAAGATCCACTGCCACCCTAAAACACACACACACACACACACACACACACACACACACACACACACATACACACACACACCAAAACTATTTTTTAAATGGGCTTTCCTCATGTTTCATCTATGTGGCTACTTCTGTAGTGATGATCCATGGTTCAAGCAAGAATGTCAAAATTCAGAAACATTCTAAGGGTAAAGCTATCGAATCACTACACAAGTCACCAGCCCAGAGGCAGTTGATGAAAATAGTGCCTGAGCTGGGCTAAACAGGGAATAATTAAAAACTCTTTGAGAGCCATGAGTTAGAAAACGCTGATCTAATAAAGTGTAGAAACCACATCCCTTAGAAGGAATTTGTAAAAATGTCAAATTTGCTGATTTTTTTCCCTAAAATTGTAGTCCTCTAAAATAAAAGCATATCTGAAACTGACGTCTAATACTATAGTTAATTTTAGTTAAATGGCAAGTTTAAAAATCTGGTGGAATCTTAAAAACTATATATGCTATCTTATATCAGCCTAGGAGATTTTGCAGCTGTTCACAATTTCACTTTATAGCATGTGTCACTGTGACAAATGAAAAATATTTTCATCCACTAGGATTACTGAGTTGCTGAAAAGCAATAAACAAACTGTAACAAGAATTATGTATGTAACTGACAGTTAATCAGACTGTTTGGAGTGGTAATGAAGAGAATGAGAAGATTGGATAAAGTGTTCTCTGCAGACTAGAAGTCTAACCTACATTAATAATTTATTAACTAAAATTTGTGGTTATTACTGGCTAATGTAGTTAGCATTGGTGTATTGTAAGGATTTCTCAAAAAACAGAGGGTGAAGCTAACAGATACAGCTTCCTTTGAAATTATCTTTTCAGTAGCTTTTTCAATCTAAGGTGGGCTGCTATCAGTGATCTTCATTCAGAAAGGTAAATGTGGTTTCACCTCATTCCAGCTGAATATAATGGGGACTTGCTTTTTTAAAATTCTTTATTGTTTAAAGGGGAGTTGCTTTTTACTAACTCTTCATAGTAAAGTGGTGGATAATTACTTTGAATGCAGACACTTATTGAGAAGGAAGCTTCAGTGAAACTTCAGAAAAAGTAGCAGTGTTATTACTTAGTAGAATGAATGAAAAATTCCAATTTATAATATGGGTTTATAAATAGAGCCTATAAAATGTTAATCTTTGTATATACACCATGGGTAGGGGTGAGATTCTTTAGTCAAATAAATTGGAACAATTCTGCATAACATTCTCCACCATTAGTATTAATAGTCCTGCTGTAAGATAATGTGCTTATTTTATTTTAAATTTGTAACATTACTTCTTTAAATGAAACACCTAAAATGTGTATGGAAATTTAAGAATAAATCATGTATGTATACTTTATACTACTGTAAGAAAATAGAATTAAGCATAGAATTATAAATTTTTAAATTTCTGAAATATGGCTTCCCTCTTCCTGGTTTTGAAGCATATCTGTGACCTAAATTACCCCAGACAGATATGAATCATTTCCATTCTATTAATTAGCTTACTAATTAGCTTTATAGAGTAAGTTGTCTAGTATTTTAAATACAAGTTTACTCTAAAAATTTACTTGATCACATGTGTCAAAATTAATTTAAAAATCATAAAATTACCAAACAATTAAGAAAGAATTTATGATTCTCTCTGCCTGATATAGAGGAGAAAAAGAGAAAAATCACAGTTACTATTAACTCTCAAAGTATGGGTGCTGGCACAAAATATTATTTTCTGAATTTCTAGTGATGCATTGGTATATGGTTTTATTTTTTTCCCTAACATCAAAATAGTACTTTTCTTCTTAAAAAGGATGAGTATTTTATTTCTTTAATATAATGTTCTTATATGTAGATATGTGACATAAAGATATAAGAATCAGTAATGCCTGCCATTGGTGACATTTCAGTTATGGAGTAAATGCAAATGGATTTGTCCAAGGGGACTTATTTTAATGTGTCGCCCAAACAGGAAGTAAAAAGGAAAGTCTTCTGTACATACAGTGAGCAGGCACACGTGCTCTCCAATCAAACTCTAATTTCTATGCCAGTAAATGGGTGGACTGAGACTGTAGGTCTATTATGCAAACAGTTCTTTGTCCTGTCAGGTGGTTAAGAAAAAAGACCATAATCCTGAGTGTCCTGGAGAATGTTTGCTGATCCTAAGGGACTTGTCATTTAATTTAGGCAAGTTAGTTTCTGCCTTAGCTCCGTGTATTTACATGTAAATTATTTGTTAGACGGGAGAAGACAGAGAGGGAAGATATATTGCAAAATACTTGCCCCAATTACTTGATGATGTCTGCTTTCATGTGGGTGTGTCCTCAGCAAATGAGTAATATAGAGGGGAAACGGCTGCTGCTGCTGGAGGTCCGTAGTCTCCCACATGTGGGAAGTGACTGTCAGTAAAAAAGAAGCCTATTGCATGTGGTCTATTTTCATCCATAATGAAAGAAAATTGACTTAATATGGAGACATGGCTATTTTGGCAGAAGAGCACATGGCCTGCAGAGCTAATATGTCGTTGTGCCCAGCAGGACTCAGATTGTTCATGGATACTTTGGTTTTTCCCTGACTCATTAGCATCCAGTGATCTACTAATTAAATATCATCTGCCTAGGCCTACAAGAAGGAAGACACACATGCATTTAGGAGAGGGAATATATATTTGACAAAGCTTTTTACACATTCTATCATCATTTTCTAAGATAATAGAATTTTAGACATAGCAGTTCAAAGATTGCTATGTTGGAGTAACAGGACACATACACTGAGTGGCCAGATTATTATGATCTCTGAACACATAATAATCTAGCCATTCAGTGTATATCCTATATAATAAAAGGCTAATGTGCAAATTGTCCCCTCGACTGGGATTTTGACCAGCAGGCAAGGCCAGCCAACTGCCCATGCCCCCTCCCCCTGGCCAGGTCATAATAATCTGGCCACTCAATGTATATAGTATTCATCAACCGAGTACCTTTTATCCTAGAGGCAGGTTTAAGTCAGTTACATGAGGGAAGAGACTATTAATCTCAAAGTACATACTATACTACTAAACAGCAAAAATAATTACATGGCAATTACAGAAACTGTAGTCAAAAATAAAAGCATTAGGAACTTCAGTGCCTCCTTGCCTATAGGAATCACCTCCAACATTGTTGTGGGGTTTTTTTTTTGTTTGTTTTCCCTAAGTTAACATTTGTTGAATATTTCTTGTGTGTCAGGCATTATACTAAACTAGAGGCCTAGCACATGAAATTCACACATGGGGGATTGGGGTGTCCCTCAGCCCAGCCTGCACCTTCTCCAATCTGGGACCCCTCGAGGAATCGAGGAATGTCCAACTGCCAGTAGGACTGGGCCTAAACAGGAGTTGGATATCCATCGAGTAAGATTGGGCCTAAAAGGGCAATTGGATATCCCTCTCACAATCCAGGACTTCTGGCTCCCAACTGCTTGCCCGCCTGCCTTCCTGATTGCCCCTAACTGCTTCTGCCTGCCAGCTCAATCACCCCCTAACCACTCCCCTGTCAGCCTGATTGATGTCTACCTGCTCTTCTGCCAGCCTGATTGCCCCTAACTACCCTCCCCTGCAGACCTGGTCACCCCTAACTGCCTTCCCCTGCAGGCATGGTCACCCCTAACTGTCCTCCCCTGCAGGCCTATTCCCCCCCAACTGCTCTCCCCTGCAGGCCTGGATCTCCCCCAACTGCTCTTTCCTGCAGGCCCAGTCACCTACAACTTCCCTCCTCTACTGGCCTGGTCACCCCTAACTACTCTATCCTGCTGGCCTGATCACCCACAACTGCCCTCCCTTGCAGGCCTGGTCCCTCCCAACTGCCCTCCCCTGCTGGCCATCCTTTGGTGGTGACCACCTTGTGTCCACATGGGAGCAGCCATCTTTGACCACATGGGGGCAGCCACCTTTGTGTGTTGGAGTGATGGTTAATTTGCATATTACTCTTTTATTAATAGGATATGTTATATGCTTTATCACTTTGATATCTTCCTACACTTTTCTAGGGTTGATAATTTCATTTTTCCCATTGTCTAGAGTAAGGAAATTAGGTAACTTGATCAAAGTCACAGAGCGAAGGAGAGTCCACATTATACATTTCAGTCACTGTGTTAGGTAGCCTAACATTTGGCTATTCAGAAGTGAAAAACATTAGGACCTTTCTACATTGGTGATTCTTTCTCCTACACTTGCCTTTTCTTTATCAATTTTCTCTATGACTGTTACAATTTTTCTATTACTGTTACTGCATATGTGTGAGTAGATTGAAAATATTTGAACCAAATTATTCCCTACAACAGTAATGACTATTTGCCATGTTGTTAATCTGAAACACAACCAGCGACTCAAATTGACCCTGGCCACCATGTGATAAATCTAAAGTTTCTATTTTGTTTCGTCTTATTAAGTTTTAACTGAGCAAAAAAACTTTACAAATGGGAGAGGAATTGGGATGGAGAAATGTTAAAATAGTGATTGCTACAGAAACTGCTATCTAGAAAGATGGAGAGAGAGGGAGAAGAAGAGAAAGGGGGAAAGGGAGAGAGAGAAAGATTAATTCCTCATAAAGAATTAATCCCAATTTTTTGAGGCAGCAGAAAAATGTAAAGCTTTGTTTTATACCATGTCAGATCTTTGCAGCTAACTGAATGATCTAAGTTATTATAATTTGACTTACTTGTGACATACTAGAGGCCCAGTGCACTAAATGCATGCACTGGCAGTAGTCCCTAGCAGCTGCCAGCAGCTGGGGGAGGTAATCCCTTCCTTCCCTTGGCCAGCCCAGTCCCCTGGTGGAACTCCCAGATGAACTCCCAGTGGAGGGGATAATTTGGATATTATACTTTTATTACATAGGATTAGTTCTACTTTTAAAGTGATTGGAGACAACATACAAAATTAAACATCAGCAAAAGGGTCATTTGTGATAAAACAATAGAAGAGGAAATTAGTAATTTTGACAATTGAATCATGAATTTGACACTGAACCTCTTAAACATTTAGCCTAAAAATAGGTGTACTAACTATTTATATTTTACAACTCAGATGCAATTATAACTACAAATAAAAATATAAATTTGTTCACTGATCTTTCATCATATAATTTGGGTTGCTGTTGACTTTAGCTTTAACAAACATCTTTAAAGGGATCTTTTTTTTAAGAATTTAATAAGACAGGACAGAATAGTGGTAGCCAGAATGCACTCTTCTGCAAGACCTGGATTTGGAATCCTGTTCTCATACTTTGTATAGTCTTAAAGAATTTATGAAACCATTTCAAGCTTCAGGTTATTCATCCAGGAAGTGAATTTAATAAGAAAACCAACCTCACAGTTTTTAGTGGTGAAAGTATGACATGTAAAGGTGATAAAAATGTTTAATGCAATTTCTAAAGCATAATAAGCCCTGAATAAATAGTAGCTCTTACTATGGTTACTTGGCAAAGTAGAGAGAAAATAAGTTCTTAAAATACCACAAAAATTTGTTGACTCAATGAGGATATAATATAATGTAATATAAATATATATTCATGCATTATATATTTTTCAATATATATATAAAATAAAAGGTAAAAGGTATATGGCAGGTATAAAGTGAGTAAATCAGCTCTGCTTCAGTTAAACAAGGGGGCACGTAAGAAACCAGACAAACTTTATATTTGTGTTTTTATGAGTTGTGGGTTTAAAATATTATTTTATAAAGTAAAAGTGAGTTCAAAGTTGTTATTTCTTAACTTGGCACAGAATTTACTGGCCGGTTGTGAATTTCAAGATAGGTTTAGATTTATTAGACAAAGTTGAATTTAATAAACACGTTTAAACCTGACCTATTCAGCTTAGTTTTACATCAATAAAACATGTTGGTGGTAGTGCTTTTCCAGCCTTCTTTTTTTTAACGTGAGTTTTATAACACATGTGCACAGTATTTTAAAAACTTGTAGAAATGCTGAGTCATACTTGAGGCTGATCTTTGAAATGCTGTGAAATGTATTGTGAAACCTCTATTTGTTTAAAATGTTTTTTATATTCCACTTACTTCCCAAGTGAATTTGAAAAGATTCAGAATAAAAGGGCTCAAATATAACACAAACATTGAACACACACATGCCACCACCACCAACAACAACAACCAGAAGCTCTGAAGTTGAGTTAAGAACTTAAAGAGAGGAGCATGTGGTGAAATCCGGCTATGAGAACCAAGATGTAGGCTAAGGTAATTGTAGCTACTGAGCATGAAGTTAAACCAGGAGCAGCCTAATTCTGAAAATAAACACTGAGTTTCGTGAACATCCTTACCAGGGAAAGAAAAACTTCTCCCTAAACTCCATGAGGAGTAAACACATCACTATGGTTTCTCCATAAGTTACTTTGAACCCCTATGGGCAATGTCTTCTTCAATGTTTTTAAAAGACGGAGAGCCCGGCTGGTGTGGCTCAGTGGTTGAGCATCGACCTATGAACCAGGAGATCACAGTTCGATTCCCAATCAGGGCACATGCCCGGGTTGCAGGCTCCATCTCCGTGGTGGGTGAGCAGGAGGGAGCTCATCAATATTCTCTCTTATCATTGATGTTTATCTCTCTCTTCATCTCCTTTTCTCTCTGAAATCAATTAGAAAATGGTCACAAAAATATTTTTAAAAAAGATGTAGTATATTTTAAGTATTATTTTTGGGTATCATTCAGGTGTCGTAGAAACAATTTTAATCCCCTGTGTAATATTTACTGAAACTCATGACATTCAGCTTTTATCAATTTGCTAGTACTTATAGATAATATTACTAGGTTTTTATTTTTCTGCATATTCTGATATATTCAGGTTATTACAAAACCTCCTGCATTATAACCATGATCATTCTCTCTATTCAATTTTAGGATATTTCCCATAGCCAATGTTCTAAATATTTCATTATGATTCACACAAAAAATTAATCACCTTGATTTCAGATTTTCAAGGAAGCATTTCCAAATTATTCCTTAACTCCAGCCTATATTGTCAGATATCTCCTTACACGCATACATAAACCTGTACATTTGCATATGTGGGGAAAGTGTGATGTAGTTGAGACTAAGTATTTTGTGCTTTTGATCAGTCAAGCCAGAAAGGAAAGCAATGATCCAGAACCAAACGGCATCGCTCGGGAACCTTCTGAAGCAACTCAACATGCCTTGAGAAATTTATTTTTAACAGTGTCTTCCCATCTCATTTCCTCACCTGGCACTTCCACCCCACAAGCATTCCTCCTTTAGAAAGCTGCTGATGCTCAGATTGTGTCTACAAAGGAATCAGTGTTTCTCTTCCTAATAGAATCCCAGAGAAAGTGCCTCAGGTTCCCCACTCTGCTGTAGCGTAAAATCGGCTTTGCGAGCACTATAAGGACTCATCTCTCCCAACTCTGAGTTTTGACTGGCACTTCCCCATATAGAACATATGTTTTAAGTCATATTTCTTTTCAATATAAAAGTAATTTTCATTATATTATGAAGAATATAGTTATAGAATACAGTTATATTCTACCCAGTCAACCACCTAGACTATTAATATATTCAACTCTGATATTTGAAAAGTAACAGCTACACAAAATAACAATAGGACTTTCTAGTACTTCTTGACTTACACACCTTGTTTGACTTCTTATTTCTCAGAAATAACAAAAACAAATTTCTATACCACAAAGCAAAACAACAACAAATGATATTCTTTAGTTAATTATTAGTATTAAGTGCAACCTCCCTAACAGAATAACTTTTCCCTATATTTTCTATTATTAATCATGATTTTCATATTTTCTTTCTTCAGAGTCTCCAGTTAAATAAAGTTTGATTTACATTTTTCTGTTTTGATATTCTATGTTCATTTTATAGATACAGAAATACATTTAATTACAGAGATAGCACGTTTGAAATCTTTTATGTGACATCACAGTGACCAGAAATAATGTCAAGATGTTTGACTTAGACCTGCTGTCTACATCTTTTTATATTTTATGTTTGCAAACCAATGGCTGAATACACAAATGTAACTCCTTTCTTATTATATTGGATACATTATCTAATATGACAATTTGAAATAACAAAAATTTATAATAGGT
Source organism: Antrozous pallidus (assembly GCA_027563665.1). NCBI lineage: Eukaryota > Metazoa > Chordata > Mammalia > Chiroptera > Vespertilionidae > Antrozous > Antrozous pallidus. Next base: position 102,303,506 of record CM050514.1, read on the forward strand.
AATTTTTGGTTTTTAGATCCCAAGTTGTAAAAATTAACTGTAGCTTGTTGGTTCTCATCTAGGGTGGAAAGACTGGGCTTTCACCCATCTCATGCTAAGTTGGGGAAGACTGTACATATCTGCTGTATGTGTTTAACCTCTGCGTCTTCCCTTTCTCTGTGTAAAGGTGATCGCTACAATGAGATTTCCTGTGAAAACTGTACTTCTCCAATTACATTACCAAAGAAGACTTAAAGATACAGTGTACCTTAAAAGAAGAATATATAAAAAGTGGGGTAATTTGAACCCCTTCCTTCCCCACCTAACCAGTGAATTGACTTTGTTATGACTCCCTTATTGAATACCCTTTAGTGACTTTTCCTCACCTTCTACGCATGGCAGATACTCTTTAGTAAGGCATGTCAAGTCATTTCTGAGCTGCCTCAGTCCTGCCTCGCAAATCTTCTCTCTCCCTACCCTCCGCCCCTCCCCTTCCACCTTAACCAACACTAAGTCCTTCCTACAACACACACACACACACACACACACACACACACACACACACACACACACACACACTAATTCTATTGCAAAACCTTGCTTCATGTGTTCCCTATTCCCTTTTGTTCTAGAGGCCCTATATAGAGGCACCTCTCTGCTATCCTCTCTCTCTTCCTCTTTTAAGTCTACCTCCTACAGTAAGCCCTTTTTTTGTTATTAAGATTTTTTAAATTTCTTTATTGATTAAGGTATTACATATGTGTCCTTATTCCCCCATTACCCCCACCTCCCACTCATGCCCCCACCCCCTAGTTGTCTGTGTCTATTGATTAGGCTTATATGCATGCATATAAGTCCTTTGGTTGGTCTTTCTCCGTTACCCCCACTGTCCCCTACCTTCCTTGAGGTTTGACATTCTGATTAATGTTTCTCTGTCTCTGGATCTATTTTTGTTCATCAGTGTATGCCGTTCATTATATTCCACAAATGAGTGAGATCAAGGAACAGCAGCTACAGGAAGCCTTCTTATAGTCCTTCCTGAGTTCAATGTCTTCCATTGAGCCCTAAATTTTCTTATTTTCAAGCTTATCCAACCTTATTGAATATGCCTCTTTGATTATCTGACTCTGCCAAAAAGGCTCTTTCTGGCAGTTCCCAAAGCTTGTTCACCAGAGTGTTCATATTACCTTGTGGCACAATAAGTATTAAATAAACACCCCCTGCAAGAAAGAAAGAAATGCAGGGAAGCAAACAAGAGGGCAAAATGAAATTTGGCTGGTGACTAGTATCACCTCTGAATAGATCACTATGCCCAGGAGATTGCTGATTTGGGGGGAATGTAATGCATGATGTCTACTCTTGAACAAGCAACACCCTACCAAATACACGCTGAGAAAATGCAAAAGTAGTAGTTATTGAAGCAAATTTAGAGCTGTGTCTAGAAGAAAAAGAGTATGCTGTACTATAAGTATTGACTAAAGATGGAATCATTTAGCAATGGTAATATTTATTTAGCCCTTTTTATTCAGGCCCAATTTAGGCATTTCCATGCATTGACAAAGGTATATATTATTGTCTTTAGGTTATTAGTGATGAAATGAACACATGGAAAATTAATTACCCAAACCAAGATCTTATAGTTTATAAGTGAAATTTGCTTATCTTCACAATTCCCTAATCAAATCACTTGGGGCCTGATGATCTCTACCTTCATTCCATCTTGAAAATTGCTGACTCTATTATTATAAATTATTAACAGTTGCTCCTACCAAGGAAATGGATTTGAATTCTAACCTTTTTGTAGGCCTACTGCCAAACTGTGATCCAGGACAGCATTGATGATGCTAATCTTTGCAGCATCTTCTCATTTGATGATGCTACCACCAGTTCTTCTCCTCCAACTCATCCTCACCATGGTTATGTAATGTTGTACAATAATAACAAATTTAAGGGTTATCTTCTGTGCCTTCTGCTTTTTCTTATTGAATACTGGATTAAGTTTAGATGCCTTAGCTTGATATATAAATTCATTAATCTGACCACAACCTACAATTCAGGACTTTATCGTCCCCCTTTTCTCTAGACCCTCACTCACATTTACCTTTTCACAATTTCCCAAACTCTCTATGTCCTTTAAAATTTTCATTCTCCCTGAGATATTTATTTTTTCTGACCAACTTCTCTGGTCTTTCAAAAAACAGGTAAAAAATAAGATACTTCTAAGCTGTCTTTCCTGATTCTCTCAAGGACAGCTAATCAAGTATTCCTGTGTGCACCATTAGCATATACATTGAGAAGCATAAATAATTTTGGCAAATAGATTTGCATCTGAAAACATCCTGCTGCTTACTGTAGAAAAATGTGGATAAAATAAACATGTTTAATGTGTTTTGATTTTTGCTCACCTCTAAACATAGCATAATTAGTAATCTCTGTCATCTATATCTTAACAAGATAGCTGTCATATATGGTATCAATTAGCTATACAGGTATTAGTAAATTGTGGTCTTCAGAGTTCAAGACTGAGTCCAACTTTTTCACTGGACCCGAATGTAATTTTAAGAAATTAGTTAAAGAAAAATAATGTTAATGATGTTTTAACAAAAACTAACTGCCAGGGGATAATGAGAGGACACAATTGAGTCTTATATATCATCTTTTCATGTAACATTTCCAAAATGACAATTGATAACCTGAAGGTAATAGAATAAATAGAATCAAAATAGGACTAGCTGGATGTCTGGTCTAAACTGGTTAGTGTAAAATAACTACTGAGTCTCATGTTTCATGTTGTCTCGTCAGGGCAGGGCCAGAGCAGGTTCATGGTTTTACCCACAATGCACAAAATGTAGGGGGTAGAGCAAGTGAATGATTGATCAAAGATGCATCTTTGATGGGTGGAGTAACAACACAAAGGTGGAAAGAAATAATAGCAGACAAGAAACTTTTTAAAAATATAGAATTGAGGTAAAAGTCTGACAAATAATAAGGACATTGGTTCTTTTATTTCCAAAATGTCTGTTTCTCACCAATACAGTCCAAAACAGATTACAGAGTCTATGGCCATGGGGATGCAACAATCTGGAATATATTAAGGAGAAAAGCCCTTTTATATTGTGCTGGATTTGGAGAAATATAAAACAGAGGAGGCTGAACTTTGAGAAACTGACAGTATATTGTCGCAATGGTGCATAAAGTAAGAAGCAGACATGAGTTTGAGGGACAGCAATTGAAGGCAGCATCTTGAGGTCATGTTTACAAATGCTTCTACAAAATGCTGGCTCCTGATAAGATGGCAATGGTATGTGACAAACAGAAGTTATTAATGAATGAAGTGCCTACTTCCTACCATCTATATTCATCTATAATCATATAACTTGAAGAGACCAATGTAAATTGAAAATTCTTTCATGGGGAGAGGAGGGTCACACATATGGTAACAGAAGGAAACTAGACCTCAGGTAGGGAACACACAACACAATATCCAGATGTCAATTAAGAATCTTATGCATCTGAAAATTGTGTAATGTTAAAACAGTTACCCCATGGATTTAATTAAAATAAAGTTATTTTAATAAATAGTGTCAAAAATTTCACCATCCTTTCAGGCAATAAGTTAATAGCACATTCACCTGAGGATCTATGGTCAGTGCTTAAAAATCTTGACTTGAGGTCACATCAGAGCTTTATGAATGTTGAAAACAGAATTATGTGTTTCCTCATGAAAATCTTACTCAACATTCTCATCAAATTTTTTCTATGGAGTTTTGTTCTCTAATTTTTTTATAATAGGTAAAGAGGGTGACATAAAAACTTTTTTCATGTGGAATTTTGTGGGGCATAATATTAATTTTCATAAGTTCTCTAAGTGTAAAATCTCATATTGATTGTGTATTTATTTGAGTGTGTGCCATTTTACTTCACTTTAATATATAAGGAAGGATATTCATACTGAAAATGTTTCTAAAATATTTAGTTCTTTTCATTAATTACTGAAAATATTTAATTTATAGAATTAATTATCTAATTTAGATGGATTTGACTAATAATTAACATTTTAGTTAAATGTTCTGTCGAGTGAGTAGCAGTACAATTTGGCACTAACTTGGTTTTTTATTCCCTAAAAAGACAAAATCACATTAGCCATCTTTAAGGTAATTGTCAACCTGTCATACTTTCATTTTCCTCTTTAAATGGTATATACATTCCTGAAGGTATGTCCCAGAGAAGAGTCATCTACAAACATAAGTCATTCTATTTTCTTATGTAATGAGTCTATCTCTGTTTGAAAACAATTACTGTAGCCTAAATATTCCATTCAAGGAAGGAATCCATGGGGAAAGTTAAGACACAGATGAAAGACTGCACATAGGCACATTTAGAAAATCAAAAAGCTCCAAAGGGAGGAACCAAGACAGCGGCATAGGTAAACACCTATCTTGCTGCCCCACACAACAATTCCAAAACTACAACTTAACAACAGATCAAACATCATCCAGAATCACCAGAAAGCTGGCTGAGTGAAAATTCCACAAATAGGACACTGTGACTCAGAGGAGCGGTGGAGCGCAGCCTTGAAGATACGCACGGAGAGAGGTTCAGAGCCGTGCGCTCGGTGAGCAGAAAGGGCAGGCGGCTGCAAACCCGGCCGGTTTTCTCCAACCGGGAGGGCAAAGGTGTCCCACTGCACTGATTCCCCAGTTCCAGGCAAGATCCGGGGAAGGCATACTGAAGCCCCGGGGGCAGCAGAGGTTTGCGAACCTGTGGAGAGTGCACATTAAATTGGAAACAGCAGTTTGTGCGTAAACTTGGGAACAGAAGTGCACGACCACACAGAGAGGACTTGTGACTTGCTCCCTCATTTGGGAGACCACCAGACTGCTTTGTTTTACAACCCTGGGCAAGACTTTGGGGATGCAGACTCATTTGGGAAGAGGCAGAGTTGTCTGACAGCAGGTGGAGACCAGCAGCGGCTTTTGCTCGCAGGTGCATGCAGCCCTTACCACCCGGCACAGAGACCCACATGCCACGTAGAGCAGAGCTGAGGCTGCCTGCTCAGCCCAGAGACTCCACCCATCCAACCTGAACACAGCATACCCTCACAGTCAATTGGCCTGGAGGTCAAACCCTCATAGTCTAACAATAATAATCTGGGTTTAATTTCAACAATACTGTACAACCCAAAAAGGATTGCAGTAAGAGTATTCACCTCAGGTAACTTGGGAGGCTGAGCCACTGTCCCTTAGAGGACATCTACCACACAAAGCTAATCGACCAACTCAGGAAAGCAGCCACCATCCAGAGACATGGGAAAAAATCAGGTGTGAAAGAAATGGAGGAAAAAAGACAACTGGACATAGAGTTCAAAACCACAGTTATAAGGTTTTTCAAGAGGCTCCTAAAAAAGGCCGATGAATTTAATGAGAACTACAAGGAAATGAACAAGACCTATGAGGAAATGAGCAAGACCTATGAGGATATGAAAAAGGACCAATTAGAAATTAAGCATACACTGACTGAAATAAAAAATATTACACAAAGTCCTAAAAGCAGTCCAGAGGACTGCAAGAACCAAGTCAAAGATTTGAAATACAAAGAAGCAAAATCCACTCAGCTGGAAAAGCAAGAGGCAAAAAGAATTCAAATAATTGAAGGTAGTGTAAGGGGCCTCTGGGACAACCTCAAGCATACCAACATCTGAATTATAGGGGTTCCAGAAAAAGAGAGAGAGCAAGATAATGAAAACCTACTTGAAGAAACAGTGACCGAAAACTTTCCACACCTGGTGAAAGAAATTGACTTAAAAGCCCAAGAAGTGCACAGAACCCCCAAAATATAGGAATCTAAAGAGGACCACACCAAGACAAATCATAATTAAAATGCCAAGAGCAAAAGACAAAGAATATTAAAAGCAGCAAGACAAAAACAGTTAGTTACCTATAAGGGGGCACCCATACGATTGTCAGCTGATTTCTCAACAGAAACTATGCAGGCCAGATGGGAGTGGCAAGAAATATTCAAAGTGATGAATAGCAAGAATCTACAACCAAGATTACTCTACCCAGCAAAGCTATCATTCAGAATTGAAGGTCAGATAAAATGCTTCGCAGATAAGAAAAAGCTAAAGGGGTTCATCACCACCAAACCAATATTATATGAATTGCTGAAAGATATTCTATGAAAAGAGGAAGAAGAAAAAGGTAAAAATATAAATTATGAACAACAAATACACATCTGTCAGCAAATGAATCTAAAAATCAAATGAATTAATAATCTGATGAACAGGATAAACTGGTGAATATGATAGAATCATGGACATGGAGAGGGAATGGACTGAATTCTTGGGGAGAAAGGGGTGTGGGAAGTGCAGCAAGAGACTGGACAAAAGTCATTCAACTATGGGAGATGACAGTGGAAGCAGAGGTGAGGGCGAAGGGTGGGATGGGTAGTGGGTGGAGGGGAGCTATAGTGGGAAAAAAGGGGGAACAATATAATTAATAAACTGAACAATAAAGATAAAAAATAAATAAATTGAATCATGTAAAAAAAAAAAAAGAAAGTCATAAAGCCACAGGGGATGTATATCTATAATAGAAAAGTAATTTCTCCAAGTTAGAAAAGAAAAGAGGCAGGAACTACAAGAAAATATGGGCAAAGTTATAAAAAAGCAATTTGCAGTGCAGGAAACCCAAATGGCTAACAAAGAAGAAGTATCCTCAAACCCATTAGGGATTAGAGATGTGCTAATTAAGACAACAATTATATATCATTTTACACCCTTGAAATTAGCAAAATTTAAGAAGCCAGATAATGCCAAGTGTTGGAAGGAGTATGGGGAAAACAGGAAACCTCCTGCAGGGTGTAGAATAGTGCAGTGACCCTGAAAAGCAATTTGTGGGGCAGTTTTAATCCAATTACCAAGTCCACATACCTGTAAGTTTCCACAGCCCACCACACAACATAGCCTGGAGAAATTTGCATGCATGCTATGATGGGACACATATAGCAATGTTCTTCATGGTATTATTTGTGCTGGCAAGAGTCCATCTAATTGCCTATCACTGGGAGATAAACAAGTAAAGGGTGCAAGCTATATATATTTTAAAAAACACTGTAAAAATACTATACAAGAGTTACTAGCAGTTACTCACTGATATCAGTTATTCACTGATATCCAAACAGCAACAGGAACATATTTTTAAAATATAATGCTGAGTTAAAAAGAATAAGGAAAACATTTAGATCATATATTATTTGTTTATTAAAATATATGCAATATGATACCACAATATTTTATGAGAGCACATTAAAATAAAAGGATACCCATTAAACACATAGGTGAGTGAGGAGAGGGATATGACAAAGGGGATTGGGAATGGATATAAGTAAATAAACAAACAGAAAGAAGATGGGCTTTACACTTCCAATGATGTATTGTGCTAGTGACATAGAAGTATGATTGCCCCAATTCTCTGCACTTGTGGCCCAATAAAACCGATTCAACAATAACAACAAAAAAGCTGAATTGTTACAATAAGGTGCAGATATAAGGGAACCACATATTTTGGGATTCACCAGCTTCACTGATATTCAAGACATTTACCATGTACGTTTCTGTATTTGGGTTAAATTGAATTCCTTGAAACAATACTAGTAGGTCTGCTCACTTCTAAAATCGAGATTTCCAGACAAAACTCCTGCTAAGATTCACTTGGGAGCCCTAAACCAACTTCAATATCCCTTTAGTGAGACTTCTCAGATTTCAAGGCATTTGCAACCAACCCATTTAACTACATGCAGAGCCAATCTCCTGAAACTGGCCATTTGTAATTTTGAGTTATCTGAGTTAAACGGAAAGGGAAGTTCTCTTTGATTTCTAATCAAGATAAACCCTTTCCTGGCAATAGTGTTGCTTGTGGTTAGAAAGTCTTAATGACTCAGGGCTGTTGCCTATTGTTGTGCCAATTCAGACGCTTTATGTGTCCAGACAAAATCTCTCTCAGCACAATGGCTTTGATATAAAACCACTGATAATTTAAATATCAAAATGTAAGTCTTTGGCCTGGCAATAACCCTCCGTGTGGGAGGCTTGGATGAGCTTTCCAGACCTGCTCTCTCGTCCTTGGAGCAGCAACATCTGGAAGTGATACTGTGGTCATGGCAATGCTGCAGTCTGTCAGATGATATTTTATCCAGATTGTTGAGTGTGCTTTGCTATTTATTAATCCTTGCAACACCTGTAGGAGGTAGGCAGATTTTTACCTTCTTCAGGAACTGAGGCAATGGAGAGTAGAAATGAGAAGTGCACAAGGCCAGGCAGCTGAATCAGAAGATGGAAGGAAGTCCTTTGCACTTAGAAACAGCCAATCCTATTACATGGTGAACTAACTCATTTGATGCTACCATTAAACAAGTCTTAAAAGAAATTCTATAGCTTGTGAATGAAGGAAAAGGCTTTGAAAACCAAGGTTAATAAAGGCTTAAGGAACTGAAAATAAATTGTGACATTTAAAATTGCTTCTTAAATATTCTACTACATATTTCAATTTTAGTTTAATCAGTCAGACTAAAAAAAAAACATATTAAAAGCTTGCACGTATGTGGGCCTAGATAAATCTATATTTTGGGAGTATAACAACTATTTGAAAGGATTTCTTCTACTTTTTATGGAATAGACTTACCAAAGTCTATTCTTGTTTCTCTTTCTTCTTTTTTGATTTTTCATGTAGCTGGATATAATTTCCCTGATGGCTTTTGGGCAGCTTGTCCATTCTCCTCTGATGGCCATGGAAGTAAAAATTTAAGATCAAAAAGGATTTCTTTTAATTCATTGCTAACCTTCTCTGTGAATTTTTCTTTCGAATCCATAGTCCATTAGATTATGTTTAGGCAAATGTGTAAAATGCAGGACAGTTTAAAAGTAGTCTTGCCCTAGCTGGTTTGGCCCAGTGGATAGAGCGTCAGCCTGCAGACTGAAGGGTTCCTCTTTCAATTCCCATCAAGGGCACATGGCCTGATTAATCCCCAGTAGGGGTCATGCAGGAGGCAGCAAATCAACTATTCTCTCTCATCATTGACGTTTCTATTTCTCCCTTCCTCTCTGAAAAATAAACAAACAAATAAACAAACAAAGAAATAAAAGGTAATCTCTAAGATAGGTCACTTCAGATAATTTATTTATTCCACATTTATCCCTTAAAAAAATATTTTCCAGACCTACTGTATTTCAACCAGTTTTCAAAAACTGGAGTGAAACAAGAAACAAACAACAACCCCCACACACACACCTTTAGTTATTAGGAATGCAGACAAAAAACAAACAAACAAATAGGTGTTTATAGTATAGGAGAGTAAATGTGAATAATACAAGATTCTATTAAGGTAAGAGAGCTACTGCCCCAGACTTAAGGAATCGGTTACACGAAAGAAATAAGTGATGACTAGACTGAGATCTGAGAGCTAATCAGTTAGCTGACAAAAAAAGGGAAGTTGATGAAAATTAAATTGATGAAAAAAAGGGAAAAAAGATGAAAATTATTGGCAAGGGGAAGAGCATTTGTAAAGTTCCATAGGTGTTAAATATCCTACTCAACCAGAGAATTTAAAGGAATAATGATAGCATCAGAACAACAGTAACGATACCCAGTACTCATGGATATTCATTGGGTGCTAACTAATGTGACCCCTCCTCCTTCTCTAAAAAAAATAGTTTGTCTTAGAGATTAGGAGTATTAATATTGGTGGGTAACATAGGATCCATGTTTGTTTAATTGTGAAGGTAGTGAAAAACAAAGAAATGCAAAAGAATTTCTCAAATATATATGTGACTAGATATTTGTCTTATAGAAATTGGAATAGGTCGTTTACTAATGATGATATTATTTTCTTTTTTTATAGTACATGCTGGCCATTACATTAAAATAGTATTTAAAATGCTCTTTGCAAAGTGTAATCTTTTTTTGCATTAATATTTTAAAATTTAGAGGAAAACAGACATTTAATTAATCAATATATCACTCATATTTAATGTTTTATTAAGTCAAGAGTAATCTTGCATACTTTTCTCAGTAGTTTTCATTTACATGGAATGTCAAACATTTTAAATAATTTAATAGTCACCTTTTCAAACATTAGATTGTTTTATTATTCATATGAGTACAGTGTCATTACAATATTAACATTAATATTAATACTACAATAATTTGAGGCTGTTATGTATCTTACTAATACAATTTTAAAAGTTTATCTTTTTGTTGAAAGGATTACAGATGTTCCTTTTTTTCTCATTGACCTCCTCTACCCTGTACCTGCCCCACCCATGCCTTCACCACACTATTGTCTGTGTCCATGGGTTATGCATATATGCACATAATTTCTTTGGTTAACCTATTCCCAACCCCACTAAAACAGGCTACCTTTCTTTTTAATAAACAAGGCTTTAAAATTTTTATCATGTTCCAGACAAAATGGTGACATTCAGTTTCTTCCATTTAAATTCTGTTTCACTATCACAAACTACATATAGCACAGATATGGTGACATAATGCAGTTCTGTCAAATGCCTTTCCTGATGTTAACTGGGTATGTCATATATACATCCTCTGTGGCCATATTGATAGTGCAGGGCTTAAACAAATATTCAATGGAAAGTATTTCCTACGGGATCTAGCTCAGTGTGTTTTCATTTACAAGAAAATTTCAACTATCTAGATCCTTCAGCACAGGATCTGTTTTGTGAAGTAAAGATATACATTAACAAAAAAATAAGCATGCAAAAGTGCTTCATAAAATGCCAAGTACTATCATTTTCCAGAAAGCTAAGGATTTACCTTTAAATACCAAAGTATTTTTGAAACTGTTTTTGAAGCAGTTCTGTCAAAATAGATTTCTCTCTCTGCTTGACATGTTGGAAAATATGAAGAACATAGTTGTTTTGTTATCTCATGGTTGTTGGGCTTTTCATGCTGTATTATGTTATGTGCAATTCCCTGGCCAAGCATTGCACATCCACAACCCTTGTTCATGTATTCTTTCTAGAAAACTCTTTGCTCACTTCTACACTAAAATTTCAATCCATCAGCACATGTTTGTAACATGGTGCAGGCTGTGCTCTCTTATTACAATACATAACATTTCATCTTTCTTTGTTATGCCTTTACCGCATTGGCTAATTCATCTAAACTTATGAGTTAGCAAAATTAAGGTACCAAGAAGTTTATAATTATTTTTTAAATGTTTAAATAGGAGTTTTCTAATGTCACTATTTGTTTTCTATCAATAATTAATGAAAACAAAACCTCTTTTTCATAAACAAGTTTTTACATAATGAGGTATATACATCACATGAGTCATTTTCATGTGAGTTTAACTCACCAGTCCTCTTCGTCCTCGACACAAAACATCACTGACCACAAGGCTGCCCTGAATTGGAATGATGACTAATCCTTTTCTGTTTTTACTCATTACTAACTTTTCACTCCTTACTTCGCCTGCATTGACCTTTACATGATTATTTCTCTGCTTCCCTTCATATAAATGGCTCTGTGTTTTGTCTTCCTACAGCTGCAACAGTGACAGTCCTCCTTACTTTTTATCTTTCTCCTTTGATATTTGTGTTCATGCTATACTTACATTTTGCCCAATCTCTACAATCAAAATAATCATTCATATTTAATAAAAAGAAATTCTTAGAGTTGAAAGAAATACAGATAATTTTGCACCAGTCACCCTCACTTTGTGCACTAATCAACAAGATCTCATTTCCTTTTGCCCTCACAGAAAAAAGTTATGTAAGTCAAACAAGTAGCTGAATTTTAACTAAATTTTTACATTTGTGACATTAAAGTGCAGCAATTCAAGCCTTAAGACACTAAGGGGGGAAATGTGTCATTAAATTTATACTCACATTCTAAAATTCCATGCATGTCATGGAAATTTTAAGTACATTGGCTCCCAAGAAGAAAGGATATAAATAAAAATGGTAATTAGCTTTTAAAGGTATACAACCCTTTATCCAAATACAAAATTAATATTGAATCACTCAGACAGAGATAAATCATGATGAACACACTGAAGAAGGTGTAGTGATACGTTAATCTTCATGAAAGATAATTTCTAAAATTACACTTTAAACCATCTCAACATTGTAAAGGAGAAGGAGTCTATTTCCCCAGACATCGGAGCAGACATATTGGTTTAAAATTACTACTGGTTTTCAGTGGCTACTTTAGCTTTTTGTTCCATGTACTGTGTTAAGCCTTCTGCTCAGTAAAAAAAAAAAAGGTAAAAAGGATAAAGTATAAATCCTAAAAAGTTAGAGATGTTTAAATATTTGAGTGCTTTAAGTCTAATTAGTTGAGAGCAACAGACAACAACCTGAATTGGTGCCTTAATTTCTTACAAACCATTCAAGGACTATTTCATTCATTCATTCCCCATTCTTCTCTATTATCACAGTATCACTATGAGAAAGATAAGTATGTATTTACTAGTATATTATACAGAAATATTAAAAAGCAGCACAACTGAAGTAAAGTTATAGTCACAATCTATGCATGCCATACTAAAGACACTAAAGTGTTGAGCTGGTCCGGAGGTAGTGAGTTATCACAATTGGTTGTACGCAGTCAGTTAAGGTTAAAGACACCAAAGTGTCTTTAAAAAAATAATGGTATAATCTAACTCAAACTCAGAGAGACAAGAGACCTATATGAAGTACTGAAATATCAGGAATGGACTGAAATCTTTCTAGACCTGGATTTCACATATTTGTATATTCAACATCATTCCTAAAACAAGGAGAGAACCTGGAAACACTAATAAGTTGCCATGGGTGTTGTCAGTGTCCCAGAGATGCTATTAAAAACTACAGAGAAGTTAAAAAGCAAGTTGTTAGCAAATCTCAAATCCTTATTCATTTGTGTTGTGAGTCTTAGAAAGCTTCCTTCCTACCCCATTTCCTCTTAATCCATGTAATTAAAAATCAGGTAACTGTTCTGATCACTTAATGTTAAGTCACTAGCAAGTCTTAGGGCAAACTCTGTACTGGTATGACCTCCATGCAGTTAAAATTCTTTATTCCTTTGTCACTAGGCTTTTTAGTGTGTGTGTGTGTGTGTGTGTGTGTGTGTGTGTGTGTGTGTGTGTGGAGGGCGTGTGTGGGTGTGTGTGTGTGGGGGGGTGTGGACGGTGTGTGTGTGTGTGTGTGTGTGTGTGTATGGAGGGTGTGTGTGTGTGTGTGTGGAGGGTGTGTGTGTGTGTGTGTGTGTGTGTGGAGGGTGGGTGTGTGTGGAGGTGTGTGTGTGTGTGTGTGTGTGTGTGTGTGTGTGTGTGTGTGGAGGGTGGGTGTGTGCGCTGGATTTAACTTCCAGGAATGGCTTTCCTCTCACTCCATCCTTCATTTCCTTTTTCTCCAACTGATAAAATCATTCTCATCCTTTTAACACTAACTAGCTGAATGCCATCTCTTCTGAGAAAACTTCAGCAGTCTGTCAGAATGATTAGTCACCTTTTCCACAATGCGTAGTGAATGCACTTATTATGACTGGCATATACTGTTGTTGTTTGTATATATAAATAGATTTGTATGCACATGTAGTATGAATGAATGATGTACACAAGCATTGTACACATATATTGTATGTTTGTATAACATGCAGAAATTTCTGCAGGTAAAGGCTATGACTTTTCATCATTACGTCCTTAAGTCTACTATGCTTTATTTAATTTCTAGCATATAGTAGGTGCTCAATAAACATTTATTTAATGAATAACTACATGAATGTTCAAGTTAATTAATTGATATTCTAAATATTCCAAAAATTAAAAATATTAGTAATATTTATTTTTAACATTTGAAGTTCACAATACATAGGAAAGGCATAAATTAATAAACTATAATGGAAAATAATATGAGTTCATTATAAAAAATACATTAGCATCAAATTTGCTGCAGAACTTCTGAGTAGGCCTTTGGGTTTTCTGAAAAACGAAGGAACAAATTCTAAGTACCATAGAGTCAGTCAATCACTCAAAAAGCGTTCATTAAACATAGAAAGTACAAGCAACCTTATAAACTGAACTAGAGGACTGGTGCATGAAATTTGCGCATGGGGGGAGTGTCCTTCAGCCTAGCCTGCACCCTCTCCAATCTGGGACCCCTACCAGAATCGGGCCTAAACAGGCAGTCATATAACCCTCTCACAATCCAGGACTGCTAACTCCCGACTGCTCACCTGCCTGCCTTCCTGATTACCCCTAACTGCTCTGTCTGCCAGGCTGATCATCCCCCTAACCACATGCCTTCCAGCCTCATTGCCCCTAACTGCCCTCCCCGGAAGGCCTGGTCACCCCTAACTGCTCTTCCCTTGGTCCCCCTCCCAACTGCCATCCCCTGCAGGCCTGGTCTCCCCCATCTGCTCTCTCCTGCAGGCCTGGGTCCTCCGCCCCCCCCACAATTGTCCTTTCCAGCTGGCCTGGTCACTCCCAACTTCCTTCTCCTTCAGGCCTGGTCCCCCCAATTTCCCTCTCCTGCAGGCCTGGTCCCCCCCAACTACTCTCCCCTGATGGCCTGGGTCCCCCCCAACTGCCCTTCCCTGCATGCCTGATCACCCCCAACTTCGTTCCTCTGCTGGCCTGGTTCCTCCCATCTGCCCTCTCTTGATGGCCATCTTGTGTCCACATGGGGACAGCCATATTTGATTGCATGGGGACAGCCATCTTGTGTGTTGAAGTGACATTCAATTTGTATATTACTCTTTTATTAGATAGGATTACTACAGTATTTATATTTTGTTGTCAATGCATAATGGGAATCTTACAATATTATCACTGATTTCAGAGTATTACTTGTTGATTTTTTTATTTTATAAGCCTTTATTTTTCATAATATAGAATCATTCAAATATTTTCTATATTGACTCTTAAAAAAGTAAAAATATCTTTTGAGGATAAATTAATTTTACTATTCAGAACCCAGTTAAATGGGGAATAAGAAGATACTATTCAATAATCTAATATATGTAATTCCTTAACACATCTTACATAAAGAATGTAAGAATCACTGAGAAACCATGTTACTTCAGACACAGAATAAAATGTAAGGATGGGTGAAATCCTTGTTGCAAATCATACAACATTTAGATATCATATCAAAATCTTATAAAAGTGATAGAACAGTGTGGCAAGATGTCAATCACCAGTTCCCTGCTTCTGACATTAGCTCATATAAAGTTCTAATCAGTAATATCCTAATATATAAAAACCCAGGGGCCGTCATGACTGAAACAAGTGGACAGACAACCGAACAGCAGGCTGCATGGCTGTCTGGGATGGGGAGGGTTTGGGGGTGACCAGGTCACTGGGGAACAGTAAGGGGCAACCAAGTTGACAGGGGGAGCAGTTAGGGGTGACAGACTAGCACAGGGGGGCACTTAGGGGGCAACAGGCCAGCCAGGGTGGGAGGTCAGTAAGGAGTGACCAGGCTAGGGGGGAGGCGACAATTAGGGGTAATCAGGCTGGTGGGGGGGGGCAGTTAGAGGCAATCAGGCAGGCAGGCAGGTGAGCAGTTAGGAGCCAGCAGTCCCAGATTGTGAGAAAGATGTCCAACTGCCCGATCCCAGGGATCGGGCCAAAACTGGCAGTTGGACATCCCCTGAGGGGTCCCGGATTGCAGAGGTTTCAGGCTGGGCAAAGGGGACCCTCCCATGCATGAATTTCATGCACCATGCCTCTAGTATAATATGTTTAATTAATGTTACATATTCTAGTTGCTCATTCCTTACAGCATCACTCTGAGTGTCGAGACAGTTCTAACAATAGTAATAGTAAAATAATAATAAAACAGCTATGAATAACTGACTACTTATTATATATACATATAACTATAAATAGAGAGAGAATTTTACATGTAATATATTGCTTAATTCTTACATCAGGCCTGTGAGGTAGGCATTCATATTTTTCTCATTTTAATGATGACAGGCATGAAGCCAAATGGCCAATCAAAGATCACACAGCTAGCATTTGGTAGATCCAGGAAGTTCAACCTAAAGCCATCTGACTCAATTACTACACTGAGTCTACTATATTTGAAAGTAAAATTAACAATATTGTTTTTGGCCCTGACTGGTTTGGCTCTGTGGATAGAGCATAGGCCTGCAGACTGAAAGGTCTCAGGTTCGATTCTAGTCAAGGGGCATGTACCTTAGTTGCAGGCACATCCCCAGTGGGGGTTGTGCAGGAGGCAGCTGATCGATGTTTCTCTCTCATTAATGTTTCTAACTCTCTATCCCTCTCCCTTCCTCTCTGTAAAAAATCAATAAAAATGTTTTTTTTTAAAAAAACACAATACTGTTTTTGGTGTGTTAACAAGAGACCTACTGGCTACCATTTTCTTTGTTTCCAGGTAATCCTCCAGCTTATCACTGCAATGCCCTCTAATAAGTCAGAATCTTCATAACTAAAAGTATCAAACATACTCCTCCTAACTCAAGATATTGAACCCATTTAATCTCGTTTAAAATATATATTTTATTGATTGAAGACCGAAAGGGAGAGGGAAAAACAGGTAGAAACATTAATGATAAGATAGAATCATTGATCAGCTGGCTGCCTCTTGCAAACCCCACGCTGGGGATCCAGCCTGCAACCCAGGCATGTGCCCTGACTGGGAATTGAACCATGACCTTCTGATTCATAGGTTGGTGCTCAACCCCTGAGCCATGCTGGCCAGGCACCAATAGGGTTTTTAGACTTGCCATCCCCTCTGCTGTACTTTTGCACTCACCACCTAACACACATCATCATTGTCCCCCTCCCCCGCAGTTTATGAATGGCTCATAGTAATTTTTTTTTATATCTCAGCTCATACATCATTTCCTTAGAGTAGCCTTCTGTAATAAACCGCTCACTAATCTAAATTAATCCTGTCATTCTTTGCCTCAAACTTCTATACACCAACACTTACTGTTTCTGGCATATAATATGGACTCAATATAATAAGGGCTCAATATCTATGTAATAAAGAAGTGAGCATAATTAGTGAACTGTGGGACACATTTTTTAATTGGTTGATCAGAGGAAAAATGCAATTCAAAGCCATATAGTAGGATAAAGTTTATTGGCAAAATTAATTTTGTACAACAATGAGAATATCTTCTTAAGCTTGACTTTTGGCCCAATAATTTTTCAAAACTCAAATCAACTCCAGAAAAAAAAAAAAGCAATACCAGCCTACAAACATAAAGAAAGGAGCAAAAAGAAAAAGATTAAATAATTACAATTAAATATGCTCCCCTGCTAGAGACATTGAAACTGTTCTTTGTTTCATTTAATAAAGGCATTGTTCTGCAAAGTGGCATATTATATTATTGAAACCTATTTAAAAATAATGTAGTTACCAACTAGTTGAAGCTTTACTCAAATGTAAATTCTTCTCCCAGGTTATAATTTCAAAAATGTTTGCACCAAGACTAGGAGAATGAGACATTTCAGAGAATTTAATTATTTTATTGTTGAATGTGCAAAAATGATCCCCTTTGATTTTTTTAAGGAAAATTAAAGTACATTAATCAAAGCATAATACCTTTCAGAACTGCTCCCATTAATCAAATTCCTCCCAGGAGTAAGCCTATGTGAAGCAAGGTTAGAGCTGGTTGTTCTTTTGCACATTAATATCCAAGGGAAATTAGTAAATATATATCCTTATTCTCAGAACTCACATAATATGCATGCCATATTAATAATTTATAGTTTATGTTAATATTTTATTATCCAAATCCTTAGTGTGGAATTCACATAATTACCTACTACAAATTTGTTCTCATAAGTGAAATGTAATCTAAATAATACAAGGAGTGTTAGAACATTGTCAACCATCTTGCAATGAGTAATCACATTTCTCCCTTACAACCTAATCCTGTGTACACTCTAACCTTGATGTCATAGCATATCTGATATTGAAACAGTATGTATTCATATCTTCACTCCACAGATAACTCCTGTTCAATCTATAAGGATAAATTCAATAAATTGTATTAAATTTCAGAAGAATTAATAATATAAAACTAGAAAAGATTAAAAGTATGTTAATGCAAAAATTGTTAATATGCTAAATTTTCAGTCCAGCTAGGTGAAAATAAGATAATTTACTCAGAGAGTGTTTGTATTCAAAAAGAAAAATTAACCAATATTTAATTAGAATTTTTTACATATTTTAAATTATTCTTAGTAGACATGGGGTTTTCCATTCTTTCTTACAGGATTTTATATGTATAGCCCACTTTATAACCTTAGGAGTAAGTCCTTTAAAAATATCTGTTGGCAGAACAAAGAATGAATAGGGGGAAATATTTATATATTTATGTCTATGTCTAATTCTATCTCTGTCATAAACTCCTTGAGGCAAGGATATAAATTTGATACTTCCATTCTTTCATTTATTCATTCATTCAGATCATTGTCCACCTCAGGTTACACTAGAAATGGCGGACATGTTGAAGAATAAAATCTGCCTTAGGTAGTTCCTTTTATAAACATCTTTTGTAGAAGGTTACAGTTATGAGACTTTCTATGAGATAATTTATAATTTTTATATGTTCCAAGAAAATAGTATTTGAGTCAAGTGGAACATTCCGAGGAAATATTTCAGTTGGATCCTGAAGGTAGAGTAGGTCTTCTTGGTGGGAAACGAAGAATGCGGAACAGAAAGGAACTGGTATGACAATGATGATTTGTTCATGGATAGTGGGTTTGTAAGAGGCCTAAAAGCCTACTAATGATCTCATCACCATGGTGAGCAACTGAGACTAATCTACCCCTCCATCCTACTCTCCAACACGCAGCTTGTAACAAAGCCTTAAAAACATGAGTTAGCCATGTGCTGTCCAATATGGGTAGCCACTAGCCTCATTCCAATTGCTCAATAGCCAGGCATAGGTGAGGCTTATAAGACATTTACGTCAACAAAGTTCTATTGGGCAACTTTGCATTAGAGCATCTTTATTTCTGATGCACAAAGACAGGCTTTTCTAGAATTCCACATGGAATTTAGAATGGATTCCTAAATAATGTAGAAGTGCAGAGTTAATTTTAGTTAAATATTGAATTAGTAGTATTGTTTTAGGACACATTAGAAGTCTTTCTGGCTTTAAAAAAAAAGAGTCATTATGGACATAGATAATAGTGCAGTGAAGGCCTGGGGTGGAGGTGGGGCAGGCTAGAAGGGGTCAATGGGCGAAAATAGGACATCTGAAATACTCTCTGAGATAAAGATACATCTTTTTAAAAAGAAAAGTAAAACAAAAAGAGAGTTATTTAAAACATTCCATTATGGAAAATGCACTGCAAGTAAAACTATCAAGGGATACATAAAATTCTGTAACACTTATTTATAAATTAAAGATGTTTCATAGGAAAAAATATTATTTCTAATTTCATCTTCAATATAATTAAGTTGTAAAGGGTTATTGTAAATTTCTTTAGTGTATTCCATAAATGTATTTTCCCATAACATTCTCAAGTCCATGTTTATTTCACCAACTTTTATGCCACATATTTACTCTTCTAGAGGGGTTGGGAAGAGAGTTGCTATTTTATTTTTCTTTAAAATTATTTATCTTAAACTAAGATCTCAAATTGAGTTAGATTTCAAGTTTCAATAGATTATAAATGCACCATATTACTTTTCTTATCATTCTTCTGAACCAATACAGTAAACTGCTTAGTACATCAAACTGTTATTTTATTTTAACAGCATTTCATGATATAATATTTTTATACAGAATATACAGATTTATTAGCCTAACATACTTACTTTTCTTTTGAAAACCTAGGTAAATATTCCTTAAACTGAAGACTGAGATTTTTGTTTTTAATATTTGGCTCTGATAGCCATGCAGAAACTCACACACACATACACATACACATAGACACACACACACACACATACACACACATATACATTATCATTTTTGCTTAGCAGTGGTAGTGTAATATAAACTCACATAAGATGACCTAATTTTCTCATTTTTTCTGTCCTACTTATGTTAATTATTTCATATTTATAGTTTTTTTTTATTTGAGGGAAGTTATAATTCTGTACTGACACCTGGGTGAGTGTCTTGCCTTAATTATTTTATGTATTTAATGCACTTACAGGAATCATATTAGTCAAAACACCTCGTTAAACTATAATCCTAATTTTGACAAATGTCTGAGTTATACGTGCATTTTTCAATTTTTTACTTTCATATATTTATTTAATAAATATTTAGTGAGTAAATGACTATGGCTTTTTTTAATGAGATTAAAGAATACAATGGAGCTGAAATCAGTTTGGCTCAGTGGACAGAGCGTTGGCCTGTGGACTGAAAGTTCCCAAATTCAATTCCGGTCAAGGGCATGTACCTTGGTTGCAGGCACATCCCCAGTAGGGGGTGTGCAGGAAGCAGCTAATTGATGTTTCTCTATCATGGATGTTTTTGACTTTCTATCCCCTTCCCTTGCTCTCTGTAAAACATCAATAAAATATATATTTTTAAAAAATACAATGGAGAACAAAATTGATAATACCTATACTCTTATATAGCACAGGACTTGAAAACATTAACAAAAATATAAGTTCCATTTTTATGCAATTTCTTGGTTCAATAAGAGTGTATTAAAAAAAAGGCAAGTTTCAAATTAAATAAAAGAAAAAATTTCATTTTTTACCAACTGAAAAATGGTGTGTGTGTGTGTGTGCATGTGTGTTAGTGTGTGTGTGTGTGTGTGTGTGTGTGTGTGTGAGTATGTGCAAAATATATAACCTCAACATAGTAGAGGTGCACGTACCTACTCAGGGTACATACAGATCTTAAAGACTCCAGGTATACATATACAAGGATGCCAATAAAATACTTTAATTTTCTGTGATGATTATATGTTAGTATTATAGTTGCAAAAGAAAAATATATCCTGTACCCTCCCCAAATTATGCCAATTTTTGTTCCTATGTAATAAATTGAAGAAGCAACAGCCTTATTTGTCTACTTGAAAATTCAAACATATACTTTAATATATTTATATACAAAACTATTGTAAATCTAAAATAATAAAAGTGTAAAATGCTAATTAGACTGGATGTCCTGCCAAACCACCTTCTGGATGAAGCTGAGGAAAGCCCGGGTCCTGGGTACCACAGGGAAGCTAAGCTGGCAGCCGTGGGAAGGAAGGCCTACTCTTGCACGAATTTTGTGCATTGGGCCTCTAGTCCTATATAATAAAGAAGTAATACGCAAATTGACCATCACTTCAACACACAAGGTGGCTAACCCCATGTGGTCAAAGATGGCCACCCCATGTGGACACAAGATAGCCAGCAACGGAGGACAGTTGTGGGCGATCGGGCCAGCAGGGGAGGATAGTTAGGAAGGACCAGGCCTAAAAGGGAGGAAAGTTGGGGGAGACTAGGCCTGCAGGGAAACACAGTTGGGCGGGACCCAGGCCTACAGGGGAGGGCAGTTGGGGGCAACCAGGCTGCCAAGGGAGGGCAGTTAGGAGTGACCGAGCCAGCAAGGGAGAGTAGTTGGGGGTGACTAGGCCTGTAGGGGAGAAAAATTGGGCAGGACCCAGGCCTACAGGGGCGGGAAGTTGAGGGCAACCAGGCTGGCAAGAGAGGGCAGTTAGGAGTGACCAGGCCAACAGGGGAGGGCAGTTGGGGGTGACCAGTTCTGCAGGGAGAGACAGTTAGGGGTAATCAGGCCAGCAAGGGAGCAGTTAGATGTTGATCAAGTTGGCAGGGGAGTGGTTAGGGGGTGATCATGCTGGCAGGCAGAAGCGGTTAAGGGTAATCAGGCAGGCAGGCAACACTCCTGGATTGTGAGAGGGATTCGAACTGCCCATCAGGATTGGGCCTAAATGGGCAGTTGGACATCTCTCGGGAGTCCCAGATTGGAGAGGAGGGTACAGGCTTGGCAGAGGGACACACACCATCCTTCCCCCTCCCCCATGCATGAATTTCATGCACCAGGCCTCTAATATAATTATAAAACAGTAAACATGTCTCTAAGATGTTAAATGCTATTTTTTCTTAATTGTTTGTATTCACTTTTTATTATTCTTCATCCACACCTGTTAAGAGACCAGTAAAAATTTAAGACCCACTGGTTTCCATTGTCATATGTAAGCATTCTCAACCCAGTCTTAGAATAAGAAAATAAATTCTCAAAGATTTAGCACACTCAGAAAGTTAACATTTGGTGGACCTTTTAGCTCAGACAAGAGCAGTGACTAGACTGAGATCACACAGAAATTAGTAGTAGAACAAGTGTTATAAATTGGGTGCCTTGCCTTACCAATTTGCCATTATAAAAATAACATAGAACTGAATTGAGTTAAACAGTGTGCATGAGAATAGCTTAAAATACATGCAAGTTTTTTTTCTGCAAATATAGCAGAATAAGTTTTAATTATTCTTATGGAATTTGCCTATAGCTGGGCCTGGAGGCAGATTTTTATTTTACACATCATATTATGTACTATCCAGATTTAATTGTGCCCCTGAAAACTGACAATTTGCTAATCCCAAGACCATCTGTTTTCTGAATTGCTTTTGGAACTTGTGTTGGAATGAGTTCTGCCAACATTTTGTATTCTGTGGCTTCTCTTCAAGTGGCTGAATTATTCAGTGTTGAACAAAAATTATTCTCAGGACTGGATTAAAAATGTGATGGTAATTGATTGAGGAAAATATTCAATTACAGATAATTGTGTTTTAGAGAGTGATTATTACTATCAAATATTATTTTTAAAAAACCTCATATGACATTCATCCATATAGCTCCAGGGAAAACAGACTAATGTAGGGTACCTAGAGAAGATGGCAGAATCTTTGGTATGTGAAGAAATTTATAGACTGTCAAGAAAGTCTTCTTCAAGATCTCCTCCAGATGGTTATTTGGAATAAAAGAGACAATTTCATCTGGGGATGGAAAACTTTTCCATACATTACTTCTACTTACCTCTCTGAAGCAAAGTAATAACATCATCTCCTATGAGTGTTCGTGTTTGATAGAGGTTCAAAATAAAGGCTATTGAAATAATTACTGGATGCCTTTGCAGCTCTTCTAGACTGAAGGGAATTGTGAGATGCCAAGGAGAACCTCCATCCCTCCACTCACATCAGAAAGCGTTTATGCTCTTATACTCCCCCATTTTATATACATGTCAGAGCCTAGATTGTAATCCATTTCTGCAATGAAGTTTTCTATGAGAAATCATAGCTCTCCTTTACTCTCCCTGTTATACATTTGGCAGAGAAAAATCTCTCCATTTATTATCTTCTATTATTATTTTTACTGCCATGCAATGATATGTCCTAATAAGTGGCAACATAGGGTCATTGATTTCGCACTTGTCCTACTTGGAGTTAGAAAGGAGCTGTGCTCATTGTTGCCACTCAGAAACCCATGATGAGGGAGACCTCATCTCAATATATGTCCATGACCATGCAAAGAATAAGAAGGGAGGTGATGAATCAGGTGCTAACTCTGAAATCCTCCACTCACGTTTCATTGAACGCAAATTACTGATTCACACTTGACTAGAAAGGTGGGATAGTTCAATCCTGCCATTTGCCTACAAGACAATCAGCTAAATGTGTGAACACAGCCAATGCTTAGCAAAGTGAACATGAGGATGTGATGTAGTGCTGGGGCTAGGGTATTCTAAATTGCAGGTACAACAGACATATTACTAAGGATGTGGAGAATAGATTTTGCTGAAAAATATATTACAAGAGGCTTGTCTGAAAGCACAGAATAAATCAGAGAGAGAATATTAATTCAGAAGAAAACAGTTAAATATCAAACATGTGTAATGAAAAGCACTATATCCACATATGTAGAAAAGTGAATACAATTATCTTGCATAGCATTATTCTCCAGCCCAAGATTTGTATCAGGAAAGAATATAGAGCTCGGGCTAGCAGATAATGGTACAAAACTCTTATTACATATTTTAATCACCTTGAGTATAGGTCACTCAATTTCTTTGACCCTTGTTTGTCCCCCAATTTTAAAATAAAGGGTTTGTGGCAATTAAATCCTAATATTCCTTTTGAACTGTAATCTTTCAAGACTCTCTATCTTGAGTATGTTATTTACTCTAAGTAATGTTTAGTGAAATTTGGGGCTCAAGTGAAAACTATTTATAAGTCTGGTGACAAAGAACTTAAATATTGTACATACATTTTGTATAAAATATTTACATAAGTATAAAATATATCTAAATATAAAATGCTTATATATGATGTTTGAATTCTATTTCATATTCATAGTGATACATAAGACATAGCACTGTTTAATATTCCATCCCTTTGACTTAATGTATAGCCTCCACAATCATCTTCTTATAAAAATAAATGGTCCTAGAAAAAATAAATTATCATCAGCATAAAGCCCCATGTCATCTGGAGAGATAAAGACAAGAAAAATGTGGAGCCCAATGATCTCTCCTTCTCATTATTGCTAATTCAGATTAAAGGTTCTTTTTACAACTTTAATTATCTAGTTAGCACTATTGTATGAGTTCTTCCTCTGGCAGGTATTGGGATTTTTTACAATAACACTATGAAACAGAAGTCATTATTAACCACGTTCCAGCAAGAAGGAAACTGTTTCGTTGAAGTCTAGTAGCCTACCAAAGTGCACACAATTTGGAATATGGAAAAGTGAGAGTCTGACTCCCAAATCTAAGCTCTGTCCACTTTTATACGAAAGAGGGAACCCTTTCTGAAAAACCATGCTGTTGCTCTGGGTACACTGAGCTGCTGAAGATGAATCTGGCTTGTGAAGCCTGGAAACCTTCCATTGAAGGAGATGATGTTAGAAAACGCTTAGAAGGACATTTGGAGCTAAGGGCTCCAGCAGCTCCTGCACCTTTCACGAGTCATTTCCAGTGCTCTGAGTCTGTCTGGGAACTTTTATAGGAGAAAGAAGTTTTTCCTTAAAGCAACATCTTTAGAAAAAATAACCTATTTCCTGGGAATCCAACCCTGATACAGTAAGGGTCATTTTGGAAGAAAGATCCAAGCTAGCTCACCTGACCAAGGTCCTGGCCTGACTTTTCTCCACTGTCCACACTAACAGACATAGGAGCTTTTCACCCAGAGGTAATCTCTCTCTCTGAGCAATACTTTCTTGCTTCTCTAAACACAAGCAACTGTATATTGTGAGACAACACTCTGTAAACTTCTCTGAATGTACTGGGACAGTTCGCATGGCAACACAGTGGTGTCTGTAACACTGGGAATCTATATATCCTCTTAAGTAAGAGCAGCTCTATTTCCAAAACCCAGGATGACCTACATTTTGAGATTCTGTTCATACTATTATTGTCCTTGGAAAAGAGGTTGATTAAGGGTGCTAATGTAGCGAAGATCTAAGCATTAACAATCTGTGGAATATTATTTGAATAATGTGTAGCCTAATCCTTTCTTATTTGGGGTATTTAAAAGTCAGAGGTGTATTCCTTTTCTTGCATCCTGCCAATACATTTATTTTTTTCCCCTTGACATGACTGGTAATTGGGTAAGACCAACAAATATTAAAGAGCCAAACTCTGGGGAAACAAAATGGTTACAGAATTCAAATGATGCGTTTTCTTTCATTTGAAGCATAACTGCCATATTAATAACTATTGAATAACAAGTTTGTATTGGCTGGAGTGCCAAAAAAAGCTTGTGGTTATTGACAACAGATGTTTTAATATTCCATCAAATCAACCTCTTTAGGAACTGCCTAAGGTTCTGATGTGGTTTTCCTATAGATCTGATTATATCCTAGTCAGTAACAAAGCAAGATAACAACCAACTAGTAGTTTGTTGTTGTTTTTTTAGGAATACTTTACCCTGCAATGCATAAAAAGCCAAAAACAACAATGACAAAAAAGAATCCTGCTAATGTTTTCTATAACAACAAAAATATGACTACTAAATGATCACACAACCTTTTCCCTAGGATTGTGTTAGTGAGCATCAGATTTATATGACAAAATTTCAGGTTTATGTGGCAAAATGTTCACATTTTGAAACCTTTTAAAGTATATATGAATAATGCACTTGCCCCATTAGAAAACATGTCTCATTTCCTAGGCCACCAACCAGTTATCCTCAGTTATTATTTTGCTGTAAATGTAAGCTGAGTTGCTTTCTACAGTATAGAAATGTTTTTAACATTTGAAAGTTTCTCTCATAATCACACTATATCCTCTTAGAAAATGCACAATCTTACATTGTATTTCAAAATAGCGCCCTATTGAAAAGATGTTTACAAATTCCCCACAGAATCTTGATTGCCTGGCCACCAGTGTTATAAAAGTTTCAATGTGTTGGAGTTTCTTCTTTGCTGAAGTTATCTGTTCTCTCTGTTTCATTTATATCAGCTATAGGTATTTTCAGGTATCCATGCAATAGACTTTGTGATACAAAAATACCAGAAGTTGGTCCCTGGCTTTTCTCGAAGTCACCTGGAGAGATAAAGACATGACCCTTATTCTCTTTAAGTTCTCATGATTTTCTTGCTTATTTGAGCATATAAAGGAAATGTTAGTTCTCTAGCACAATTGTAAATAAGAAATTAAATGATACTGGATTCCCTACTTTTTTCAGCCAAAAATGTAATTCTTAATATTTAAGATTTTCCCTTTTTACCCACTCACACACACAAAATAATTAGATATTTTCTCTCTCCCACTCTCCCTTCTTCTCTTTCTTTCTCTGTTAAGATCCTGGTGGAATAAACTGTACTTTGCTTAAATCTTTGCCACCTGAAGATGGAAAGATTTGGTGTTATTTTATTTTTAGGCAATAAAGTTATCAGGACTTAAAACTTAATTTGACTTTGTGACTTTCAAAAGCCTTTAGCAAATATAAGACAACACTAATGCTCAAAACACCTTGACTGGTGGGAATAAACACGAGTTTTATGAGTTGAATTAATGTAAATGTGATATTAAACTACCCTCCTAATCAATAAAAGGATAATAAGAAAAGTTAAATTGTAATTTAGAAGATATGGGCTTAGTTTGCTAACAGTCAGTCTTCCTAACTATTGAGAAAGATACATGTCCATTAAATGCACACTAGGGCCCCAGTGCATGAATTCATGCACTTTGAAAGGAACTGCGGGCCACGAGGCTGCAGTGGTCACAGGGGCAGGTGTTGGCCCCTCCTCCACGTCCCTGCACAGCCCCTCCCTTCATAGCCCCTGGTACCCTGTCTGCTGGCAGCCTCACTCCCACTGCTGCTGCTACTCCCACAGTGCTATCACCAGCAGCAGGTGCGAGAAGTGGCTGCTGGCCCCAATCTCCCCTCAGGAGCAGGGGGAGGTGGAGAAGCCCCAAGGGGCGATCGGGGCTGGCACCAACAGCAGGTGAAAGTGCCCAGCGGGACCATGGTATGCAGAAGCAAGGAATTTTTAGGAACCACCAGAGGCTCGACCTGATGACAGCAACTAGCATCCCATCTTGGTCTGGTGCCTCCATGCACCTGCTCCACCATCCCTCCATGGCCAATGCCCACCATATTCTGCATTCTGACGCCTACTGTTGATGCCTGCCATGTTCCACACGCACCACCTGGTGGTCAGTGCACATCATAGTGACCGGTTGTTCAGTTTTTCCGCAGTTTGGTCTATTTGCATATTAGAGTTTTATTTATATATAGATCATAGGTACCTATAAGATGTTCAAACAAAAACAATTTTTGGAAAGAAATCATTTTTACTAAACTTAGGTTAAAAAAAAACCACCACCCTGTTTAGAAATGGTGAAACTTAAAACCAGGGAGGGAAGACTTACAATTAAAATGAAGGAGTGTAAATGCAATAATACCAGAAACCTCCCACAACCGCATCAAAATTACAACTAAACTATAGGACAACCATTGCTCAGAACTACCTGAAATCTAGCTGAACAGAAGTCCTATAACTAAGGATATAAAGAAGAAGCAGCAACATGACTGGTAGGAGGGATTGAGATGTGGACCTAGCTGGTCCCACACCCACATTTGTCAGTGAAAAATCAGGAGGGATATCTCAGGTGCAGAGGTCCCCTAAAGAGTGATGCTCTCTACCCCCCATCAGAAAATCCAGCCCAGGGTTGCAGTGCCAAGCAGAGACCATCACTGCTAGCTTTAAAAGCCAGCAGGGATTGTGGCTGAGTAAGACATAAGGCTAACTAAAGTCCCAGGCTGTTCCTCTTAAAGGGCCCCTGCACAAATTTGCTCAGACTCATGCAGAAGAACTGAATTGTTTGATATCAGGGAGAGGGCTTGAGGGGCAGCTTTCTCTAAGAAAGAAATTCTGGTAGAGGCCAATGCTCTTTTGATGATCACTCTTCTAACAGAGCTGGCAGGCAGGCACCATATCTGAGTCTCAATCAACCTGCCTAACATTGTTCCCCTTACCAGATGATTCCCAAATTTGGGCAAACCCAAGCCTTCCCAGTGTTTTTTCTAAACAAGTGGCCTGTCTTATCTCATGATGTGGACTTAACCTAAAATATCTCAGACAAGCAGCATCTGGACTTGGAATTCCCTGTATCTCTCACTAAATGGCTCCAGGCTGGGCACTAATGGCAGCTCGCCTTAGTCCACTGCTTAGCCTCTTGTGAGCACCTTCAAGACCAGCATAAGTATCAGCCATCAGCAGATCACTTTGTAGCTCATGCTCTATATCCCAGGGCATAAGTGGTGAGTAACCTTGGCCTGCACCTCCTGGGTGTTCACAGGGGCAGGGATCCTGGTGAACAGCCTCAGACCACACCAACGTATGAAAAATACACTCAAGAAGTAGACTTGACTGGTACCTGAGCCCAACTTAAGTGAGTTGTGCTCTGTGGGTTCAGCCCATGCACAGCAGAACATCCATGGTGGCAATGGTCAGTCCCCCAAGCTAACTAGCATTGAGTTTCCAACAGCAATCAAAGCTCAACTAAAACAGGAGCATGCAACTGGGGAGCCTAACTTCGGTGACTGTAAAGGCTGTACCACAGTGCCCTACAGGATACTTACTTCATAAGGCCATACTATCAAGATTGGGAAATGTGGTAGCTCTACATAATACACAGAAATAAACACAGAGAGTAAGCCAAAATGAAAAGATAAATTTCCCAAATGAAAGAAACATGTCCTAAATGAAAGAATAGAACAAAACTCCAGAACAAGAACTAAGTGAAATGGAGATAAACAATTTACTAAATGCAGAGTTTAAAACACTGATTTTAAGAATGTTCAATAAACTTTGGAAAGAGTAGAGAAACTAAATGAGAATTTCAACAAACAAATAGAAAACATAAAAATCATCCTATATAATAAAGAGGTAATATGCAAATTGACCATAACTTTAACACACAAGATGGCCACCCCCATCTGGACACAAGATGGCCAGCAGGGGAGGGCCATTGTGGGTGATCAGGTCAGTAGGAGAGGGAAGTTGGGAGGGACCCAGGCCTGCATGGGAGGACAGTTAGGGGGTAACCAGGTCTATAGAGGAGAGCAGTTAGGGGCAACCATGTTAGCAAGGGAGGGCAGTTAGGGGTGACTGAGCCAGCAGGGGAAGGCAGTTTGGGGTGACCAGGCCTGCAGGGGAGGACAGTTAGGGGGCGACCAGGCCTGCAGGGGAGGGCAGTTGGGGGCAACCAGGCTGGCAAAGGAGGCCAGTTAGGGGTGACCATGGCAGCAGCAGAGGGCAGTTGGGGATAACAAGGCCTGCAGGGGAGGACAGTTGGGGGTAATCAGACCAGTAGGGAAGCAGTTAGGCATTGATTAGGCTGGCACAGGAGTGGTTAGGGGGTGATCAGGCTGGAAGGCAGAAGCAGTTAGGGGCAATCAGGAAAGCAGGCAGGCGAGCAGTTGGGAGCCAGCAGTCCGGGTTTGTAAGAGGGATCCCAGATTGAAAAGGGTGCAGGTTGGGCTGAGAGACACATCTCCCACCCACCCCCCATCCCACCCATCCCCTCTGGTGCATTAATTTTGTGCACCAGACCTCTAGTATATCATAAAAGGCTAATATACAAATTGTCCCCTCGACTGGGAGTTCAATCGGAAGTTCAACTGATAGTTTGACCAGGGGCCAGGGCCAACCAGCCAATAGCCCAAGGCCTCTCCCTCTGGTTGGCCCCACCCCTGACTTCCCCCTCCACCCTGATCAGGAGCAGGGCTGGCCGACCAACCTTCCATGTCCTCTCTCCCCAGCTGACCTGTCCTGATCTGTCCCAATCAGGGCAAGCCAGTTGGACCTCACCTGTGCACATATTCATGCACTGGGTCTCTAGTGGAGATAGAAAACATGAAAAAAACCAGTCATCAATGAAGACTATGCTAACTAAAATAAAAACTATATTATAGGGAATCAATAGTGGAGTAGATGAAGCAGAGGATCAAATCAGGTATTTGGAAGATAAGGAAGAATAAAATAACCAATCATAATAGCACAAATGGAAAAAAAAATGATGAGGATAGTTTAAGGAGCCTCTGGGACAAATTCAAGCCTACCAATATTTGCATGATAGGGTTGCCAAAAGGAGAAGAGAGAGCAAGGAATTAAAAATATATATATATTTGAAAAAAATAATGACAGAAAACTTTCCTAACCTGATGAAGGAAAGAAACATACAAGTCCAAGAAAAACAGAGGGTCCCAAACAAGACAAGGCAAGTCCATTCTCATTCTACCCAGCTTTAACCCAGCAGCTCCCAACAATCACACATCAATTTAATTTATTTGTTGTTGTTCTTTTAATTCCCTCATTGCCCAGTGTAGCTGGATGAAGTTTCTTAAAAAGAAGGCTAATCCATTTCTAATTTTCCTACCCATTTGGGCTCTTACCATAAGTTAAGAGCATGCTATACTCTTAGCCAGCTACATTTGCCATTCCTCAAGAAGTCCACACCAAGACACACCATAACTAAATGTCAAAGATTAAAGACAAAGAGAAAAATCTTAAAATCAGCAAGAGAAAAGCAGCTAGTTACAGACAAGGGTGCTCCCATAGACTGTCAACTGATTTCTTAATAGAAACTTTGTAGGCCTTAAGGGACCGGCAAGAATTATTCAAAGTAATGAAAAGCAAGGACCTACAACCAATATTACTCTATTCAGCAAAGCTATCATTTAAAAACAAAAAACAGATAAAGAGCCAGATAAGAAAAAGCTAAAAGAGTTCACTACCAAACCAGTATTATAAGAAATGGTGAAGGATCTTCTAGAAGAAAAAGAAGGGGGGGAAATAAAAAAATATATGAACAATAAAATGACAATAAATGCATACCTGTCAATTACTTTAATGCAAATGGATTAAGTGCTTCATTTGAAGACATACAGAGACTGAATGGACAAAAGAAGTCCCTTACATATGCTATCTACAAGAGACTTACTTCAGATTGAAAGACACACACATATTGAAAGCAAAAGAATGAAAAAAATATTGAAAATAGAAATAATAACAAAATATCTGGTGTAGCAATACTTACACCAGACAAAATGGACTTTAAAACAAAGAAAGATTTAGCAACTCCACTTTTGGGTATTTATTTAAAAAATCCAAAACACTAAACCAAAAAGTTGCATATATCCATATGTTTATTGCAGCATTATATAAGACTAGTGGCCTGGTGCACAAAATTCATGCCCATGGGGTGGGGAGGTGTTTGGAGGGGGGGTAGTGTCCCTCAGCCCAGCCTGCAAAGATGCCAGCATCCTTCTCCCTGGCCTCTAGCCAGAGGTTCCTCTTCTCCTTCCACACAGCCTCTGGGGAGATGCTTGTCCTGGGGCCTCCTCAGTTCCCTTGCACACGACACCCTGTTGGGTACTCAGGGGCTTGGGCTTTCAGGTCTGGCTTCCTCACCTGGCACGGTTCCCATTTGTTGCCATGGGAGCAGTGCCTCAGGAGTCGCCCCTTTGGACCATACTACTTGGGAGTGTGTGTGGGGGGAGGGGCAGCTTCAGCAACAGTGATTTGATGCTTGTAGTGTGCCCCTGGGAAACCCCCACCCCTGGCCAGCTCCTTTGCCTCTCTCTGCACCCACATGGCTGAGCCCACTGGCCGGGGGTGGGGCACAGATGCTGAGCTCCGGCTCCTTTGCCTCTCACCTCCCTTGTGCCATGCTCAACCCTACCCCCTGCTCCTGATTGGCTGGTAACGTAGCAAAAGTATGGTCAAATTTGCATGTTTCTTTTTTGTTATATAAGATAGCCAAGATATGGAAGTAATCTAAGTGTCCATCAATAGATGAATGGACAAAGAAGAAGTGATGTATATACAGGTTGGGACAAAAGTAGGTTTACAATTGTATGTGAAAAACAGAGTTTATTCTGGTATTATTAATTATTTATTAATTAATGTATTGTTTCCTATACAAACAACTATAAAATTACTTTTGCCACTTCCTGTAAAAATGGAAGTGATTCAGCCATAAGAAACAATGAAATCTTGCCATATGCAACTACATGGATGGACATAGAGGGTATTGTACTGAATGAAAGAAGTCAGACAGAGAAAGACAAATGCCAGATGATTTCCCTTATATGTAGAATCTAAAAACAAAATAAACAAATAGGCAGAACAGAAATATACTCATAGACACAGAGAATATTTTGGTGGGTTAAAAAAAATGAAGGTATTAAGAAGAACAAATTGGTAGTTACAGAACAGTCATGGGGATGTAAAGTACATCGTAAGGAATATAGTCAATAATATATTAATTAATATACATTGTGTCAGACGGGTACTAAATTTATCCAGGAGATCACTTTGTAAGTTACATAAATGACTACTAATGGGATTTTATACCTGAAACTAAGAAAATAGTGTATGTCAACTGTAATTTAAAAGAATTTTAATATAAATTTTAAAAAACAGAGAAAAAAATAAGCCAAAATTGCCCTTCCTTGTTTTTCTTAAATCATGTATCAATCCCTTTGGGGGATTTTTGTTGTTTTGCTTCATTGACAACAAAATTTCAGAAAATTTTCAAATGTTGAATCTCCAAAAACTGGAATAACCTCATAATTACAGGTAATCACCACCATCAATTTAACTAAGGGTCCCTTTCAGTGCCTGATTGCTCAGGGAGTGAAACAGGACCCAATGCTGGTTCTGTCTCTAACCAGCTACATTATCTTAAACAAGTCCCTTCTTATTCTACCCGTCCTTAACCCAGCAGCTCCCAACAATCACACAGCAATTCAGTTCTCCTCTTATGTTTTATTCTACTGCTGCCCACTACAACGGGAGAAAGTTTCTTAGCAAAGACACTCATCTATTTCTGATTTCCCTACCCTCAGAATTTATCAGTCTCACTCTGTGTTCCTACCCAGCTACATTTGCCATTTATTCCTCAAGAGGCTATTTTAAACCTGATGTTTCTCTGGGTCCACTGAACAGTTGAGAGTCACATTCTCTGCAAATGGTCACCTCAACTGTACATCCATACATCTACTGCCAGAGCCACAGCCTTCATTTGTTTCATAGAAAGCCCCAGATTCCTATAAGTCTAAAATATTCTACTTCACTGATTTTCATGATGGCTCTAGTTTTGTTGAACATAAAGATTATAAAATGTGTGGAACTTTACTTTGAAAAGAAATAAAAATAATAAAACAGAATGTGCCTTGATGGATTAAAGTTTAAAATCGTGTTCTAGCACAGGACCTTGTGGTGGTATTGTTGGGCCCCTTGCCTGACTTTCGGAGGAGTCTGTGCGAGTGAGGAACCCTAAGCTTCAGCTTTATTATCTTCACAGTCCACGCCTTGTGAAGCAGCATTCACTAACCCCTACAGTACTAAGGCAGTTGTTATGGGTAATAAATTAACCTCTCTCCTTTGTACCTTAATTGGTGTTACTTATGCCCTATCCTTGTGAGAATGAGAAAATAGT
The DNA here is from genome assembly GCA_027563665.1 of Antrozous pallidus. Lineage (NCBI taxonomy): Eukaryota > Metazoa > Chordata > Mammalia > Chiroptera > Vespertilionidae > Antrozous > Antrozous pallidus. Next base: position 102,337,400 of record CM050514.1, read on the forward strand.
CTTGTGAGAATGAGAAAATAGTCACTTTAATATTTTTCTTTTAGGATTTAAATTTTTCATTCAACCCTTGTTGAGAATGCCTACTTCTCCTTTTATCTTCTTTTATACCCCTGATTCTAAAGTATATTTTCAACCTTATCTGCTACCACTCTCTCACCCAGACAGGCACACACATGCATGTGCAGACACACTCACACACATACACGTGTACACACACACACACACACACACACACACAATCACATCTGTGCCCCACATGGCATAGACCAAATTTTTTTCACAGTAGTGTGAAAAACTATTTATGAGACTATAATATTTCATTTGAATTTATAGGGTGGAATCACTGACAGGATGGTGTTTTGTGGGGTTTTCTGTATTTTGCTCTGGTGTTGTTGAATCTGGTTATTTGGTGTGACTATACAGGGCCTCCTGGGAGCAACTCTAGTACAGGTGAATGTGAGTTGCTATTTCTTTCTGGCCCAGGGCAACCTAATTGAGGTCTGAGAGGTTGAATCCTTAGTAGTGCAGTGGTCAGAGACTCCTTACCCCACTGGATCTACCTTGAGTTTCACATCTTGATTGACCTTGTTCAGAGCTGTACTCCCTTCCTCCACAGAGCTGGCACCACAGTTGTCAGCTGCAGGCATTTAGGGGCCCACTGGCTTTTGCCTCACTGAGAAGTCCAGGATTGTGTCTGTGGCAGGGATACAAATTACAGTTTCTGACTAATTAGATCACGCAAAGACTCAAAGCCTCCAGAGATGCACCTCTGCCCTAAGACTGCTTGGATTCATTCTGGAGTATCCTCAAGCAATTGTCCACATGTGGGATGAGTGTTTTTCCAAAAGGGTGGAGCAATTGCTTCTGCCTGGAGGTTAATTATTATTCTCAGTCTCTTAATGGGCTTCAGAAACTCCAGAGAGTGGGGAAAGGGATTTTTCAATAGGGTGGGTCAACTGTGCTCCCCCAAGCAAAGACCACATGATAGTAAAGGTTTGCCTGAGAAAGATGACCTCCTCAGCATGAGGGAATGACTCAGCACAGGAAAACAGGGTGTCTGCCTTGTGAGCTCTACCTGCAGATCCCTCAACCCTAGCTAATATTTATGCAGCTTCAGTCCACTGAGCCAAAGGTGAGTAGCTAAACTCAAAATGCTATACATTGGTCTTTTAAGAGGGTGCCTGCATTTCCAGCTGTCTCTTTCTGGCAGACAACAATCCTATTGCTTTTCACAACCAAATGTTATGTGGGCATCTTTCTCAGTTCTTGTGATCTCTGCTGGGGGGCCCAGCTTGGGTATTGGACCCCAGAGTTCTCTGTGACTACCCCTCCAAGCTAAGATATCTCTCCAGAACTTCAGCTGCTGTTTGTGGGATCACAGCCAGCCCTTTCATGCCCCTGCCCTTCCTATCAGACGCTATGCAGTCTCCACTCTGTTTCTTTGGTTATCAGGGTTCTTTCTAGCTAGTCTTCAGTTGATTATTCAGGGTGAGTCTTTTGTTTGTTTGTTTTTTGTATTTTAGTTGTAATTCCAATTTGGTCCTGGGAGCATGTCTATGAAATTCTACTTACTCCACCACCGTTTTAAATCTCCCTGAGAGTAATTTATTTTGTTTGATATTTATCTTCATTGGGTATTTCAATGACTGAAATATAGATGTTCAAAAAACATTTAAAATAGGGAGAGAAAGAGGAGGAGGAGAAGAAGAATGAGGAGGAGGAGGAGGAGGAAGAGGAGAAGGAAGAGGAAGAGAAGGAGGAGGAGAAGGAGAAAGAAGGAGAATGAATGGAAAGGAAGAAAGGAAAGAAGAAAGGAGGGAACTAAACAAAGAAGGAAGAAAGGAAGAGGGACAGAGGGAAGGGGGCTAGGAGGGAGGGATGGAAAAAAGAAGGGAGAAAATTAGCAAGAAATTAAGATTAAGAGGTTATGATGTCCTTTGGTTCTGTACTAAGGAATTGGGGCTTCATTCTAAAGCCAATAATTGAGGTGGGAAGTTAAACAGCATGATCGTATTTGTATTCTAAATATCTCTAAAGAATAAATTAATTGGGAGGCAAGAGTAGGGACAGTAGAAAAAAATAAAGCTAAAAGACACTGCTTGGATAAAAGAAGACATGTTAATACTTTGGTTACCATCATTTTAAAAATTTGTTGAAATATAGAGTAAAGCATACCAAAAAGCATTTCCATGTGAAAACCAATAAAAGTACAGTGCAGCAGTTTTTTAAAAGATCTATAAGCCACCATTACAAACTAAAATTGCAAATAATTTTAACTCATACTCAATTCATTTCAAAATATAAACCAAATGCTCAACACTGATTTAAAACAGTTTGCTCATAGTATTTTTCATAATAAGATGTAATTGTTTGGGATACTTTATTCATTGTCAGAAATTAGCTTCAAAAGTATTCATAAAAATAGCAACTGTATTCCAATAAAGATGATGTCAGCTTGCATGATTGCATTTTCTGAAGTGCTCTGACTCACTGATAAACTGACTGTAGACTAGGCGACACATGGACATAACCTAGTGTCATGGCTTTTTTGCAAAAAAAAAATGTAAAGAATAAAAAACTGTAATTTGGTCTAAACTGTTTTACTTCTATTAATGCTGATGTCCATAATAATAGATATATAAAATATTTAGGAAGTTACTGTATCTTTATTCTTACCAGAAACTATACTAACTAAATTTTAAATCATGCATAACTATTTGTTAAGCCAATTATATGTTATAATGCACTCTAATTTTTTATCAATTGTATTGGTGAAGGTGGTGAAAAGGTACTAAGTTTCAGATATAAAATAATTCAATATTGGGTTGAAGTGTGCAGCATAGTGAATACAGTTAATAACATTATTATTATATGTATTTAAAAATTCAAAGAACTACACCTTAAAAGTTCTCATCACAAAGGAGGAAAAAGTATAATTGTGTGGTGATGGGTGTTAACTACTTATTGTAGTGATAATTTCATAATACTGTGTATACATATATAGAATAATATTGTACACCTGCAAGTAGTATGTTATATGTCAATTATATCCCAACAAAAAACAAAATTCAAATTAAGAAAATGTATTAATTATACCCACATGTACCTTATAATTAGATCTTTTAAACTAAGAAATTCACATTTAAAAGAAATAAAGTTTTAAATTTAAAATTAAATTAATTTAAACTAGTTTTTACAATATTGAACAAGTCTTCAATTGCATTTTACCCTGAGTGGTACTCTTCTTGCTTTCAAGAAGATGAGGCCTTATTTGTTTGTTTGTTTATTTGTTTGTTTGTTGCAGTGGGTTTTGGAATATAATTTGAGGGAATAGCCCATCTGATGTCCCTGCTTTCTTTGTTGAAGTTCTACTGAGTCATCCTGAGATAAATGGAATTTTCTTCTTCAATCCAAGGCCTAATTATGGTAATTAGTCCGTGCAATTTGTAAAGTTTGGCAGCCAATTCAGGTCCTAATATGCATAAGCCTCTTTCTGCTACAAATTGAGTAGATTCTAATCAGTTTTTAAAAGACAGTGTCTTACTATTGCCTGTGTGCCATACTCTTAGATTTTGAGATTCAATTAGTTATTTCAAACTCTGCTACATCATCAGCAGTTTTGATATTTTTAATATTCATGAAGCTTTCATTTTAGCATTAATCCCCCAGCATCTGTGATTATGATGGGCACTTTGGGGATGTCTATTGTGTGTCTGTGAAGAATGAAAGGCCCAGCAGCTCCTGGCAGTAAATTAACCCTCACAATGCCACTTGGTGCCAAATGCCTTTTGAAATGTTGCCTTCTGCTCTGTGCCTTTCTGTTCGGATTTCACACTCATGTTTGATTCCCGCAGCAGACTCATGCTTCATTTTATTCCGACAGCCATCTGTGAACTATGGGTTTTTTCCCCTCTCTTTTTCATTCAAAAGCCACATCTTTCACCAGTGTTTTGTGTATGTGTGTGTTTTTTCTAAAATGGGCATGTTAATAAAATGAGAATAAAAAGTCCCCAGCATTAATTCCTATTTCATTATGTGGATGTTTATGCACATTAAGGGAATTTGTAGAAACATAACTATTAATTTCTTGACAATGCTTCTTCAGAATAAATTCTTAAATCACCAATAATTTTTTAATTTACTGCTCTTTTTCAAACCTATTTCAGATTCTTTAAAAACATTAGTATTGAAAATTAGTTTTAATTATTAGATTTTCATATTCTATATAAAGTAAAATTCTTTAAAAAGTAATAAATACAATGTGTGTAGTTTTATTGAGTACACATCTTTTACCACCAATGTTTGCCTTTAAAAAACAGATTTATAGATAGGAAACTAAATTCAAACTGCCAAAAATTAATATAAAATTGATATTCCTTTCCAATTTTAGTAAGAATGTGTTTTTCTAAAAGAAAATACTCATTACCCTTGCAGCTAAAAGAGGGCTTCTAATTAGCCCCATGATATTATTTATAGTAAGGCAAATGTATTTTACTTAATATTTTTTCAAAAATAATTTTATTCTGAAAAAAAATTAGAGCTACCATTACTTATATTGCAAGTAATATCCAACTCAAATAAAATAGAATTATATTTAAATATAATCTTGAATGAGCATCACATTGTGAAGAGTATAAAAGCGCAGTTCAAAGAAAACCTCTGGCAGCACAATCCAGAAATACCAAGAGGAGCAAGGGTTTGAACCACATCTCTGGGTAACTTGGGGAGTAATCTCAAGAGCCATGCTCAATTTATGTGGGAAAATAGCTTCAATAATCAGAGCTGTTCTTACTTCCCCAGTTTTCTCAGATTTCTTTTGAATACAAGATAAGAAAGCTCTGTAATGTGGTCTGTCAGTCAATGTTAGGAAATCATTACCTGTGGCCTTCTCAAGAGAGTGAGGTCTGGAATGGGACCACATGAGGAACAGGAGTGGAGGGGACAGGGGAATGTTGGAGTAAAAGGCCTGTCCATCCTATACACCACAACCCCTTGTCCTTGTAGGGAGGAGAAGGTTATTGGGAATGGGACTGGTCTGTTCTGGAAGAGTGTTCCATTGAGGCAATGTACTTGTCAGCAAAGCATCCTTGCTACAAAATTGAGCAGTGAATAAAGACCAATAGTTGTAGGCTTGAAAGCTTCCAGAAGGATTAAATGTATATCTGACCTTAGAAAAGTATACAATTTAGGGACAGAGCCTTGTACACTTACTGTCATTGTGACTTCAGTTTATTATTCTAATGGACCGAAAGGAGAATCTAAGTCCTTTCTGTCCAGTGCCCTGCTAGAAATGCTAGGAATGACTAGAATAACAATAGGGAAATGAAAATGTTTGCACAAAAACTGAAATTTTGTAGAACTAATTGTTTTTTAAATTAAAAATCCATAGTCTCTAATTTAAACTTTTCAAAATTCTCCCCTCTAAAGATATAATAAAACCTATATTTTCCCCAAGAATATAGGTTATTGTTCCCTAATTCCCTGAAGCCTAGAGAAATTTAAATATAAGTTAACTAACTGAATAAGTAGTAAGTGGCAGTATGAACTAATATGTTTTACAGAATTTAAGGTTTATGTTTATTAATGACAAGGTTTTAGATTATATTATAGAAAATAAAAAAATAGTTTTTATGTAAATCCTAAAACAGATATTGTAGAATTCTGAATAGGGACAAATAAAATAATGGTTAAAATATGCTTAATCCAAAAAATGTTTTTTTAAAATAATTGGAACAAATTAGTACTGTGGATGATTTTGTTGGCAAAGCATTACATGTTTTTCTTAATATTATTTAGAAAGTTTACCGGAATAGATAACTTTTTTAAGGTGAGTACCTTAAACAGAAATCAAACACCTTCTGTAGCTTTATTTTTGGACATATGGAGTGATATAAATATGCATTGGGAAACATTAAGGCAAAAAATGTGTGTATTTTTCAAAAATGTGTTATTTGAATAAAACCTCAAATTTTAAGATAACCCAATTCCTTGACAACACAAAGCCTGGAAGTATTTAGGCAGCTAGAGGCCCCGTGAGTTTGATATCTGGCTCAGTCCTATATTTTACTATTCCTTGGATATAAACCAGAATGACCCTAATCCAGTGCAGCCAGTGGATTAATTTAGCCTTCAAGGGGTTGAGTGTGAAGGTGTAGGAAGGGAAAAGAAGATCACCAAAACATTACCAGACATCCTTTTTTTTCTTATTTTATAAGATCAGAATTTTCATCTTTTAAATGGAGTGATACAATTCATATAATACATACTTAGCATTGTATCATTTTATCTGTGTTTTTGAGGGACCAATAGGAGAGGAATAGGAATCATATGCCAGTAATGTTCATAAGATTATGGCTACCTTCATTAATCATTGTGGCTAAAAATGATTCTTGTCTCATGGTTAGATATGAAGAATATGCCTTAGAAGAATATCTGCAGTCACCTAGAAAAAAAAGTCATAAACATCACTCCTATTATGTTTACTATAGAATAATTACTTTCTGAGTATTTTAATTAAAATTGTAATGATTAAGCATTTTAAGCAGGATGAGCTTATGTTTGTGGGTAATGTGGCCCAGATAAACTTGAGAGAAGGTTTTCATTACTTGGAAAAAAAAGAACAGTAATTTCATCCAAACAAATTACATAAATTTATGTAACTCAATAACTGATTAAGAATTACTAAAATGAGGTGTTAGATTGATTAATGTAAAAAAGTGAGTATAAAAACATTAACAAAAACCATAATACTTCTATTTTGTATTTTTAAAATAAAAATGACAAATCCCATTGGAGAATGAGAGAGAAATCTAAAATAACTCACCCAGCCAATGCTAAATTAGTATTACCTTAATTTTTTTCTTTAAAATAAAAAGTTAATGTTGGCCATTAATGACTGTCACTATAAGGTTAAATGAAAAAAATGTAAATGATATTTAATTTCTTCATTTTTAATTTATAAAATATAGCCATTTTCTACCCTGGTTTTAATAATATGATCATTAATATCCAGCTTTTACCTGAAATGGTAGCCTTTAAAAATGAGCATTTAAAAATTTTTTATAGAAAAATATTTTGTCCTAAGTTGAGATAAACTATTTTATTTTTTTATTTTTTTAATACATTTTATTGATTTTTCACAGAGAGGAAGGGAGAGGGATAGAAAGTCAGAAACATCGAAGGGAGAGAAACATCGATCAGCTGCCTCTTGCACACCCTCTCCTGGGGATGTGCCCACAGCCAAGGTACATGCCCTTGACTGGAATCAATCCTGGGACCTTTCAGTCCGCAGGCCGACGCTCTATCCACTGAGCCAAACCGATTTGGCAGAAATAAACTATTTTAAATTCTGGTTTTCTTAGCAAGTGTAATTATTAATTGTTATCATTTTTTAGGAAGATGAATCCAAGTACTGCTATTTGTCTATGCCATTATCATAGACTCTTAATAAGATGTTATGAAATGAAATTCTAATAATAATTATAAAGTTGTGATTATCTTCATCAATCATTGCATATCAATGTGCAATTGGCATTCATTTGTGAGTGCAATATCTGATCCACATAGAGACTTTTGCTCTTAGTGCTTAATGTTCATTACAAAGACATAAACTTCACCTCTAAGAGTTTTAAGCTCCATAGAGGCAGATATGAAAACAACTGAATTACTGATCTTAGCAAAATACTTAAAAATAGATACAAAAGAAGTATCTTTTAGAAACAGAAAAGAAAAAATTACTGAGTCTTGAAGGATAAACATAAATTATTCAATCCTAATAAGGGTAGAAAGTTATTTCACTCAGATTCAAAGAATAACTGTCATAAGCAAAATAAAAGGCATTTAAGTATATATCCAGAAATGGTGAACATTTCTATGGAATGAGTAATACAACCCACAGAATCAATGTATTGGTAGGGGTTGTCGGAAATATGTAATTTACAATTTGAAAAATTCAAATAATGGAATACCCATTTTTAACTCAGAGAAATGCAGTTTTATATCTCAGTTTTAACAGAACAGTATGTAAAGACTGGGATTGCTCCAAATTAACAAAAATGAGGACAATTTGTGATGACCCTACCTTCAAATAACTATATTCAACCCTGCCCTATAGGTGGGGTGTGGAATGGGGCCCATGAAGAAGAGTACTTTTCTAGGAGTATTACCTTCTCAAGGGACTATTATATACAGAGTTTTAGGGTATTTTAGTTCATGAAGTGATTAGTTAAAAGAAAACCAATGTTTCATGGTTAGAAATAGACAATTATTATTTCTATTATTTGTTTATTTCTTTGGATACTTTAATAATCCTATATAATAAAGATGAAATATACAAATGGTCATTACGCTGTGAAGCATAACGACCAACCACGTAACGACCAGATCATGGATCAGCAAGTGGGCAGCAGAGAGCTACAGGAGGGGGCATGGCAGCAAGCTATGGGGGGGAGGGCACAGGAAGGAGGGTGGAGGTCAATTGAAAAAAAAAAAGGAGCCAAAACTGGTTTGGTTCAGTGGATAGAGTGTTGGCCTGCAGACTGAAAGGTCCCAGGTTGGATTCCAGTCAAGGGCACATCCCCAATAGGGGATGTGCAGGAAGCAGCTAATGGATGTTTCTCTCTCATCGATGTTTCTATCTCTCTACCCCCTCTCCCTTCCTCTCTGTAAAATCTCCCTTCCTCTATGTAAAAAATCAATAAAATATATTTTAAAAAGAAGACATATGTACTATTATCTGTAATACTTTAAACAATAATAAAATAAAAAGCCTATCTAATAAAATTGACCATCACTCCAACACAAGATGGTTGTCCCATGTGGTCAAAGATGGCCACCCCATGTGGACACAATTGGCTGCCACAAGATGGCTAGCAGAGGAGGGCAATTGGGAGGGACCATGCCTGCAAGAGAGGGCAGTTGGGGGCAATCAGGCCTACAGGGGAGAGAGGAGGCATGAGGAGTTACATGAGGGCAGGGCAGCAGGCAGAGAGCTACTGGAGGGCAGTATTGAGCTACGGGGAGCTAGTGGCACACTGATTCATGCACAGGGCTACTAGTCATTTATAATGACCTTCAATGATTAGAATTTGATCTAAGCCCCTACAAATACATATAGGATAAAAAGTAATTCTTTCTCTTAAGTGACCAAAATGCTTTTGACTAATAAATGTTATGAGTTCATAATTAATTGGATCTTATTTTTCAGTGGCCTCAAGGGTATTGAGAGAAAATTTCAGCTACTCACAGAAACTTAGTAGGATTTGATCATTTTTGTTCTTCTTCTTGTTACAAGTCTGACTTCTGGCTCCATTTTTATGCTTCCTTTTTATTTTTTACTTAAGCACATACTGTTAATTTATATATTGCTTTGTTATATATTACACATATGTTATAAATATGTTTTAACAATGGACTTTCCAGAGGAAAGATGTGTGTGCGTGTGTGTGTGTGTGTGTGTGTGTGTGTGTGTGTGTGCTGCTGATATAAGGATGTCAGGCACATATTTTATATGTAATAATATATGATATATTTTGTTTTAGATTTCATATAGTCAGTTGATTCTAAGTACATTTTTATTGATTTTTTCTCTACCTTTGTATCCTAAGCAACCTATGGCTGCATTTCCAGTTCTGACATGGCTGTTGGTTAATACTTTCATTTAAGCTAACAATTAAGACAATGAAACAATAAAGATCTATGTCAGAACTTCACTCGTTCATCAATAATGTTAATGCCTTGTTTGCTGAAACAGCTAATAGATTATTGAATAATGGAAAAATACTTTAGATTTTTTCTGTGTGCTATTTAAAATATAATGGTTTTGACACATTTTTAAGTTTAAGCTGCATTGTTAATATTTTCCTCATTAGTTTCTTAAGCCTCGACAAATCACCAAAACAATAGGGTAAGCCCTGAAGAATATTTTTTCCAGTTTCCTTGGCATTGACTAAAATCAGGCCTAGTGCATGAATTTCATGCACTGGACCTCTAGTCTATATATATATATATATATATATATATATATATATATATAGTGTATATATATATTATATAGTAGTATATAATACTATATACACATATATAATATAGTATTATATAATATATATATACATATATATCCTATCTAATAAAAGAGTAATATGCAAATTGACCATACCTTCGCCACACCTAATAAACCTGCCTACCAGCCACGCCCACCAACCAATCAGTAGCAATATGCAGGCTTGGGCCAGGGCTGGGGCAGAGGCAGGTGTGGAGTCTGCCAGCAGATCGGAACCATGGTAGGGTGAACTACTAGGTTCCCAAGGTCTTGGGGTGGTCTCAGGCTAGGGCTGGGGTGGAGCCAACCAGCTATCAGCTGTACTGCAGGGCAACTGCTGGCTGCATTCCTCTGGCTGAGGTCCCCTGCCCAAGGCCGAAAGCCTCTGCCAGAGGTGATCCATCTTTAGGACATCACCTGAGGGCTCCCAGTATGTAAGAGGGGGCAGGTTGGGCTGAGGGACCTCCCACCCCCAGTGCATGAATTTTGTGCACTGGGCCCCTAGTGTATGTATATAAGCCTAAACAACCAAACAACTTAACGACCAGTTGACTGGTCCCTATAATGTACACTGACCACCAGGAAGCAGATGCTCAATGCAGGAGCTGTCCCCTGGTGGACAGTGCTCTGGATTTCATTTGAAAATATTTCATTTACATCATATTAAAAACCTGTGTGTGTGCATGTCCATTTCTATATATAAAAAGAGTAGGACTGAATGGGACTACAATGAAATCCTAAAAACTAATCTCAATAAGTACTTACTGTCTAAACGTATCTATGGGCAAGCAAGAAAAATAAATGACAAAATCCCTACCTTTCCACCTTAGAGTCTTGTATGGAACTTCTGGACTGTTTGAAGATATAAAAAATGAATGTATTATATTTCTATTATACAACAAGGTATTGAATCCAAATGTTTGGCATTAGTAAATACTCTTTAGGTGATCCAAATAATTAATAGCCAGTGCATGTTCCATTGCTGTCCAGCTGGTTACTTGGGCTGCAGCTACACTGATCTCATTTCAATTCTTGAATAGCTCCATTCTCCCTCTTATTTTGAGATCTTCACCCCTTATTGTCCCTACCCAAATCATTATTCTCAGTGCTACCATGGTCCTCTTTAACCTTCATCTCTTGGGCTTTGCTTAACTAACTCACACTTCTGCATTGAGGTGTTCTATCATGACTCCCTTTTCAAATGGTCTCCTGGCATATTTCCCAAAAACCTATGATTAATTATTATTATAAAGAATGACAATACATTTTTCTTAAAATAATCTCCCTTAAAGACCAAAATCCTAGTTGTCTTACTTACTTCTATATTTTCATCTCCTAGTGGTGGTAGAACCTAGGAGTTTTGGAGATAGTAAAATGAATGGGCCACTGCAGTGGTTTTGAGGATCAATGGAAAGATAAAATAGGTATGCATTTGACTCTTTGGGGGTGAAGCCATATTAAGAAAGTAAAGGAGTTCTTTTTTTTAGATTCATAGTATTCCAATATATATTTTCCCTTTTATCCCCCATAAAGATTTCTGAGAATAGAAAGTCTAAAAGAAACAGTGAGTGTTCAAAAGCATAATATGTAAGTCAACTGATGGTCAAACAACAGAACAGCCGTCCAAATGACCTTCCAGACAACCATGTTATGACATGCACTGTTCCAGGTCAGCCAAGGCGGGTGCAATGCAATTGGTCTGGGGGCCCCCACCATCACCCCATTGTTTCCCTGAAGAGGGAGGCCCAGGCCACTGGCCAGTGGGGCAATCAATCAATTGAGAGGAGTGTGGGGGGGGCTCCACAATCGCCCCAAAGAGGGAGGTCTGGGCCACCAACCAGCAGTCTGCAGGGGTTGGTTGGAGCCTCCTTCTGTAGGGGGGATCTATCACAGAATTCTGGTTGGGTGGATAGGGCCTACCTCTTTGGGGTGATCGATTGCAAGGCACCCAGACTGTGAGAAGTCTCAGGCCAGACACCCTAGAGTGCATGAATTTCATGCACTGGACCTCTAATCTATATATATCCTATCTAATAAAAGAGTAATATGCAAATTGACATCACTCCAAGACACAAGATGGCTGCCCCCATGTGGTCAAAGATGGCTTCCCCCATGTGGACACAAGATGGCCACCACAAGATAGCCTACGGTGGGGGGGGGGGGGAGCAGTTGAGGGCAGTTAGGGGTGACCATGCCAGCAGAGGAGGGCAGTTAGGGGTGACCAGGCCAGCAGGGAGCGCAGTTAGGGGGACCCAGGCTTCCAGGGAAGAGCAGTAGTGGGCAATCAGGCAAGCAGAGAGGGCAGTTAGGGGGGACCAAGTCACAGGGGAGGGCAGTGGGGGAGACCAAGTCAGCAGGGGAGGGCAAGTGGGGAGGACCAGGACAGTAGGTGAGGGCAATTGGGGGAGACCAGGCCTGCAGGGGAGGGCAGTTGTGGGGAACCAGGCCTGCAGAGGAGGACAGTTGGAGGAGGAGCAGGACAGTAGGGGAGGGCAATTGGGGGAGACAAGGCCTGCAGGGGAGGGCAGTTGTGAGCAATCAAGCCAGTAGGGAGAATAGTTAAGGATGAACTGCCAGAGAAGGGCAATTAGAGGTTACCAGGCCAGCAGGGGAGGGCAGTTAGGGGCAATCTGGCTGGCCGGGGAGCAGATAATTGTTGTTCAGGCTGGCAGTGGAGTGGTTAGGGTGTGATCAGCCTGGCAGGCAGAAGTGGTTAAGGGCAATCAAGCAGAGGCAGGCAAGCAGTTGGAAGCCAGCAGTCCAGGATTGAGCGAGAGATGTCTAACCACTGAGATCGGGCCTAAACTGGTGATCAGACATTCCTCAGATTGGTGATCAGACAGGTCCCAGATTGGAGAGGGTGCAGGCTGGGCTGAGGGATACCCACCAACCCCCATGCACGAATTTCATACACTGGGCCTCTAAAAAATATATATATATATATATATATATATATATATATATATATATATATATATAAGAGTAATATGCAAATTGATGATACCTCAAATATACCCACAAGCCATGCCCACCAACCAATCAGGAGCAAATAAACCCCAACCACTGAGAGCAGGAGGGCAGCTTTGGTTTCCCCGGCAATGGAGGAAGCCAAGCTTTCCACCTGCCCTTGCCAGCCTAGGCCTCCACTCAATGCTACAAAGTTTCAATTATAGAAGATACATAATCCCAACAGAAATGGCGGCAGCCATGGAGCTGGAGAGAGCAGAGGCTAGAGTTGCCCGGGCGATGGAGGAAGCCAAGCTTCTGTAGCCCTAGCACCTAGGCCTCCACTCTAGGCTATAAAGTTTCAATTATATAATTTAAATAAACACAAACAGAAATGGCTGTCTCCACCAAGCGAGCAGAAGGCTTGGCTCCACTCCAGGCAACAAAGTTTCAACTATAGAACATAAATTAATCCCAGGGCCTCTGCTTACATCACTGGGGCTGTGGCTGGCCTGCAAACCACCATAGGTCCCTCGCCTAGGCTGCCCCATGCCCCAAGGGAACCCCCACCCTGATCCGGGACACCCTTCAGGGCAAACCCCCACCCATGCATCAGGCCTCTATCCTATCTAATAAAAGAGTAATATACAGATTGACCATCACTCCAACACACAAGAGGGCTTCCCCTATATGGTCAAAGATCCTGCCTCCATGTGGATACAAGATGGTCACCACAAGATAGCCAGCTGGAGAGGGTTGTTGGGAGATTCCAGGCCTGCAAGGGAGGGCAGTTGGGGGCAATCAGGCCAGCAGGGGAAGGCTGTTAGGGGTGACCAGGCTGGCAGAGGATGGAAGTTGGGGGCAAACAGGCTGACAGGGGAGCATTTAGCCATAAATTAAACTGGCAGGGTAGTGGTTAGGGAATGATCAGGCTGGCAGGCAGAAGCGATTATAGGCAATCAGGGAGGCAGGCAGGCAAGCAGTTTGGAGCCAGCAGTCCTGGATTGTGAGAAGGATGTCCAACTGCCCATTTAGGCCCAATCCTACCAGGCAGTTGGACATCCCTCAAGGGTTCCCAGATTGGAGAGGGTGCAGGCTGGGTTGAGGGACACCCCCAACCTCCATGCATGAATTTTGTGCACCAGGCCTCTAGTATATATATATAACCCTAAAAAACTGAACTACTGAATGACCAATTGACTGATCCCTATGAAGTACACTGAGCACTAGGAGGCAGATGCTCAATGCAGGAACTTCCCCCTGGTGATCAGTGGGGAGCACACCTCAACTGACCAATGGGCACCAGATGCTGGGTTCACAGCTGGTGAGCACCGTTGCAGTGGCATAAGCCTTTCCTGCCTCTGCACCAATGCTCCAAGCAGTGGTTGCAGGCACAGCAGTGCTGAGATGAGCAGGAGCAGCAGGTAGAAGTGGCAGGCAGTGTTGGACTAGATTCCGCCAATCCCTGCAGGCCATGCTGAGGGATCCCACATGCACCTGGCCTCTATATTACACTAGAGGCCAGGTGCATGAATTAATGCACCAGTGGGATTCCTCTGCTTGGCCTTCAGGATTGGGCTGAAACCAGCTTTTTGACATCCCCTGAGGGGTCCCAGATTGCGATAGGGTGCAGGCCAGGTTGAGGGACCCCACCAGTGCATGACCAGGGCTGGAGAAGGATGTGGGAGGTTAGCCAGCTGAGGAGGGGTCACAGAGGGCTCCAGGATGTGTCTGGTCCATCTTGCTCAGTCCCTGTGGTGAGCAGATGGCCCCACCCAGAATTGTCCCATCGTAGTCGCCAGCGGCTTCCCTCTACAGGAGGCTACTCAGTGAGCTGAATGAGGGATGCAGCCCCATCCCAAATCATCCCCCGCTGCCTCCGCCTATGACTTCCCTCTGTAGGAGGCAACCTAGGCGGGCAATCAGGGGATGGCACCGGCCCCCATCACCCCGCCATCCATTGCCACCTGCCCCCCACTTCATCCTCGTCCCCTCCCTCTGCCCACTGGAACTTGCCTTGGCTGTCCTGGCACCACCAGCTCACCAGCCCCAACCCCCACCAAATGGTCTTTCTGCTGTTCAGTCAATTTGAATATTATACTTTTATTATATAGGATTTCCTGATTTTGACACTGATTTGGTTACATTAGTGAAAAAACTATTTTTCCTAGGTCTCTGTCTTCTATAAGTTAAAAAAAGTATTTCTATATCTTATAAAGTTATCACACACATACACATATGTATGCACTTGCACACACACACACACACAGACACACACACAACTTGAAATGGATACAGAAAAATGGGTAACCTCCAAACGTAAGTTTTTTTGTCTCTTTGTTTTTTTCTGGAAAATTATTTTATTATAAATAAGTCATATAAAAAAGAATGAGAATATTCAAAGGGTACTTAATAAAATACTACTTTACCTTAAAGGTCAGGGCAAGCAGAAAAGTTTAAGTCTCCAATGAATGCTTAGAAAACATGTAACTTGTATAGACAAACAGACATACATATACACATATTAAAAACCTATTTTCCATCATACAACTTACATTCTAGTGGGAGATTTCATGAAAAAATTTTATCTCATTAGTGAGATATATATCATTTACTAGGACTAAAATCATAAACATATAATTTCAGAAGATAATTCTAAGAGAATAAAAGTTCCAAATGAAATCACCTGATGGATTCTGCATATTCAGTCTGTGCAATGCCATCACAATCAACTGGGCAGAATTCACTTCAGGGCAAGATTCTCCAATTTTTACTTGTTTCTAACAGAAAAGAATTGGTTGCAGGCACAGATTAAATGTGGAATTTGCCATGTTCTATTGATTTCCACCAAGTCCCACTAAAAGCTGTATCAGTCAGGATTCAATAAAATAAGCAGAACCAATAGAAGGTATACATTAAGATAGTTATTGCAAGAAATTGGTTTGTAGGGTTTATGGGGGCTGACTAGGCAAGTCTGAAATCTGTAGGACAAGCCATCAGGAGAGCAGAGTGGGTCTTGTGCAAGGATAGAAGCTGCTGTCCACAGGGAAGCAGAGTTGGGTCTTGAGGACAAAACACGCTAGATATCATAAAATTATTGGGTTTTATTGTTACATGAAATATGAGGTTATTTGAATGACAAATACTTATTGAACATTTTTTATGTGCCAGGAACTATTCGAGTCTCAAGGGAAGCATTCATTAAAAAATAAAATTGTCAAGAACCCCTGTCCTTACAGAGCATAAATTATTGTCATGAGGAGAGGGAGCAATCTAAAATAAACAAGGCACATACAAGTTAACTTTTAAGCAATGCATATGCCATGGAAACACAATTTGATCAGGGTAAGAGGGATGGGGGTGTGATAAGGTGTATTGCAATTCTAAATGGAGTGTCAGGTTAGTAAAAGTAATAGTTGAGCAAAAACTTAAAGGATTTAAGAAAGTAAGCTCTCTGCAGAAAGTATATTAACAAAGAAAACAGTTTCTGAGAAACAGTAAGAAAACAAATAGGTATTTGTAGAAAGGTCAAGGGTGGGGGTAGAGAATGAGATCAGAGGTATTTTGAAGCTAGCTTGTGAATGTCTTTGTAGGCCATTGTAAGAATTGTGTCTTTAATTCTGAAATAAAGAAGGAGCCATTGGGTGGTTCCAGCAGAACAGAAGAATGGCCTGATATATTTTAACAGAATCATCAAGAGTGTTGATTTGGAAGATGACTATAAGAGAGCAAGATTGTAAGTGGGAAAAGCAATTAAAGGTATTGAATACAGGCAAGTGATAATGGTAGGCCAGACCAGGATGATCGTGATGGGGGAGGAGGTTACATTTTAGATGGCAGTTTGATTTTGCATTGATCATCTGATGACAAGATTGGACACCTGATGTCAGATAACATTATGAACCTCCACTCTAAATATCTATCAAAGATGTGTCCCTCTGGTGGATTTCCTTCTAAAGAGACTGCTATGTACTTTTGAAAACCCATATTCCCATATTAGTACTGTCATTTTTTACTACTTGATATTTTCTGCAGATATTGGAGACCATGCAGAGACTCTTTTGCTGAATTTGTAAAATAATTTTGAATACATTAATATTGATAGCTAACTTTTTAAATAATCTATACTATGAAGTGTTGGAAATTCATTGGTTCTTTGTTTTATTTTCCTCACTCTTGGACAATAGTAAATATCAAATGTGGTATAACCAAATGGTGTCATTGGAGAATTTCACCATGCTATCCCCTTCATAAAACAGTATTTCACAGTGCCTTCTAAGAATTGTTTGAATTCTAAGGCTGGATTTTGGTGGTATAATTCTACAATATAACGATCAACGTCATTACAGGCTAATGCCTTTTCTAATGAGATCAGAGAGGTCTTTTGAGGCTAAAATGTGAACTTCTAAAAATTGTGCATTCAAAATTCCTTTAAGATTGAGACTCGAGGGAGGCTGCACCACGACCGCTCAGGAGGAGCTTCGGGTGCAGATGGTTTGGTTGGAAGGGACTGCGTGTGCCCCCATCCCAGAGGACACACACACCCCAGGGGTCGGGGCGTGCTCTGAGCAGCCGCGCAGCACAGCTCAGACCACACTCCTGGTGGGTGGCAGCAGTGGTCAGAGCAAAGCAGCCCAGGTCCCAGATGCCTGGTGGTGGCTGGAGCAAAACAGCCCAGGTCCTGGGTGCCAGAGGGAAACCTGTGCCAGCAGCCAAGGGAAGGAAGGCCTATTCTTGCATGAATCTTCATGCATCAGGCCTCTAGTAAACTTTATAATGACATTCATTTATCAGTCTGAACTACACAAAGTGAGCACAGCAGGTCAGAATTACTTTGTTTAAAAACTGAGTGTGTCCCTTTCAAAATACAAGTACCAGAAAACAAGGTAACTGATACAAAAATCTTTTAAAAGGGCTTGGAATTATTCATTGAAACATATTGTTTAAATGCTTGATCTATAAATCAGGGTCGTATTTAACTATATCCCAGTGGTTAATGATGTACATGGCCTGTAGTGGCCAGCTTTCTCTCTATTTTCAGTATCTCATGTTTACTATTAAGAATATATGTCTGACCCTAACTGGCTTGGCTCAGTGGATAGAGTGTCAGCCTGCGGACTCAAGGGTCCCAGGTTCAATTCCAGGCAAGGGCATGTACCTTGGTTGCAGGCACATACCCAGTAGATGTTGTGCAGGAGACAACTGATTGATGTTTCTCTCTCATTGATGTTTCTAACTCTCTATCCCTCTCCCTTCCTCTCCATAAAAAAAATCAATAAAATATATATCTATTTTTAAAATAATATATGTCTGAGCACTTTTAAATAATCAAAATACAAATAACTTTTCAGTAAAATAATGTTTCATTGAGAGAAAAACTCTTCAGGGCTAATCCTATTGTGAATGAATAAAGTTGTTTAACTATAGAAATATATAAAACCCTAATATGTTATTACTGTGCATCCTGGGAATTAGGATTGGTAGAGAGGTAATTGATTAATTTGTGAAGCATAATAACATGTGTATAAAAAAACACACATGTATTTCTTTCATTTTCACTTCTGATAATGTTATGTCAAGTAGAGAATGTTTCCATGAATATATAAATATGGAGGTAAAAACATCAGTGAAGAACATACCTCAATCCACATTTCCTACTGCAACTTCTACCTTAATTTATCTTTCAGTCGAATTCTAAACCACCTCTACCACACATTCTTGTCTTTTATTCTTCTCCCCGCCTGTTCTTTAATTGTCGGCAACTTTTTAAAAAATAAAATTTTTGTTGATTTCAGAGAGGAAGGAAGAAAGAAAGAGATAGAAATATCAATGATGAGAAAGAATCATTGATTAGCTTTTTCCTACATATTCCCCACTGGGGATGGAGCCTCCAACCTGGGCATGTGGCCTGACCTAGAATCTAACTCTGATCTTCTGATTCCACAGGACAAATCTCAACCACTGAGCCACGCTGACCAGCCTTGTGACAATTTTTGTATGCTATTTAATTTCAAGCTGTTCAAGAATTTTTCCTAAACTATTGAAATACCTTTTCACTGGGGTCATGTGTGGAGTCTGATATTCTAAGAAATGATAAGGAAACTCCTTTCAAATTTTGCTGCCAACATAGCAGGAGATGACTCCCATGCCTATTACTAGACTACACTGAGACAAATTTCACTAGCAAGATATTGACATGCCACTTCTCTTTCTCATTCAAGACAGTAGTAAAATAAATTTAAGGGAAGGAAAAAGAAATTATACCAAAAAAATGTATTTTTTCTCCACTAACATCACCTCCATAAAGAATGTACTAGAAATATGTCTAAATGTTGTTCACTGGAGGACAAATCTACCATTTGAAAGTTGTGGGCTCTCAGATTCCACACAGTTATTTTCCACTCTCTCTCTAGAGTAGCAGGTGCCTATAGTGGTTAATTAGGCCTGGGAGCAATGAAGGCCCCTGTAATCAGAAGCCAGTAAGAGAGTGATGACTGGCTCATAGAGTCCCAATACAAATACCTGAATTTTAAAGTACCAATTTGTTTAAATATTCTAAGATATATGACAAAATTATGGTATACAAATGAAACATACAATAATTTATTTCTTGGGTAGGTTGATTCTTTAACTGATATGTTAAAAAACAACTCACATTTATGTTTTTAATTATTTTTTTCTGGCAAAACCCATTAGCTATATGTAGATATTATTTTCACACAGAACTACCAGCAAATGTATCCTCCATATGGATGTATATGCTATTTTTCCTAGTGCCTTTAAACTTTTGGTTTAAAATTTTGATAATGTGTTTAAAAAATTTTTGTTAATAATTCTCTTGGACATATTTACTCACACCAAAAACATACAGTTAACTTGTTTTGGAAAATCAACAGATTTCTTTCTTCCACAAAAATATTTGGCAATGTGGAAGGAGAGGTACCAGTTGGGATCAGGGAGTGGCTCCTTTCTACATTTTATGCCAGTTTGTCGGCTTGGCAGGCAGCCTTAGTCTAGAAAGATAGCCACCCTTCTGCCATTTGTTAAATTTGCATAATTAAAGAGCAATTATTCATGGTATTGTTTTGTAGCAAGCTCCTCAGCTGGCTTTTCTTATCATGGTTTCATGCCACTTTCACATTTTGATTACTAAAAATTACTTTGACTCTTTGTCATTCTAATGAGGTTGAAAGCAACACATATCAAAATGATACATAATTCTTGAACTTGAAGAATAATCTCATGAGCAAAATACATTTATGGATATTTTCATTTAAATTCTTTGATAAACAGTAAAAATGGCTTAGAGTGCCTTAGATATTATTTAGTAGGCTTGTGTGTGTGAGAAAGAGAGAGAGAGAAAAAGGGAGAGAAAGAAAGAGACTCATTCTCAATGACCAGCCATTAGTAAATACTATGAAGCTGCTTAGAAATTTTGGTATTATCAAGTTTTCCTTATTTTCCTTCTCAGTTTGAAGTATATCTTATGTGATCATCTTTAGGTATTTCTCACTGATCATCATGTGGATCCACACTGTTATTTTAGTGTGATTACATGAGGTTTCTGAAAGTAACAATAGTTTGTGTAGGCAACTATTTGCATGACATAATAGAGTAATAAAATTTAGAAGATGCTAGGGTATCTGTCAACTTTAAATTTTTTATGTTTATCTCTCATTACATAGATTATTAGAATCAATCAGCAGTTTCTTTTACAATCTACTCCTGAAAATGTTCCTGAAATGTTCACAGAATCTACAATATGCCCTTAGCTGACAGAGAGCTTCTGAACTTTTTTCTATGAAGATACTAACATATACAATGAGAAATTTATGAGCTAATAATCATTGTTTTCCTATGAAATCTTTGATAATTTTAAAGCCTAATATAATAATTAAAATTATCATTGATATATTATATCTTGATTAGGAAACTTTGTAAGATAAACATAGTGTCTGATATTCAAGCTGGAACTTATGTACACATTTCTTTAATTTGCAAAAAATATATACAGAATAATACTGTTAATGTACAAGATACACGATACTCATCCTATATAATAAAAGGCTGATATGGAAATAGACCTAATGGAGGAACCAGCTGA
Source organism: Antrozous pallidus (assembly GCA_027563665.1). NCBI lineage: Eukaryota > Metazoa > Chordata > Mammalia > Chiroptera > Vespertilionidae > Antrozous > Antrozous pallidus. The sequence goes on from CM050514.1 coordinate 102,358,489, forward strand.
TATGACAAATACTGACCACCAGGGGGCAGACACTCAATGCAGGAACTGCTCCCTGGTGGTCAGTGCACTCCCATAAGGGGAGTGCTGCTCAGCCAGAAGCTCTGAGCCCAGCTCAAGGCTGGTGAGCACAGCGGGCCTCTGTGCAGTGCTAAGGATGTCCAACTGCAGGCTTAGGCCCTTCCCCTCCCAGAGGACCCCCTTTCTCCCCCATCCCAGTGCATGAATGTCATGCACCAGGCCTCTAGTATTATATAACTGATTATCGTGGATTAATATAAAATGTTGTTAAGTAACTTTAAATTCTTCATGAAATTATGTAAATAAAAATGGCCTCAAGTACTCTAACCTAAAAAGGAAAAAATTTTGTGTCACATATGGCTAGATTCTCGACTAAAAACTGTATTCAGAAATAAGTCACTCCTGAGAGAACCAAGATGGCGGCATAGGTAAACACCTATTGTTCTGCCCTGCGCAACAATTCAGAGACTACAATATAACAACAAAACAAACATCACCCAGAATCACCAGAAAGCTGGCTGAGTGAAAACTCCACAAATAAAAGTAAAGGTGGCACACTGAGACTCAGAAGAGCGGCGGGAGCGCAGCCTTGAAGACGGAAACAGGTTAGGAGCCATCCTGGTCGCTCGCGTGGGCTGTAGGGCTGGAGCAGCAAGCCCGGCTGGATTTCTCCAATGGGGAGGGCAGAGACGTCCCACTACATGGATTCCCCAGCGCCAGGCGAGGTCCGAGGTCTGGAGGATGCACCCTAAAGCCGGGCGCAGCAGAGGTCTCCTAGTCTGCGGAGAAACCGGGTGCTTGAAAAAGAAGTTTGCGCTCAGGGGACACACCCTGGAAGCCGGGTGCGACAGAGGTCTCCTAGTCTTTGGAGAAAACAGGTAGCTGGGAAAAGAAGTTTGAGCGGAAGTAAACTGTGCGACAGCACAGACGCGCGACTTGCTCCCTGGAAACGTGTCTCCTGGTCCCGGAAACCACCTGTTTTACAACCCTGGGCGAGACTTTGGGTGTGCAGACTCATTTGGGGAGAGGCAGAGATGTCTTGCAAGGGGAAGAGACTAGCGGCTTTCTCTTGGAGGTGCCTGCAGCCATCCCCATCCAACAGAGACCCATGCGCACGAGCACTGCATAGGACATAGCTGACACTGAGGCTGCCTGTGCAGCTCAGAAACTCCGCCCATCCAACCTGAACACAGTCTCCCTTCACAGCCAATTGGCCTGGAGGTCAAACCCTCCTAGGGCTAACAACAACAAGCTGGGTTTAAATTCAAAAATACTGTACAACCCATAAAGGATTACAGTAAGAGTAACCACCTCAAGTAACTGGGGAGGCTGTGCCACTGACCCTTAGAGGACATCTACCACATAAAGCAGCCACCATGCAGAGATATGGAAAGAAATCAGGTGTGAAAAAAATGGAGGAGAAAAGACAACTAGACATAGAGTTCAAAACCACGGTTATAAGGCTTTTCAAGAGGCTCCTAGAAAAGGCCGATGAAATTAATGAGAACTATGAGGAAATAAACAAGACCAACCAGGAAATGAATGAGACTTACAAGGAAATGAATGAGACCCTCAAGGAAATGAACAGGACCTCTGAGGATATGAACGAGACCCTCACAGATATGAAAAAGGACCAACTAGAAATCAAGCATACACTGACTGAAATAAAAAATATTACACAAAGTCCTAAAAGCAGTCCAAAAGGCCACAAGAACCAAGTCAAAGATTTGAAATACAAAGAAGCAAAATCCACTTGGCTGGAAAAGCAAGAAACAAAAAGAATCCAGATAATTGAAGATAGTGTAAGGGGCCTCTAGGACACCCTCAAGCATGCCAACATCCGAATTATAGGGGTGCCAGAAAAAGAGAGAGAGCAAGACAATGAAAACCTACTTGAAGAAATAGTGACTGAAAACTTCCCACACATAGTGAAAGAAACTGACTTAAAAGCCCAAGAAGTACACAGAACCCCAAAATATAGGAATCTAAAGAGGACCACACCAAGACATATCATAATTAAAATGCCAAGAGCAAAAGATAAAGAGAGAATATTAAAAGCAGCAAGAGAAAAACAGTTGGTTAACTACAGGGGAGCACCAATACGCTTGTCATCGGATTTCTCAACAGAAACGATGCAGGCCAGATGGGAGTGGCAAGAAATATTCAAAATAATGAATAGCAAGAATCTACAACCAAGATTACTCTATCCAGCAAAGCTATCATTCAGAATTGAAGATCAGATAAAGTGCTTCGCAGATAAGAAAAAGCTAAAGGAGTTCATCACCACCAAACCAATATTATGTGAAGCGCTGAAAGATATTCTTTAAGAAGAGGAAGAAGAAAAAGGTAAAAATATAAATTATGAACAACAAATACACATCTATCAACAAATGAACATAAAAATCAAGTGAATTGATAGGCTGATGAACAGGATAAACTTGTGACTATAACAGAAACATGGACATAGAGAGGGAATGGACTGACAATTATTGGGGAGAAAAGGGTTGTCGGAAGTACAGCAAGAGACTGGACAAAAATCTTGCAACAATGGGAGAGGACAGTGGGAAGGGGGATGTGAGGGTGGAGGGTGGGATAGGTATAGGGTGGAGGGGAGATATAGGGGGATAATAAAAGGGGGAAACAATGTAATTAATAAACTGAACAATAAAGATAAAAAATAAAAATAAAATAAAATAAAAAAAAGAAAAGAAATAAGTCACTCCTGATCTCTTTACATCCTATGTGCTGTGTTTTCTCTCAGACAATAGAGAATTACTAGAGTAGTTTTATCCCCTTATGTCCACTCAGATTCTAGTGCAGCAAGACATCGTTTCTTTTCCAGAAAAGTCAGTAAAAGCCTCACCATGATTCATGGCTCTGATTGGTGACATATTCATCTGTGAACCTATCACCATGGCCAAGAAATGCAAAGCTTATGGCCAGACCTGATAGTGTGTCCATGCCTGGACTCAAGAACATAAGCATCCTGGGAGAGGAACCAAGATGGCGGCATAAGTAAACACCTATCTTGCTGCCATACACAGCAATTTCACAACTATAACTTAATGAAAGAACAAACATCATCCAGAATCACCAGAAAGCTGGCTGAGTGAAAATTCCACACACAAAAAAGTGAAGATAGGACACTGTGACTCAGAGGAGCAGCAGAGGACAGCATTGAAGATATGCACAGTGTGGGAGGTTTCGAGCTGTGCACGTGCGAGTGGATAGGGAGGGTGGCTGGAAACCCAGCCCATTTCTCAAATGGGAGAGACAAAGACGTCCCACTGCACTGATTCCCCAGCTTCGGGCAAAGTCCAGGGAACCCACAATCATACAGGGTAAAACTGGACAGTGGGGAGGCATGATGAAACTCAGGTGCTGCAAGGATCTGCAAGCTTGTGGAGAAGGCGAGCTTGTGCAGAGTGCGCATAAACTTGGGAACAGCAGAGCTGTGTGACTGCACAGAGAGGACTCATGACTTACTCTCTCATTTGTGAAACCACCAGACTGCATTGTTTTACGACCTTGGGTGAGATGTTGGGTGTGCAGACTCATTTGGGAAGAGGCTGAATCGTCCGGCAATGGGTGGACCTTGGCAGCAGCTCTCTCTCAGAGGTGATTGCAGCCATTGCCACCCAGGACAGAGTCCCAGGTGCCACATAGGGCGGAGCTGATGTTTCTGCTCAGCCCAGGGACTCCGCCCATCCAACCTGAGCATGGTTGAACCTCACAGCCAATTGGCCTGGAGGTCAAACCCTCCTAGTGCTGGCAACAATAAGCTAGGCTTAACTTCAAAAAGACTGTGCAACCCATATCCACCTCAGGTAACTGGGAAGGTTGAGCCACTGTCCCTTAGAAGACATCTACCACACAAAGCTAATCGACCAACTAAGGAAAGCAGCCACCACGCAGAGACATGGAAAAAAATAAGATGTGAAAGAAATGGAGGGGAAAAAACGATTGGACATAGAGTTCAAAACCAAGGTTATAAGGCTTTTCAAGAGGCTCCTCAAAAAGGCCTAAGACCTGCAAGGAAATGAACAAGACCTACGAGGAAATGAACAAGACCTACAAGGATATGAAAAAGGACCAACTAGAAATTAAGCATACACCGACTAAAATAAAAAACATTACACAAAGACCTAAAAGTACTCTAGAGGACCACAAGAACCAAGAAAAGATTTGAAATACAAAGAGGTAAAGTCCACTCAGCTGGAAAAGCAAGAAGTCAAAAGAATCCAAAAAATTGAAGATAGTGTAAGGGGCCTCTAGGACAACCTCAAGCATACCAACATCTGAATTATAGAGGTGCCAGAAAAAGAGAGAGAGCAAGACAATGGAAACCTATTTGAAGAAACAGTGACCGAAAACTTCCCACACCTGGTGAAAGAAATTGACTTAGGAGTCCAAGAAGCTCACCAAACCCCAATATATAGGAACCCTAAGAGGACCACACCAAGACACATCATAATTAAAATGCCAAGAGCGAAAGATAAAGAGAGAATATTAAAAGCAGCAAGAGAAAAACAGTTAGTTACCTATAAGGGAGCACCCATATGATTGTCAGTGGATTTCTCAACAGAAACGATGCAGGCCAACAGGAGGGGCAAGAAATATTCAAAATAATGAATAGCAAGGATCCACAACCAAGATTACTCTATCCAGCAAAGCTATCATTCAGAATTGAAGGTCAGATAAATTGCTTCACAGCTAAGAAAAAGCTAAAGAAATTCATCAACACCAAACCAATATTATATGAAATGCTGAAAGATATTCTTTAAGAAGAGGAAGAAGAAAGAGGTAAAAATAGAGTAAAAATAAAAATTATCAACAACAAATACACATCTATCCACAAAGGAATATAAAAATCAAGAGAATTAAAAATCTGATGAACAGGATAAACTGGTGAATATAACAGAATCATGGACATGGAGAGGGAATGGACTGACAATTCTTGGGGAGAAAAGAGGTGTGGGCGGTGCAGCAAGAGACTGAACAAAAATCATGCACCTATGGGAGAGGACAGTAGGGGGGAGAGGTGAGGACGGAGGGTGAGATGGGTACCGGGTGGTGGGGAACTATAGGGGGAAAAAAGGGGAACAATGTAATTAATAAACTGAACAATAAAGATGAAAATATTTTTAAAAAGAAATGTCCCCTCCCCAAAAAAATGAAACTGATAAACATATGGCATCCCCCTCTACTCCTTCCATAGATCTTTGTGTGAGGCCCTGCCCAACCCATGCTGAGTCCTTGAGTATTGTCCCCCCTGCTTCTTTCCCTGGATCCATGTCCAGAGGATATGTCTCTTGTCCCATTCAGCCTGGACACCCTCTGAGAACAGAGTTCATGACTCTTCATTCTTTGGGCTTCCCTTCGTTCCTTTCCCCTCTCCCTACCCTGAAGCCACTGTCCACCTGAGCTCTCTGGGATCCCCCAACCACCATGTCCCCCTCCAGAAATAAAAGAAAAGAACATAAGCATCCTTATCTTATCTAATAAAAAAGTAATATGCAAATTTGACCATACCTTAGCCACACCCACTAGCCATGCCCACCAGCCAATCAGGAGCAATTATGCAAATAAACCCCAACCAAGATGGATGCTGCCACTGAGAGCAAGAGGAAGGCTTGGGTTTCCCTGGCAACAGAGGAAGCCACACTTTCCACCTGCTTTTGTAGGCCTAGGCCTCCACTCAATATTACAACGTTTCAATTATAAAAGATATAGAAATGGCGGCAGCCACTGAGCTGGAGAGAACAGAGGCTTGGGTTTCCCTGGCAATGGAGGAAGCCAAGCTTTCAGCCTGCCATTCCTGGCCCAGGCCTCCACTCTAGGTTACAATGTTTCAAATAGAAATGGCTGCCTCCCTGGAGTGAGCAGAAGGCTTGACTCTGCTCCAGGCTACAAAGTTTCAATTGTAGACAAAGATTAATCCCAGATCCTAGGGCCTCCACTTGGGTCACTGAGGGGGCGTGGCCAGCCTGCAAACCTCCACAGGCTGCCCCTAACCACAAGGGAACCCCCACCTGGATCTGGGACACTCTTCAGGGCAAACCAGCTGGCACCCACCCATGCACCAGGCCTCTATCCTATCTAATAAAAGAGTAATTTGCAGATTGACCATCACTCCAACACACAAGAGGGCTGCCCCCATGTGGTCAAAGATTCTGCCCCCATGTGGACACAAGATGGCCACCACAAGATGGCCAGCAGGGGAGGGCCATTGGGAGGTTCCAGGCCCTGCAAGGGAGGGCAGTTGTGGATGATCAGGCCAACTGGGGAGGGCAGTTAGAGTGACCAGGTCAGCAGAGGAGGGAATTTGGGGGCAAGTAGGCTGGCAGGGGAGCAGTTAGACATCAATTAGGCTGGCAGGGTAGTGGTTAGCGGGTGATCAGGCTGGCAGGCAGAAGCAGTTAGGGGCAATCAGGGAGGCAGGCAAGTGAGCAATTTGGAGCCAGCAGTCCTGGGCTGTGAGAAGGGCGTCTGATTGCCCGTTTAGGCAGTCAGACATCCCTTGAGGGATCCCAGATTGGAGAGAGTGCAGACTGGGCTAAGGGACATCCCCCACACCTCGTGCATGAATTTCGTCCACCGGGCCTCTAGTCTATATAATAAAGGCATGTGATCATGACACTGTAATGCTGTCACGACCAAATGAGCAGCAGCTCTCATGGTGGGCGGGGCAGGGCGTGAGCTATGAGCAGCCAAGGGCAGGGTGTGAGCTATGAGAGGCAATGGGCAGGGCGGACCCTGAGGCAAGTGTAAGTGAGCTACTAAAGCATGATTTCGTGCACGCTGGGCCTCTAGTCTATATAATAAAACCCTAAGTGATCCTTATGGTGGAATGACCAGAACAACTAGTCACTATGATGTGCACTGACCACCAGGGGGCAGACGCTCAATGCAGGAGTTTCCCCCTTGTGGTCAGTGCACAGGGGAAATGCAGTTCAGCCAGAAGCCAGACTCACAGCTGGCAAGCGCAGCCGTGGTGACAGGAATCTCTCCCACCTCTGTGGCAGCACTAAGGAGCAGCAAGCAGGTGGATGGTAAGGAACACGGGGTCCCAGACTATGAGAGGGTGCAGGTCAGGCTGAGTGACCCCTCCACCCCCAGTGCAGGAATTACAAGCCTCTAGTAGTAAATAGGAGGCACACATAGAACAAACTAACAGGTTAGCAGTTTTCTCAAGTTCATTGCAGGGTTTGAAATGGATTGAATGTCAGAAATATCAATTTGCCAGATAGCAATCAGTGCAATAGTAAATCTTACACAATTAGTTGGCCCAGACACTTTTACAACTTTACCCTTTCAGCTGTAGACATTAATTGTGATTCCCTTCAAATGTTAGATATGAATTTAAACATTTATAGTTAGGCCAGCATTTCTAGCAGACACCTATACTATTTAAGTAACTGGAAAAATTAAAAGTAGTCCTGATGCCTAAATTCCTCCAGAGTACAATTAAACTTTGATAATAATGGCTATATGAAGATTCTCATCTAAGACTCCTACTTATGTTTTAAACTTCATGAGATAGGCCACAGAATTTAGAATCATTCTAAGATCACTTGAAATTATAATAGCAGAAATTACTCTAGTGGAAATTAAATTCACATTATTGCATATGGTCCTGGCAACAATCCCATGAGGTAGACTATGAGTTTTTTTCTATTCAACAGTAACTTAGGGTTCATGGAGAACAAGTGGATAACTAGGGTTGTGTAACTATGATGTGTTAAATCTTGGAGAATAAAATGGCAATATCTGTTATTAAATCAAAAATGCCAATATTCTACTTTGTCTTTTCCAATAATACCAATTTTAGTGAATCATGTGGGAGATATAATTTCTTCCAAAAATAGTTCATATTTTCAATTTAGATATTCAATGATGTCTTGATATTCATTTCAAATAAGTGAATGGCATATAACCTATATATAATAAATATTTTCAATACATGGGTGGATAAAAAATGTAAATGTGGCTACTTTCTGTTAAATATTCACACAAAAAAGCAGCCTCACATGGTAGAATACCAGAAGAAATTGGTATGTGTAAATAAATATTGGCAGCAAAACCACATATTAAGCATAGTGTAAGTACAGAATGGAGTTGGTTCATTCGTGACCAGAATCATGAAATAAGAACTGACATTTCAAACATGTGTGCTAGACCAGGTGGTTTTTTTTTTCCAAATTTCTTCATTGATTAAGGTATTACGTATGTGTCCTTATCTCTCTATTAACCCTCCGAACTCTCCCCCCACTCATGCCCTCACCCCCCTGGTGTTCATGTCCATTGGTTAGGCTTATATTCATGCATACAAGTCCTTTGTTTGATCTTTTTCCCCCCTCCCTCCTGTACCTTCCCCCTGGGATCCAGCATTCTGGTCAGTGCTGCTCTGCCTCTGGATCTGTCCCTGTTCATCAGTTTATGTTGTTCATTATATTCCACAAATGAGTGAGATCGTGTGGTATTTGTCTTTCTCTGACTGGCTTATTCCACTTAGCATAATGCTTTCCAGTTCCATCCATGCTGTTGCAAATGGTAAGAACTCCTTCTTACCATTTTTACTGCAGCGTAGTATTCCATTGTGTAGATATACCACAGTTTTTTAACCCAATCATCTGCTGATGGGCACTTAGGCTGTTTCCAAATCTTAGGTATGGTGAATTGTGCTGCAATGAACATAGGGGTGCATAAATCCTTTCTGATTCGTGTTTCTAGTTTCTTGAGATATATTCCTAAAAGTGGGATCACTGGGTCAAATAGGAGTTCCATTTTTAGTTTTTTGAGGAAACTCCATACTGTTCTCCACAGTGGCTACACCAGTCTGCATTACCACCAGCACTGCAAAAGAGTTCCTTTTTCTCCGCACCCTCACCAACACTTGTCGTTTGTTGATTTGTTGATGATTGCCATTCTGACAGGTGTGAGCTGATACCTCATTGTTGTTTTGATTTGCACCTCTCAGATAATTAGTGACTTTGAGCATGTTTTTATATATCTCTTAGCCTTCCTTCTTTCCTCAAAAAGTGTCTATTTAGGTCCATTGCCCATTTTTTTGTTGGATTGTTTATCTTCCTTTTGTTAAGTTGTATGAGTTCCCTGTAAATGTTGGAGATTAAACCCTTGTCTATGGTGACATTGGCAAATAGATTCTTCCATGCAATGGGATTTCTTGTTGTTTTGTTGATGGTTTCTTTTACTGTGCAAAAGCTTTTTATTTTGATGTAGTCCCATTTGCTTATTTTATTTTTAGTTTTCATTGCTCTAGGAGCAGTATCATTGAAGAAGTTCCTTCGGCATATGTCTGAGATTTTTCTGCCTGTGGATTCCTCTAGTATTTTTATGGTTTCCCTTCTTATGTTTAAGTCTTTGATCCATTTTGAGTTTATTTTTGTGTATGGTGTAAGTTGGTGGTCTAGTTTCATTTTTTTCGCATGTATCTGTCCAATTTTCCCAACACCATTTGTTGAAGAGACTATCTTGACTCCATTTTATGTTCATGCCTCCTTTGTCAAATATTAATTGGGCATAGTGGTTTGGGTTGAATTCTGAGTTTTCTATTCTATTCCATTGATCTATATGTCTGTTCTTGTGCCAGTACCAGGCTGTTTTAAGAACAGTGGCTTTGTAATACAGCTTGAAATCTGATATTGAGATCCCACCTACTTTGTTCTTCTTTATCAGGATTGCTGCAGCTATTCGGGGTCTTTTACTGTTCCAGATGAATTTTTGGAAAATTCATTGTAGGTCAGTGAAATATGCCATTGGTATTTTAATGGGGATTAAATTGAATCTGTAGATTGCTTTGGGTAGTATGGACATTTTGATGATGTTGATTCTACCAATCCATGAACACAGTATGTTCTTCCATCTATTTATGTCTTCCTCTCTCTCTTTTCTCAGTGTCCTATAGTTTTTCACATACAGGTCTTTTACCTCCTTAGTTAAGTTTATTCCTAGGTATCTTAATTTTTTTTATGCGATGGTAAATGGGATTGCTTTTTTAGTCTCTCTTTCTGTAAGTTCATTATTGGTGTAAATGAATGCCATAGATTTCTTGGTATTAATTTTGTATCTTGCTACATTGCCGAATTCATTTATTAAGTCTAATAATTTTTGGATGGAGTCTTTAGGGTTTTCTATGTACAATATCATGTCATCTGCAAATAAGAACAGTTTTACTTCTTCTTTTCCAATTTGGATGCCTTTTATTTCTTCTTCTTGTCTGATCGCAATGGCCAGTACTTTGTTGAACAGGAGTGGTGAGAGTGAGGATCCCTATCTTGTTCCTGTTCTTAGGGGAAATGGTTTCAGTTTTTGTCCATTGAGTATGATGTTGGCTGAGGGTTTTTTATATATAGCTTTTATTATGTTGAGGTATTATCCTTCTATTCTCACCTTGTTGAGCATTTTGATCAAAAAGGGTTGTTGGATTTTGTCAAATGCTTTTTTATGCATCAATGGATATGATTATGTGATTTTTATCTCTCAATTTGTTTATGTGATGTATCACGTTTATTGATTTGCAGATATTGAACCATCCTTGCATTCCTGGGATAAATCCTATTTGGTCATGGTGTATGATCTTTCTGATGTACTGCTGGATCTGATTTGTTAGAATTTTGTTCAGGATTTTGGCATCTATGTTCATGAGGGATATTGGCCTGTAATTCTCTTTCATTGTGTTGTCATTATCTGGTTTTGGTATTAGGATGATGCTGGCTTTATAGAATGAGCTAGGGAGTGTTCCTTCCTCTTCATTTTATTTTTATTTTATTTTTTTAATAGTCCGAGGAGTATAATTTTAAGTTCTTCCTTGAATGTTTGGTAAAACTCCCCAGTGAAGCCATCTGGCCCCGGACTTTTGTTTGCTGGGAGCTTTTGGATGACTGCTTCAATTTCTTCCATAGTTGTCGGCCTATTGAGATTTTTAGAATCTTCCTGATTGAGTTTTGGAATGTTGTATTTTTCTAGGAATATGTCCATTTCTTCTAGGTTATCTAGTTTGTTTGAGTAGAGTTGTTCAGAGTATTTTTTAAAAATCCTTTGTACTTTTGTGAGGTCTGTTGTTATTTTGACTCTTTCATTTCTGATTTTGTTTATTTGATTCCTCACTCTTTGCTTGTTGCGAGACAAGTTTATATTGGTTGTCAAGCGCAGAGAAAAGTGTTCTATGGTGTTTGTACAATGGAAAGAAGTTTCATAAGTATAGAAGTCAGCCACTTAGAGGACAGTTTAAGAAGCCTCTAGAAATACAGAGGAAAATCGCAGTAAATGGGACAGAATGGCCAGAAAACAATTGGAAAAGACTTCTCAATGTCAAGATATAGTGCAGAAGGGATTTCATAAAAAGTGGGAAATCATTAAAATACAGCAATAAAAACCTTAACCAGAATTTGAAACCGCCCGCACACCTGAAATGTAGCCGTAAACTGAAACATGGTTGGGAGTAAAGTGTAGGTCGGTTCTCATCTGCAGAGAGAGCAGAATGGTATTGATACATTCGGGGACTTTTTGTTATTTCAGGAGTAAGCCACTTATAGGACTGAAAGAAACCACTAGGGATTTAGAGGACAAAAGCAGTAAATGGGACAGTATGGTCAGAGAACACTTGAAACAAACTTCTCAATGACAAGATATAATATAGAAGGGATTTCGTACGAAGCGGGATATCGTGGAACTACAGCAGGAACCACCTTCAACCACTCTTTGAAACCAATAGACATCCTGAAATGTAGCTGTAAACTGTAAAACATAGTTGGCATACAAGCGTATAACTGCCCAGAAGTGTGTGCAATGGTGTTTGTACAGTGCAGGGAAGTTTCTTAGTACACACAAATGGCACTTAGGTAGAGCAGAGTGAGAAACCAGTAGGACTTCAGAGAAACATACCAGTAAATGCAACAGAATAGTTAGAGAACAAGGGAAAAGCATTCTCAGTGTCAGGATATCATATAGAAGGGATTGTGTACAAAGCGGGAAATCCTTGAAATACAGCAATATTCGCCTTAAGCTAGTCTTTGAAATCACTAGAATTCCTAAAAAAAAAACAAAACAAAAGTAGCAGTAAACTGTGAAACATAGTTGAGAGACAAGGGTGTATCGGTTCTCAATTCCAGGAAAGAGTATTGAGTGGAGTTTGTACAATGCGAAAGGAATGTTTTCAAATTGAGCAGTTAAGCTTCAAGAAATCACTAGGAATTCAGAGGAATAGAGTAGTCAATTGGATAGCATGGTAAGAGAACAAGTGGAAAAGACTTCTCAATGTCAGGATATAGTATAGCAGGGTTTTCGTACTAAGCGGGAAATCCTTGAAATAGAGCAACAAGCACCTAAAAACCTGGCTTTGCAACCAAGAGAATTCCTGAAAAGTAGCAGTAAGAAAAGGCTACATTTGTTCTCAACTGCAGACTAGTATGTAGAATGGTGTTTGTACAATGCAGGGGGGGATTCTTAAGAACAGAAGTAAGCCACGTATGGGAAAATCATGAGGAATTACGAGGAAAGCATCATTTTATGGGACTGAATAATGAGAGAACCAGGGAAAAAGACTTCTCAATGTCAGGATATACTACAGAAGGGAATTTACTCTTAGCGGGAAATCCTTCAGCTAGAGCAATAAACTCCTTACACTAGTCTTTGAAACCACTGGAATCACTGAAAAGCAGCAGTAAACAGTGAAACATAGTTGGGAGACAAGTGTATATCCATTAGAAGAATGGAGACTGGGGTTTGTACAATGCAAGGAGGTTTCCTAAGTACAGATGTAAGCAACTTACAGCATAGTGCAAGACACCACTAAGAGTTCAGAGTAAAATAGCAGTAAATGCGATCGAATACTTAGAGAACCAGTGGAGAAGACTTCTCAAGTCTGGATATAGTATGGAAGGGATTTCGTACAAAGCTGGACATCTTTGAAATAGAGCAATAAGCACTTTAACGAGTCTTTAAAAGATAAACAAGATTGATGAACCTTGAGCCTGGCTAGAGGTTCATCAATCTTGTTTATTCTTTCAATTGCTGTTCAATTTGAGCTTGTTTCTGTACCTGGTCCTCTAACTCACTAATTTGGTTCTCTGCTTCTGCTAGTCTACTGTTGAAACTTTCCATGGTGTTTTTTATTGTAGCTATATTATTTTTCATTTCTTCCTGATTCTTGCATAGGTTGTTGATTTTCTCATCCATCTGACGTATTAAGTCCATGACCATTACTCTGAATTCTTTTTCGGTCATGATGCAAGCTTCAGTTTCACTAATTTCCTTTTTTGTGATGCCTTATTTTCTTTCTTCTGGGTATTGTATTGTCTCCCCATTCTGACTATCACCAGAAGGTTCAAACTTTGAGTTAGGTGGACCTGGGCTGTGTGCCGTGGGATCTTCGCACCACCTGAGTGTTACTGAAGTGCTCCGACACTCAGGCGTGTGGGTGCTATGGGTTGGTGGGAACCAGGCTTGTCCAGGGTCGGTGTTCCCAGCATTCTGTGTGGTCTCATGTGCACACCTAGAATCAGGGATCCCACCTGCACCGCGCTCTTAGCATGTGTTGAAAATGGTACCAGGAGTCTGAGTTTCCCTGTGTCTGCACCAAGAATCGAGTGTCAGAGTCTGTTGCCTCGTGAGGTTTCTCATTGAGGGTCAGGGTCCCCGTGTGTGCATGCACCAAGAATTGGAGGCACTGGCTCTTAGTGTGGATGTGCTGTGAATCAGGGATTCCAGGCGCCTAAGGTAAGAAACAGAGCCAAGTCAGTGGTGCTCAGTGCTGCCTCTCACTGGGAGAATTTGGATCCTGATCACCATGGGGGACTGGGTTGCACAGTAGCTCTGTGGTGTACCTGAACTGTGGAAGACTGACTTCCCTGTGTGTTTGCCCAGTAACAAGGTCAGGTGGCACTGCTGCCCTGTGGGTTTGGTTACCGGGTTGTGATTGCGTTGCAGGAGGCCACCTCCAGTCTCTCAAATTCCCTTAGCAGTACTGAGGCCCCTGAGTGAGCTCTTAAGCTCCACACTACTATTCCCTGTCTGGGAGTTTTGGTCACAGGTATGCACATGAGCATGGAGCGTGTTCCCAAGCCCAAGTCCCCAAGTTCCCTGGGGTAGCTGGGAAACTGAGATTTCAAGTTCCAAGCTCCAATTTCTGTCTGGGCGCTTCAGCCACAGGCGTGCGCGCACGCACGGAGCGTGTTCCTGAGCCCAAGTTCCCCGGGGAAGCTGGGAAAGCGAGTTTTCAAGTTCCAAGAGTGCGGTTCTCTGTAGGGGCTAGAGGAGTTGTGGCTCGAGCCAGGGGTGGGTCTATTTGTTACTATGGAGCTATCCTTGATCCTGCAGAGAGGGTGATAGGCTCCTTGACTCACAGAAATCTGCTGCCGGAAGTCTGGACTCCTGTTGTCTGTTGGTCTGAAGCTGTGGCTGCAGTGCTCTATCCCCAGGGGCTGCAGGTCCCTGGCCTACATCTGAGATGTGACTGCGTGAGGGCAGGGTCCCAGTCCGACACAGTTCTGCTTCTCAAGATGGGTGGTCTCCGCAGCCACACCAGCTGGCTGCACAGGAGTGTTCGCCTTGTTCGCGGGGCTTCGCCGTCCAGGGATGCCCGGTTTGGCAGCCCCTTGGAGGACCTGCACAGTCTAACTGTCCCTAGTTCATACAGGCACACACCACACATGCTACACTCTCCTCTATGGGTCCCTCACTCTCTCACACTCTCTCCCTCCCTACCTTCCTGCCCATTGCCATCTTCCAATCTCTAGACCAGGTCTTTAATGTTTTGAAAAATATAAAGCTTGCGCTTAATTCACTCCTTATTATGAAACCCATTTGAAGTGGACCAGAACTTAAACAATAACAATGAAAACAGTAAAAGACCTAGAAGAAACATAGGAGAATAGTAAACAACTTGGAGTAGGGATTGTGTTTCTGAGAAAGAAAAAACTCAGGAGTATCAAGAAAGTTTTAAGATGTATTAAATACAAGAAATAAAAATATCTACAAAAATATTGTTAAGAAAATACAAAAGAAATTTGGAAAATATTTGTAGCATATTATTACAGAAAATAGTAATACACATGTTACATAATATTATATATAAAGACTGTAACAATATCTGATAGATTTTATTATTAATATATAAATGAATTAAAAAAGTTCAGGAAAATATTTTGCAAACTACATGAATAGGCAGATCATAGGGAAACATGGAAAGTTGCTCAATTTTACTCATAATCAACAAAATTACATCAATGAGATACCATTTTTCAACTATACTGAATAAATCTTGGTAATATTGCCAAAATTATTAGAATAACATGCTCTCATCAATCTTGGTAGACTTGTAAAAGACATGTATATAATTTGACTTTGGCTTTACTTTTTTGGAACTAAACTACAAATATACCCCACGTTTGCAAAACCACTTATGTACAAACATGTTCTTTCTAGCATTGTCTATTAATTAGAAACAAGAATCAGTTTCTAGCCATATAATGTGCCTTTATGAAAATAAATGCAGTGAATTTATGTGGACTGAGCGGAAGCATCATCCATCAGGTATTGTTAAAAGGAAAACAAGTAAATATAGAAAATATACTTATCTCTGCTTACTGGGTTTAAAAAATAAATGAATGTATAATATTTCTGAACAGAGTTGTAAGCAATAGTCATTATATCTGTAGTTACCCATATTATTTACATATAATGTTTGATTTTTAAAAAGATTTTACCATACACATATATTACTTTTTTAATTAAGCAGCATTACTTCTTAAAACAAATTATTCCGGCAAAACTAAATTCATATATTTTTTATTATAAATTTATAATTCTTGGTCAAAAACCTAGTTTTTCTTAGTTCTATCCTAAATTTTAAAAAAATAACTAAAAGTGTGATAAAGAAATAATGCTAGAGTTATATTGCTGATGGCCAAGCTATTTGAACTATACAGTTGTTTTATTTATTTTTTTTTTTTACTTCAAACTCATCCTTAGACAGATCTCTGGCCTGAGCTGAGTCTCAAAGAAAGACCACGGTCTCATTACTGAATGCCCCATTGGTTTCTAAACAGGGTCTGTAACTGGTGCACCAGCTTCCACTACTCTGCTTCAGTACCCTCTGCTCATCAATAAACCATGATGTGCTTCACAGAACCCTGTGCCTTGGGGCCAGCCTGTCAATGAAGGTGAACGATAAAAAATTATATGTGTTCACCAAATCACTGCACAGAAAATCCAGGGGAAAAGCTAAAAAAAAATTCTCAAAAGACTATTCCTAGTATAAAAACTGCACCAAAATAAACAAAGAGAGAGAAAAAAGCAGGCCCAGAGTGAACATAAACATATGCACACAGTTTTAAAAGGTGACAATGAGAGTGAGTGGGTTCTGCAGACAGTTTACTCATCTCCCCATGAGAATGATCAGAACCAAAGTCTAAAGCATGCTCTTTACACAAATCCATAACCAAATAATGCTTTCTGTTCCTAAGAAGGTGATTGTGGTACTTCTAGAACTTTATGACCATAAGAAACTTAGAAAATAAAGGAGGCTATAGATATCCAAATAAGTACATTGTTCAGCAACCTCCATAGTTTAGTTTCCTTTTTAATTTCTGCAACTGATGTGTAACTATGTATTTGATTCTACTTTCCTACTTAACTATAGAAATAAATTATATAATTTTAACCTATAATCTATATGTATAAAAGCCTAAGCGAACATTCAACCATTCAACTGGTAGCTAAGACATGCACTGACCACAAGGGAGAGATGTTGAATGCACAGGCATGGAAACATCAAACAGACTGATGAATCTCAGAGGGGAAGGGGGAGAAGGAGGGTGGGAAGAGATTAACCAAAGATTTTATATGCATACTAGAGACCTAGTGCAAGGATTCATGCAACAGTGGGCTCCCTCGGCCTGGCCTGCAGGGATTGGGCCAAAACCAGCAGTCCAACATCCCCTGAGGGGGTTCTGGATTGCAAGCGGACATAGGCCAGGCCAAGAGACCTCACCAGTGCAAAAATTTGTGCATCGGACCTCTAGTTTTATATAATACCTTTTCTATCCATATGCTTTCCCTATGTTTGTTTGTTTGTTTTTGAGTAAACACCCAAAGTGCATCTCTTTTTTTTTTGCATTTTAATTTCTTTATTGATTGAGGTATTACAGAGTTGTCCTCATCCCCCCATTACCTTCCCAACCCCACCCCACTCATGCCCTCACCCCCTGCCCTCCGTTGTCTGTGTCCACTGGTTAGGCTTATATGCATGCATAAAGTCCTTTGGTTGATTTCTCCTCCTTACCCCCATCCTCCCTTACCTTCCCTCTGAGGTTTGATAGTCTGAATGATGCTTCCCTGTCTCTGGATCTGTTTTTGTTCATTAGTTTATGTTGTTCATTATTTACCATAGATGAGTGAGATCATGTGGTATTTATCTTTCTCTGACTGCCTTATTTCGCTCAACATAATGCCAAATCCATGTTGTTGCAAATAGTAGGAATTCCTTTTTTTAGTGCAGCATAGTAGTCCATTGTGTAGATGTACCATGGTTTTTTTAATCCACTCATCTGCTGATGGGCATTTAGGCTATTTTCAAATCTTAGCTATGGTTAATTGTGCTGCTATGAACATAGGGGTGCATATATCCTTTCTGATTGATGTTTCTGGCTTCTTGGGATATATTCCTAGGAGTGGTATTATTGGGTCAAATGGGAGTTTCACTATTAGTTTTTTGAGGAAACTCCATACTGTTCTCCACAGTGGCTGCACCAGTCTGCATTCCCACCAGCAGTCCACGAGGGTTCCTTTTTCTCCACATCCTTACCAACATTTGTCATTTATTGATTTGCTGGTGATAGCCATTCTGACAGGTGTGAGATGGTACCGCATTATCATTTTTATTTGCATCTATCAGATAATTAGTGACTTTGAGCATGATTTCCTATGTTTCTTGGCCTTTCTTCTGTCTTCTTTATCCCTATGTTTTTTAATCATATTTTTTTACCCAGACTATCACTTCTTAAAATATTGCTGAAGGAGCAATTAGAATGTTTTCTGATTTGATAAATGACTTATTTACTCCACAAACAAATTGAATTACTGCCAGATAAAGAAATAATACTAAAGCGAATCTGTACTAACTAAAGTGAATGTATACAAAAATAATTTTTCAATATAATTATATATTCAAATAGAATGCTGTTTCTACAGTAAATAAATATGTATTGGTCACTTAGTAGATAACAGTATGAATAAAAGAAAGGGGTACCAGAATAAGAGGTTTCTGTACTTGAAAATTTACAGCCAATGGATACTTACATTTCCTAAAGTTTATAATCTAAGGCATTATGTTTACAGCAGCTGTAGGTGCAGCCTGCTTTAGCTTCGCTATGAAGAGATCAATGCCAAGTGGAGGATAGGAAAGGAAGTACAAAAGGAAAGCCAGGCAATGAACAGAATTCTGTCAGGGACACGGGATGATAGACATGTTAAACAGAATGTCTATGTCAAAAACCAAACGTGTGTGGTTCACTAGAAAACGGTAAGTAGGGATGGCTAGTACTGAGATACCAGCGGCCATCTAGAAATGTTGCTGTGGCCAGAAGATCCATCCCTTCAAACATGCCTGAGAAACTGAAAATTATTTTTTGAAACATTCAGTATTGTAATTAACTGTGCACTTGTTAATCCTAGAAGCAGAGTGAAAGCTAGATTATGGTGAAAGAGGTGTAGTCAAGATGGGAGACCTGACTCATGTTCATTTTTTGTAAGGCAATTTGGTTAGGACCCTAGACTGGTTCAAGTTCCAGCTATGCCACTTTCTAGTTGCACAACCTTGATAGTTTGCCTTTGTTTCTTCACTCCCACAATGGCGGTAACATCTGGACCTGCCTTTTAGGGTAAAATTAGGAGTAAATGAGATAATGCAAATACAGTGCGAGGCACAGCCCTGGCACATGATACTACACAGTCAGTGGTAACAGAGAAGAGAGAATGGCCTTCTCTAGCATTTCTATTAATTAGAAAAGACAAAAGGGCAGTTCCAGATAAGTATATTCATATAAGATTTGAAGAAAATAATTGGTTCACTAAGTACTCTTAGGCAAAGAGAAAAATACTTATCTTTGAAAAATAATTTTCCTTTGTAGATATTAATATATTTGACATTTAGTGTTTTATGCTTGCTTATTGTTTATTTTATTTCAAAGAAGTAAATGTAATTTAATGCAGGAAAAATTAGTTTACCTTCCAAATACCTCTATCAATTTTTATGCAGACTGCTTATCACTCCTTCTATAGAAAAAGGTGTCCTATTTTCTTCTCTTTGTGACTATGCAGGCAACAAAGCAAGTGGAAAAAAAAACCTCATTTTTTAAAATATGCCTTGTGCACTGTGCACAGCGCCCTGATGCTACATGGTGTTGAAGATGTGCTCTCCTATCTTTGTTTGGGAGCCACATGCATCATTGGCAATGGGAGTCCTGGTATCCTTTGAGATGCACTCATGTGTACACCCAGGCAGAGCTGCACATGGGTCTATCTTCAGCCTCACCTTGGAGCAGCTGTCACAGAACCAAACACAGAAAATGGAGGAAGTGAAAAATGGGAGGTGGTTGATATATTTGTCCTCGTATTTCCCTTTGGGCTAAAGCGACTGATTGTAAATATCAACTGTTGGAGGCAAAACAACTTTCAGACTAACATAGATGTTCAAGGAATTAACTTTTTAAAGCTTATTTTGAAAAACTAAACTGAAATTTATTTTCTGAACATTACTTAGCCTAGCTACAGGATTAATAAGAATTATGTTATTTTAAAATTATCTCTTTTTTACTCCACAAAATTTAATAGGAATTGAATTTTGGAAATTGTTTAGGAAAAATAAAACTGCTTATGAAAAAAATGCCCATGTGAATTAATGTTGAAAACAGAAGGAAGCTGAAATCTGCATTAAGGGACAATATTTTAAGAATTCATGAATTTTCCTTTACTTCTTCAATGAAAGAGGTTAAATGTGAGTTGTTTTATGCAATATTTTATGCTTTGATCAGTCTCAAGTGACGGTGGTGACTGACCTCATCTCCTTCACATGAAATGCAATCCAGAAAAACAAAGAAAAAAAAAAAACTTTTGTCGCCAAGATGTGTAACTGTGATCAATTTGAAATAAAAACTTATCTATCTGAAAATTGCTTTTGAAATGCAAAATGCCATTTCATGTTTTTACATGAGCTCAACCGACTGATATCTGAGATGATGACTCAGAGTGATAAAATAAGCATTAAACAAGATTCTAAAGAATGTCATACTAGTCCAAGTTTGCCATTTGTGGTCAGTATTACATGTTTTAAAGTAGTATTTATTCAACAAATGTTTGCTTACTGCACTATCTATCAAACAAATTTTAGGTACTAGGGAACAAGACAATTAACATACCCATTTCATTGGCCTTAAATTTTAATGAGGGAAACAGAAAAAGAAATTGTTAAAGCAAAAAAAAAAAAAATTCAGATGGCAATAAATGCTGTGAAATAAGGAATGGCTGGTAGGTATTATTTAGAGTGGGTGTTTAGATAGCCTCTCTGAGCAGATATTTAATTATGTCCTTCAATATATCACCTGGCTCAAAGAGAATGCTTCCTAATGAGTAAATTGGGAAAAAAAAACAATTCCTATTGCTACCACATAGAATATATTCAAGGATAAAATATGATAATATATAAATTAAAATTTAGTTCTGTATACTTATATATTATGTATTATAAATAATAATATAATATATTACTTAAGGGTTGTAAGTAACATATTATTTAATGTAATTTATTCAAAAAATGAGTATATAAAGAGTTATCAAAACAAAATAATACTATTAAGCAGACAAGCAGATTTCTAGAGAAGGAACTGAATATTTTTTAATTGTCAAATTATTCCTTTTGCCATTTCCTGCTACAAAATTTTGATTAATATATTAAACTGGAAGCCTGGTGCATGAAAATTTATGCACTGTAGGGGGGTGTCCCTCAGCCCGGCCTGCCCCCTCTCACAGTCCGGGAGCCTTCAAGGGCGGGAGACAACCCAGCAATCATGGGAAGGTGATGACCCCATCACACCTCTGCTGCTGTCACAGCTGGCAGTGCAAGCCGGCCAGCCCTGATTACCTGAGCCTTGGGCATCCCTGGGCAGCTGGACAGCCATCATCTGAGGCTTGCCTGTGCCTTGAGCTGTCCTGGGAAGCTGGGCAGCTGCCATCCAAGGCTTGCCTGCACCTTGGATCAGCCCTGGGTGGCTGGGAAGCCACCAACTGAGGCTTGCCTATGCCTTGGGCTGACCCTAGGCAGCTGAGGGGCTGAATGGACTAGGGGACTCCAGAGGCAGGTACCATGGCGGGGATAAGGGGACTGAGTGCTGCCATCTTGTGGCTATGGGTGCAGCCATTTTGAGGGCATGGCAGCCAATTAGCATATTCCCTCCTTATTGGCTGTGGGCGCTGCCATCTTTGTGATAGCATGAGGGTCAGTTAGCATATTCTCTCTTTATTAGATAGGATATGACATAGTGCTCTCCCTTCTCTAAAACAAACTCAGGATTCAGGAAATAAAAATTGAAATTAAAGATTTATCAGTTATTTTCTCCACATCCTTGGTAAGTTACCTTCTCTGTGAAGCAATTGTTGAAATATTCCTATAATTCCAATTTTCAAGGAACATAGACATACTTGGAGCTTGCATGCAACTTGCTCTAACTCATACTCAGAGTTAGCATGGAGCAAAATTATTTGTTAATATTATTGCTATTGGTAAAGTTTTATTTTTTAAATGTATTTTTATTTATATCAGAGAGGAAGGGTAAGGGAAAGAGAAACATCAATGGTGAGAGATAATTATCCATTGGCTGCCTCCCACATGCCCTGTACTGGAGATTAAGCCTGAAACCCTGGCATGCTCCTAAACTGGGAATGGAACTAAACAGTGACCTCTTGGTTCACAGATCGATGCTCAACACTGAGCCACACCAGCAGGTCTCCGGTACAGATAGGGGGACATGACTGAGCGTTAACTCTCTGATGCCATGTGGTTTGTTCTACTAAGAGGATGTCTTGAGCTTAAATTGTCCTTTTTTCTAAGTGCTGCTTTCCATCCAAATCTGTAAGATATGGATTAAAAAATGTTCATTGCTACCAAAACCCACCCAATCCCAAAGTACAAGCATCCCTCTTCCACATGACAGATAGGTTAATATTTTAAAACATAAATTGGATTGCATCCCATTGGATACAATCCAGTACACTTAGAAGACAACCTAAACTTTTGCAGAGGTCTATGCAGACCTAAATCATCTGGCCCCCACCAGATTTGACCTTTGTTCACTCTCCAAAATGTGCTACTGTTTTGTTTTTGTCTTCTAGACCCAAGGCTTTTCAACTGTGGACATTTATACATGTTGTGTCTTCTCTTTCCCCATCCTGTCGATCTCAGCTTAAATATCACTGTCTCAGAAAAAGCTGGTGTTCCCTGACCCTGTCTCCTCCACCACCACCACCAAATTCATTCTTTGCTATACAAATGTCTAAATGTCTTATTTCCCACACAATGTGTACTTATCTTCTACTTTGCCCTGTTGGGTTTATTGTTTGATTGCCCCCACCCGACTTTCAATTACATTAAGCTAAAAATTTCCACTTCATTTTTAAAAATTTTATTCTGCATAATTAGCCTATAATAGAAGTCCAATAAATATTTGTCACATGAATGAATGAATAAATGAATAACTATTACACAACACAGCTATGATAAACGTTTTCCTTATGTGTGGCAAAGATAGGTAAAGTGGTATTATTTTCCTTCTCTCAACAGTTTAACTAAAAATGGTGGCCATCTTTTTTATTTTATTTCAAAGTAGAAGAACAGTGGCGTCAACTCATATTTCTTCACCACATCAGCCTTCTTCTCTTTCCCCACAATCTATACTTCTACATTTGTTTCCTTCCTCTTTATCTTTCTCAGTTTTCTTTCCCATTCATCCTCTTTTCTACTACGATGGAATCAAAGCTTGCATATATTCTTTGATTTAGTGCAACTAAAGCTCTGACTTTATTTTTGTTTATACTGTGTTTGGCACTTTGATATATTCTTAGACCTTCAAGAATATCATGAGTCTTTGCTGGTTTGGCTCAATAGATGAAGTGTTGGCCTGTGGACTGAAGGGTCTCAAATTTGATTCCAATCAAGGGCAAGTACCTCAGGTGCAGGCTCCTCCCCACCCTGGGCCCTGGAAGGGTCTGTGCAGGAGGCAACCAATCAATATGTTTCTTTCACATCAACATTCCTCTCTATCTTTCCCTCTCTCTTCCACTCGCTAAAAATCAATGAAAAAATATCCTCAGATGAAGATTTTTTTTAAAAGAGAATATCATGAGCTTGTGAGTTCCTGGACATTTGAGACTATGTTTTACTCAAATTTATATTAACTATATTCCTTAGCACAATGATGAAAATATATCAAAAATTCAATATTTTTATTTTAATTATAAACTGTCAGACTATTAACAAAACTAAACCAGTTTAAATCATCATAATAAAAAGCTAATATGCATATGGTCATTACACCGTGATTCCGTAATGCCCTAATGCCATAACGCCTTAAGGACCAATCAGCAGGGAATTGAGGCCATGACTCTCACCCCGAACTGGGCCGGGGATCTGAGGCCGCCACCCTCACCCCGCAGGACTTGACAGGCGACCTAAGGCCTCGCCCCTTCTAGCAGGCCTTGATGGGGTGGAGCCAGCTGGCTCTGGGTCTCACCCAATGGGGGGTGGGCCCTGCAGGGTCTTGGTCTGGTACAATTTCAAGGCACGTGCGGATGGATAAGGACTTGACTCTGGGTCCAAGGCACACCCAGACTCTGACAGGAGGGAGATTTTCATATACATTTTACTAATTTTCTTTCATCTCTAACACTTCTATTATAGAGAAAGGGCAAATAGCAATATTAAAATATTTCCTCTAATTAATTTTCTTTTAATGTGTACCAATTTCTTGCACTGGGCCACTAGTATTTCCATAGCAAAGAAATTCATAGGGCTGAAAAGTATGCGGATGGAAATGTTTCAAAGTCTGAGATTCCAGGATTATTTAGAAATGTCTCCAGAAATGGTCATCCAGGTTTTTTTTTTTTTAATGTGGAAAGTAGGGGGTAATAGAGAGAAATGTAGAAATATACAAATTCAGTATGATTTGCCCCACAAATATCTACCTCAAATTGTCTAAAAAGGATACAGGTGTTTTGTGCTACTCCTATTTTAGATAATTGTGGGGGAGGCAAGGACTCCTTGCTTTTCTCTGCAGTAATTTAGGGAACAATTTGGTATTTCCTTAGTTTGGGCTACTCTCTTCCTCTTCGAGTTGTTTAGAGAAATACCCATCATTTTTGCACTCACCCTGGAGGAAAGTGTCCACTCCAGGGGCCGGGGACAGCCGTGCCCCCTGCAGCAGTTCTGACCCCTGTGCCCCAGCCCAGTCCTGGGGTCAGGGGCCCTGAGAGCTGACGGAGGCTCCCTGTAAGCCACTGCCCAAAGGTCAGCATCCTAGGGGCTTCTTCGATGTGTTTTAAAATCCTGACATTTTCAGAAAGAAATGTTTTAACATTATCACGTAAGAAACAAATGAACTTTTCGTTACTCTTTACTCATAAAAACAGGCCCTTGTCTTTACGGGCCACAATACCACTTAGGAAAAGATGAGGAAATCGCAGTTTATCTTTCTTTCCATTGGCCGCTTGCCTCAGAGAATTGACCTCTGGAACACAGCCTCTCTATTGCAGCCACCATTCTGTCCACCTTAGAATTGTAGTTTGTTTGTTTCTTCTTGACTCAATAAATCTAATAGAGATTATTTATAAATAAATGCCAATAGAATAAGTGTCATGGAATATCAAGAATCTTACTAATTCCATTTCAAGACTTACTTATATATGCTATTTGTTTATTCATTTCACAAGTATACAGTTGCTTATCACTAAAAATGCTTATTGAACATCTATTATTCTAGGTGTTAATAATATTTTAAAGATGAGATATACCTGTTCTCATGAAGCATATATTCCAAATGGAGTGAGACAACACTCAATATATATTCAAATAAATATACCAGGAAATTTTAGATAATAAAACATGCTAACCCTCAGCCCCCAAAACAAAACAAAACATATAGATGTGAGTAAAGTTAATGTAATCCAAGCCTATCATTACTGAATAGGGAAGAACTTTGTGTTGCTACAACATTTGTGCTAAGACTAAAGGTCTGGAGACAGTTCATCAAAGACAAGAACAGCAAGTTTCAGACATTGAAGTTTCTGTGTGCAGAGGTAAGGATGTGCCTGTGGTCAGTGAACTCATTAGTCAACAGAGCGGCAAACCACTGCTCATGAGCCATAGTTTGCCAACCACTAAGCTAGGCTTACTGTGTGAGAAGAAAGGCCAATGTGAATAATAGAAAGACTGGTGCAAATTGTGCTTTCAAAACTACCGAGGGTATTGCAGGCCAGTTTATGAAATTCTCATTTAACTAGAGGCCCGGTACATGAAATTCATGCATGGGGATGGTGGGGGGATGTCCTTCAGCCCAGCCTGCACACTCTGCAATCTGGGACTCTCAAAGGATGTCCTACTGCCAGTTTACAGGGATTGGGCCTAAACCAGCAGTCAGACATCCCTCTCACAATTCGGGGCTGCTGGCTCCTAACCACCACCTGCCTGCCTGCTGCCTGATTGCCCCTAACCACTCTGCCTGCCAGCTTGCTTGCCCCCAAATGCACCCCCCCCCCGCCAGCCCGATAACTCCCAACTGCTCCCTGTGCCAGTGTGCTTGCCCCCAACTGCTTCCCCTGCTGGCCTGCTCATCCCCACCTCCCCTCCCCACTGGCCTGCTCACTCCAAACTGCCCCCCTGCTGTCTTGATCACCTCCAACTGACCCCCACTGACGGCCTGCTTGCCCCAAACTAACCCCCCTGCTGGTCTGCTTACTCCCAATGGCTCTGCCCCCGACCAGCCTGATCACCCACAATTGCCATCCCATCCTGGCCTGATCACCCATAAGTGCCCTCCCCTGTTGGCCTCTAAACACCTCTACCTCAGCCCCACCACCATGGCTTTGTCCAGAAGAACATCCAGAAGGCCTCCTGGAAAGTCTCCTAGTCTAATTGGCATATTACCCTTTTATTAGTATAGGAAGATGCCTGGTACATAGGTGGTGGCTGGCTGGTTTTCCCTGAAGAGTGTCCTGGATCTGGGTGAGGATCCCTGGCCTGGCCAGCCTGGGTGAGGGGCTGAGGGCTGTTTTCAGGCTGGCCATACCCCTTCATGGTGGGCGTCCCCACTAGAGTGCCTGGCCAGCCTGGGTGAGGGGCTGATGGTTGTTTGCAGGCTGGCCAAGCCTCTCAGTGGGGACCTTCATTCCATGGGAGTGTGGCCAGCCTGGGTGAGGAGTTGAGGGCTGTTTTCAGGCTGGCCATGCCTCCCAGTGATCCAGGCTCCCAGCCCCTCCTTTTTTTCTTTTTTTTCAGTGCCTCCTTAAGTGGAGGCCAGGGCCAGCTGGAAGCAGCTATATGGGATTTATTTATCTTCTATAATTGAAATTTTGTAGCCTTGAGTGGAGGCCAGGACCAGCCAGGGTGGGTGGGAAGCTTGGCTTTCTCCATCACTGAGGGCAACCCAAGCCTCCTACTTGCTCCAGCTCCATGACAGCCACCATCTTTGTTGGGTTAATTTGCACACTTGCTCCTGATTGGCTTGTGGTGTGGCAGAGTGATGGCCAATTTGCCTGTTTCTCTTTTATTAGTGTAGATTTTAAAATTAAGAAAAGTCATTAACAGTTTTCAGTGGATAACTAAGTCTAATTTTTATTTGTAGCTAATCACTGATTGGTTTCCAGAGGTCAGATTTAGATGAATCAGCATCAAATCAGGAAGATTTATTAGGAGGTGACTGTAGTGGTCCAAATGACAGAGGCAAGATGTGCTTGGAGGAAGGTGGTGACTATAGGCAAACTTTTGGCTTGTGAAATAGGTAACAGATGTAAGGTTTGACAGGTATGCATACATTAGTGGTGGGCATGGAAATTAAGATTTTTGGGGGGGCCTGGTGAGCTTGAGAAGTGAATTAGACATCAAAGTAGATACAACAAATATTTATATAAATCTATAGGTTTTTTTGAAATCTAATGCAAAAGTTTATAATTTGCTTTTAACTTTCAGGTTTTTTTTTTTTTCTTACAAGCTTTGTAATGTTTAAGCATTGAGTACCAATATTTTGATTTGCTTATATGCTCTTAAATATCCTACAACTAAATATATTTTCTTTTATAACTTATAAGTTTTATTTATTAAATATTAACAACAAATTCCTTTCTGCCGTGATATGGTCTTGGAATTTACTACAAAAACAATGCAATATATAAGTTTACCTACAAAATTCAAAATACACATACAAGCAAAGTGTTGCTTCATATTCAGTGGATATCACATTGAAAGAAAAGGCTAGACTTATAGTTTCTGGTTCAGCATGTAAAGAGTTTAGAGGTCAACATTTCATGTTAACTAAATAAAACCATGAACAAAATGAAAATCAACACTCTTCTTACATCTTTCAAAGGAGGGAGGTCATAGGGCAAACTGCTGCCCCCAAATTGGAAAGACTGCCAGAGAGAGATTCCAGCTTACTGGGTCAGAAACCCATAAGCAAAATCCAGTGATTCCTCCTCAAAAACCCACAACAGAGTAGGCAAACCTGAACTGTAATTGACAAGTTGCTGGAGGCTCAATGGAGGACAAGTCCCAGTCTTAAAACTCCAGGGGGGAACCATGCATGAGGGAGTCCCCATAATATAGTGGGATTAACCTCCAGGTTCCTATGGTAAAGATCAGAGAAAAATCCTCTCAGGCTCCCAACAAATGGAAGATAAAGGAACCCATTGTGAAGTAAGTCAGAGTATCCTTTACCTCAGCAAGGCCTGTCCACAGGAAAATCTATTTGACCAGAGCCTATATTTTTGGTGTTTTATCAAAGTCTAAACTAAATGAGCAGAGAAAATACCCAATGATAGCCTCTTCTACACATTTGTCCCAACTCAGGGGGTGGGGAAAGGGAAAACTGAGAAACACTGGTGAAGTCCAGAGTCAGGGTAAAGGTTCACCTAAAGATTGAGACGTCATCTCCTGACTATAGAATGCTTCCTCTCCCCAACACCTTACCATCATATTACTGAGGGCTGATCTACTAGAGTTTCTTTCACTCAGAATATCAAACTTTGTTTTAACAAAAATTATAAGGCAAAATACAGTTTGAAGAGACTTAACAAGAATCAAAACCAGAATCAAATATGCCAAGCATGTTGAAATTATCAGACTAGGAATTTAAAACAAATATAATTAATATGCTAAAGGCTCTAATAGATAAAGGATAAACATGAAAAAAAGATGGAGAAGGTAAGCAGAAAAATATTTGAAAGAAATGCTAAAGATAAAAAACACTGTAACAGAAATGAAGAACGCTTTTCAATAGACTTATCAACAAACTAAATATCATAGAAGAAAGAATCTCTAGGCTTGAACATATGATAATGGAAACTTCCAAAACTGGAAAACAAAAATCAAAATGAAAAATACAGAACAGAATGCCCCAAAATTGTGGGAAAACGTTAAAAGTTGTAATAAAGTGCCAGGAGAAGAAAACAAAGAACAAATAATATTTGAAGCAATTATGACTGATAATTTCTTCAAAATTATTAATATCAGACATCAAATCACAGATTTAGGAAGCTCAGAAAATAGAAATCTGGAAAAAAAACAGACAAAAAATACACAATACACCTAGATATTTTATATTCAAACTACTGAAAACTAAACATAAAAAAAGTCTTGAAAGAAGAGGGAAGAAAATACTTATTTAGAGAGGAGCAAATGATAGGAATTAAATCTGAACAGTGAACAACAGTCGCTACGATGTGCACTGACCACCAGAGGGTGAGCATGGAACATGACGGGCATTGGCCGCAAAGTGGCAGAGCAAGAACATGGCGGGCATTGGCCGCAGAGGTGTGGTGAGGCAGACCAAGGTGGGACGCCAGTTGCTGTCATTGAGGAGAGCCTCTGGTGGTTACTGAAAAGTATTTGATCCCACGCTCCATGGTCCTAACTAGCACTTGCACCTGTTGCCAGTGCCGGCCCCCCCGCTCACACCCATTGTTGGTGCCCACCGTCAGCAGGTGCAAGTGGTGGCTGCTGGCCCTGATCGTCCTTCAAGGCTTTACCACTTTCCCCTGCTCCAGAGGAGTGATTGGGGCCAAAAGCTGCCTCTTACACCTGCTGCTGGCAATGGCCCCACTTGCATCCACAGCCAGTACTGGAGCCACTGCTTGCACCCACTGCTGGTGCCAGGCACTGGTCCTGATCACTTGGTGCCATCAGCAGGTACAAGCAGTGGGAGCCAGCCCAATTGCCCCTGAGGACTTCTTCACCTCCCTCTGCTCCTGAGGGGCGATCAGGGCAGCAGCTGCCACTTGTACCCACTGACAATGCCAGTCCTGCTCACACCCACTGCTGGCACTGGCCCCAATTGCTCCACACCATCCATCAGCAGGTACGAGTGGGGCCAGCGCCATCGCCTTGTAGAAGTAGCCACAGAGGGGCTGCTAACAGACAGAGGATGTCAGTGGGGGCGAGGGGGAGAGGTGACAAGAGGGGCCAGGCAGGCCCAGAGGATGAGCCAAGACTTGCCCCTTTGCCCACTGCAGCCTCACAGCCCACAGTTTCTTTCAAGGTGCACACTCACAGCTTGAGAACCACTAGCAGAGTCACCTAAGACCATCAGAAAACAGATATGTACATTACAGTTCATAACAGTAGCAAAATTACAGTTATGAAGTAGCAATGAAAATAATTTTATGGTTGGGGGTCACCACAACATGAGTAACTGTATTAAAGGGTCTCAGCATTAGAAAGGTTGAGAACCCCTGTATAATAAAGTGTACTTTGAGCCTGCCTTTCTCATGTGGGATATTGGTGAATAAGGAAAATTTGTAACTAGTTTGCTTGGATTCCCACTGAGGACTCTAAGGCTAGTGTTGGTAATAAACATGTCAAATAATCATCCATAGGCAATGGTCTGCTGGCGATTGTTTAACAACTGGCTCTCTGAGGGAAAAGCCGTGATTTACAGTGTTTGCTGATTTTCACAGTGTAAATAGTCCCACTACAGAGAATGTCAACATGCTGACATGAATATGGAGTTGGGAACAGATGTGAAGCCCTGTCTTTCTTGGAATTAGTTTATGAGACACCCAGCACACCACTGTCTAAACATTTGCTGTTCTGAGCAACTTATTTCTAAAGTCATGTTCATGCCTTGTCTGAATTTTAATTACTGATGGTATCAACACTATCCATCAACTCTAACCAACCATTCCTATTAGACAATGTATCTTACATTTTCAACATTTCCATAAATGCTCCCTAGGAATGGGACTCAGTGTTAAGAATTGATTTTTCTGGTATTGTTGGGATTCTTGACATATTTTATTCCATGGTGATTTCAGGCAGCTTCAGGGATTAACTAACTTACTTTAGGTTTGCTAATCCATTAGACATATACATGAATATTCACAAATAGAAATCATATATATTAGCTAAAGTGGGCCATTGAGTGTAACTCACCAATGAGCTTTCTCTACTTCCCTTATAATACCAACTTACTTTGTTTTGTTTTGTTCTTCTCCTGCCATGCTGTTTTAGCCGTTTCCCTGCTCCAAGGCTTATCTGATTGCTGGTCTTATTTCACTTTTAATTTTTAAACAGCCTTTTATCATCACTATGCCTTCCCTTCACCTTTGTGATGCTGTTTGATCACATTTGCAGCTTCTGCATGTCTACTGCACTTCCATTTGTGTCTTTGTCTTTTTGTATAAAGACAAATAGCTTTCTAGAAATGGCCTGTGTGACCCTCAAGAAAGAGGTAAGAATCAAAGAAAAATTGCAATGTACTGCATAAATGAACAGTAAAGATATAACAGAGGCAGATGAGAAAAAGGAGAAACAAAGAAAAAATCTATTTCTAAAACAACTGTGACTAAGATTGTTGAAAATGTTTTACAGCTCTTTTTCTTCCTAATAAAAATAAAGGGAGCTCTGGAGATAACTATAAGCATGGGAAAATACCTTAAAAATCTGAAAATTAAAATACAGTTTAGGCACTTTTGAAGTTATCTTTTAAAATCAATGTCTACAGAGACAAAAGAAGATAATTTAAGAGCATTGATAACAAATGGAAAATAAATCCCATATTCAGCTTCACATTGGTTAAATGTTGTATATAAAATGAAGCACCAAAAGGAATCAATAGAGTCATTAACTATCTCACCCACTGGGTAAGATAAATGATAGATTAGCTCAAATGTGATCAAACTCTTTTTCCCCCTATTCAAAGGAAAGCACTTTCCATTCAAGGACCACTTAATTGAATGGTGCTGGCTGGTCTCCCTAATACCCAATTTCCCAAAGTCACTTTAAGTATGGAATTATATTCTAAACAACTAATTTCAGTGCTGATAGAATAGAGCTGAACATGATCATCACCTAAATATAATATTGGACATCTTATCTTTACCAATTTTGATTTCTTGAAAGTGATTAATTTACTAAAAAGAAAACTAACCTGCTTAGTTTATTCATGTTTTCTTTTTGTCAATGAAAAAAAATCCAGTTGCACAGTCAAAATATCTTGATTTTTGCCAAACAAAAAATATTTTCCAAATTTTGTGGTTGGCAAAGTATTTATTTTAGGCAAGCATAACTAGGAACTCAAGATAAAGGAAAATCAGCTTTTAAACCATAGCTGCACCAATTATTATGTCGACTGCCTGCAATTGAAGTGGCTACCTGACAGATGGTATGGAGATGGCCTTCTGAAAAAGGAAAACGTTGACATTTAAACCCAAGTTTTCAATGTTATCTTTACTTGCTGCTTAAAAAAGTAAATTCAGAACATTTCTACTATGCAGCTATCTATTCTTTATCAAGGACACTTATTCCATTTGTGAGTGTGTGTGTGTGTGTGTGTGTGTGTGTGTGTGTGTGTGTGTGTGAACATTTACTTGCATTTCTTTTCCAAACTAATTCCTACATTTTCTTTCTACATTTTAGAAATCTTATATAATAAAGATGTAATATGCAAATTGACTGCCCTCCCAAAATGACTGGCTGGCAGGGGAGTTAGTGAGGAATGACCAAACAACTGAACAAGCAGGCTGTGTGGATCGACCAGGCTGGCAGGGAGGGGGAAGCTTGGGGTGACTAGGTCCTCGGTGGGGGGCAGTTCAAGGTGATCAGGTTGGCATGTAGAGGCAGTGAGGGGCGATCAGGTTGGAAGGGGGAGCAGAATCGAGCTTAAACCGGCAGTCAGACATGCCTCAAGGGGTCCCGGATTGGAGAGTATGCAGGCTGGGCTGAGGGGACCCCCATGCACAAATTTTGTGTACCGGGTCTCTAGTACTCATTATACTATGTCAATAGATAAGTAAAACAACTATTGAAAAATATTTTACCATTTACTTTTACCAAGAAAGAATCTGTCTTTTCTCTGATTTCAAGGTCTCCTTATCCCCTCTTCTCTCCTTAAATAATCAGAATACACGAAACTAAGATATATGTTAACTTTTTTAAATACTTGAAGCTGGGAATTTTAATCTATTTATTCTAATATTTTCTTTCTTTTTAAATATTCTTTATACTTTTTTCTGTGTTTCCAATTTTGATTCTAATTCTATAAAGTAGCATTCATTTAATTCTGCAAAGCTCTGAATAGCAGTGTAAAAAAAGGCAATGAAAAATTAATCTTATACTTTCTGTTGATAGATTATCTCCATACATCATACAAGTTCAGGATATCTCATATATGTGTCCAGGATATCTCATATATTGTACACGTACATGTACATATACTATGTGTCTATATATTTCATAATGAGCTCTACAAACATAAAGTAATAAAAATATGTGTAATTATGTTCACAAAAATGACAATAAACCAATATAGTTCTTATATTAATGGGCTCTATTTTTATGGTCCATTTCTTTTAAAGTTCTGTGTTTTTTATTTTTTCCATATTTATATCTCTTGGACCTCCCCTGATATCCATTGTCAGGCTACTCTTGAAAGGTGACTGATAACAGGTGGGCTTTCCAAGCTCTGTGACATTACTGCCTTTGTGCACTTAAGACTGCTTTTTAAGCACAGGCTTTGAAGTGGTGTTTGTAATACATGTTTATTATTTTACAGATAAAAATGTCTAGAAAATTTTGAGACAATTTATTTAACAAGCCTTTTTCTTCTTCCTTTATTTTTAATATGAAATTATCCACTTGAAGTATTCTCAAAGGTTTAAGAAATTGAACACAACATACCAAGTATAATCTCTTACCAGTTATATCATCTTTAATTGCATCATCAATAATAGAATAATCCATATATTTTTATCTCTGTCATTGTCCATTTCATTAAAAAAAATACTATGAGAGTAATTATTTTATCTCACTTCATTTTCCTTTATTTTTGTGTGCTTTTTTTTTTTTTATTTCCTCAAGCTGTTATGGAGATAATGCCAGCATGATCTGAACTTCTGTCTTCCAAGCTGTCAGAGTTCCTAGAATAAAAGGTTGTAGTTTAAATTCAGGACAATCCACTGTCTGACCCCCATCAATATTCTTTCAATGTCTTTCTCATAAATTGAACAGGTCAGTTGGCAACTTTTTAAAAAGTATATATTGTTATTGATTTCAGAGAGGGAGAAGGTGAGAAAGACAGAAACATCAGTGATGAAAGAGAATCATTGATAGGCTGCCTCCTGCACACCCCACACTGGGGATCAAGCCCACAACCTGAGATTAAGCCCCTGCTAGGAATCAAACCCTGACTTCTTAGTTTATAGGACAATGCTCAACCACTGAGCCCCACTGGGCAATATTGTTTTTCTTACTTTATTTTTTATTGTGGTGGCTCGACTAATAATTTATTAATGGCATTAGTTTGGCATTAATGGCATTAATAATTTATTAATGGGCATTAGTTTGTTACAAAATCTTATAACAAGATTTTTAAGTGTGTTAGATACATTTCAAATAACTTTGTTATAAGTAATTCTTTATTCCCTTATATTTTTCATATTTTTAAGAGAATGATTTTTTCCCTGAAATCAGAATTTTCCTTCAACTTTCCATCCCATACATATAAAAGTATGAGATTATAAATGATTTTTCCTATTTTTGAAGACTATCTATTGCTCTTACTTTCACTTTTATAGTCAACTAGAGGCTCAGTGCACAAAATTCATGCACAGGGGCAGGGGAGGCGGGGGATGTCCCTCAACCCAGCCTGCACCCTCTCCAATCTGGGACACCTTAAGGGATGTCAGACTGCCCAATCGGGCCTAAACGGGCAGTCTGACATCTCTCGGACAATCCAGGACTGCTGGTTCCAAACTGCTCATATGCCTGCCTCCCTGATTGCCCCTAACCACTTCTTCTGCCAGCCTGATCATCACCTAACCACTCCCCTGCCAGCCTAATTGATGTCTAAATGCTCCCCTGCCAGCCTGTTTACCCCCAACTTCCCTCCTCTGCAGGCCTGGTCATCCCTAACTGACTGCCCTTCCCTGCAGGCTTGGTCACCCCCAAATGCTATCCCCTGCAGGTATGATGGCCTATAACTGCCCTCCCTTGCAGGCCTGGAACTTCCTAATGGTCCTCCCCTGCTGGCTATGTTTGCTGGTTATCAGGTATTAGGTAATATTTATAAATTTATAATTATGTTAAGGATTGAAATACACATTTCCAGAATAAAATTTAATGATAAGTACTTTAGTCTTACTCCCACAAAATATAAGAATTAAAGCACATCTTCTTAGATGTTTGGTTTACTTACATTACTTTACTACTAATCTAAAATTGGCCATCCACTTGTTAAATACAAAATGTTAATCCTAGGGCCATTTCTGACTCCCCTTATTATGGTTTGAAGGTTTTTGGTGAAGCCTTGGGGCGTTTTCAAATGCCAAATGTTGCAGATTACAGGTATTTTCCTCTAGTTATTTTTCCATCAGCAAGAGTTATTTATTTATTATTTCTACTAGAGGCTCAGTGGACAAAATTCATGCATGGGGGTGGAGGGATGTCCCTCAGCCCAGCCTGCACCCTCTCCAATATGGGACCCATCAAGGGATGTCAGACTGTCCACTTAGGCCCAATCTCAGATTGGGCCTAAACAGGCAGTTGGACATCCTTCTCACAATCCAGGACTGCTGGCTCCAAACTGCTCACCTGCATGCCTCCCTCCCTGATTGCCCCTAACCGCTTCTTCCTGCCAGCCTGATCACCCCCTAACCACTCCCCTGCCAGCCTAATTGATGTCGAACTTCTCCCCTGCCAGCCTGTTTGCCCCCAACTTCCCTCCTCTGCTGGCATGGTCACCCCTAACTGCCTTCCCCTGTAGGCTTGATCACCCCCAACTGCCCTACCTTGCAGGCCTGGTCCCTCTCAACTGCACTCCCCTGCTGGCCTGATCACCCACAACTGCCCTCTCTTGCAGGCCTGGAACCTCCCAATGCTCCTCCCCTGCTGGCCATCTTGTGGTGGCCATCTTGGGTCCACATAGGGGCAGGATCTTTGACCACATAGGGGCAGCCCTCTTGTGTGTTGGAGTGATGGTCAGCCTGCACATTACTCTTTTATTAGATAGCATAGAGGCCTAGTGCATGGGTGGGAGCCAGCTGGTTTTCCCTGAAGGGTGTCCTGGATGAGGGTGGGGGTTCCCTTCGGGCATAGGGAGGCCTGGGAGAGGAGCCTATGATGGTTTGCAGGCTGGCCATGCCCCCCATTGACCCAAGCGGAGGCCCTGGGATCTGAGATTCATTTATGTTCTACAATTGAAACTTTGTAGCCTGGAGCAGAGCCAAGCCTTCTGCTCACTTGGTGGAGACAGCCATTTCTGTTTGGGTTTATTTAAATTTTATAGTTGAAACTTTGTAGCCTAGAGTGGAGGCCTAGGTGCTAGGACTGCAGAAGCTTGGCTTCCTCCATCACCTGGGCAACCCCAGCCTCTGCCCTCTCCAGCTCTGTGGCTCCCGCCATTTGTTGAGTTATATTTATCTTCTATAATTGAAACTTTATAGCATTGAGTGGAGGCCTAGGCTGGCAAGGTCAGGTGGAAAGCTTGGCTTCCTCCATTGCCGAAGAAACCCAAGCCTCCCTCCTGCTCTCAGTGGCCACAGCCATCTTGGTTGGGGTTTATTGGCTTGTGGGCATGGTTTGTGGGCATGGCTTGATAGGAGTTATGGTCAATTTGCATATTACTCTTTTATTAGATAGGATATTTCCCTAAAGTATTCATGCATAGTTACCATAATTCTGGCTATATAAAACTCAGCATATTTTTATTCTATATCTGTATACTTCAGTTCCTTTTCCCATTTTGTAGGAAAATGAGTTTCTTTAAAAACCTGGCTTCTATTAAACAATGATCACAAGCCCAATGGAAAAATTATTAGTTACTATTTTAAGCTTTCCATCTATTCCCTATACATGTGTTAACCAAAAATATCCAAATAGAAGCTGCATCATTAAAAACAAGTCTTATATTTGCTGGCCAATTAGGCTGTCTCCCCTCCAAATCTTGATGAAAAGTTTTAAGAATGAAACTTGAAAAGGTTATTTTAGAGAAATATTGTAAAGCCACTGAATCTAGCAATGAGCATATTTACTCATATACAAATAAATGTTCTACGGATTATAAAGCAGAGATTGCAGAAGTAGGAAATTAATTGTTACAGTATCTTCCAATCTGAATGTAAATGTGCAGTATAGTTTCTGAAAAGCATTTCTACTTATGAGGCAATATGATTTAATGAACAAATCACAATTACTCACATCTTTCTTCTGAGCCAACCAGATAATTTCACCAAATAGAAACCCACCAGTCACTTGAGTTTCAGCAAGAAGGAAAATCTAGTGAGGACTACCTCCTACCATGTTTTAAACTGTTGACTCTTGACCATTGGTAAGGAATGGAGTTCTTTAAGAGCCAAGAACTTCGGTGCCTAGAAAATATTTTACATGATAAAAGGTTCCCATTCCCACTTGAATATGAATAATGCTATTTATAAACAATCTAATACCCTTTATAGAATTTGGGGTTATTTGGGATGTTTATTGTTCAGGACTTCCACACTCGGTTTACATGCACACACATATGCACATTACTTAAAAATAACTACTTTTTTGTCTTAGGTTTCAAAAATTTCCATTAATTTACAATAAGAATGTCTTTTTTGGAACAACATTAGTAAGTGAAATATACTTGTGAGAATAAAGGCTGGCAGAGTTTCCCATTGAAACCACAAATGCAAATCAGAATATTCTAATATTGTGATGGCAGTGCATGAAAAACACAGTCAGAATCAGCAAATTAAAACAGAAAAAAAGCACATCGAACATATGTTAGTATATATAATTATAGTTGATAGTATATATATATAAGTATATATGCAATATGTGTGTGCAATTGATTGCACTCTGACCAATAGCTGAGAAAAGAACTGTTGTTAAATTGCAGCTTGACATAAAATGGAAGTGTTGGATGGCTGTGAGCTAAGTGCACTGAAACAATAGAGGAAAAATCAAGTGCAAAACTATTTCCATCCGCAGGGCCCTGCTTTCTTCCTGGATTTGCTTCAGGAACCATCACTACAACTTTCCTCCAAGGAGAAGTGGGATAGAGGTGCAAGGAAAATGTCAAATAGAGTACAAAAAGGGGGATGTAACCACCCTTGCCACTCTCACACTGAGGGGAAATCAATGGAGGTGAATAAATGGGGATAAACCTCCACTCTCTCTGGGCCTCAATTGGACGCAGCTAATCTCTGTGACCTCTGGGAAAGATGAAGGCACAAATGACCCCAATAATCAAAAGCACAATTAGGATGAAGAGCACAAAAACCGTGACTGTGGTTAGAAAAGACAGACAATGAAGAGACTATGGAGGAAATTTGTCCCTTTAGCAGCTGAGTGAATGCAGCCTCAGAGCTGCCTCAATGGCCGCAGGTGGATGGCTGTCTGGTCACAGAACAGCTGGGAAAGGCAAAGTGGGGGATGGGGGTGGGGCGTCTGGGAGGGGGATGGCACTTACCAAGTGATCTGGGAAAGAGGTTGAAACAGCACTGGGCAAGGGGGAAATAGCTTTTTCTTTAGAGTAAGGAAGTCTGTAAATTCAATATCAAGTGTTTTCCCACAAGAAATAAAATTGAGTAAATTCATCCTTGTCAGCACAAAGCAAGCAGACAATTAGGCAAACTAAAGTCTGCAGTTCAAAGAGTCTGCCATAGGTATTAAATGCAGTCCACGTAGAAATAGTTTCTGACCCGCTTGGTGGGTATTCTGTGAAAATGTGTGCTGAAGAAATACAACGGAAAGACATGATAAATATAGCTAGAGAAAAATGAAATTGCAGAATCCAATTTTCTCTTCAATTTTAACTGGTTCCTTATTTATTTTATCTCCTATATAAACTCAGAATTGGCACTTAGAGAAAGAATATATCATTTCTCATTTCAAGAAGAAAATACATACAGATTTTATCATTAGGAATTGTTAAATTGCCAAAATCTGTTTGGCTTAGTGGATAGAGTGTCGGCCTGAGGACCGACAGGTCCCGGGTTTGATTCCGGTCAAGGGCACATACCTTGGTTGCAGGCACATTCCCAGTGAAGGATGTGCAGGAGGCAACTGATTGAGGGTCTCTCTCATCAATGTTTCTAACTCTCTATCCCTCTCCCTTCCTCTCTGTAAAATATCAATAAAACATATTTTTTTAAAAAGAATTGTTAAATGATCCTTTTTAAATTGATTTCTAACTTGGATTACTTATAATGATAGCTAACATTTCCTGGCTTCTTGTTAGGTGTCCAGGACTAAAGTAAGATCTTCACAAATATTTGTTTCTATGACCCTTCTATTAAATAGATTATATTATTTCACATTTTATAAATGAAGAAAGTGAGACACAGACAAGATAAAGCAACTTGGCCAGTTTTGTGGCCCCTAAATACTACATTATCTTGTTTATCTAAATAAACAATAGTATATATTTAATTGTAGTAATTCCAAAATGCTACGTAAATTATTTGATATTTTGACTAAATTTAATAATTATGTGTATCTTTCTTGAATATCATTCAACATATTAACTAGCAGCACTGATTAGATACATGCTTTATTGACATACTTGGGAGAAGTGGTTATCAATTTAAACATTCTGCGATGAGAAAGAGCAAAGCTTAAAAGAAGGAATTCTGACTTTTTATTCAAAATCTCAAATATGATCACTATACCCCAAAACCAAATGTTTCCTCTATAAAAAAAAGGCCATCTTTCTTCCTGATTCCCAATTAATGCTATAGAAAGAGTACTCCATTCATTCAGGTATTACTATTGCCATTTCTGCCCCCTTACAATGCCAGATGTATCTGCTTATACAACTAGGGCAGCTGGGACCACCACCTGTTAACTAACTTCAAGCACCATTTAATTAGCCTGTGTTGAAGTTGCCTTATGCTTTGACTGGAAAGGAGTGGAATAGTAGCAGATGCTAAGCATAATAAAAGAAAGACTGTTGAATACCAGGACAAAGTGGGTGGAGAGAATAACAAACAAACAAAAAAGACTCAACAGAAAGATCAGAAATACTAGTAAAGTGGATCAGAAATTAACTCTCACAAATAGAGTTCAAGGGAGTAAATCTCTGGATTTGTTCCTACCACCAACATATCTGTAGCAGCAGATGTTACTGAGAATTTGATTTGAGCATTTTGAATAAATGCAGAATTTACCTGGACAATTGATTTAGTTTCTAATTATGTAAAGGAATAATCACCACTTATTATTTTCATGGAAAGCTCCATGACTTTTTTAAACCAAACATTCATACATCATAGAAAAAAACATATTGTCACAGTGATTTTAAAATTATAACCCTTTCTCCATCAATAGAATGATTTCCATATAGAAGGCATTTTATCTGGTTTTGTCAAATTAAGTTGAGTTTAAATGAATCATAAGCTTCTTCTGTGACATTTGTATTCTTCTAATTCTCAGGCTTATCCATGAATGTATTTACCTTCTTAAAATTCAGTAATGTGTTTCATATGAATGGAGAGTCATATTTATACTAGAGGCCCGGTGCACAAAATTCATGCACGGGGGGTGGCAGGGCGGGGAGGTGTCCTTCAGACCAGCCTGCACCCTCTCCAATCTGGGACCTCTTGAGGGCTGTCTGACTGCCCATTTAGGCCCAACTCCACTGGAATCAGGACTAAACGGGCAGTCAGACATCCCTCTCACAATCCAGGACTGCTGGCTCCCAACTGTTCACCTGCCTGTCTTCCTGATTGCCCCTAACTGCTTCTGCCTGCCAGCATGATTACCCCCTAATCACTTCCTTACCAGCCTTATTGATGCCTAACTGCTCCCCTGCCAGCCTTTTTGCCCCTAACTGCTCTCCCCTGCAGGCCTGGTCACCCCTAACTGCCCTTCCCTGCAGGTCTGGTCTCCCCCAACTGCTCTCCCCTGCAGGCGTAGATCCACCCCAACTGCCCTTCCCTGCAGGCCCAGTCACCCCCAACTTCCCTCTTCTGCTAGTCTGGTCACCCCTAACTGCCCTCCCCTGCAGACTTGATCACCCACAAATGCCCTCCCTTGCAGGCCTAGTCCCTTCCAATGGCCCTCTCCTGCTGGCTATCTTGTGGTGGCCATCTTGTGCCCACATGGGGTCAAGATCTTTTACAACATGGGGGCAGTCATCTTGTGTGATGGAGTAATGGTCAATCTGCATATTACTCTTTTATTATATAGGATAGAGGCCTAGTGCATGGGTGGGGGCCAGCTGGTTTTCCCTGAGGGTGTCCTGGATCAGAGCGGGGGCTCTCTTGGGGTGTGGGGCTGCCTGGGCAAGGAGCCTGTGGTGGTTTGCAGGCCAGCAACACCCTCTGGTGACCCAAGCGAAGGCCCTGGGATCTGGGTTTTATTTATCTTCTACAATTGAAACTTTGTAGCCTGGAGTGGAGCCAAGCCTTTTGCTCACTCAGTGGAGGCAGCCATTTCAGTTGGTATTATTTATCTTCTGTAATTGAAACTTTGTAGCCTTAAGCGGAGGCCTGGGTGACCCAGGGTGTGTGGAAAACTTGGCTTCTTCCATTGCTGTGGAAACTCAAGCCTCCCTCCTGCTCATTCTATGGCAGCAACCATCTTGGTTGGGGTTAATATGCATACTCATTCCTGATTGGAGCATGGCTTGTGGGTGTACCAGAGTGATAGTTAATTTGCATATTACTCTTTTATTAGATAGGATATCATTGTCTTTGGTGTTTTTGCTTAAATATGTTAGGTTTCTATTATCCTATATAATAAAAACCTAGTATACAAATTGACCAAACAGTGGAACGATGCGTGGAACCACTGGTTGCTATGATGTTCACTGACCACCAGGGGGAAGACACTCAATGCAAGAGCTTCCCCTAGCCCACAGGCCCCAGGCCAGCCAAGGTGGGTGCCAGTCATCCCACAGATGAGCCCTGATCACTGGCCAGGCCTAGAGACCCTACCCATGCATGAATTTTGTACACCAGGCCTAGTTTAATCAGTTTTCACCAGACTGGTATAACTGGATATACACCAAATTAGTGCAAACAAAATTGTACTGAGGATTTTCATGTAGTTATTGTTTCTTTTTTTTTTAATTATAGAATTTTTACAAATTCAAAATGAGAATGTGGCATTTGCAAACAAATAATGATTCTAAATTTCTATTATATCACTTTAGTTTCAAGTGCACCCTCTCAGAAAAGAAGAATTTCATTTGTTCAAATAAGGATATCTCTTTATTTATAACTACTAGTACATATCTATACCTAAAATTATTCAAACTAGAAGGAGTTCTTAGAAACAAAATTCAGCCCACCTATATGGCAATATTTAAATGCCTCCCTTGTTATTCATATTGCCACTTCTTTCGGTTTTAAGAATTAACACTATTCATTATATTTTCTTTCATCAAGAATATTTTTTAAAATTTCATTTTAACATGCAAAAAGGAAAACTTGCAACAGTATAACCCTCACCTGATTTAACTTAAATAAGATTCTAGTACCTATGGTATATATTTACATGGGGGTGAGGAAGGGAGAAAGATATTATTTCTACCAAGAATAACAATCTCCCAAAATGCAGTATTGAATTAGACTTATAGAGTAATTATAATTGTTATTTTTTAAATATATATTTTATTGATTTTTTACAGAGCAGAAGGGAGAGGGATAGAAAGTCAGAAACATCAATGAGAGAGAGACATCGATCAGCTGCCTCTTACACGCCCCCTACTGGGGATGTGCCCGCAGCCAAGGTACATGCCCTTGCCGGAATCAAACCCCAGGACCCTTCAATCCACAGTCCGACGCTCTATCCACTGAGCCAAACCGGTCTCGGCTATAATTATTATTTTAAATAGATAAGTATATGACAAAGTCCTAAATAAGAAAACAATTAACATTTGTACATTGGGAATAGGTATCTTCATCTTGAGCTCTTGATTCCAATAAAATTATGCTTTGGTGTTTCTTTCATCCAATCAGCCAACAAAAATATGTTGATTACTTAACTCTTTTCTTAGCACTGTGCTAAGGTTAAGTATATCAAGATGAGTAAAACATGACCCTATTTGAGGCCTCTTTATGCTTATAGGAAAAAGCAAATCTTGGTTGTTAAAGAATGATAAAAAAATAATTATCAAGGAAAGTCTGAATTTATTATCTTATTATTACTTATTATCTTTATTGAGTCAATAGTTCCATCCTTAAGTCGACATACTTAAAAATATGTGGGTAACACCTTATTTTAATAATAAGCCTCTATTTTAATAACATATTATTGTGCTTTTCTTGCTTAAACATAACCAATTACCTATCAACTACTTTATTTTCATCTTGTCTATAGAAGAACACAGTGAGGAAGTCCTGGTGATATGCTTAATGGAAACTGAGAAATAGATTTGTGAAATTATCCAATCTTATTGTTCAGTGACTGGAAAATAATCATTATCTGGTGTCTCATTGCTTATATACTATTGAAATTCCATCCAGTTCCTAGAATTAGATTGATGACTAAAGAGAAGCATTGGGGTACAGTGAAAATATAAGGTGTTTTGGAGTTAGAAATCAATTGGAATAAAATTCTAAATACACTACTTACAAATGTCATTACAGAGGACAAAGAAATTCTCTGAGCTTTAGTTTCAACATCTCTAAAATGAGAACATTGATGATGTGAGTCATAATCATGATCATGGTGATGACTGTAAGAGCTACACAATAAAAACACATATATACATACAGAACAGTGTACTTTATATTAAATAAACTAAAACAGATGGAAATATTAGTTGTAATTACAACCAGTATAATTTTTACTTTGCTTTTTTATATTTGATTCATTCAACCAGCTAATTGCCTAAACCAGAAAATAGAAAAAGCACTATCATATTTTGAGATCCTTGAATGAAATCTACTTTTTCATTTAATGCAATCCTGGCATTTCAGGTTAGTTACAATTACCTACTCTGTCATGGAGATTATTTCAGTTTGTTCAATCATTATAATCATGGCTCTTTTATCTTTGAAAGAAACATAAGGAAGCAACCTTGATTTTACTTATAATGGAAAAATTGGGGATGGGTGTAACACATTGTTTTCAGTTACCATATTCTGCTTTTTAAAAATAGGTTTCATTAACATTTTGTAGCACAATTTTAGAACTTGATACATACTATATTCAATATTCTATATAATGTCAGTTTCTGAAAACGTTATTTAGTCCTCATTGTAAATGAAATTTTCTATTTCTTTTTCCAGATTTTGTAAAGTATATATGATCTTAAAACATGTACTGATTTTTTTCTTATTTTTTGTCTCTCCACATCTCCATAACATAACTCTTATGTCTTCCCTTATTCCCAGTTGAAAGAATGGAGCAAATAATAATGTAACTTCCACAATTATTTTAACTGTACCTGATTAAAGCAGAAGTTTGAATTTCACTTTAATTTGATCTTGCAGATTAAGACATAAATTTAAAGTTTCACAAACATAGTTTTCTACTTAATTTTTAATTCATTTCCTGGGTTTCTAATTAAATGTT
Organism: Antrozous pallidus; assembly: GCA_027563665.1. NCBI lineage: Eukaryota > Metazoa > Chordata > Mammalia > Chiroptera > Vespertilionidae > Antrozous > Antrozous pallidus. The sequence goes on from CM050514.1 coordinate 102,402,791, forward strand.
CTCAGTACTCCATTTAAAGTACCATTCCATGCCTTCCTCTTGATTAGTAGGAAAGAATCAATGAGAATTGATCCAATTTGTAGAACACAATTCTCATATTGATAGTAGTTTATATTCATTTGCTTCCCCTAATCTTTTATTAATGGTCATCTTCAAAATGTCAATTAATGTCAAAGTCCTATACAGTGATAATGCAAATCTATAAAGAAACCAGTTTGACATATTATAGCAGGAAAAATGAAGAAGCTGTACTTTTTAACATATATTTATATAACTGAATATGACAGAAAGAAAGGATAAAGATAAAAACTCAAATGTTTTGAGTTGTGAATATTAAACCAATTAAAATTAAATAACTGAAGCAATTTAAGCAACCTAATTTTTTTCTCTCAGACTTCTTTTTCATAATTCAATACTGGCTCCATAATAGGATGAGCCATTTAGAGAAATATGAGTTGAAGGGGAGTGAAGTATGAGTCTTCATACCACAAAAATAATATTACCTATTTTAATCATTTCACCAGTGAAAAGGAAAATTACTGCTTAAATTTCAACTGCACATTATAGGGAAACCTTTAGACCACTCAACCTTCATCTACCATCCTTTAAATTTTCTTGAGTATTTTTCATAATAAATTGAGTAATTGTCAATATTGTGCATATTTGCTTTAGTTCTTCTGTCGATATACTTTTTGGAACATTTGAAAGTAAGTTAAATATAATTCACCCCTTAATTATTTTGCAAGTGTATCCTAAGCACACACTTATTATCTGTAGATTTTAAGTTGGGTATTAAAACTTGTTTGAATGCAGAGCAAGATTGTTAGTATGAATGCTTCATAGATGATATTATATATTGTATTACACAATTATCTTCACACTATTGATGATACTGAGTATGATGTCTGAGTTCCAGCAGTGACTTCCAGATCTATCTATCATAAAAGTACATTTTCCCCTTGAAGTTAATGAAAAAGTTCTGGAGTGATATTCTAGCACTGTGAAATATGCTGTTCCCTACAATTTTTCATCTAATAAATCTAATATCCATTGATAATGCTTGTCGAAATGAATGATTTTATCAAGGATTGCAATATAAAGATTCTTCTAATTCAAAATTTCCATTATATTTTGACATAGGGAAAACTCAGTAAAATTATTATTATACACATTAACAAATTTCAAATTTACCATTAAAGAAAGTTCCATCACCTTTCATTAATTATTATATTTAAGGATAAGCTTTTCTTAAAGACATATTTTCTATTGTAAAGGAACTATGGAACTTTATTCCTTTTTGTCATTGTTGTTGCTAATATTAAATCTATAAACGGCCATTAGAAGAGGGCCCACTATATGTCATATATAAACGACATGAATATTATATGGCTATATATATTATGTTATCATATTATATTATTATCCTATATAGTATAGGTTTCTGCTTGGAATACAACCCTCTCCAAAAATTAAAAACAAGTCCAAGTAGCAAAATCTACTATTAACAATAAGCCTATAGGCCAGAATGCAGGTTTAATCCCAGACACTAACCTTTTACTGAATTGTAAACTATTAAAAATGTAACAGTAGTGACTTTCTTGACTTTTAGGGGTATAGAAAAGGGGCAGGTTGAAGGAGAAAATTATGAATTCAGTATTTAGTGAGAGAAGGTATGAGGTTTCTGGGAATCCACACGAAGCTTAATAGGCCATGGAGATAAAATCTGCTTGTAAGTAGAGCATCTAATTAAGAAATGTGAAAATTACATCATTTATTAAAAATAGTTGAAGTCATGAGCCTCGATGTAGATATCTACAGGGAGCTTGTTGAACAAGAGGGAGAAGTCTGATGTCCTATGAAAGAAAGACAAGCATTCAAAGAGTGTTGGGAGAGAAGGACCTTCATAGGTGAGATATTAGTTCAGTGTGGTCACACTGATTGCAATTAGAATCTAAGAAACAGCTTTTCAAAAAAACCTGATATAAAATAGAGGACAATTATAAAATTGACATTGGATGCCTTAAAAAGCAGCGAAGGCAAATGGACACTAAATTCGTAGGAATCTGTGTATCTGATGGAAGGTTGTTGTGAAAGTCCAGCTGACATGTTTAGAAACCAGGATATTTATGATTTAATGATTCAAGACATGTTTTATATGCTTTCGTGGAGTCAGAGAGTACAATAGCATTTTAATTAATGTATATCAAGTATTTTTTCTGACTATACTACAAATGCAATTCTTGTATTGTTTCAGATTGAGATCTGCATTTTTGGTTACCATCTCTTATTATCTTATAGGAAAAGGGATCTATGTGAGCATGTGCAGTGCCATAGATCCATTGGGAAGCAGTAGGTGTACAAATGTGAAAGCAGAGCACCTGACCTCCTGGAAGGCATAGTCTAACTGGGCCACAGGCACACAGCACTTAGTGCCCCTGCCAGTGCACTTCCAGATGAGACGGTGGCTTTATCCACTGCAGCCACACATACTTCAGCTCAGGCCTGGGCAGCCCTCAAACACACTTGGAACACAGAGCATCTCCTGTAGGCGTTATAAGCACTTAATAACCTCCTGTCACATTATGCTCCATTCCATGACTCTCACAATCAACACCATTTAACAAAAACTTTATATAACTGTATTTGGGACTGTCTTTGACTTAGTCCTCCAGCTTACTCGAAGTGTGTCAGGTGATTGTGCCTGCTATAATTATCTCTTAACAGGGAGGAGGGTGAAGAAAGAAAATGAGTGAAGTTAGTAAAAATGGGACCTTTTGTTTCATGTAAGTCCAGCATATTACTAATTAAAAGCAGTACAAGGTACATAGAATGCACTGGAAGATGGTAAGATTCATTGATTAAGGCAAAGTCTATCCTTTTCTGAGACTAAGAAGGGGTCAGAAGGGTGCTGGGTGGGAACAGAAAGCAAATTTAGAAACTCCTTATGATGTTAGACATAAGTGAAAAATCTACTTTAAATAGAGTTAGATATCGCCTTTCAAATGATTGTGAACATCCTTTCCTCGTCTCCATGGTTTATAATAATATCCTCAGTCTCGGGAGGGGTTCAATAACAAAAATGCACAGGCCTTACCACAAAGTCTGGGGACATTCTGTAGACAAGCTGATGTAGTACATGTTGCAGATTTGGATGGATTTGTACTTTTAAAAGTGGTTAAAAATGTGCATATCAGCTTTAAATGAATCATTCCTCATAAATCGAATTAGTACATTTGTTACTAAGAAAAAATAGTCTAAAATTAAAGTGAGCCTATATACATTGTATGCTTTTTGGAGTTTTTTTTCATCTTTATTATTGAAAGTATTACATATGTTCTTTTTTTCCCCCATTGATTCCTGCTAGCCCACCCCCGTTTCTGCCCCTGGACTTCAGCACCCCATTGTCTGTGTCCTTGGGTTATGCATACATGCATACGTGTGCTTTGGTTGATCTCTTTCTACCCACCTACTGCCCCCTTCTCTTTGAGATTCCACAGTCTGTTCCATGCTTCTATGTCTCTGCATCTATTTTGTTCATCAGTTTATTTTGTTGATTAGAATCCACACATGAGTGAGATTATATGATATTTACCTTTCTCTGATTGGCTTAGTGTAATACTCTCCAGGTCCCTCCTTGCATATGTTTTAAAACAAGATGGTGGGTAAGCGGGAAAGGTCTCTTTAGATGCCCTTTGATCCATTTGAACCAGCATCTTTCATTTACCTTCCTCTGTCAACCTCTTTCATTCAGTAAGTTTGCACGAGAAGATTACTTACTTTGTGGCAGAACCTTGGGCTAACACTGCCTCAAAATACACAGAAATGCCAGTTTCCCTTTCTCTCCTGTTGATGTGATTAAAACTCTGACCTAAACAACTTGGGCATGCAAGTAAGTTAACAGGCTAGAGGGGTAGAAAATGGGCCATTTCCCTGATAACCCACTCACTTCCAGAGTTGATTTTAAGGAGAAAATGACAACATCCATCTCTGGCAAGGCAAGGATGACCAAAGCAATAATGGCACTTTCCCCTTTAGTTTTCACAGATCTGAATGGTTTCTTTCTTTCCTCTCCATCTTAGCCACATCAGGTTAATTATATGACACCTGGGGGGAGAGGAAGGCAGCAGATCAGTGAAGAAGCAATGCTACATACAAAAACTCAGGAAGTAGATTGATGTTAGAAGTTTGAGCCTCTCTAAAAATGTCTTAAGTCATCACTAGATAATTTCCAAAAGAAATTTAAATAAATGTGTCTAAGACAAAATGTGTCAGCTTAGAAGAGGGGGGGAGGGAGGGAGGGAGGGAGGGAGGGAGGGAGACAAAATTAATGACCCCTGTGATGTTTCTTAAGGGGCATTACATGTGTGCACTCACTGCCTCCCTCAGAGGAGAAATCCTCTGTAGGTGCTATTTGGATGACAAAGAAGCTACAGAACACCACCACTTGAATGATCTATGATTCATGGTATTCCATCCAGGAGGTACACACTTGTGTCTTTCTGCTTATCAGCAACAAAGCAGAGTCTGTGCTCATATTTATCGAACACGAGTAGATGTGATGCCTAGAGTGACAGAGCTAGTGACATTACTAGTGGTGTGGCCGGGCTTCTCCCTGCAATTGTGTACTGCTGCTCAGCTGCTGGGGAGCAGAGCGCCAGTCTTGCTTTGCTTAGCCTCAGCTCTAAAAGTCTGCCTCAGCAAATAAATGTGCAATTTGAAAAACATAAAAACTCAACTCTTTCACTCAAGAAAAATCATAATAGATGGATGAAAATAATTATCTGGATGACTGTGATCTCGAATCTTAACAATGTTTTCAGATATTCAAGCCGCAATGTGCAGTTAGGAGTAGTTGTGCTGTTGCATGCTTTTCAGTAAATGTATCAGTCCTCCAGATGACAAATGTTGCTTGCCGAAAGCGGTGATGCTGCTCCACCTTCGCTGTTGCTCAGGAAAAGTATGACATTTTAATCATTCACCCTCTTATTTGACAAGACCCTATTTTCCCTCCAGCCTCCCTCCACCCATATGAGGTACACTCCCTTGAGTCTGTAATTGGCAAGAGATGAAGCGATGATGGGGAGTGATCACAGTCAATAGCTTTGATTAACAATAAGGTGGAAAATTAGCAATGCTCGCATTCAGCCACCCTGCCCTCTCCCTCTTCCATATGCTCCCTCAGTCCGCGCAGTCGGCCTCACAGGGGGCAGTCCGAGCCCTTCCCAGCTTTGAAGTGCAGCAAAGGTGCAGGCAGAGCAAAGAATTAGGGAAATTAAGAAGCAGAAACTAAGCCAGGATGCTGAGACCTTTGCACAGCTTAGTGTGCCGCAGGAAGGGCGTGGAGGGAGTGTGCTGTGTGTTGTCCTTGTGTGTTTTGCTGTCACATGTGAATTTACTTGTGTCTGGACATGCTGTGATCGAAATGGCAACCACTGTTACTACTGTGACCCCATCAGCAGCTCTGATGTTGTTTCTGACAGACCCTGAAGACCTAGAGAGGGGCGCCGACAGCGGGACGCCAAACCCCACCTCTGATAACGATGACAATTCGCTGGGCTATACAGGTAGAGTGTTTCCTTCCCAAATACTAATTGTCATTCCTCATGAAATCCCTTCACTTTCATCACTCATCAACCACCTGTAAAAAATTGTCGCATAACCCGGCTTCCAGCTAACAGCCCCACAACTTGTCCTCATTTCCTGGACTTCATTCTTTAGCTGGGAGGTGATTTTGTTAAAGTAAACATTTTGGGGGAAAAGAAGTTTGACATAAAAGCTGCATGCATCTTTGTTGTCTACTTTTGATATTAATGTGTTTGTTAGCCTGGAACTTTGATATTGCTAATATGTTTAGAAGGATAATATTTTCTTGGAGATTTAATATTTGAGTAAATTGCCATCAAAAGAATACCTGCAAATAATTGGGTTGTTAAATAATCTGTATTTTTTGGTCTTATAGTCTTACAAACAGCAGAAAACAAACTCTTAACAAGTGTGTTGCAAATTATAAGTATCAACTTCTACTTCAGGATTGTATTTACATGGTTTATTGTTACCTCATCCACAAACTCCTTAAATTGATGCATGTTTATACCAGCATAAAAGTAACAAATTAACTATTTGAATTGTTGGAAATGATTGATATTATGAATCTATAAAAATGATGACCCTGATATATGTAATTGTTTCACATACAATTTGTAAATATAGTTATAATTGCATCTTACACACCTAACTCAGAGGTAATTTGACTAAAACTTCAGATAAAAGCAAAAAATAAATACTTCACTTATAACCCATTAAATTAGATAATGATGTGAGATGGTCTTGTAGTATTAGCAGCTGTTTATTATTTTCTTTTTATTAGTTCTTATTAGCACAGTTTTCCACAAACTTTTCCAAGTTGTGGGCTGTGGAGGTTTTGTGTGTGTGTGTGTGTGTGTGTGTGTGTGTGTGTGTGCGTGTGTGTGTGTGTGTTGGGGTAACTGGAATTAGAGATAATAGAGAACTCTTCTGTGTTAAACAGAGAATAATTCAATAAGCACATTTCATTTTGGTATAAAGTAATAAATTGGTACTTTAGAAACATCCTCACTGTCTTCATAGATAGAATTTGGGGTTTTAAATATTTGGAATATATCATGAAATTAATAACACCTTTATAAGCAACCTTAATATTTATTACATTTATTTTAGTATAGATATCTTATTCTCATTTTACTTCTATATTTCAACCTAAGAATTAAGATTAAAGGGTTAACCAACCACAGCCCATGGTGGTGAGATGGTGGAGTTGGTAGGAACTTAGCTAGAACCAGAGTTGTAAATGTCATTTCTTAATACTGTAAATACAAAGAAAGTTCATATTCATGCAAAGAGGAACCTCAAGTCTTATTCTCTCTCCTGGGTCTCCTCATTGACCAGTGCATCTCTGTTCTATTCCCCTGTGCTCACACAGTCCAAACAACTGCATTGTTTAGATATACTAAATACCATTTGCTCTTTGTCTTCTATGGATTTCCTGAAAATTACATGTAATCAACACATAAATCATGTCAGAGCATTGAATTAAGAGAACTTAAAAAAAAACTCCATTTAAGATTAAATGTACCAATTTTTGAATTTTCCATTCATATTTCTTTTTCTCCTTCAGGTTAATTAGTAGTCAGACTTCTGCCATTAAACATATTATTAGGTGACTTAAGACTGATAATAAACTGATAGAAGTATCCTTATATTCTATAAGAAAACTAATTAAAACAGCATATTTAATGCAAAGTGACTGAAAAACAATCTTCCAAACAATTTTGTTCCTGAGACTGTAACTATAACACCCTATTACCTAAGAAAATATATTCTATTTTGTTTCAGTACATTCTTGTTTATTCAGGAATCTCTATTCAACTCTATGAATTAAACATGCTATTTGTCTCTTTCATTTGCACATTGACTATTTCTTTGCTCATTAAAAACTCCATTGGAAGGAATAAAAAATGAAATAGGAAAATGTTTTTTGTCTGCTTGATAACAACTATAAAGGAAGAACTGGGCTCTGAAGTGGAAATACGCATATAAAGTATTACTTGGACCTATCAGCAAATTTCTTTCTTTTGTGTGCATGTGTGCAAGTGTGTGTGAGAGAGAATTGCCTTTACTGTGATCACATGTAATTGAGTTGATAGAGTCCTTGTATTATATAAGAGGCAATTTGGTTTAGAGAGAAGTGAGATGACCTATCAGCTCAGGAACATTTCTACATATTTAATGTAAATTGTCTATCATTAGATATGTCTAGAGTTTAGTATTTCTGGATATAGCAGCAAGAACATCGTTTGAAGTAAAATATAAATATAAAGCACCTTAGAGAATATACAAAGCAGCTGCCTAATAAATCATTGATATGAGGTAGTTGCAAGATTAATTCCCATGAAAGGTAAAAAGAAGTAGATCATGTATTGTTGGTGAGGTCTACATATTTTATGCACCATCTCAAAATGACTATGAAAATTGTGGATACTGGATTTTTTAGTACATGTTGCTTCATTTAATTGAACTGATTTGTGAGACTTTTTTTCTCCTTCTTATATTCTTATATAAATTAATAAACTTCCTAGAGGAACCTATAATTCTGGAAAATATATTTTGAGGAACATGAGACAATCCAAAAGAAAATCACTAGTTCACTAAAATTCATATTCACACATCTCCAATTCTTTTTTTGGTCACTCCAAAGAGTACAATTTTCACTACAAGCTAATTTGTCAGTACAGCATCTGCTCTGCTACTCAACCACTTTTGGAACCATCCCTCTCAAATTGACACATCAAACTAGAATCCATGGATTTCATATCATACACGTGAATTTATTTTTTATTAATGATCTATTCAACAAATGATCAACTCTTATTGATAACACATGCTTCTTTAAGCATATACTCTACTTATCTTAATTGTTTAAAGGATTTAATTGAGAGCCCCCCCCCCACCCAGGGGTAGTGGGGAGAGAACATATTATACATTTATAGACTTCAGGGTAGAAGCCTATCGTGATTCCTTTCTTCTTACCATCTCTAGCTACAATAGTATAAAGCCATGTAAAATTTGAAAACATTTTGGTCTCTCTCCTTCTAATCAATGAGCAATTTCTAAGGTGGCACTATGATGTGTTATTAAAGTTGACTTGTGCATTATTTACAGGAAAGTAACCCATTTGCTGTTTAACCAAGCGTGGCATAAATATTGGGAATTATTTAACAGTTCACACTACATAGTCTTTGTTGCAAGAACAAGTAAGATGAGGTTTTAAATCAGCACTCTGTGGGGTCAGACACACATCCCAAAGAGGTCAAATATGTAATAATCAATATTTTTAAAGGAGTTTCTGAAAATGGTATTTATCTATTGACTTCTGAAAGTGCACGTGGTGTTTTAAAAATATGAAAAAATTAAGTCATATGTCTAAGAATATATAAAATGTCTGAAATACATACGCAATCCATGCAAAGCTTTAGATAGTGACACAAAATTTAAAGAGAAGTTTGTGAATACATAAAAATTCAGGGAACAAATGGGAGCTAATAACAACTTAGTAACATTTTAAGTCTTTTTTTAGAGAACATCAATTATTAATTAGAAAATAAATTAACTGTATTTCATTTTCTAAGCACCAGGAAAGTCTGTAAATTTGATTTATATTGTCTAAAATATATCCCTTGTTTTCATTTCTGTAAGAAAATATGTCTCAACTTCACTGTTCTATCTTAAGGATTTGTATCTTATATTTGCAATAGCATATTGGAAGAATAGCTAAATGGAGTCTTAAACACTGTAACACCAAAAAACTATCAGTGACATCAGTGTAAGTTCAAGTAAAAATCTAGTCTAGAGATTCCAGAATAATTTTAAACAGGGATTATGGAGTCTTAATCATACTACCGCCAAATAGTTTGAATACAATTTTGTTTAGAAGGAAACAAAATATATGCACTCTTATAAATATTCTGGATAAAATAGTATGTTTGCCAATAGGCACACAGATAGCAACCCCCAAACTGAAATTTGCCTCATGTTTTGAAAGCTCAACAGGTAACTGTTAATTGATGGTGACATTGATTCTTCTGTCACTATATTCTTAATTGAATAGCTTCACAATTAAAATAAAGAAAGCCCATTTTTTAGTTATGTATTGATATTAATACTAGTATTCATTATCACTTTATGTTTTCTAAATACCTTACATTCAAGTAACTCATTTAATCCTCATTTTAAAAAAAACACTCAGAAGGTGCTGATGTTAATATTGGCAGTGCCTGATATCTGTTTCAACATCATAAAAGAGAAATAGTGCAACATTTTCTAACATCACAGAGTTTTTCATTTAAACTGGGTTGTAGCTATGAGCTACATTTGAACATGTGGTTAAAAATTAAATAAGCTAGCCATACTCCTTCTATACAATAGCCCACTTCTGGTCACCAGTATTTCAGGTCTCTGTTCATTCTTATCCAAGATTCATTGTTATCACAATGATTAATGCACATATATTTTAAATCAAATATACCAAAAGCTTTCAACAGAATAAAGAAGATCCCTACTTCACCTACCTATTCTTGAATGTTTTCCCTTAAACAACCTTTTGTTCTTACTCTTCTAGACTCTTCTTCTAGTAATTTCTTTTATATTTTTTCAGTCAAATGCATCTACAAATATTCATTGATTTATCAGTTTTAAAAACCATATAGTATTTTTCCCATTCTTTCACCATCACATTCTTAGTTAAATCAACAGGTTTATATTGGTATGAATAAGTTTTCTAGGTAAGTCTATTGCAGGACCAAGCAGTATGCTATACTAGCATTTCCTTCTTTGTACAGAGTATTTCTTTTCTAGAGTTAATTTCATTTTAACCTCTTAAATACTTAATCATATCTAATGTTACAGATATCTATCTCCTAAAACTGTCCATGTTTTTGTCCCAAACTGAATTGTTTCTCTCTGTATGAGGGACTTTTTTGTTTTCTATCACTTATTTACCTTAGATCTCCTATTTCCTAGATCTAATTATTTCCTCTTTCCAAGTTTATTCTCTTGTTAAGAGAAGCCTGCTATCCACAAAGCACTTCTTTTTTAAATTTTTTTAATCTTTATTGTTCAGTTTATTAATTACATTGTTTCCCCTTTTTATCCCCCTATAGCTCCCCTCCACCCTGTACCTATCCCACCCTCCACCCTCACCTCACCTTCCCCACTGTCCTCTCCCATTATTGCTAGATTTTTGTGCAGTCTCTTGCTGCACTTCCCACAACCCTTTTCTCCCCAAGAATTTTCAGTCCATTCCCTCTCTATGTCCATGTCTCTGTTATATTCACCAGTCTATCCTGTTCAACAGCCTATCAATTCACTTGATTTTTATGTTCATTTGTTGATAGATGTGTATTTGTTGTTCATAATTTTCATCTTTACCTTTTTCTTCTTCCTCTTCTTAAAGAATATCTTTCAGCATTTCATATAATGTTGGTTTGGTGGTGATGAACTCCTTTAGCTTTTTCTTATCTGCAAAGCACTTCATCTGACCTTCAATTCTGAATGTTAGCTTTGCTGGATAGAGTAATCTTGGTTGTAGATTCTTGCTGTTCATCACTTTGAATATTTCTTGCCACTCCCGTCTGGCCTGCATCATTTCTGTTGAGAAATCCGCTGACAATCATATGGGTGCTCCCTTGTAGGTAACCAACTGTTTCTCTCTTGCTGCTGTTAATATTCTCTCTTTGTCTTTTGCTCTTGGCATTTTAATTATGATGTGCCTCGGTGTGGTCCTCTTAGGGTTCCTATATATTGGGGTTCGGTACGCTTCTTGGACTCCTAAGTCAATTTCTTTCACCAGGTGTGGGAAGTTTTCAGTCACTATTTCTTCAAATAGGTTTTCATTGTCTTGGCCTCTCGCTTTTTCTGGCACCCCTATAATTCGGATGTTGGTATGCTTGAGGTTGTCCCAGAGGCCCCTTACACTATCTTCAATTTTTTGGATTCTTTTGTTTTCTTGCTTTTTCAGCTGAGTGGATTTTACCTCTTTGTATTTCAAATCTTTAACTTGGTTCTTGGGGTGCTCCAGGGCACTTTCAGGTCTTTGTATAATATTTTTTGTTTCAGTCAGTGTATGCTTAATTTCTGGTTGGTCCTTTTTCATATCCTTGAGAGTCTGCTTTATATCCTTGAGGGTTTCTTTCATTTCCTTGTAGGACTCATTCATTTCCTTTGTGGTCTTGCTTATTTCCTTATAGGCCTCGATCTTTTGTTGGATACTCTTAAAAAACCCTATAACAGTGGTTTTGAATTCCATGTCCAGTCGTTTTTTTTCCTCCATTTCTTTCACATCTGATTTCTTTCCATGTCACTGCATGGTGGCTGCTTCCCTGAGTTGGTCAATTAGCTTTGGGTGATAGACTTCCTACTAGGGATAGTGGCTCAGCCTCCCCGGTTACCTGAGGTGGATATGGGCTGCACAGTCTTGCTGAAGTTAAGCTCAGTTAATCGTTGTTAGTACTTGGAGGGTTGACCTCCAGGCCAATTGTCTGTGAAGCTCAGCTGTGCTCAGTTTGGATAGGCGGAGTCTCCAGGCCAAGCAGACAGTGTTAGCTCCGCCCTATGTGGCCCCAGGGACTCTGTGCCAGGGGCAATGGCCGCCAGCAACTCTGAGAGAGAGCCGCTTCGGAGCTGCACCGGCTGCTGGCTGCCGGGGAATTCAGACTTTCCCAAAATGAGTCTGCATGTGCAATGTCTCACCCAGGGTCGTAAAACAAAGCAGTCTAAAGGTTTTCCGAATGAGAGGCAAGTCGCGGTGCTCTCTCTGCGCCGTCACGCAGCTGAGCTGTTCGCGCGCAAGCTGCCTTCTCCACAAGCCGGGAGACCTGGCAGCACCCGAGCTTTGGCGTGCCCTCCCACTGTCCAGTTTTCACCCCATGTGATAGTGGGTTCTCTGGAATTCGCCCAGAGCTGGAGAATCAGTCCAGTGGGACGCCTTTGTCTCCCTGTTCGAGAAAACTGGCCGGTTTTCAGTCGCCCGCCCTCTCTGCAGCGCACACTCCAAACCTCTCTCCGTGCCGCCACTCCTCCGAGTCACAGTGTCTTATCTTCACTTTTATTTGTGGAATTTTCACTCGGTGAGCTTTCTGGTAATTCTGGTGATTCTGGAGGCTGAGCCACTATCCCTATTTTCATTAAGTTGTAGTATTAAAATTGCTGAGTATGACGGCAAGATAGGTGTTTTACCTTTGCCGCCATCTTAGTTCTCCCACAAAGCACTTCTTAATACAACTTTTAAAATATCAGAAACAAAGGGTTACTATGATGTGCTTTGTAGTGGATTATCCATCTTTTCTTATTGTTTGATTTTTTTCATTATGCTGGGTACTAGATGAGATCTTTCAGATTGCTGAATTATTTATTTCCATTATTCCATTATAGGAAATTTTAAATTAAATTTATTTGGGTGGCACTGCTTAATAAAATTATAAAGGTTGCAAGTGTACAATTATATAACACAAGATCTGTATATTGCATTATGTGCCCACTATCCAAAGTCAAATATTCTTCCCTCACTATATATTTGACCCACTTTACCACTTAATATCTCCCTACTCCCTTCTCTTTATTAACCTCCATACTGTTGCTGTGTCTAAAATTTTTTGTTTGTTTCTCTTGTTTTTTTATTTGTGGATTTCAGTTTTATATCCCACATAAAAGTGAAATCATATGGCTCTTGACTTTTATGTTTGAATTATTTTGCTTAGCATGATATTCTTAAGATCCATCTATATTTTCACAAAATGCACTATTTTATCTTATGGCTGAGTAGTATTCCATTATATATATGTACCTCATCTTCTTTATCCAATCATCTGTGAAGGGACAGTTCAGTTTTTCATGTCTTGGCCAACATGAAAATGCTGCAATGAACATAGATATGCATCTATCTTTTCAAATAAATGTTTTTGAGTTTTAGGGGTAGGTGCTCAGTAGAGGGATTGCTAGGTCATATGGTAACTCTATATTTAAATTTTTGAGGAACCTCTATACTGTTTTCCATATGGGCTATACCAGTTTATATGCACTAGCTATGAATAAGAGTTCCTTTTCCCCCACAACTTCTCCAACACTTGTCATTAGTTCTTTTATTCATACTAGAGGCCCAATGCACAAAATTCATTCAAGGGCTCAGCCCTCGTAGCCACAGCAGCTTGCCTCAGCCCTTGATGCCCTAGCTTCATCCAGAAGGTCATCCAGAAAGGCATCTGGAAGGTCATTTGGCTGTCTAGTCTAATTAGCATATTATACTTTTATTATTATAGACTAGAGGTCTGGTGCATGAAATTCATGCATGTGTAGGGTCTCTAGGCCTTGCTGGTGATCAGTGCTGATTGGGGCCTTCTGGCTGCCATCCGGGACCTTCCTTCATTCCACACCACCCCCTGATGGTCAGTACACATCATAGCAAGAGATCAAATTCCTGGTCTCCCAATCAAACTCCTAAGGTAACACTTTGCATATTAGTCTTTTATATATATAGATAAACATTCAAACAGTATGAGGTGGTATCTCATCGTAGTTTTTATTTGCATTTCCCTTATAGCTAATAAAGTTGAAATCTTTTCATATACCTATTGACCTTTATTTTTCTTTTTATAATGCCCCATCTCTTTCCTCTGCTCTCCTTTGGAATTGCTGTTAGTTAGAAAAATTGACCTCTTAAATTGATTCTTTAAGTCTCTTATATTTTCTTTCCTACTTTCTATCTACCAATGCTTTTAGAAATTTTTTGTATTTGTTTATCATATGTTACATTTCTGAGCTTTTAAAAAATTATCTGATGCCCAAATAATGGCCATTAATCAAACTTTCAAGGTGATATTTCTGACTCCAGGCAACTGCTTTTTCTGTTATTCACCTTCAGCTCCCAATAGATAGATAGTGTTAAAAATCCACCCAAAATTCATCTGTTTACAGGTGAGGAAACCCAGACTCATAAAGCTATCATGATTTAACCAAGGTAATGCAGATATTTAGCAGTCAAAACAATTAGAATTGTAACTCCTAAATTCATTTTAGTGCTTTTTAGCGGGGAGGGTGAGCTTGCTTGATGCTTTTATCAAGCATTACTTTGTTTGGAAAAAAGGGGCAAAACCTTATACCTAGATTTAGTGTGTTGCAGTAATGAATGACATTACATTTTCTATTTTCAAGCCTTCACTTGTGCAATTTTTAACTTAAAATATCTCAAAAAATTACCAAGAAATGAGAAAATGTAGTAAAATAAACAGCAGAACAAAAGAGAATTAACACTTCACTTTAATGGTTACATACATGTTCAAATACTTTATATTTATCTCTAGAAAACAATATACTAATTTAAGTTTATATAAAATATCTATTCTATTCTCCATGTAATATCTGGATAATAATTCACTTGCTAAATAAAATTTAGATACCGAGTGACTACTTGGGGAAAGTATTGTACTAGGTATATGAAAGTATATAAAGTCTAAACTGTATTAAGATCAATACCAGACATAGCTCCTCTATGAATCATCATATATGGGCCCCTTGTTAACTCAATTTTTGCCAGTCTGTGCATCATTAATTTGTGCTTAATAAGTAAATAATTAACATTTCTAAAAATAACCATTTCTATTTGCTATAGACCAATATTGAGAATAAAATCATAACCTAACATCGATTTAACCAAATGAGTTTCTCATCAATTGTTAAAAGAGAGATATATGTTGCAAAGCCGTAAAATTTGATTTTTGTTTTAAATGACTTCAGTTAATTGGCAACTCTGCCAATTCTATAAAAATATGAAAGGAAACAGATGAGACAGAAAACTGGGAAAATGGGGTTAAATTTATGAGTAGTACTCCAAAAGTCTTTCTCTTTCAATCAAGAGAAAATGAAAACAATTTTTATCTCTATAATAATAAAAGCATAATATGCAGATCAACTGAACGACTGAGCAGCAGAACAATCATCTGGATGACCATACTATGACACCCACTGGAACCAGGTCAGCCAAGGCAGGTGCGATGCGATTGGTGAGGGGCCTAGCCATCGCCCCATGATTGCCCTGCAAAGGGAGGCCCAGGTCACCAGCTGGGGGGCTCCATGATTGCCCCAAAGAGGGAGGTCCAGGCCACAGACCAGCAGGCTGCGGGGGGGTAGACGGGGCCTCCCTCTGCAGGGGTGATCCATCACGAAGCCCCAGATGGGTAGGCGGAGTCTACTTCTTTAGGGCGATTGATCATGGGGCTCTCAGACTGTGAGAGGCACAGGCTATGCTGAGAGATCACACACACACACACACACACACACACACACACACACAGTATGAATTTTGTGCACTGAGGAATAATTAAAAATAGGGAGTAGAGAGAAAGAACCAAGATGGTGGCAAACGTAAACACCTATTGTTCTGCCCCACACAACAATTCAAAAACTACAACATCACAACAAAACAAACATCATCCACAATCACTGGACAACTGACTGAGTGAAAACTCCACAAATAAAAGTAAAGGTGGGACACTGAGACTCAGAAGAGAGGCGGGAGTGCAGCCTTGAAGATACGCACAGAAACAGGTTAGAAGCCTTCCTGGTCGCATGCGCAGGCTGTGGCTGGCAGCAGCACCCCGGCTGGATTTCGCCAACGGGGAGGGCAGAGACGTCCCACTGCACGGATTCCCCAGCGCCAGGCGAGGTCCGAGATCCGGGATACGTGGAGACGTATCACTGCATAGATTCCCCAGTGCCAGGCAAGGTCCAAGGTCCGGAGGACGCACCCTGGAACCAGGGAGTAGCAGAGGTCTCCTAGTCTGAGGAGAATCCGGGTTGCTTGGAAAAGCAGTTTGCGCACATAAACTGTGCAACAGCACAGACGCGCGACTTGCTCCCTGGCAACTTGCCCCCTGGTCCCGGAGACCACCGGACTGCTTTGTTTTACAACCCTGGGCGAGACTTTGGGTGTGCAGACTCATTTGGGGAGAGGCAGAGATGTCTGGCAAGGGGAAGAGACTAGCGGCTTTCTCTTGGAGGTCTGCAACCATTCCCATCCAACAGAGACCCGCGCATGCGAGCACAGCATAGGACATAGCTAATGCTGAGGCTGCCTGCTCAGCTCAGAGACTCCACCCATCCAACCTGAACACAGTCTCCCTTCACAGCCAATTGGCCTGGAGGTCAAACCCTCCTAGGTCTAACAACAACAAGCTGGGCTAAAATTCAAAAATACTGTACAACCCATAAAGGATTGCAGTAAGAGTACCCACCTCAGGTAACTGGGGAGGCTGAGCCACTGACCCTTAGAGGACATCTACCACATAAAGCAGCCACCATGCAGAGATATGGAAAGAAATCAAATGTGAAAGAAATGGAGGAAAAAAGACGACTAGACATAGAGTTCAAAACCACGGTTATAAGGCTTTTCAAGAGGCTCCTAGAAAAGGCCGATGAACTTAATGAGAACTACGAGGAAATAAATCAGACCAACGAGGAAATAAACAAGACCAAGCAGGAAATGAATGAGACCTACAAGGAAATGAATGAGACCCTCAAGGAAATGAACAGGACCTCTGAGGATATGAACGAGACCCTCACGGATATGAAAAAGGACCAACTAGAAATCAAGCATACACTGACTGAAATAAAAAATATTACACAAAGTCCTAAAAGCAGTCCAAAAGGCCACAAGAACCAAGTCAAAGATTTGAAATACAAAGAAGCAAAATCCACTTGGCTGGAAAAGCAAGAAACAAAAAGAATCCAGATAATTGAAGATAGTGTAAGGGGCCTCTGGGACAACCTCAAGCATGCCAACATCTGAATTGTTGGGGTGCCAGAAAAAGAGGGAGAGCAAGGTAATGAAAACCTACTTGAAGAAATAGTGACTGAAAACTTCCCCCACCTGGTGAAAGAAACTGACTTAAAAACCCAAGAAGTACACAGAACCCCAAAATATAGGAATCTAAAGAGGACCACACCAAGACACATCATAATTAAAATGCCAAGAGCAAAAGATAAAGAGAGAGTATTAAAAGCAGCAAGAGAAAAACAGTTGGTTACCTACAGGGGAGCACCCATACGCTTGTCAGCAGATTTCTCAACAGAAACGATGCAGGCCAGACGCGAGTGGCAAGAAATATTCAAAATAATGAATAGCAAGAATCTACAATCAAAACTAGTCTATCCAGCAAAGCTATCATTCAGAATTGAAGATCAAATAGAGTGCTTCGCAGATAAGAAAAAGCTAAAGGAGTTCATCACCGCCAAAGCAATATTATATGAAATGCTGAAAGATATTCTTTAAGAAGAGGAAGAAGAAAAAGGTAAAAATATAAATTGAACAACAAATACACATCTATCAACAAATGAATATAAAACTCAAGTGAATTGATAGTCTGATAAACAGGATAAACTGGTGAATATAACAGAATCATGGACATAGAGAGGGAATGGACTGACAATTCTTGGGGAGAAAAGGGGTGTGGGAAGTACAGCAAGAGACTAGACAAAAATCTTGCAACAATGGGAGAGGACAGTGGGGAGGGGGAGGTGAGGGAGGGGGGTGGGATGGGTACAGGGTGGAGGGGAGCTATAGGGGGATAAAAAGGGGGAACAATGTAATTAATAAACTGAACAATAAAGATTTTAAAAAAAGAAAGAAAGAAAATAGGGAGTAGACACTCTAACTCTGTCTTCCTGAAGTTTAAGGGATATGGGATATGGAAGCTTCACCTGGATTTGAGCATTAAAAAGTAAGTTGAACTTTAATGACAATAGGATTCTATGAGAAACAATTTAAATCAGTTTATCTCAATTATCTAAAAAATTAAGTAAGTTTTGTGTTTTCTTTATATTATTAGCAATCATTCAATTTCTAGAATTTTTAATGAACACTTTGGAAAGGAAAAATTCCTGTACTACTTTAGATCCCCTTTGTGGTTCAATGCCAAGCATCTTCCCATTTATTTTTAAATAATCATCACTTTTATTTAATTTATGACATAATATACTTTTTAAATCCATGGATAATGCCAAGTTATAACCCTATTTAAATACTCATAGGGTATTTTATTTTTAACAAAGATAGTTCCTAAAAATAATAAAATTTTACAAAGAGCACAGCTGAGTGGCTCAATTGGTTAGAGCTTCATCCCATAAGCCAAAAAGATTACAGATTCAATTCCCAATCAGGACATATACCTAGGTTCCATCCCCAATCAGGGTGTATATGGGAGGCAACTAATAGATATTTCTCACATTGATGTTTCTCTCTATCTCTCCCTCTCTCTTCCTCTCTTCCTAAAAATCAATAAACATATCCTCAGGAGAGGATATTTTTTAAAAAAGATAAAGATCCATACTTAGATGACCACCAAATATCCCAACATGTACAGACAGAGTTGTGGTCCAAAAGGACTTCCTCTGACCATACAAATTTTATTATTTAACTACTGACATTATTTAACTCAAGTTCAAACTAAAACTTGCTACAGTATTTCTTCTACTGTAGCAAGTTCTAGTTTTCTCAAGGCCTTTCCCCCAACTTTTCTGGAAATAAAATTCTAACCTTCAAAGTAAAATAATCTTAGCCTCATAAATATATGTACCAGGTTGGTATGTTCACATACAGGCTTTCCATTTTCAGGCGGAGCAAACACAATGCATTTAGAGGCATATTAATGTTATGAAATTAGAAGACAATCCAACTTAATATCAAGAAAAATTGTGACCTTTCCATGCAGTGTTTACTTTAGAAAACATGGATTTTGACATTTTTTAAACTCAAATACCATTCTGAACACTCGTGTTCCAAGAACATTCAAATAATAAACAAAAAAAGGAACAGATGTTAAAGATTGGTCTTCAAACATTATGCCAATGATGCCAGGCTTGCCTATGATCTCGCCAACATAAAATTACATCCACTCCTCAGTGTCCACCCAACCACTCAGCAGAGCTGTTGGAAGCAAGGAGTTTGAGCACTATTGGCTATTTTTTTAAAGCTCTGAATAGCTTTAGGGATCTCAGCAGAGATCAGTTCACTCTTGGCATAGTGCCAAAATATGACTAGTCTAGACTTCAAGTCACAGCAGTGTTTATCAGAACAGGGATAGAAGGTTCTCCTCAAGATTACAAACAAATTGAGCCAGGGTCTCAAGTGGCCAGCTGAATGTCACCCAGCCCCACCCCAACACCCTATTCCCTATAAGCCAATTTTTTTTATTGTTTTAGCTTTCCTAATTTATAAAAAATAAATTATATTTGGCAGTTCACTTATGTTTTGGAAACCAAAAGATCATTGACTATTTGTAATTTCTAATATTTAGAGAGAGTTTTAGCAATGATTATTTCTTTCTACTTATGTTCATTTTTATAGAAATTTTTTTTCACAACGTGGACACCAGTTCAACTTCGGTTTATTTCAAAAAATAAATACTTGAGGGCTATGCAATCAGTACATAAACATTTGTTATAAACGTAAAATATTTTACTATCATTTTACATTGCTGCAAAGAAACTTATCAATTGGGGCTACTGGCTGGAACCTCGATTCTTCTATTCAACACAGAAAATATTTTAAGGTCAACAACAATGAAAGAAAAGCAAGCAAGAATTTATTGACCACAGCAAAAATATACTTAGGGAAGTGAAACAAGGAAGGGCATAGAAGAAACATCAGGAAAGCCTATGCTGCGTGGCTTTAGCTCATTAGAAAGTCAGAGAAAAGGGGTTCTTGAAGAGGGTTCAGGGGGTTAACCCAGGCCAAGCTGCCATTGCCTATTGCTCCCCTGGTTGCAAGTCCATGGGATCTCTTAGAGATTGAGGTATACATGCCTGTAAAGGAATGGCATGGGTATGCTTTTTAGAAAGAGGGTGTATACTAGATCCTTCATCTTGAGTATATTTATCTCTCTTGCAGGTGGAAATCTTAGGAGAAGTCTCAGGGGAAGGTCTCAATAAAATATTCATCAGCTTTCCAGCTGTGCTCTTTCAGGATAGGAGTCTCTACTGATAGGACAGTGCCAAAACGGGGGGTCATTAGTAAATATAGCTGGTCCTGAAACAGCTATGCTATCACTTGTCTGTCTTTGCTGCTTTTCTGTTCCTAGAGCTGAAATATAACTGAGGCCTAGATGTTATCTTTAGGGAAGAAAAGGTCAGGGGGATCTAAGCCACCTGACCAGCAATATGAAAGATCAGGTGTCCAAACTACATGACTAGTGATATGTTAGAAGAGAATAGGTTACTCTGGGGATGAAGTTCTTATTTTCCCAGATTTTCCCCTTGCTAGGCATTTGGGGCTTTCTGTCCATCATCCTTGCTTTTCTCATGCCTACCAAAACTGTTGAATTAACTACAAGTTGGTACCACAGCTATAGGTGGTTTCTACAGTAAGTTATACTGTGGTAACAAGGAAAGTCAAAATTTCTATGGGAGCAGATGTGTTCCAAGGGAACAAACACACAAATTGTGTCTTTAAGGCTTTGCATGGTAGGGGATTCTGTTCATTCATAGTCCTTCAGGTTCCTCAAGCTAACAGATATGCTATCTTGACACAAGCATTTATTATTGCAGCAGCAACAACAATCATGAGCTGGCTTTAAAACCTTCTGTGTAGAAATCACTTCTGTTCTATTTGTCCAAAGAAGTTACAGACAAACCTAACTTCAGCAAAGTAGGGAAGTACAATCCCACCATGGTGTTTGGAGGAAGAAGAACTTAGAAAGGCTTGGAGAAAAGCACCAATGACTACTAGACTAGCAATGCAAGAAACAGTAAACCCATCAGTCATTCAAAACATATACTCCTTCCTTGAGGAGTGAAACTTACTTTTAAAAGGCACCCAAATGGCTCCATAACTGAATATAAAGTTGATAATTTCACTGTTATAGAAATCTATAGTTAATCCTTCCCTCCAATTCATTGCTGAAAAATAATTTCTTTGTTCAAAAGTCACGCTATGCATAATAACCTGATATAGAATAAAGGTATACGCTACTTTCACAAATTGTATGGCTGGCAGAAACATAGTGGGAAGGAAATAATATTAGTCTCCCTTCTTTGTTTAATATATTTTATTGATTTTTTACAGAGAGGAAAGGAGAGGGATAGAAAGTCAGAAACATTGATGAGAGAGAAACATCGATCAGCTGCCTCCTGTACACCCCTACAAGGGATGTGCCTGCAACCAAGGTACATGCCCTTGACCGGAATCGAACCTGGGACCTTTCAGTCCGCAGGCCATAGCTCTATCTACTGAGCCAAACCAGTTTCAGCTAGTCTCCCTTCTAACGCCCCCAAAATCCATCCAACCTCTTTAGTTATTATTCTGGAATCAATCTAGGCCCATGCCTCTGGCTATCTCTCCTTCCAGATAAAGTGGGCAAGCAGTAGTACCATTAAAAATTCTTCCCTCAAGAAAGATTTACTTGCTGTACTGTCCTTCTTAAGAATCCTGTATGGGCTATAATGGAGCAACAGTCCACTTCCAACCAACGTATCATGCAGAAAACTAAATGGATATCAGGCTTAGTTTTTCCCTGTGTTGACTGGTGTAAGAAACACCGCAGGTGATCATACTTACAGATTGAGGGAAAGGTGACAATGTAGCAGGAATAGGTACATCGTGAATGGGAGTTCCCTGCACATTCAGCATTTTTCTGCTTGGAGTGCCTGCTTGAGCTTAATCTTGCTTTCCCCATGCCAGTTCTACTTGATGATAACATGCTGCTGAGCAAACCAACTTTATGACGAACAGTCAAGCATCCCCAAGTTCATGATAGTTGTGTGATTTGGGGAGGAATTTTGGTTCCCTTCAAGAGTGAAATTGCAAGATAGAAACTAGATTTTAAAAGATTAACTTTTTCCCAAAGAGGTCATTGCTTTTCTCTAAAGCCCTATGTGGTCTATGCTGTGATCTTATCAAAATTGCCAGAAACACCATACCACATCCCATGGTTGCACAATTGGGTTTTCACTGTCATGGGGCCCAAATAACAGAGCTTCTTGGCATTGCAAGCTGAGTCAGTAGGTTAGCCTTCTCTTGCTATGAGTCACACTCAAAAGAAATAGCGTTATGGGTAGTCGGTAACTAGGAAGAAATAGCTCATCCAAATGAGTATGTTTCCTCCATTACCCAAAGATACCCAACAAGTCAACAAACCGATGAAAAATGTAGGTGAAGGAGCAGTCACTTATCTTTCATTTTGGCAAGAATATATGACATGACTGGGACCTTCCAAATTTAGGCATATCCCTAAGTTTGTATGGGACTTATCTCCCATCTCTCAAATGGTTATGTCTTAAAGATGCAGATAGAGTAACAGCTGCTTAGTGCTCACCAAAATCTATGAACATGCTTTCAAAATTTTGTGGACCAGAATGTTGACTTGGCAATAAGATAAAATCCCAAAGAAACAGAGATGGAGAGGTGATATAGCCCTTAGGTAAGATATTAATTATGTACTCCCAGACCTACCAAATGAATGCAAGATCATTCTGGTATCATTTGTTTACTAGGATGAAAAGAATGCACTTGCCAGAGCAGTAGCTGCTTCTGTCATATGCAGGATCTCTATTAACTTCCTCTCTAGTAAGGAGACAATATCTACAAGACTCTTTAACATTTAAATCTACACCTGATTAAGTTTATCGTAATCATTGTCATTCTCCAAGATCTTTCTCTCTTCTGCACAGGCCAAAGAGGTAAGTTTAATGGAGAAAAGATAAGGACAATCACCCACTGCATGTTCCAAGTCCTAGAAATTGGCGCTGATTGCCTCATGTTTTCAGAGATATGGTATTCATAGGATTTTTTTAACTTTATGTGGAGTAGCAAGTCTAAGGTTTTTCTATTATTAAAAGAAATTCCTTGTTCAGTAGATCATGGAGAGAATGTGTTCTATCAATTGTTGATTCAAGTATGTATTCAACAACTGGGAAGATTGTCACAAGATGAATTTTCAGGCACAGTGACAGATGTGCTTAGGATAAAACTATCATTTACTGATGAAACACAGTAGTATTCCTGATCTTTAAGTATTACCAATATAAAATATTCTGCATTTCCCTTTCTTATAATCAGACATCTTGATAAGCAGACTTCCTTTAGGGAAGTGCAGAAATAAAGTTATTGTACATAAATATGATGGTATCACATGGCCTTTTCTACAACACCTGGTCTCTCCTTCACTGACCGAGCTTCTAGTCTCTGTGATCTAGCAATTGGGTGGGACCATGACTGCCTAACACATGACTCAAATCAGACATTTTTCACCACACACACAAAAAAATATTTAAAACTTAATTATACTTTGGTAACTTCACAGAAATTTCAGTCCTAGGGAGTTATGTGTGATCTGTAAACCATAGAAAAATATACTTGGGAAATCATTGACTACTGTGAAAACCATGCTCACTTTGTCTCTTGTAGTTAACTGTTACCATTTGGTCCTGGCCACTCCATGACCCTATTGTGTATGCTAAAATTAGGGGCTAATTACAGAGGCAATGTTTTCTAACTTCATTCCTAGCCTACAGAGAACCAATGCTAAAATGCTTTTTAAGGATACATCCTCCTTAAAAGACACTCCTCTTTTGAGTGTAGTAGTGAATGCCTTATTGAAGGGATTGACCTTCGACTTTCAGGAGATAAAGTTGGAGAGAAGGTAAGTGTGTCACACATGATAAATCCACTCAAACATTTGCATCCCTCTAATTCATCACTACCTAATAAAAATATAAATGCATGCCCCAAAAGCAAGCCACAAGTATACAGTACTTTTAAATTTTCTAAGAGTCATATTTTAAAACATAGTAAATTGTTTATAAAATATATTTTGTTTAACCTAATATAGACAACATGATATTATTTCAATATGCAATTAATATAAAAACTATTACTGAGACACTACACTTTTTTTGCACAGTTTTATACTTGACGAACATCTTGATTTCGACTAGCCACATATCAATGCTTGTTAGCCACATGAATTCCTCCCTCTCCGTTGTGCCAGAAAATTTTTTCCATCTAAACTTTTCTTACTGAAATATAATTTGAGTCTCTTTCCGTCAATACCAAGCACATAGCTAGAACCATTTACTTCCAGCTGCTCAAACTAGCCCTTTGATTCCAGGATCTCTGTAAATCCAATCATACTAAATACAGCCACTTTTAATTCACTTTTGTTCTTTTCTGGTCTAGCTCATTTAAAAGCCTAGCCATAGACACTCCCCAGGTTTCTGCTGATATGAATTGTCAAAATATATTAAGCCTTGTCTTCCTGCATTGGGTATTGTAGCTGTGAGATTTTGAGATATGAATGTCATCTTTGCTCTGGAGGTGATTAGGAGTAATAGAGAGGCTGTGAGGCAAATGGGTATCCTTTAACATGATAACTGCCTCAGGGGCTCAGGGCAAGGCAGTTTTAGCATCATCTGATGGGCAGAACGAGCTCTACCTTCTGGCAAAGAAACATCAGTGAAATGGGGGGGGAACTCGAGTGTTCAGGCTGATCTGAGCCCATCCACATATTCCATTCCAGTTTTCAGATTTCTGATTTTTATACAAGAAGCCCCAATTCAGCCTTGTTGGCTCATATGATCAACCACATTAGCCCTGAGACTATAAGTCAAAAAGAGATTCTCTGTGCCCCTGAATGTGCCTTGAGCCAAGAATGTAAAGTGCAAAGTACATCACTTCTCTAAGTGACTCACTGCAATCAGCAGCAGGCAGCCCACCCACAGAGTACTTGTATTCTTTATTGATATCATAATAACCTACTGCAGGAGCCCTTCATACCAACAAAGCTTTATCTCAATTGGTAGTCCATTATCCATGACCACAAGTGATACATCATGGCACCATTTTGTCACTTTACACGACAAATAGCTAGGGTCTCATTTCCAAACTGCATGCAGATTTTACTTACTTTAAATTAAGCAAGTAAATTGACAAATTCCAGATCCTCATCCCAGAGGTCCCGTGGCTCACAGCTAGTGTCCACTGCGTGGAGCTGAAGCAATCAGAAATAACTCTCGCTGTTTTAATAAGAAGGGGATCTAATACAGGCAGTTGGGAAGGAGAAGATAAGGTAGGCCTCTAAATATAGCCCAGGGGATAAGTAAGCTGTTATGTCTCAATCAAGACATGCAATAGCAAGAAGCAACATGAAAATGAAAATGCTTATTATTTTGGGCTTCAAGTCTGTCAGTGAGCTAATAACATTATTTCAGAAAGTGTAAAATGTACCCAGTTTACATTCACTGTGATAACTTACATCTAGTGGGCACTTAGCACTGTTCATTTGACGTTATTTCATATAATCCTTATGACAACCTGCAGAGAGAGTTTTATTATCTCCATTCTATAGATGAGTAAACTGGGTCAGAGAAAGATTAACATCAAATTGTTTTGACTTGCCACAAGTATCAAATCTCAGGTATCCAGCCACTGTACTCAGTTGCTTCCCATACTAAGGAAGGGGTTATTGGTAGTAAGCTTCATGTATTATTAATAGTTGCAAAGTCAGCATGTATAAGCTTTCAAATTACCACAGTTATCCAATTAACCCATGGTTACTTATATGGCTTTCAGTGCTTCTCCTCAGGAGCAGGCTAATGAATTTCAGTATAAATGATTATACAAGTGGGAAACAAAGGTCATGACAAAAATGGAACACTTCATAATAACTGTTGCATAAAGGCGCTTTATCCCCTCAAAATCAATTTTAAAGATTGAAGTCTCAGCAGCAGCCTCGTCGATTTTAATATTAATGCTATTCAGTTAGTTCTAATAAAAATTTTAAAAACTAATAATAATGATATATCAATTTCTTACATATAATATAACTTTAATTTTACAGACGCGATAAGGAATATGTATGTAGTAAAAATATGAAAACACTCATGGGAAAGATTACACCCACTTCAAGATGCTTGTTATCTTTTGGAAAGTGAGGATTAGAAAAGGAGTGGTGTACAGCTATAAAAATAATTAAAATTTTTCTTTCTATTTAAAAAGAGGATAAAATACAAATATGACAAAATCTAATTATTGTTTATATGATATATGATGTGTTCTATTTTATTTGTGTAGATTTTTAGGTGTGGAATATTTCCTAATTTGAGATCAAATAATTTAAGAAATTAGCATTGTTTTTAAGAATTATTGTGGTTCTATTCTGTTTTGTTACATAATACAGTATACTTTTTCATATGTTTTTTGCTAGTATCTACATTTTTTAAATGTTATATAATAGGATTTTGAAAAAGCACTATAAGTCAACAAAGCAATGTTAAAAGAAAACCAAAACAAAGAAGAAAAGAACTGCTGTCCAAGATTTAAATCTTATAGAATATACTATTGATGTGTTGGGATGTTAATGTCCATTCAGGTTATATATGACCTCAGTTTTTAAAGATCTAGTTTAGAGACAGATGCACTGTTTTTTTAATAAATCTTTATTGTTCAGATTATTACAGGTGTTCCTCTTTTTCTTCCCCCACAGCTTCCCTCCACCCAATCCTTCACCCCACTCCATGCCCTTACCCTGTCTTCATCCATAGGTATAAGATTTTTGTCCTATCACTTCCCCCACCCCTCACACCCTGAGAATCCTCAGTCCACTCCTTTTCTATGTCCCTGATTCTATTATATTCATCAGTCCATTCTGTTCATCAGATTTTTCATTCACTTGATTTTTAGACTCACTTGTTGGTAGGTATGTATTTGTTGTCATTTTGTTGTTCATAGTTTTTATCTTTACCTTTTTCTTCTTCCTCTTTTAAATAATGCCCTTCAGCATTTCATATAATCCTGGTTTGGTGGTGATGAACTCCTTTAACTTTTTTTTTGTCTGTGAAGCTCTTTATCTGACCTTCAATTCTGAATGATAGCTTTGCTGGGTAGAGTAATCTTGGTTGTAGGTTCTTGCTATTCATCACTTTGAATATTTCTTGCCATTCCCATCTGGCCTGAATAGTTTCTGTTGAGAAATCAGCTGACAGTCATATGGGGGCTCCCTTGTAGGTAACTAACTGTTTTTCTTTTGCTGCTTTCAAGATTCTCTCTTTGTCTTTTGCCCTTGGCATTTTAATTATGATGTGTCTTGGTGTGGTCCTCTTTGGATTCCTTTGCTTGGGGTTCTGTGCACTTCCTGGACTTGTAAGTCTTTTTCTTTCACCAGGGAGGGAAAGTTTTCTGTCACTATTTCTTCTATTAGGTTTTGAATATTTTGCTCTCTCTCTTTTTCTGGCAGCCCAATAATTTGGATGTTGGTATGCTTAAAGTTGTCCCAGAGGTTCCTTACACTATCTTCATATTTTTGGACTCTTTTTTCTTTTTGTTTTTCTGGTTGGGAGTTTTTTGTCTCCTCATATTTTAGATCTTTGGTTTGATTCTTGGAGTCCTTTGATCTACCATTGAATTTCTGTATATTCTTTATTTCACTCAGTGTATGTTTAATTTCTGACTGGTCCTTTTCCATTTTCTTGACATTCTCATTAAGGTCCTTGAAGGTCTCATCAAGTTTCTCAGCGATTTTTAAAAGATTCTTGAGTAACCTTACAAATGTGGTCCTGAACTCTATGTCCTCCATTTCTTTCATTTGTGACATGTTTCTTGGTCTCCGCATTTTGCTGCTTCCCTGTGCTGATGGAATGGAAGAACTGCTGTACTGGAGACTCGCCTATGGGGCCGGACTTGCTCCAGTGGGGCTTTGGTGCTCACCAAGTCTGCCTCTTGAATGTGTCACTTACAGATGTGAGTAGTTGAATTCTGGTGTCATCTCACACTGACCTCTAGATACACTAGCTTCTGGATCTCCGATGGGGTGCAGGTCAGCTACTGTCTGACGCAACACAGCAGGAGCTACAGTGAGGTCTGCAGATTTCTCCTGGGCTGACCAGAGCTTCAGTTTGTTAGATTACGCTGCAATAGGGCAGACCATTTATATCCAAATGCCTCTGTGCACAGCTAGGGCGGGTTTGCAGATTGTGGGGGCGGGGTCTCAGGGAGTCACTAGGGCATGGCAAACCATTATGGCTGACACTCAGCCATTTCTGCATTTCCACATTTCCAAGTCCCCAGAGTCCTGATTCGTGAACAGTAATTGCTGCGGGCACCTCTGCAAGGGAGCCACCCTCACTTTCCCACCCAATGGCAGACTATCCAGCTTCTCCTTGTAGGAGTCTGGATCGCCAGCATCTCCCCAGAAACAAGTTCAGAGTAATTAGGAAACGTTTTCCCTTTGGGTTGAAAATAGACGCACCCCGTTGCCTGCTGCCAGCCCGGTTCACACACCTCCGTACCTTAGCTTTTCAGTGCTTGTGCTCGTCTCAATGCTCCGTCTAGATGCAGAACTTCCACTCGGCTAGCTTTCCCGTGGTTCTGAGTGACAGATGTTTTGTCCTTTAGTTGCGGTTTTAAAATTGTTGTGCGAGGCAGCAGTTTAGGTGTTTACCTATGCCACCATCTTGGCTTCTCCTCCAGATGCACTATTTTAAAAAAGAAAAAAAAATGAAACCATGAAAGAGGTACTATGATGTACCTTAACATAAGGAATATGAAGACCTATGTAAAATACTAAGTCATTCAATTATTCAATTTATACTTTAATACATATAGCACATACTCATTTATTATAAGTATGTTTGTACATCGTATTTTTCAAATGCAATTTAGATGTTTTTAATTTAAAAAGAACCAGTGGAGACACACAAGTCTTTTAGGAAATTATCATTTCTAGAACAGAGGTTTGCCACAGAAACACTAATTCGTAAAAAACTTCTGAAGAGAAACTATTATCAATTTAACAACAATGTTACTCTACCAGAGACAGACCACCTTTATTCACCACAGCTTTTTATGTTAATGTATACTAGAGGCCCAGTGCACAAAATTTGTGCACAAGGGTGGGGGTTGTTCCTCAGACCAGCCTGCACCCCCTCCAATCTGGGACCCCTCAAGGGATGTCTGACTGCCCATTTAGTCTCAATCCCAATAGGATCGGGCCTAAATGAGCAGTCGGCCATCCCTCTCACAATCCTGAACTGCTGGTTCCCAACTCTTCGCCTGCCTGCCTTCCTGACTGCCCCAACCACTTCTGTCTGCCAGACTGATCACCCCCTAACCACTCCCATGCCAGCCTGATTGATGCCTAATTGCTCCCCTAGCAGCCTGTTTGCCCCTAACTGCCCTCCCTTGGAGGCCTGGTTACACCTAACTCCCCTCCCCTGCAGGCATGGTCCCCTCCAACTGCTCTCCCCTACAGGCCTGGGTCCCCCCCATATGACCTTCCCTGTAGGCCAGGTTGCCCCCAACTGCCTCCCTTGCAGACCTGGTCACTCCCAACAACCCTCCCCTGCTGGCCATCTTGTGGTGGTCAACTTTGACCACATGGGGCCAGGATCTTTGACTACATGGGGGCAGCCATATTGTTTGTTGGAGTTATGGCCAATATGCATATTACTCTTTTATTAGATAGAATAGAGGCCTAGTGCATGGGTGGGGGCCAGTTGGTTTGCCCTGAAGGGTGTCCTGGATCAGGGTGGGGGCGTGGGGCGACCTGGGCAAGGGGCCTGTGGTGGTTTGCAGGCTTGCCACATCCCCCAGCGACCCAAGCAGAGGCCCTGGTATCTGGAATGTATTTATGTTCTATAACTGAAACTTTGTAGCCTGAAGTGGAGCCAAGCCTTCTGCTTGCTCCGTGGGGGCAGCCATTTATGTTGCAATTTATGTATCTTTTATAATTGAAACTTTGTAGCCTCGAATGGAGGCCAAGGCTGGCCAGGGCTGCAAAAAACATGGCTTCCTCCATCACCAGGGCAACGCTAGCCTCTGCTCTCTCCAGCTCTGTGGCTGCCGCCATTTCTGCTGGGATATATGTATCTTCTATAATTGAAACTTTGTAGCATTGAGTGGAGGTCTAGGCCAGCAAGGGCAGGCAGAAAGCTTGGCTTTATCCATGACCGGGAAAAACCCAAGCCTCCCTCCAGCTCTCTGTGGCCGGCAGCCATCTTGGTTAGAGGTTAATTTGCATATTACTTCTGATTCGTTGGTGGGCATGGTTTGTGAATGTAGCAGAGGTATGGTCAATTTGCATATTACTCTTTTATTAGATAGCATTTTGTCTTAACCTATTCATATTTTATCAATTTCATTCTTAAGTTTTAAGTAATGACAGTAGTTATACAAAAATTCCAAATTGTACTCAATAATTAATTACTATCTTATCTTTATAGTAAGTAAAATGGGATAAAGAGAAGCTTCTGAAAACAAATTCTATGATTACATTCCTATTATAATCTAATAAATTTCTCTAGACCTTAACTCAAGTGGAAATGTTAGAATGGCTGCATTAGTCTGTAAAAGTTGTTGAATGGAGATTAGGATTTTGTTATTGCTGTAGAAAAGTGATTGATTAAAGAGTGCAATGCTGAGAAAAAGTAAAAATAAGGCAACCTTTCTATTGCTTAACTGCATTTTTATGTAAGTAGCTGTAATTTTACATTACTTCTTCTTCTTTAAAAAATTAGACACTTATACAGATGTATCTTTGAGTATTTTCTATGGACCAAGAAAAAAAAAAATGATAAAAACCAATGATGGTTTTTTAACATTCTTACCATATTCAATTAAATTTTCTCTGCAAGTAATTATCACAATTAACCAAATAAAATGAAAGCAGTGTCAGGGATTACTTAAACAGAACATTAAATAAGAGGCCTAGGATGCATTTTTGGTATTGATCTAGCATTATAAAATATTTGATAAGGAATAAGTTATTTTGCCTTTTACATAGACTCCTGTATTCTATTGCAACTAAAACAATTTGTTTTTTTATCAAATTCAAGGGAAAATATTATTCTCTGAGTTTAAAATTGCTTTGAATCTTCATTTAAGCCAAATGATAATTTTTAAAAGAAATTTGTATATATAAAAAACCAGCAACCAGAACACCAGAACAACCAGTCGCTATGACACCCACTGTGACCCGGCCAATGGGCCAACCTCCCACATTCCTTCTGCCCACCAGCTTGGCTCAATCAGCCCCCATTTGGGAAGGCTGGTCGGATCCTAGCAGTGCATGAATTTGTGCCCTGGGCCTGTAGTCATGTGTAAAACTACATATTGTACTAAAATATGTAAATTAAGTTTCATTTAATTAAGTAATTCAAGAGTGTCAACCAATTTTTAAAAATTACTTATATTGAAGTCTTAATGTTTATGTACTAACTAAAGGCCCAGTGTACAAAATTTGTGCACAGGTAGGGTCCCTAGGCCTGGCTTGCAATCAGGGCCAATAAGGTTCCCCACCTCCCCACCTCCCCCACCTCCTCCTTCCCTCACTCCTTCAGTACCCTGCCACCACTGTGGTCACCCCCATGTTTTTCCCCACCCGCTGGTGGTCAGCACACATCATAGTGAGTGATTGAACTCCTGTTCTCCTAGTCAAACTCCTGAGGGGACACTTTGCATATTAGCCTTTTATATATATATATATATATATATATATATATATATATATATATATATATATATAGATACTCTCTCAATACAGATTATTTAGTAACTAAAACACAAAGGAAACATAAAATAACACCCAATATTTTAATATTCAAGCAGTTCTCATTTTCCAGCTATAGACACAATGAGCAAAATGAACTTAAGGAGACTTTACACACACAAA
The DNA here is from genome assembly GCA_027563665.1 of Antrozous pallidus. Lineage (NCBI taxonomy): Eukaryota > Metazoa > Chordata > Mammalia > Chiroptera > Vespertilionidae > Antrozous > Antrozous pallidus. The sequence continues at coordinate 102,435,031 of CM050514.1, forward strand.
AGGCAAGTGCAGAATCTTATTAAAATTGAAAAAGTAATTAGGACTTTGAAAAAATAAACTACAACTTAGAAACAATAATTTATATGACACTCCATAGAAAGTAATTTACGTTCATAGCTCTGCTCTGACTCATAATGAATCAAGCATTAAATCTGCCACAACTTCTCTGATAAACATGGTATTATGACAGGATAGGAAATCCATCATTTCACATTTGATTTTATCAAAATTATCATATTTAGTGTGTATAACTCATTTTATCATACTTATGGATTCCCTCATCCTCAACCTTAAATTGGTCTTACTCTGAGAAATTTCATTGCCAGTGTTTTCTTGTGAAATACAAGCAATTCTCATGGAAATCTTTTCTTTTGTGAGTTCCTATATCTGTGGTAAGCTTTGCAGTTCTGCCTTACAAAAGATATGTGTTGTGTTTGCTTCAGATTATTGAATTAGCTGAGACAAAAGACTGACTCAATAGTGGAATAGGTGCTAGACTTAAGAAGAGATGGATATTTGAGAGGATACATTTATAACTGATGATTTTGTTAGTGAATGCATTCCTGGTAGAACAACATTCGGCAAACACAGTACTTGGGCACTCATAATGAATACGAGAATAATTAGTGCTTGCTACTTATCATCCTGATATTTTGGAGATATATATATTTTTTAACTTAAATATTATTTTTAATCCAGACCTACTATTTCTATTTTTTAAATGATGGAAGTTTTAATAATGTACAGTGTAATTTATACCAGTATTTACTCAAAATTAAGCTAATTAAAATTGAATGAGGATTTAGGTCTTTGCAAAAAAAATAATTCATTTTTCTAAGATTATGAATGTACCAAAACAGTCAATTGTTTATTTAAACTCATATAGTATATAAGTAAATTGTTAATTAAAAGTCCAGTTATAAGTATTATCAAAATAGAATTATTTGTCTTTTTTTCCCCCAGGAAATGTTATTGTACTGAAAGAAAACTATTAGAAGCAATTAAGGTTCATTAAAAATCTTGGAAATTTAATAAAGCTCTGAGACTGTGAAATCACAATAATAAAAATGAGCTGCACTTGCAGATTCTAATAAAAAGTATACAGCTGTATATTTCCCAGAGGGAGTTCATAAACAGTAATATGGTCAAACTCTGTATAGGTTTTTAGAAAACTCTTAATTAGCAAAACAATGGTAATATCTTCTCCATATGACAGCTTCTTCTTTTTGTTTAAATATATTTTTATTGATTTTTTGCAGTATAACTTATAATTAATAGTAGTACATGTTTTCCTTTCCCCCTCCCCCTTATCCTCCCCCCAGCCTCCCCTACCCCCCAGCACATATCCCCACCCTACCCCCTCCCCGCCCCAGTGTCTTTCATTCATTGGTTATGCTCATATGCATACATACAAGTCCTTCAGTTGATCTCCCCCAGTATCCGCCTCCCATCCACCCAAGCCTTCCTCCTGTAGCTTGACAGCCTATTCAAGACCACCCTGCCTCTATATCAATCACTCTCCCCTGTTTCTTTTCTTCAAAAATATCTTGCCTCTGCATACTAGAAATAAATGTATAAGAACAAAAATTGTTTCAGTCTCAGTTTCAATGTCCAACTGTTCTGAGTCCCAGTTTCAGTGTCAAATAATTCTTTATGTGTACATGTCAGCAATGGTATCCAGATGGTGGACACATCGTGGCAATGCAAGATCCATCCTCTTTGGTTTGGTCCTGGGCTGCTTGCAGACATGCACAGCTGCCGACTGCTAGCATGGCAAGTTGTTGTCAGTGTCCCCCATCTCTGGACCATCCTCGTGACTGGAACAGATCCGTCAGTTCCTCACATTCGCAGGAACCCACATGGTGTTGGAGTTGTTCTCTGAAAACACACAAACACATTCTCGACCAAAAGTTAACAAAGGGATCCTCTCTCCAAAATAGACTTGGGATTCTTTTTAATTTTTGCCTAAATGATTTTCCTTTGGCTTATTTTGACACCATGTGTGTTTTTAAATGGATGTCCTGCAGTTGGTTTTACAAATGGAATTTACTTTACTGGAGTAAGAATTTTCTAGATGTATTTTACTTACTCAATATTTTTTTCCTTACATGATATTATCCCACTGCCCCCTCCCCTTTTTTGATTAATGGGGGCTTTTGGAAATTTTAACTTGCAGTCTTGGTAATTTTAAATTTTAAGTTTTGCGCACAAATATGACTGCTTTAGGTTCTTTGGATGTTAGGCAATTTTACAGTGAGATGAACTACTAATAGATTTTTTAGTTAATGTTTTAGGAAAAGCTTTTTGTCCAGTACACTAAAATTTTCTTGAGTATTCACTTATTTCACTTGGCCAATTTAAATTAATCTGAAAACTTGATTACTAATTTCCTGTCAATTTTAATACTCAAGCAGAAATCTTAGTTTACCCTGTAAATACTAGTGGAAAGGAATATTTGCAATTTTGAGTAGGTCCTGAGCAAGTGGCAGCTTCTTTTTATTTGTTTGTTTGTTTGTTTGTTTTATTGTTGTTGTCTACTTTTTGCCCCCATCCACCCAACCCTGTCCCACTCCTGGCCTTCCCAGGTCTGTGTCCATGGGTTATGCATATATGCATATATGATCTGGTTAGAACAATACTTTTTCCAGCTAGTGAAGTTGCTTTTTTTAAATATATATATATATATTTCAGAGAGAGAAAGGGAGAGGGAGAGATAGAAATATCAATGATGGGAGAGAATCATTGACTGGCTGCCTCCTGCACACCCCGTACTACAGATCACTCCCACAACCCCAGTATGTGCCCTTGACTGGAATCAAACCTGGGACCCTTCAGTCTGTAAGCCAATGCTCTATCCCTTAAGCCAAACCAGAGAGGGTGTGAAGTTGCTTTTAAGCGGTGTCCATCCATACCAATAGCAATTTTATTCTATAATTTAGGAGATTTTTCAGGATAACCAAGAACTTTTCAGATATGGAATTGTGATCTAACAGGAACAAAATAAGTAAGAATTAGAATCTAAACTAAGATCTCTAGAGGCCCTCAGCAACTGACAGAAACAACCATTTTATAAAAATATGTTTCCCAGAGCCATCTACACAGCAGGAGCTTCATAAGTACCTAACTGATCACCATAACCAATATTACTGAGATTGGTTGGCATCTTTCAGGCTAATGATATGTAACTTTGTGGTATACCCTTTCCACAACATACATATTAAGTGGAGGACGCATTTTCAATGCATTTTCATCTTCCACAATTTTTATTTCCAAGCTGCACAAAACAATTCATATGATATAAATATTCTAATACTACCAATATTAATATAATTTGGGGAGCATGAATTCTTTCTCTATTGCTACTCATAATGTGCATGAAAATTATAAGATAAAATGCGAAATTCTAATTGGATCTAAGAATACTTGCTGATTTTTCACCCAGAAGTGAACTGGACTTACCAGATTGCTCTCCAGAGTGGCTAAAATGCTCTACACTCCTACCAGTAGTTGATGAAGTTGCCAATTTATCAGGTGTATACCATATTATATCACTTAATTTTTATTTATCTGGTTACTAATGAGATGGAGTATCACTTTGTATGTAATGGTCTTTTGAGATTTTTTTTCTGTAAAATGATTGATTATTTACATTGATTATTTTTTTCTTATAGGCATTGCTTTCTTTGTTCTTTGTTGATTTTACATATTTTAAATACCTTTTCCCTTTTGCCGGAAGCTACCCACTGCCGATACTATCATGAGAGTGCACCAAGGAACTTGGAAGGCCGATGGACCTTGGGCATTAGCAGGTCTAATGCCAAGCACCATTGTTCATATTGAGATAGCAGTGCTCGAAGCAATTTCCTGACCTAATAGTCTCAAAGTAAATGTTTAGTGGACCTTACTGATCTTCATTAACCTTAGAGATGGTCTGTCTGCTATCTGTTTGCCATGCTTTACTCAGGGCAAGATGTGTATCTAAAACTGAATAAAAAGCAGATAAGGTCAGATTTCAGTGTGCCTCTCCATAGAAAGAAGGTCTCCACCTGACCCCACCCATGCCTTCTAAATTCATGTTTCCTGTACAGCATCTTCAGATTTTGTGCATCAGCCCCTCCTCCAGATCCTGAACCCTCGCCTTGCAAGTTGCAGCACCCTTTAGTCATTTATCTGTTTTTTTCCTCTATGGTGTCTTAAACAGAAATCCTTCATTTTATTGTATATCATACCATCATATTTTTTCTTATGGTTATGCTTTTGAATTAAGCACAAAATCTCCTACATTTTTTCTTTTAACACAGCTTTCCTTTCACATTTTGGGGTTATTTTTTGTTTGTTTGTTTAAATTTTTTAAATATATATATTTTTTATTTCATAGAGGAAGAGAGAGATAGAAACATCAATGATGAGAGGAAATCTTTGATTGGCTGCCTCCTGCATGCCCCGCACCGGGGATCAAGCCCCCTAACCTGGAATCAACCATGACCTCAACCACTGAGCCAAACAGGCTGGGGCCACATTTGAGTTTTCAATGCATATTTGGCCATTCTTTACATGGAGTTTTATTTTTCTACATATAATAAGTCCATTTTCTCCATATCATCTGTCAAAGTCATCTGCACTTTCTCCATTGATAGCAACTTTTCATAGATCACTTCCCAATATATGCATGGGCCTGCTCCTATGCTCTCTGTTCAGTTCTATTAATCTGTCTATCTCTTTTTATATCAATACTATACTGATTTAATTGATATGACTTTGTAGTAGTTCTTCAGATTTGATAGGGCAAGGCTGTCTCTGTAAGTCATTTCATCCAAGAGCAAGCATTGTATCTATATTAAGACAACCTAGTAATGTGACCTTGAGCTAATAGACCTCTCTGAGGCTCAGGATATGAATAGCACCTAATTTATATGACTGTGAGAATTAACGGATGATCATGTAGGCTTATCACTGAAAAAGTGACTGATGCATCACAAATATTCAAGAAATGTTAACAATATCTTATATAATAAAGAGATAATATCCAATTGACTGTCACATCCTCACAAGACAGCTGCTTACAGCCAGGCTGGCAGGGGGGTTAGTGAAGGGTGACCAAATGACTAAACAAGCAGGCTGCATGGGGTGACCAGGCCGGCAGGGAGGTTAGTGAGGAATGACCAGGCTAGCAGGAGAGTAGTTGGGGGTGACCAGGCCAGCAGGGGGGTGCAGTAAGGAGTGATCATGCTGACAGAGGCAGGCAGTTGGTGGTGACCAGGCTGGCAGGGGAGGCAGTAAGAGGCAACCAGGCCAATGGGGGCGGGGGGCAGTTAGGGGTGATGTGGCTGACAGCGGGGGCCAATTAGGGGTGACCAGGCTGGCAGGGGAGTGCAGTTAGGGGCAACTAGACAGGTAGGCAGGTGAGCACTTAGGAGCCAGAAGTCCAGAATTATGAGAGGGATGTCCCAGATTGGAGAGGGTGCAGGCTAGGCTGAGGGGAGCCCATCAACCCATGCAGAATTTTGTTCACCGGGCCTCTAGTAATTACTGATAAAATAGAAAATAATCAGAAGGTACAAAACCAGGTTTCTGCTCTTGTTAGGAAACAGATATTTTATACAACATTACATTAACCCATTTATTTTATTTTAATAATATCCAGTACACATGTTGAATTTATCAGTGAAAAACAATTTGAAAAAAACATTTTTAAGTATTATTATGTCACTAGAGGCCTGATGCAAGAAATTCATGCACAGGGGACAGGGGATGTCTCTTAGCCTAGCCTACACCCTCTCCAATCTGGGACCCCTCGAGGGATGTCAGACTACCCATTGAGGCCCTATCCTACTGAGATCAGGCCTAAATGGGTAATTGGACATCCTTCTCACAATCCAGGACTGCTGGCTCCAAACTTCTCATCTGCCTGCTTTCCTGATTGCCCTTAACCACTTCTGCCTGCCAACCTGATCACCCGCTAACCACTACCCTGCCAGCCTAATTGATATCTAACTGCTCCCCTACCAGCCTGTTTGCCCCCAACTTCCCTCTCTGCTGGCCTGGTCACCCCTAACTGCCCTCCCCTGCTGGCCTAATTGCCCACAACCGCCCTCCCTTGCAGGGCCTGGAACCTCTCAATGGTCCTCCCCTACTGGCTATCTTGTGGTGGCCATCTTGTGTCCACATGGGGGCAGAATCTTTGACCACATGGGGCAGCCATTTTGTGTGTTGGAGTGATGGTCAATCTTCAAATTACTCTCTTATTAGATAGGATAGAGGCCTGGTGCATGGGTGAGAGCCAGCTGGTTTGCCCTGAAGAGTGTCCCAGATCAGGGTGGGGGTTCCCTTGGGGTTAGGGGTGGCCTGGGTAAGGGACCTGTGGAGGTTTGCAGGCCAGTCATACCCCCCTCCCCCCAGTGACCCAAGCAGAGGCCCTGGTATCTGGGATTAATTTATGCCTACAATTGAAACTTTGTAGCCTGGAGCAGAGCCAACCCTTCTGCTTGCTCTGGGGCAGCAGCATTTTCTGTTTGAAACTTTGTAGCCTAGAGTGGAGACCTAGGCCAGCAATGGCAGGCAGAAAGCTTGGCATCTTCTGTTGCCAGGGAAACCCAAGCCTTCCTCCTGCTCTCAGTGGCGGCAGCCATCTTAGTTGGGGTTTATTTGCATAATCTGCTGCTGATTGGCTGGTAGGCGTGACTGTGGGTGTGGCTTGTGCGTTTGGCAAAGGTGCAGTCAAATTTGCATATTACTCTTTTATTAGATAGGATTATTTATTTTTATAATATTAGCCTAATAATTATAATAATTTTATTTATTATTATAATATTAGCCTAATTTTCTATAAAAAAGTTTTTACAAAATTCATTTTACCACTTGAGGAGCACTGACTCAAAACACCTTTTTTAATTGCCTTTTCCATTATCTGTCAATTACTAGACAATGAAAGTGTCAGAATTCCTCAGTGAGAATCCTAAATTCCACAGAATTAAACCCACATCCAGTTTTAATCTTCTTTTGAAGAGTGATTCTTAACCAAAGCTTTCATAGCCAGGACCTGCTCCAAGCCAATAAATCAGAACCCTCAGTGATGGAGCACAAACACTGGTATTTGATTTTAAAATCTCTACTCTGATTCTAATGTGCCAGCAGAGCAGAGAACACTGCCTTTGTACAGCCTTCCTCCTTCTTAAGCCAGGGTATGAAACTTGCAACCATTGTGAACTCTTGAACAAATGTAATACTTATTAAAGAGCAACTGATTTTTTCATGTTCTTCAATGTCATTACTTAAGGCAAAATGCCTTAAGTTAAAACCAGCAAATAATTTGCTTCAATGATAGTCAAAGTCAGAGAAAGTCTAATCCTCCCAATTACTAAATGTCATTATTAATTACATAATTTGTATACACAATATATATGTATGTATATAGAGAGAGTGGTATCTAGTATATATTCTTCTTAGATGGCTTTTTTGTGAGACTTCAGATTTTACAAAGTGATAGAATTTATATTTAATAATTCTGGATATTTCATACCATTAGGAGAAATAATGAATGTCCATTCTGATTTACTAGGTATTTTTTTGCTGCATATCAATGTAAATGTATAAAGATTGAAGAACACTAGCAAATTCATAGGACTATTTGCACTTTTAAATGGCTTACTCAACAAAAAGCATCCATTTATTTAAATTAAGGTCAGCCTTCCGTTTATTACAGTAATTACTGCCTTTCAACTGGAGGTGATGTGCTTGATTTCCCAAGTATGTGGCAAGTCTGTCTCTTAAGAGTCACTAAGCCTCAGTCAATAGCAAAAATAAAATTTGACCTAAGACCAGGGTATTAGTTCTATTTATGAATTTGCTAGTAGCTCATTCCCGTTTGTATAATTCATATTCATTTTTCAGCTATGTCTTATTTTTCTCTTTTTTAATGTTGAATTTAAAGTATGTATACTTAAGCATGAAGGCTTAACATTTCTAAGTTCAATAAACTGCAACTAGTATATGCAAATTATGTCCTAATATAATTAGATTTGCTTGTTTTCAGTTGAATTCAATCAACCATGTGCATTGCTTTCACTGCATATCAAGTAATTTGTTTGACTTAATGTTTCACTATCTTCTGGTTTTTTAATCAGATTATAACAATCTCTTGGATAATTTAGAGTTGTCCTGTTGTTTTGTCTTCAGATACATGTAAGCTTTTATCTCAGGCCACTAGGGTTAGAGCTACTATTTTATACACAGATAGAGTTAACCATTCTTAATTAGAAGAGTCAAAAAAGCTTCTTGAAAAACAACCTGAAAATAGTACTCATCATAAATAATTAAGCAATTTTAATAATTTATCAAGTGCAAAATAGCACAAATAACTTTATGTGCTTGTCTCTTTGGATACATGCATCTCTGTTAGTGAAATTTGTTCAGTAACAAGTTCCAACGATGGCAAAGTTGTATCAAAGTGAAGCTAGAAAACATTTGCTGGAGACTTTCCAACTTTTATTTATTATATTTAATAAACCATTGCCACAAATTTGTAACTGCTGTATTTCCAATAATTTATTTATTTATTTTTAATATATTTCATTGATTTTTTGCAGAGAGAAAGGGAAACGGCTAGAGAGTTAGAAACATCAATGAGAGAAATATTGTTCAGCTGTCTCCTGCACACCCCCTACTGGGGATGTGCTGGCAATCAAGGTACATGCCCTTGACCCAAATCGAACCTGGGACCCTTCAGTCTGCAGGCTGACACTCTATCCACTGAGCCAAGCCAGTTAGGGCAATAATTTATTTTTTAATCTTAAGAGTTATACAAATAAACGTGATTCATATGAATTGGCAAGCAGAATGTATGGCAAATCTAATGATTACTTCCTAGAAGGGATAAATAATATCTTTGTCTTGGCTATGTGTTTTATGGCTTCAATTTATAATATTTAATCAGCTTGATTCTATGCTTATGATTGAAAATCTTGAACTTTTGAAACTTCCTGCTGACGGTTTCAGCTATGGTAACATCACATAATTTTGACACTGATAGAAGTCCCCATCTTATTTAGACACATTGTCTTAGCTGAAGATTGGTAGGTTTTAGAGAAGAAAATTATGTTTCAAAATTTTGCACCTGAAAACAGTATCTATTTTTAATTGCTATTATACATTGATATTCTAAACTATCATATGAAGAGTATAAATTTCTAAGGAGTAACTACTAATATATTATATATTTTATAGACAGTTGGAATATATATATATATATATATATATATATATATATATATACACACACACACATAATGTACACACAAATACTGATTATCATTAGTATAGAAAATGATCCAGTAATGGTGTTGAAGTTTGGCAGGTCAAAGCTCTATGTCCTCTAGAGAATAATGAAATCAGCTTCGATTAATTGCAAACTCTGTGAACTGAGCAATATATTGCAATTTTTTTACAAACTCATTTGCATTTATTGACATTTTGTCTGATCATGCTTTAAAACTTCAACCTAACACACTACTTACATTCTCCTAAAATGTTCAGTTTCAAGTAAATGAATAGTACCTAGAAATCCTTCTAAATTCAATGTCATAATTATTTTTTGTGTTTGTACAACCAAGACAATGTTATGGGAACATTTACCATTCTTGATGTTACATTCTTTACAGATATCCAACTTAAACACACACACACACACACACACACACACACACACACACACACTGAAACTATTTCCTTTCGGATTCTTGTGATTCATAAATAAGCAGAGTTCTGCCAAGAGTAAAATCCTAAATCTCTGTGTTCAGAGCCTTAGGCAGAAGCAAGTGGAATAACATAGAGCTCCAGGGCAAAAAAAAACAGAGAGGAACTCACAGAGTCTGGGCAGAGAGGCAACCTCCAGGCAGGAGGCAGATTCATTATTAATTCAGCTAAAGCTAATATGCTCTTGTTCAGTAACTTCCTCAAATTATCATAATACAGCTTCATTTTTACAAATTAAAATTTTGTTTACAGTGGCACATAATGACATGGGCACCAAATCATGAATTGCTGATTGAGTTTTCACTGTCTACCCTTGGGATTCGGTAGAATCCATTTGTTGCTACATTTGTTCCCAAACATGGTTTGAACACCAAATTTGTCTTTTAACTCATGAATGTCATTAGGCTTTTTTCTTGTGTGCTGTATTGATCTCAATTCTCCAAAGCGTTCTCAGGTGCCAGAGTAGTTACGTCTGTGTTTTAAAAATGAGCTCTTGTCTCCAATCATGGAAAAGCTGTTTCTTCCATTACCCTTGGAAGCCACTCGATATGCATAATACACAGGCACCTTCAATATATACCCCTGACCATCTGCTACCTTGGCATGGTGCCTGATTAGAAAAAAGGGACCGCCCCTCTCCTTTGCCATAGGTACTAAACCTTCAGTTTATCCAATTTAGCTTTCAAAATCCTGTAAATTATAGATTATCCTGGAAGAAATCTCTCTTGCTTTCAAGAACAAAACAGCAGTGCCTGGAGCTTCTTTTCAAAAGGACCCATCTGCTAATTAAGAGTTCAAACAATAGTCTTATCTAGAAGTCTTTCCTTCAAAGTGACCTTCTGCTTAAATTTAGGAAATATCTTTATGGCAAACCTTCCTAGAATACATAAGGATCAGATGACCACAAAAGCCCACAATCCTCAGAACATGGTTTCAAATAGATGTTTGAAGACTTACTGAACACGACTTATTTGTAGCTTACCATGTTATTTCAGCTTACTGAGCAAAAATCGGGTTTAATTTAGATAGATTCATGTGAATTCATACCATGGATCCTTGAAAGGAGATTAGCCCACTGTTTGTAGTTCTTTATTGATTCTCATGCTCTTGGGTCAGTTATGTTCTTAAATTCAGCTTCCTAAGCTATTCACTCTTTTTTCCATCCTTATGAAATTAGTGTGGAAGAAAATAGGAATGTCATTTAGGGGGAAAAATAAGATCTGGGAGACACAGACCTCCATTTCAACTGATTATAGTGCCAATGGAGAACACTGGGAAAATTGCTCAACTTCTCTAGGAAACTGGAAAATAACTATCTCAGAAAAAGTATAAGAGCTAACTGAAATCTTATTTTTAAAGTATTCATTGCACTACTTAGCAGTTAGTAGACATCCGATAAATGTTATTTTCCATTACCTTCAGGTTAAAAACAATGATTGTGCCCAAATGTGTGTGGTGATGGTATTCAATTTCTGTATTTCCTTAATGTAATTGCCTGTTATTCAAGATTGTAACAAGCAAAATTTTATAACATGGAATAAATTTTGTCTTGGCCACACATTCATATTTCCTATTAGAATGTTTTAATTTTTTCCTTTTTATTCCATTTATTGGTGTGACACTGGCTAACAAAACTATATAGGTTTCAGGCGCACAATTCTACAACACATTATCTGTACACTGCATTGTGTGTTCACCACCCCCAGTCAAGTTTCCTTCCATCACCATTTATCCCCATTACACCCTCCTCAACCTCCCTCCACCCTCCACCTTTCCTGCCCCCCACAATCTTCACACTGTTGTCCATGTGCATGAGTTTTTCCTCATTTTTTTTTCTTTTTTGCTCAATCCGTTCACCTCGGCCAAGCCTGCCACATGCACCCCCACCTGACAACTGTCAACCTGTAAAGGTTTTTTTTAATTTCCATTTCTTCCCCCTCCAGTCTTATTGAGATTCGATTGACATACAACACCATATAAACTTAAAGTTATTCAGCATAATAACTTGACTTACATATATAATGAAAGATTACCGCAAGTTTAGGAACATGCATCATCTCAGGTAAATGCCAAAAGAAAAAAATTAATGAGAACTCTAAGGGTTTACACTATTAACAATTTCCATATATCATATAGCAGTGTTAACTATAGTTACATAGTACATTACATTCTTACTAGTTATTTATGTTATAACTGGAGGTTTATACCTTTGACCACATTCATCCAATTCCTCATCACCATAATTCCCACTGTGATAAGAACAAATCTGATTTCTTATGAGTTTGCTTTTTTTGTTTTTAGATTCTATATAGAAGTGAGATCATACAATATTTGTCTTTTGTGCCTAATTTATTTCATATAGTATAATGCCCTCAATGTCTATCCATGTTGTTAAAACAGAAGAATCTCGTCCTTTTTATGGCAGAATAATATTCTCTATGTGTATCTGTGTGCACATACCACGTCTTCTTTATCCATTCATCTATTAATGGACAATTAAGTTGTTTCCATGTTTAAGACTTTTTAAATTAATGGTATTTTTCCCTCACTTACCTGACTTCATACAGCAATTTAGCAGCATGGAATCTAGTATAGGGTCTAGTCTTCTTGCCATCAAATTTATATATCTCTTTCTAATTCATTT